>VDFB02000003.1:420725489-421135566 GCA_007258455.2 Sequoia sempervirens | reverse complement strand
TCAAGAATTATTTTATTTTATCATTGGAATTCTTTTGAGTTAGGATCATTATAGTTTGATAAATTCTCTCAAATTTTCTTTCATATTCAAAATTATAGTGACAATGGCAATCTGAGTTATTCTAGACTATATATTTCAATGTAGGGGTAAACCTTCATGGTTCTTCCCTCTTCTTGATTTATTAATTTGAATGGTGTATTTTTAATGCTATATATAGCATTTGGTTTCTATTTATATTTTTGGAGTAGGAAATTGGATCACTATTAAGATTTTTAGTTTTATTAGGCTTTTTTTATTGAAAATTTTGATGTAGAAATAATTATTCTAAATTTTAACTAATTAATTTAATAATTCCAATTATTGATTAATCCTACCAAATTGATTATAATATTAAAAGTAAAAAATATTATTTAAAACTTATATAATTAATGTCAAAAAATTTAATAAGCATATTCACTTAAGGTGTAAAGAAATAAACTTTTAGACTTATAGATAGTGTAAAATATATAAACTTAACATTGATTATCGAGTATACTTTTATTTTATCATTGACATATTTTTTAGTTTGGATCATTATCTTTTGATAAATCCTCTAATTTTTTGTTTCTTATTAAAATTAATCATATTTCATAGGAATAGAAGGTTTTACTCTTTAAATGATCATGGTGATTTGAGTTATTCTAGATTCTATAGATTTTAGTGTAGGGCTAAGCCTTTCTATGGTTTTCTCTTCAAGATTTAGTAATCGCTCTTGTCATTTGAAAAATATTAAAAATATAAATCTAACACTATTTATTTAATATATTTATTTTCACCCTTTTTCATATATATGTTAAATTTTAAGAATAAAGAGAAATAATTTTAACTTGATGCATTCTTGAGTTGGATGTGTTGTGCTTTGCTACAGTTTGTATTTTTCTTTGGTACTTACCTTCCCTTATGTAACTATGTAGCCTTGGTGCATGAAACTCTTTATCTCTTGTATTTATTGTGGTATTTTTAATCTATCCTTTATGTGTCCCCTCAAACAACTTCAAACTAGAAATTCATGTTGGTAAATTGATAGTTTGGTGGCTCTAGAAAGCATCCCTAAAAAAAATTTGAAGGCATTTCATGAGGTACACATTTTAAATCTCCAACGGATGTGGTTTTACTCGTTAGTGTGTTAAATTTACCATAAGGATAATTAGTTTTTCCCTTAGGTTAGTTTTCTCACCTGTCACATATTGCTTGCCTTTATAAGGCACTACTGTACATTATGTAAATTATCTCATCTTGTATATTTTCTCTTGTGAAATAGCCTTGTGTTGCTTCTCTTGTTTTTGTGAAGATTTTTTGCAGGTTGTGATCCTGGACTCGGTGGTTGACACCAACATGATATTAGGGCCTTCAACCTACACCTTCTTCCACTATTAAAAGTTTTCATCAGAATTTGAGATCATTTATTTGTTAAAAGTTTTTTTTTTTCTGGCATTTGAAATTTATCAAATTTCAAAGTTAGCCATATTTTCCTGTATTCGTCGTATTTTGATCTAAGATTACTAAAGGCACGGCATTTGTTTGATCAATTTCTATGCTAGGAGGCACAATTCATTTGTTGTGCAGCCTCTATGTTTGTGTAGCATCTAAGACAAATTTGTGTTGAATCTTGATTCTGTGCTGAGAGGCCGCGATTTGCTTCATAGGCCGTGAAATTTTTTTGGTGGCATGATTCCTTCTAGTGGCTGCAATTTTTGGAGGACTAGCAGAAAATATTTTTGGACTTCCATTTGGTGCAATAGAAACTGTGGAAGGGGCATTTTTTTGCCAATGCATTTATTTTCTTATTGAAGGCGTTTGAAAGCTGGTTTGAGGTCATGTTTTATTGTTTGGGACGTGATTATTTGATAAAACTGGCAGTGGCGTTTTATTTTTACAGACCAATTCAATCACTAGAGGCGCTAGAACCTTCCTAGAAGGCACTACAATGGCTCGTTCTTTCTTTGTGTCCATGCATTTCTTGTAAATGAGGAAGATTAGCATTTGAAACGTATTCAAGGCAGTAGCGTGAGGTGTGATTTCTCTTTGTTGGGGGTGCGAATTGAAGCAGCTATCATTTCATTCCTTGTGGAGGCAGTAAATCTCATTAAGGGTCTCGATCTGTAGTTTTGAAAATGCCACAAATTTCAAATTGCTCAAGAATGTAGATGCCATGGTTTATTGGAGGCATTTTAATCAAACTTTATATTTTATAAAGTTTTGAACAACAATATATATTTAGGGCTTCTATGTAGCCGAAGTGGTGTGGGCCCAAAGTTTCTTTGAGGTTGTTTTGGGAAAACTAATCCCACATTCTCCAGGCATAGGAATTCTATTGTGTTCATATACAACTCTTTGCATGTTGTTGTTGTGAGTGAGTCTTATAGTAGGTTGTCTTGCTAGTGTGCTTGTTGGAGTTACTGTGTTGGCCTCGACACTAAGCAATAACCCCCCACCAATATTTTGCACCAAATTAGGTTTTTTTCTTTTTTCGGAAGTTTTTATATTTGTGAAAGCATTATCTTTGAATTTTTTTAAGAAATCAGCTATAATGGCATTTTTGGAGAAAGGGAACTTTAGGCAATGGAGTTATTTTATTGTCACTCATCTTAGTGAACATAATTTATTAACATATTTGTATAATGAAGTTCCTATTCTAGACACATGTAGTAGGTATATGATTTGGAAAGGACATAGGGCTCAAGTCTTTAGAGTTATTTATGAGCATATAAATGATGATGATCTTTTGGATTCACTTGTCATTTTGAGTGCCCTTATGCTCTTCGGACTTACATTCGAGAATCATATGGAGATCCTGATACTCCACCATCTCTCGATGATTCTCTTTCCAATACTAGTGTGCCTCTTTATTCTTCAGAGAAGACAAACCATACTTGTGATCCTTTGGAGGTTTTTGAGACTTCAAATGAGATTGTAGTTGCTTCAAAGGTTGTTGATTCTTTGTTAGAGATATTTGATCCAACTTCATTAAGTACTTCCACCATTCCTAAGCAACACGATTATGATTGTCTTCCTAATTGGGATTCGTATTTGTCAGACATTGGTTTATTATTCATGGAATCTCACATTTTAGACTTGGAAGACACATTTGAGGGATTAATTTTCCTATTTGATGATAGTTTTAGTACAACTATTGTCACTCCATCTCTGTCTTTGGAGAATGTTCAAAACTAGTTTCCAATGGTACATTTTTTGTCACCTTCTATTGTGATTGGGCATGTTCCCGATTGGTTCATGGCATCATCTTCCAAGGTCTTGGTGACACATGAGAAGATTTCAGAGACATTATCATCCTACACATGGATTTCACTTGCTAATTCATATATAGAATAGGAAGCATTCTTGCATTTGTACTTGGTTTTGTTTCTTCCAAAATGGAGACAAGTTTGTCAAAATTGGATCATGTTTTTGTCTTCAAGCACTTGCCATTTTTGTAGGCAATTACACATTGTGGGGGGGTTACATAGTCTCTCTCTTTCTCTCTTATGAGGGGGTCATTGATTGTATATACATGATGTATGTATTCCTTGGGGGGTGTTATTGAGTCCTCCATCCATGCATCTTTTTTTCTCTTTTGGAGAGGATTTTTTTCCCACAAGGTTTTTCTCCTTTTCTCCAATTGTGAGAGATTTATTTTTCTTGCATTTGCAGTTGTAAATGGGTACCTAACATGGTTGTGTAGCTGGGACCCATATTGCATCTTCATTTTGCATAATAATTCTCCCTAAGTTTACACTTAAGGGGAGGTGTTAGTGTGTTAAGTTTACCATAGGGATAATTAGTTTTTCCCGTAGGGTATTTTTCTCACCTGTCACATATTTCTTTCCTTTATAAGACACTACTCTAAATTATGTAAATTATCTCATCTAGTATTTTTTCTCTAGTGAAATAGTCTTGTGTTGCTTCTCTCGTTTTTGTGAAGATTTTTTGTAAGTTGTGATCCTGGGCTTGGTGGTTAACACCAACATTAATACTCATCTCCAATTTTGATAGTGCTTGTAAATAGTTAGATAATTTTACTTTAATAGGATATTTTTAAAGGATAACTCTCCCTACAAAAATTCTTAGAGAATAGGTTAATAAACACTACACCTTGCATGGGATCTTCTGTGATGCTATGTAGAACCTCATTAGGGATTTTTTATTTTTCATTTTTAGTATTTCATCCATTTTGATGCTATCCTCAAGCATGGACCCTAGCATGTTTGTTGATTCTTGTTGGTCTTTGAACCATGTACTCGATAATTTATGGTCTTAGATAAAAAAAAAATGTGTGTGCCAGTTTGGCTTGAATTTTTGTGTTCACCCCTTCCTTGTTGTAAATTTCTACATCTTATTCCATCCTCTTCGGGAAAGGTTACTTGTGTGGATCTTGGTAGGTTTTACTAGGCTCATCCAAAAAAGCATGTTTGTGTTCAAATTGATTTATACTTGAATATTTGAAAGAGTTGGTTGAAATTCAAATTAACAACCTTCATCACATCTAGTGGGTGCTTTATCTTACTTCTCAACACGTATTTTTGGTATCAATTCATTGAGAATAATATTAAGCATTTTCCTTTATCATCTTCCTGAGTCAAATCACCTCAATAGTTAACTAAGGTTCCATAGTCTATTGAGGCTCCTCTAGAAAAATCAAACAAAAAGGACTACAGTTTCAAACTATAAAGGAAAAAATACCAACACTAGCGAGGCACAAGCTAAAACACAATCCACTTTGAATTATTCCACTACCTAGATGTAGCCAACATTGGTTTCACACCCTCTTAATAAGGGGGGATAAGTTATGCCACCCTTAGGCGAGTCATCCTCCAAACCAATTTTTTCTTAGATGTTGAAAAATATTGATTTCATGTTCAGAACCAAAAATTTATAATCATTCTTCACCATTACTAAATTATTAATGACAAGCTCACAACCCTTCTTGACACTTGTAGAAGGGATAATATGATATTGAGGAATGGAGGATTGCATCTCACAACATTCACTTAAGTTATTTCTCCTTGAAGTTTTTGTAGAATCATTATTCCACTTTCCAACACTTTCATAGTGATGGCATGCCTCTCAAATATCACCCATGAAATTTTTATCTAGAATGTGTGAAGTATCATTGACCTCTCCATGAAGTGTTCCATGTGATATACTTTTCAAAAGCAGTCATCTCTAGAAGTGATTTATTTTCAAGAAGTGAATATTTTTAGTTTTATGCTTTATGTTGTATGTTGTCATATGACTTGCCACTACTATGTTTTCAACAATAATGATTTAAGGCATGGAGGGGTTGTTACCTTTCTTTCTCCTAGATGGATTCCACTTGTTGTTGGACATGGTTTTGAATCTATTAATCATATAATATTGATTCTTTTAAATTTTGAAAATCATTCTTTTAAAATAATAAATGTTTATGCCTACAATGATGATATTGAGAGATCTCTTTTATGGAAATGGATTGTTGATTCAATGCCTACCACCACTTGGGTAATGTGTGGGGATTTAAATAGGGTTGAGATAGTGTATTTAATAAAGATGGGACATTACCCTTATGTTGGACAACTAGTGAGTGAGAGGAATGGTATTACATGGACAATAAATTGGGTCTTTTCAATTCCAACTTGGGATTCTACCACCACCAATGTTATTGGCATACATGGTGTAACTTTTGAGCTAGATTTGATAGAATTTAAATATGAAAATCATGTGATTATTTTTGTACAGTATATTTTCTCCATTGCTATTTTTTTACTCTTAGTGGAGTCATTGTCAGATGTCATCTTGTCATACAACTTTCTCATTTTTTTCAAAGTTCAATTGTAAGTGGGATCTCCTTAGGGTTTTAGAATTCACTCCTTTTTAAATAATTTTATGTTCAGTCATTTCCCTTTTCTAGATCAGATCAAGAGGATTTGGAGCCTTGAAACTTGGCCCACTCAACTAATTAAAAAAACTTCAATATCAAACATATGAGGCCACCCTAAAAGACCCCCAAATCAGGACGAAATTAATTCTGCCCCGAATAATTTTAGGCTTGATGACATAATGAGTGTGGCGGAAAAAAGTGTTGATGGCCTTTTCACTGTTCTTAAGTGGGCCCAGAAGGAAGTTTGTGATTTGAGTGGCCAGAATAGAGATCTCAGCAATAGAGTCATGGAGTTGGAGCAGAAGGTGAGTTGGAGCCGTAATGAGAATGAAGGACAAGACAACCCCTTAACGGAGAAAAGACAACAGTTGCAAGAGGAAATATTGACTAGGATGGAGAGCAATATGTCCAAGATAGGTCAAAATATCAGGGCCACTGTGGCGCATAATCATAAAATTGCCAGGCACAATGCCATTATCATTAACGCTATGGTGGAAAAGTTGGAAAAAAATCAAAAGGGCTCACTGGTCATGGACTTGGATGCAGATAGAGGTTGTAGCAAAGCTGTTGTTGAAGGGATTTTGACTTGTACCCAAGTTAACATGAAGAGGAAGGCCCCTGCTTCTCCTCATACAGTTCAAATCCTCAAGCAGGGAATACAGGATATGAGTGAAGTTGAAAAGGAAACCGAGGAGTTGTTGAACATCATGGAGTAGTGTTGTTGTGGTCTTCTCTGGCTTTTTGGCGGTCCTTTTTTGGACCCTGTTGTCTCTTTGTTGTTGTCGTTTCTTTTTGGGACAGCTGTCTGTTTACTTGGACTTTTTTTGCTCTATCTTTGTATGTTTAAACTTTGTGGTTTCAGGTCCCTATAAAACCTTTTTTTTCCTTTTCAAAAACATATGAGGCCACCACCTTTGAACTTTGCAAGGTGATGAAAATACTTGAAATTGATCCCTTCTCTCCTTTTTAGGTTAGGGTGGCACAACTAAGACACCAAAAATAGATTTTAAATGATCATTTTTCCAGAGACACTTAAATCAAGTCTAGACTTCGTTGGCTTAAAGTGGGAGATAAATTTTCCAAAGAATTTTTTCAATCTCTAAGAGCTTGTCACACCTCCCATGAAATTCAACTAGAGCTAGGATGATAAAACTTCTCTCAAAGAGTTATTAGATATTCTTTAATATTTTGTCAAGCACTATGAGAAAAATGTTATAGCCCAAGAAAACTCTCCTTAATATGATCATGCCCTCCAAGAATGTCTCTAGATTGTTTCTTATCAACTTTTCTCCTGAAAAAAACATTATGTAATCATCTTATCTCCATTTTTTATCTCAATGAGGCTATTCACACCATGGTTGATGACAAGGCTCTTCATAATGATGGATTCCTTTGTGATTTTTCCAAGGCCCTATAAGATTATGTGGTGAGTACCTACATAAATTTTTTCTAGAATATTTCTATTCCAAGTCCTTAAGAAAGTAATTAATAAAGGAAATATCAAGTTCATACCTAATACTAGAGATCTTAAAGATATCTACAAGTAGAGGCCCATCACTATGTTCAATTTGTCATACAAGATCATCGCCAAAGCTTTAGAATTTAAGGTGCATCATCTCTTTCCACAAATTATACAACCACATAAAATTGGTTTCATTAAATCATATATATCTTTGATAACACCATTGTGGTTTGAGAAGGTATGAAATGGGCTCGATGTTCTCAACAAAATTATCTATTCCTAAAATTTTATTTTGATAAGGCATATAATTATATTGAATGGTGAACTTCATTCTTATCATGCTTCAACCTTTGGGATTTGGGCCATGTTTCATCTAATTTTTTAGCATTCTCTTTTTTGATGTCTTTATCTACATCACCATTAATGGCTTCTAGTAAAATTCCTATGAGTTCTTTTTATTTATTTGCCAAGGGTGTCAAAATGGCCCTTTCACTATGTGTTCTTGTAGCTAAAGGATTTGGCTACCTCCTAGCCCACTTTATGTCTCAAAGGCTAGTCAAAGGTACTGTTTGCAAATTCATTGGCTCAAATTTTTAATGGCCATTTTATAGATGAATCATTCCTCACTCTTATTGAAGTGGATAAAAGTATCAAACAAGTCCTCAAATGCTTGGATATTTTCTATAAAGCCTCTAGTTTAGTTGTCCAATGACACAATACTTAGTGTTATAAGCAATCCTTTCTCCCCACACCCTCCTAGATAAATTCCTCTAGTTTTAAATAGATTCATCAAAAAGAAATTTTTAGATTCCTAGGCATTCCTTTTTCTTTATGAGATTCATGGGTATCCTTATGGCAAGTGGCTCTTTCCAGAATCAAATATGGCTTGCATACTGGATCATCAAACCTCTCTCTTTGATAAGAAAATTTTATGCTTATTCCAAGATTCAAGTGTGGTCACCCATGTTCATTATTCTTCATGTTGGGCTCCTTCTAAGGTCTCTTACATGAAGCTAGAAAAGATTCTTTGATATTTTATTTGGGATTCCTTAGAGAACAATAGGGGTTTCCATTGAAAGTCACCTAGGAATTTGGTTGTTTCCCTCATGAATCTATAGGGATGGTGATTTTGTCCACACATAATCAAATTTTGGTGCTTTGTTCCAAATGGAGTATTTGTGCTCTCACTAGAAATGAAGCTTTGACAATTTTGGTTTGACATTATATCTCCTACAAACATCATATAGGAAAACCTACTTAGAAGAGGATTCATTTTCAAACCCTTCTCACCATGAAGAGTGAAATTCACATTGAAGGAACATTTGTTATTAATTTTTTTTCGAGAGCTCAGAAAGCCATGAAACCATGGCTTTTATGAAATGGTTTAGGCTTCCATGATGGTATTTTCATCAACTAATAGAATATCTAGTGCCCCCCATGCTACAAGATCAAGTTTTCCCCTTGGCTAGATTGCCTTGGGTGTGGGATCTAAGATTTCACAAGAAAGGAATTCAATTCCAAGAAGATTTATTCTCAAGAAATTCTAAGTCTCATGTCATGGAATGAAATTAAAGCTAATTTTTTCCTTTCTAACCAGGATCATGAAAATTTTGATATACTCATGAGCAACATTTTGGTTGATATGGTTCAAAGTTGACATCAAATCTCCCAAGCCTTGGTGGAAATATTGGAAATGGGGTCCAAACAAGGTCTTCTAAAATTATAAAGCTCTAACATAGATACCATTGGCTCTCTCCTAATCTACCCATGATGGCAACTTTAAAGTAGCATGTTGATTTTTGTTTGGCAACATAGATTTCACACCATTTGGTTAGCTATTTTGCAACTGAAATTGGCCCACTTTTCCTAACGTGTTATTTTCCAAGGCCTTCCTATGGGCTTTACATTTTCTCATTTGAGTGTTCAATATCCTCATTGCCCTTTTTGTGAATAGTTGGAGTATTTTAAGAATCTCTTATGATTCTATTCTAGAGCCTAGAAACTCTAGACCTAGATTCATTATTTCTTCAAGCCCTTCTAGCCAAAACCTTTCTCTTAACATATGATTATTCTAGGGGATTGGCCTTGTGTTCCTCACAAATTCAACTAGATTTGGTATGTTTTTAGGGTGTAAATTCTCTTTCTCAATATGGAAAGATAAAAATTTGGCTTTTTTGCTAATTTTTATGTTGATCAACATATTTCTCTTTTTTTCTAAAGCACTTATTTGTCCTAATGTGTTATTACAAATCCAAGTGCAAGCTAATAAAATTGCACCATAAGTGGGTCACCTTTAGGCGCTCCTTGAATATTGGGATAGTGTCCCTTGTGTTGTGGCTAGATTTTCCCTATCTATCTCATCTCAAGGCTACTCACCTCCTCTCAAGCAGCGGTAGGGACATATCCTCTCTGCTCATGGCAACCATGCTACTCATCCACTAGCCTCTCCTCCAACTTTCAGAGGAGATCATGGACAATGGTGTTGGTTGCAGCCTACTCTTCAATGTTCCACTTTTCCACCTCCCATAAGGGGAACTTTTGGGTGGCCTTTTACTAAAGTTTTTAGCTTCTTTATTCAAACAAACTTCTTTAATTGGCTCTTGCAATTTCATTGGTCAATGAAGACAAAAAAACAAAAATAAAGATGATGCGGGTTGGGACCCTCCCATGAATACTTTGTGTCCCACTAATGTATGGCACAAGTCAAATGACCAAGACCTACCTCCTTCCTTCTCTCGATTACTGCTATGGACTAGTGACTTGTTTTCTTACATTTTATGCTTTGAATGTTGACCTCGTATGAACGCTAAAGATGTGATTCAGAGTATCGTCAATCATAAAACAATAAAGTATACACTTATTCATGAAAATGAACGCTAAAGATGTGATTGAGAGTATCGCTAATCATATACACTTATTCATTAAAAATAAATATAAGAACTTCCCATGCGCTATAAAACAAAAA
Organism: Sequoia sempervirens; assembly: GCA_007258455.2. Taxonomy (NCBI): domain Eukaryota; kingdom Viridiplantae; phylum Streptophyta; class Pinopsida; order Cupressales; family Cupressaceae; genus Sequoia; species Sequoia sempervirens. Next base: position 421,125,243 of record VDFB02000003.1, on the reverse strand, counting down.
GACAGCTAGCAAGAAAGACAATGTACAGTTATGACGGATTGGGAATATCGTAAATCATTAGATATGGTAAAAGAATTTGATGATAGTGGGTTAAAATTTTCTAACCTGTAGACAAAAATTGTGCAAGATCAGTGGTGGCGTTCTGTGAATAAAAAGGGTATGTAGCATAACGCAGAAAGCAGCCATCATCCGCACTACGTCCCTCCGATTGAGATAAACAACTAGCAATATTTGTCTGCCCTATGCTCAGGCAATTCTTACACCCTTCCTTACTCAGAGATTTCAAACACCAAGCGACCGCATAGATGGTTCTATTCGACGAATCCTTTGCAGAATGCGCAGCAAAGAAATCAGCCGTCTTCGGAGTTGCAGTGCATAGATCGCTTAACAAATTTTAACTTGTTAGAGAAAAAGAATTGGCACCCGTTCCAACATTTCGATCTCCACACTTCTGTGTATTTCCATCGGCAGTATCCTGCGTATAAAAATTGTTACTCTCATAGCGCAGGACACAGCCATCATACATTGCTCTTCCCCCAGTCATAGTGGAGCAGTTGCGAATTTTCTTCTCTGCGGCCGTGATACACTTGACGCAGTCTGATGAGCTCTTATCCTGTCTGCACTGAGCCAATACATAAACTGGATCTGACCCTTTCACTTCCTCTTCCTTCGCAAAACCAGTTGAAGCCACCGCTTCTAGCGCAAACGCCAAACTGGCATTTAAATTTTGCTGAAGGACTGTGACGTTGGTGCTCTTGACAGGACGGCAATTATATTCAAGGAGATAAGTCTCTGGGTCTGCTAATATGGGCACAGCCAGCTCGAATAATAGGAGGACTAGTTGTAGAATCTGCATGGCTACCAAACCTGTATCTGCTACCCCGAATTGTCCTACTGTTGTTGATAAAAAAAAAAAGGACGCAATAACTGAGTCAGCCAGGACATGATCGGGACCAGATCCTCATCACTAATTGAGATTTTCTTGAAAAATATGAGGGGCTATTGTTAAGGAATGGTTTGTTGAGATTTCGAGGAGACGTCTAATTATTTTCTAAGACTTTACAGAATATGGACAAATAAATTTGTCTTTTAACGATACTTCTTGAGGTAAACATTGACGAGGGACGGAGTATATAAAAAATTTAACGTCTCATGATTGTCCCATAAATAGTCGCGTGTCGGTACGCGAGGAAGAGCACCCATGTTTCTCAAAGAAGTCATCAATGAAAGAAAGAAAATAATATTTTATTAGTGGATTTATATGATCAAGATTAAATACATTACTAAGAGTAATATCTAATTTTTTAATAATTGATTAATGTTCAAATACAAATTAATAAATTTTGATTTTGAGTTATACAATGTTCACATTTTCACATGCATGTTTGTTTTGAAGCATAGAATAAAAGAAACAAGACATAGAAGGATTTGGAGGAAAACTGAGTGCTGCTAAAACATAGGCTTGAGCATCTGATTTATAGATGAATTTGCAATAAATATAATACAAATTGTAGTAAGGAGTTAGCTGCACCATTTATTATGGACAGGTGAAACAGAACACCGCTTGAATAATATGGATGAGGTGGGGAGGTGAAAGTCAGCTGAATGTGGCGCCTGGTCTACTTGGAGATGACGTATAATTAATTTACTACTCTAACACCCCCCCATAAATTAATTATACTTATTACCTTGAAATATCTCCCCATAATCTAGAATATATGGGTCCCGGCTTAATGCCTTGTCAGGTACCCATTTACAATTATTCACTAATATGATGGTAGACATTCACAATAATCCCCCCTAAATGACAACCATCAAATATTTATATGATTTCTCGTAAACCTAAAAGACCTCTAAGATATGCAAACGTAATTTCACATAAAGCCTTGGTGAAAACAAAGAAAATAGGAGGTTCTATCTTTTAGGAGATGGAACACAAGGGATAGGGGACTATTTCACTTAATTTCACTCAAGGAAACCCTAGAGATCTCAATCCAAGGATGAAATGAAGGAAAGAGATATACTAAAGGTTGTCCTAGGGTATGTTTAGAGACTAAAAAGGGTTCACCACAAAGCTAGGGCTTGGAAAGACTAGTAACATGCAAGATCTAATGACAAAACCTAATGCTATGTAAAACACAAATAAAAGACCTAGAAATGAATGCAAACCATAACAGTAAACTGAGAAATCAGAGAGGTGCACCTAGAAACCTGTAGAAGCTTGAAATAAGGCCTAAAATGTTGAAAATGCTAAATTTAATGAACACTGGGACTCATACACCAAGTTGGGCGATTTAGTCCCAGATTAAGGTTTTTGGGCAGGAACAAAAATCTGGTAGTTACAAGTCTAGAACTCTTGAAATCTGGAAAAATCATTGTACTTGGATTCATACACTAGAAGTGCAATATCAATCTTGCTTAGCTTTTTCAGAAGGTCAATATTTGAATCTGCTCTCTTATCTCTACTCTTCCTTCTCAACCTAATTTTCAAATGATCCGATCTGCTAAATTTTGCTTTGTAGATGTCTTTTATTGATCTTCTAAACAAGGTGGCAACTTTGACAACTTTGCAACCTTGATAACTTCTTTCCAATCTTTGTCTTCAATATATTTTCAACCTAGATCTGCAAATCACACACTAAAGAGAGGGAAAAAAATATTTTTTGTTAGTGGATGGGGGTTTTCCTTGGTCAAACACCGTTTTGGTAATCAAACCTTGAAATGAATAGAAATATAACGAAGGAATGATGAATGATCAAGTATGCAATGTTGCAACTCACCAAACCCTTGAACAAGATGCTATAAACATGTATGAAATGGCTAGCATGAATGTGGATCTTTGAATCTTGCTTGAATGATATGGATCTTGACTTGAATGTTTGCTTGAGTCATGAAACCCTACATCACAAATGTTAGCTGAAAAATAAATAAGATGCATGATGACTTTGACATGATACATGATGCTTGAATGCTCCAAAATGCTTGATAATCAACTGTTGGAGGCTCTTGAATGCTCTTGTAAACTCTTGTATGCTCTTGTGAACTCAAATTTTCTATAAGGAATGCTCTCATGAAAGTGTTAAAGGTGAAAATGGGTGAAATTACCTTGTATTTATACTCGTTTATGCCTAATTCCTTGAAATTACAATGCTACAAGCCAACATCAGATCAAGGAGAACAAAATCCTACCAAGAATTTGAATATAATTTAGGCCTAAGCTAAGCGGGACTCATACACTAGTTGGGGTGTATGAGTCCCATTAGGCTAAGCTTGGGACACATTTTTCAAGAAATGCTTAGGTTAATGTGAAATCTAGATTGAGGCCTCAAAACTTAGGTGGTACCCATATGCCCAAGGTGGCGTATGAGTCCCATATCACTAAATATGGACCATACAATTTAAAAACACATGATTGTGATTGGATATTGCTAAATGTCATAATTAATCTCAGAAAGATGCATTAAATAATGCTTGTGGATGCAAAATAAGGCCAAAGAAGGCACAAAGAAGCACAATTAATTAATAAAACCCTAGATTAGTGTGAAAGTGTAAGAAAACACTTTACAACACCCTAAATAAGGCACAATTATGTCCATTTAGTTCACAAGGGCCCAAACAAGTGTGAAAATGTAAAGGGATACATTTTTCTACACTACACTTGGTAAATAGATCAACTATTTGATCTTCTGATTTACAATACCTAGGATGAATCACTTGTTACCTAATGAGATGCCTAATATAATGGTGATAGACTTCTATATGTTTTGTTCAAGCATGAAACACTGGATTCTTGGACAACATTATGGAACTTTGATTGTCACAATGAAGTAAAGAAGGCCCTATTTGATGTTGTTTTAGTATTGAAAGAATAGCTCACAACCAAGTTATTTCTTCATCTACCTCATTCAATGCAGTATATTCAGCCTCTATAGTTGATAAAGCAATAGTAGATTGCTTCTTACTACACCATGAAATGGGACCAAAACCTAAAGAGAGAACATAACCTATAGTTGACTTACGATCATCTACACAACCTGCCCAATCTGAATTTGAATATCCACTAACTTGTAGATCTCCATGAGAAGAGTAATAAACATTCATATTCAAACTCCCTTTTAGATATCTAAATATTATTTTTTCCACCATCTAATGTGGAACCTTAGGAGAACTCAAAAACCTTGAAACCACACCTACTACAAATGAAATATCTAGTTGATTGTGAGTCAAGTACACAAGACTACCGACTAATTTCTTATAGTATAAGGTGGGATCAACATCCTCACCATCCAAATCCTTAGCCAACTTCAATCCTAGAGAAACCAGAGTAGATACACCTTTGCAATCTTCCATCCTAAAGTTTCTCAAAAAGTCTAAAGTACACTTGGTTTGAGAGAGGTAAGTTCCATCATATTTCTACCATACTTGAATGCCAAGAAATTAGTGTAGAAAACCAAGATCTATCATCTCAAATGTATCTTGCAATGTTATCTTTATGTCACTAATCTGATTCATGTTATGTCCTGTGATAATAAGATTATCAACATATAGTACAATAATGATTGTGCCACCATCATCAAATTCCTTTACATACAAGTTTGGATCATGAGAACTATTATGAAAGCCTTGAGTTTGGAAATACTCATCAATCTTAGCATACCAAGCCTTGGAGCTTGTTTCAGGCCATATAATGATTTCCTTAACTTGCAAACTAAGTGTTCTTGACCTGGCCTTTTAAATCCTTGTTCTTCTATTTGGATGTACAAAGTGATGGTTGTGGAATAATTTGGTTGCTTAAATTTCCTAGATAACCCTCTAGCATTTTTAGATATTTGTACTTGCATGTTATAGATTCATGTTGTTTTGATATGTGGGTTTTATAATTTGTACTAATTTTTTTGGTCTTGTATATCTATGATATTCAATTTTTTGGATTTCATTTTTGGTGTTAAATTCATATATTTCTATTTAAAGATGTTGAAATAGAGTTAGAGATACATGTATGGTTTTATATAGGTATACATGTAAAATCAAAATATGTAGTTTTATAAATTTAATATGAAGAGAGTGTTATTTAGGATTCTTGTAGATGGAGATAGATGTAAATTTAAATATGTATTCTTTGGAATTAATTTGAGAAGGTTAGTTATGTCATTCTAAATGAAGAAGTATTGGAATATCGTTGGGAATTTAATTTTTTGGTGGTTTCTTGTTGTGTTCCTAAATTATGGTTACTTTTTTGTGGGTTTACATCAAGTTGGATCTAGATTTAATATCTAGTACCAGTCATGAAGGATATACATGTTATAACTAGCTATCAATATTGTGCATATTACTAATGAAATATTGAATTTATATGTGGTAATACTCAAGATGTGTGAGTTGTATAATTTTTTGGTCTACCTAGATACATATAGGTTGCATTAAAATTATAGTTGGGTGGTCTAGAATAATATATATTTTTTAAAGTGTTGATAGTGTATTATGTGTATAGGGATTAATCCACTTATGCTAGGGAGATGATATTCTTGAAGGATGTATGGATGAACTCATTAAAATAAAAATTTAAATACCATTCTGATTGTTGAGAATGAATAATTTTTCCTTCACTTTGGGATTAGCTAGACCTAGGAGATTATTCCTAGAGGTAGCCTTTAATAATATTTAATCACAAATAAAGATATATTTAAAATATTAAAAACTATAATAGTATCTATATACATGAAATTTGAAAATTTAGATAAATCAATTTATGTCCTCAGATTTAATTAAATTTTGTCATACTTGATTAATACATCTATTCATTTTGAATTGTAGGACCTTAAAATGAAATTTGGTTGCCTTAGGTAACTTCACCAAATTTTATTCCCTTAAGCCATGGACCATTTTGTACTAAGACCTTACTACACATAGATCCCCTTAAGCCATCCTATAGCCTAAATCGTAAATCGATGTCTTGAGGGGAATTTGACATTTCTTAAGGGGATAAATTTGGTGAATAGAGCTTGACCTCACTCATCTTTTTTTTATATTTTGTACATTGCAATTAGGTCACTACCATATATAGAATGTGTCCCTTTCAATGTCTTCTATTAATTTTTTATTCTTATCTTTAGTATCATTTGAAAATAATGAATGAGATTAAATAAATTTTAATAAAACCCCATAATTTCATAAATCTACCCTTCATATTAACAACCCCACATTGGACTCAATTTAATGTGTGTACATGCTATGAATTTTTAATGTTATGGATTTTATTTAATTTTATAAATCAAATGGTCTTCAAATGAAATATATTTTGAATTTGTACATGTTCAATGTGATTTTTAAATAACTTTCAAATTGTGTGCATTATTTAATTAGTTTGTTGATATATATTTTTTAATTGTTTAACATGCAATTGCCATATCATTGCTCACATGGATCCATTGTTTAATTTAGAGGATTTTATGCCCAATGAAGAAATTCCTATAGATCCCATACATCCCAATCCACCACATGAACATAACCCTAGCACACCTCGACATCCTCCACCGCCAAACCCCCCACCCCCTCCTGTAGTTGATGAAGATCAATTAAGAGAGAATATTCAAGCAAATCTTATTGTCATTCAAGGAAATATAGATCTTATAAAAAATGAGCCTAGATTCCCTCCCCATCTCGCATGGTTTGCATCTACGATGCAAACTATTGTTGATTCTGTTCGATCTATTGATGCGGACCTAGTTAGGTTCCATCAATGGAGAGAAGAGAGGAGACAACTCTATGCGGATGGATTGTCATATAAAGAAATCAATGAACTAAAAATTACCAAACAAGCCATGTGCCAATATTTTATTAATCCCCAAACAAACCAACCCATTCCACCCATGAAAAAATGAATTTCAATTTTATGGTGTAGGCACCCGTAGATAGCTGCACATTTTTGGGACAAATGGTGGATGGTGTTTGATACTCCACCACATGGCAACAGTGAGGTGCCCTTATACTTTTTGAGAAAGTTATGGGCTGAGTTTGAGTTGGGTAAAAAACCCAACTATTTTGATATGAGGTCATTTCAGGGAGTTGGGCATGGCATGCCTCAACATAGACTAGGAGCACGCGTCGATCCTCAGCGACGTGCTCCAATTGCTCCTATTGTTCCTCTTCCTTCTCCTAGTGTTCCTGTTGCATTTCAACAACAAACCATGTTATCGAGATTAGGAGAATTGAGTTCACTTTCAAGACATCTCACTCAGTAGTCTACACATGCAGCCACTGAAGTGGCCAATAGAGAGCATGGAGGCTTGGGCTATAGGGATACTCAAACATCCACTTCAGGTGACGCACATGCATCTGGGACAAGGTCATACCTGAATTTACTATATTCTAAGGATCGTCCTACACAGATATGTTCATCTTTTGAACTTAAATTTAATTCAAGTTTGAAATTTGAAAAATTCATGTAAATAATAACATCAAATTATATATATAATATAATATTAATTTAATAAGTGTTTGGTGTAGACGCATGATCATGTGATGCCTGAAATTCAATATGATCATCATGTGCATATGTCGAGTGCTGTAGATCTAGGCTCACCTTTTGGACAGGTACTTGAACCAATATATATATTAAATAATTTGTGTGGATATATATATCTAATTTAATTTGAATTTGTACACATTTGTGAATTGATATATTATATCTAGATGCAGGGAGGTCATACAATACCTAGTACTGACTAACCACAAGTTACAGTGGTGAGCGCTCCTGAGACATCATCAGCTTAGGTGTGTGCTTTCAAAAGTTTGTTAAGTTTAAATTAAATAGACATCATAGATCTAATTTAATTTTTTCATTTACATACACATGTGTCAATGATCTATACGAACTCTTGTACATCTATATGCAGGAATTTCATGAGATACCCATGGTGGGCAGCACACCTGAGACATCATTGGCGTTTATGCATGGGAAATCTCAGGTGCGTGATCATGAGGTCATATCATTCGATGTTGTAAACTTTACTTTAAATCTCCTATACAATTTTTATGGACCTTTTAAATATATATATATATATATATATATATATATATATATATATATATATATATATTCAAGGTTTTCACATATTGTTTGCTTTATATGAATATGCAGGATATAGTAGATCAGGCATTTGCATCTTCTCAAGTGACAGTTATGCTACCCGTTGAAGAAAATGTACCAGTTATAGATTCACATGATCATATGGTAATTTATGCATACTAGAAATCATTTTTACTATATATAAATACTAGATATTTAATTAAATTTATTTTTATCTAAAAGTTTATATTTTCATGTTTAAATATGTTTAATTATATCAAAATTTCTAGAAATAAATTTAAATCTAATTTCAAGTTTCTTGTACTCTTTTACAGCATGATGCGGGTACATCTAGTCAACATGGAACAAAGAGGAGACTTGATTTGACCAATCAGCCTGAAAGTTAGATGGTTTAAATATATTTTATGGACTATAGATCTCTAGTTTTATTTAAATATATGTGTTGGACTTGACATATAAATTCTATGGACTATCTATCTCTAGTTTTACTTTGAACATGTTATTATCATATTTGTGTTTATTTATATCAGTTGACTTTAAAATATGATGATTATATATTGCAGTCAATTATGATATCTTGTTATGTTCATTTTCATGATTATATGCACTCATACATTAGACTATTTATATTTTATCTAATTTTCAAGTATTACATCACTATATAAATTCTTATCTAGAATCAAATTATATATATATATATATATATATATATATATATATATATATATAAAATTTATCACATGGTTAGGTGACAAATTAAAACATTCCTTAAATAGTTTAGATCATATTCATAATAAATTAAGGGCAGATAACTTTAACTATTTTCCAATTAGATAGCAAATATTTGAATCAATAAACAAAAAAACTATCTCCTTGTACATGTATAAAATGTATAATCTATACAATTGAATAATTATATAAAATGTGGTAAATACAAGACATGAAATGTATAATCTATAAAATTGGAACAAGATATTTAAAAAGTGACATTGAACAAACATATATAATGTATATCAAGATGTTTATTACAACTATATAATATGATGAAACATATATGCGCATGTAGATACAATTAAAACTTATCAACTTTTAGGTGAAGACCAAAAATTGACATTTACATAGTCTTGATAAAATAATTTTTTAGTTCAACAATCACTTCGTAGATCGACTTGATGAGAACCTGCAAAAATAATTAATGTAAGTAACTACAATTTTTATGATTCATTTAAGAAAAAAATTCATGCGAGAAAAGAATAGTATATAGTAAATTCCATACAAATTCAAAAGATGTTTGCCATAGGATGGATTAAGGGGACCTAAGAGGATATATAGCTTAAGGGGGGTCTTAAGAGAATGGCTTAAGGGGATATAAGAGGATGGTTTAAGAGGATGCATCTCATGAACCCTAGGATATGGCTTAATAGGTCCTAAGAAGATGGCTTAAGGGGAATTATGAGAGTCTTTAAGAGGATGGCTTAAGGGGATGTAAGAGGGTGGATTAAGGGGAGTTGATAAAATGACTCAAAGGGATGTAAGAGAGTGGATTAAGGAGATGTAAGAGGGTGGATTAAGGGGAGTTGATAAAGTGACTCAAAGGGATGTAAGAGAGTGGATTAAGGGGATGTAAGAGGGTGGATTAAGGGGAGTTGATAGAATGGATTAAAGGGATGTAAGATAGTGGATTAAGGGGATGCATGTTATGAACCTTACAATATGGATATTAATAGGCCCTAAGAGGATGGCTTAAGGGGAATTATGAGAGTGACTTAAGGATTGCAAGATTATGGATTACAGGGATGTAAAAGGATATGACTTAAGGGTGCTTTCAGAGGATGGATTAATGGGAGTTGATAGAATGGATTAAAGGGATGTAAGATAGTGGATTAAGGGGATGCATGTTATGAACCTTACAATATGGATATTAATAGGCCCTAAGAGGATGGCTTAAGGGGAATTATGAGAGTGACTTAAGGAATGCAAGATTATGGATTATAGGGATGTAAGAGGATATGACTTAAGGGTGCTTTAATAGGATGGATTAAGGGGATGAAAGAGGGTGGATTAAGGGGAGTTGATAGAATGACTTGAAGGGATGCAAGAGGGTGGCCTAAGGGGAGTTGAGATAATGAATTTATACTATCAATTAAATGTATCTAGAACTATATATAGTTACCAATCTCTATATTTGAATTCCATTGTAATATATGTGCATCTCCTCTCTTGTTTGTAAAGCATCTAATTTTGGGAGACTTGAAACAAAAAATGATATAAAAATTTAATTAGGAAATGATTAAATACAAATATATATATCAATTAGTTCTATATAAACAATTAGATATACTTACCAATATTTATTTACTCTGTTGTACCATCTGCATCCTCTCTCTTTTTTAATGCATCTATGATTGTCTCATGATCATCCATTGAAAGTGTCCATAAAACTTTATTAGCAGGCCTCCCTTGATATCTAACTAGTTTTATATTGGTTGCCAAAATCAAATGTGAATAATGTATAATCTTCTTGTGTCTTTCATAATCTTCAAATGTAGGCAAGCCATTCTTTCCCATCAAATATTTCCGAAGCCAGGTGCCAACAACAACCACTGAACCAGTTGGATACTCAAAGTTGTCATCATCCACTCTAGATGTAACTTATGTTTTCTCTCAACACATCTAGCCAACTAGTAATTTGTCTCCTCTTCATTCCCCTTAGGTGCAACAATAGCATACACATGTCCTGCAAAAATAAATACAAAATTCAATAAAAAGTGACTTATATTTAATTCACATATAAACATCCATACATACAAAATTCAACTCAATAAATAATGTACCTTCTTGTACAAGATCCAAAACACGATCATAATCATCTGATGTGAACACTTGATTATCTTCAATTATCATTCCATGTTGAACATTTGTCGATGTAGGTGTTAAGGCTCTTTATTGCCATTGTTCGACCCATTCCATATTTTCACATGCCTCCCAATCACCTGCAATACAAAATTGACAAAAACATGCCAACTCCCTTGTCCATATTGTCCATGTGTTTGCATTTGAACTCTTAAACGAATGCCATTTTGCAAATCCATTAATTGTTTCACAATATTGTCGAGAAAAAATATCATTTTCTTCAACTAACCAAAAGAAGCATCGAATTATTGAGCTCTCACTTGTTCTTGTAGATAATTTGGTATTGCACCAATCTACAATTGCACATGCATCTCTAAATTTCGCAGCATCCTCAAATTTTAGTTTCTCTCTAGCAAGAGCTCTTTTCACACATGCACCTACTCCATCGTGTTCTCCCTTACCATGACCAGCTTCAAGAAAACTCCATATGTGTTGGATATTATTTTCCTTATGAACTCTACATAACCAATAAAACATTCTAGTATTTTTGAATTGACCCGTGCAATTATCTGACCATATGAGATGTTCTAGCATTTGAATTCCTCTCTCTTTTAAATTTTTATAAAATATATCAAAACGATATTGTACAAACTCAGATGAATGTAATCGATTATCACTTACATAAAAATGGTACTCTCTCAAAATTTTCCTATTATCTTCTGTACTATCTTCTGCATGTCTATAAACAATGTGAACAAATATAGCTACTTGCATTGAATTATAATACTGCGATTGAATTTCTTCTTGTGGAGCAAGAGTATAATTTTTAGCAAAATCAACAACTGACAATATACTTCCCATTGGGAATGTGTTTTTACATAAACGAAATTGATTATCAAGCCAATGAGCATTATGAGAGTGTTGAGCATATTTAGGTACAAACTTAGATCTTTAAATTCATTAATAAAAGCATGCATGGTAACTTTTTCCACAATTAGCTCAACATGTTTTCCAATTTTTCCATCTTTTAATGAATACTCAACATTTTTAAATTTTTTTACATCCACTAGTTGTTGTCCAAATTCATCTAAACTACTTTCATGCATACATTCTCTTAATAATGAAAAGTTACCACATCTATCGCATTCTCCATAAATGCATGCTTTAAAAAAAAAAAAGTTTCCATTTAAAGAGGGATCACAAAACAAACTTGCTATAAAATCTTTGATTCTTTCAGGTGGCTTATTAATGCCACAAATGTCCTGCATAACTTGGTTAGCATGCAAAGTGCATCGTATATATTGAAATATATCATAATAATAACGAAATTGTATATGAGTCTTACAACAACAAGAGATTCGTTGCTTATTAATTCTAACATATCAAGGTTTACACTTTTCGAATGATCTTTGACTTATGTTAATATTCAATGGTAAGATTGAAGCATCTAAAAAAAAATTATATAATTCAATTTGAGTCATATCTAAGAGATGCTTTGGATGAGGTTCACGAATTTTGGAACCCACCCTTAATTTTAAGACATCTCTAATGTTAGGTGATACTCTTGTATTATCATGCTAAAATTTATGGATTAAATTTTTAATTTCATTAGTTAATTTCATGTATGATCTTGGGAGTCTACCACAAAAACTCCAACATTGATTAATAGGATCCTTTTCAATACTTTCTCTTCTTTTAGAAGCTCTTATCAAAGTTCTAGGATTTACTTTTACACATTTACTAATCTTACTTAACATTCTTTTATTTGAAGTTGTTTTATCAACTAGAGCAGTTGTTATTGCACGATGAGCCACATTCTTATCTTTCGATCGACTTTTCTTAACAATAACATCAATAGCATTAGCAACACTAGATATGACTTGTTCTACTGAATTATCTTTCTTTTTTGATTTTACAAAAACACCTAATTTTTTCATCACTTTTCTCATTTGCAACATTCTCATCAATTGCACCATGAGTTGACATTGGAATCCTAATTTCTTTCTATAAAAAAACATTTTATATATTTTATTTCCATAATTTATAATTTGTCTCGAAGAAACTTTACCATGAAGGTTATCTAGCACATTTGTTTCAATTGTAGAAAAAGCATTTTCACCTTCATCCATAGGAGTTTCATTTTCATTCACACAAGGGGTTTCATTTTCATTTTCAAATGTAAAAGGGATTTCGTTATCATTTTCATTAATATGAGGGATTTCATTCTCATTTACATTCTCATAAGATATAATTTCATCATTTTCTTGTTTCTGCATTGTTTCAACCCTAATATTATTGATATCATCAATGGTGTATCCAGCTTCATCTAAACAAGCAATATCAATATTATGAGAAATTGGGTTTGAACACATACCTGGATAGATTGTTTGAATAGGTGCATTTTCCATATCATTGGGAGGTGGATTTGAAGACACACCCAAACTTGTTTGCATATCATTCAAAGTTGAAGTTGAAGGCACAGTTGGGTTTGTCTCCGTAATTGCATTTTCTTCTATATTCACCATCTCCACATTTGCATCATCTACATTCATTTCATCATTCATGGATTTCTCTTCAACATTCTTGGAACTAGATGTCTCCAAATCTTTCATTTGACGATTCCTTTCTCTCCTTTCCCTTTGTCTTTTTGCCTCCTTATCTTTATTTGCTTGAACTTGTTTAGGTGTCATTAACTTTCTACATCTCTTTTTTTGTCTTTACTTATCACCCATGGTTACCAAACCCTCTTTGATGACAAAAAAAATAACTCAAAAAACTTATTTCCAAATTTCCACCTCATTCAAATATTCAAATTAAACTAAGTACTATGTTTAGATCATTTTTTTATGAACTCTGAGGTACAAAAACATCATGAGTACATCCAAAAATTCACTTTTTCCAAATCTTCTTGTAAAAAGTTCTTGCACTTGATTCCACTTCAGAAACTTCAACCTACACTTTGTCTCTTCCAATGATTTGAATAGAATATGCCCTACACAAGATAAATTTGCAATAAAAAATATAGAAAATGACACTTTCGGACCGTACTACAGAAAAGGAATGTTGCAGGAAAATCGTGTTTTACCATAATTTTTCAAATTCGGAAAAAACGGATACACTAGAAATGCATACGCATTCTAAAACACATACGCATTATTTTAAAAAATGCATACATGTTTAATAACGCGTACGCATTCTGTTTTCCCAACGGATCAATAGAAAACGTGTATGCGTTACAAAACACGTACGCGTTTCATTTAAATAACGCGTACGCGTTTCTGTAACACGTACGCGTTATTTAAAAATTGAATTTCCACACCACTTCCAGGCTTGGTTTTAGGCTTGGAAAAGGCTTGGCAATCCGAGCCTTAGCCTTTGACCTGCAACTAAAAAACTAAGGCAGATTGAAGAAGAATGTCTAATTTTGACAACATAGCTGATGGACTTTTTTTCTGAATGAATCTATAAAATTAAAACCCATTAGAGAACACAATGTCTACTTTCTAAATATATAAATTTTATTAAGATTTTATTATGTTTGCTATTTTTTGATTAATTTCTAAGCAAACTAGTCCTTAAACTTAAAATATCAGGTTTTTTTGGTTTTTTAATAACTTTTTATTGATTAAGTTTCTTGTAAAAAAAATTATATGGCATCAAACTTCAGACAATTCTCTACACAATGAAAAAAAAAGAGTCAAAAAATGTTTTGTTTAGGTCCAATTATGTTGTCCGTACACGTTGATTTTAAAAAACATCAATTAAGGCCAATAAAAAATTAATAAAAAAAAAATATTCAACCAAAAATTATAAAAAAAAATCCACATCAAACTTCATCTTGTTAGCTCTCATTTCCCAAAATTAGTTAGCAAAATAATTTTATTTGGGTCAAAAAGTGTTGTTTGTACACCTGCTTGGTATGGTTAAAAAACAGGGACTTTTAAAAAGTGGTTTTTATAGATCCCTATCAAAATTTAATTTTTATAATCTGGGTATTTTAATAATTTACATATTTGGAAACTTGATTAAAAATTATAGATTTCATATTACTGAATTTTTTTAATATTCATTGTGTAAGTGCCTCAAATTTTTAGTCCAAATGTGACAAATTCTGAAAAACAGCAAAAACATTTCCACTTTTTGAGCTTTTTGTGTACCCAACATCTTGCATCAGCCCCCAAGCCTCATAAGAATGTGGTGGCTTTTCCATCTGAAGGGACTGAAGTGGACCATGTGTTGTATTCATTGTACTCTCCAAAAAATGTGTTCTTGGAATTGAACGATGTTATGTCATCTCCTCCTAATCGTGCTTCAGGTCTATTGGGTGGTAAAGCTACTTTGGTGGTAGCAGATTCCCTTAATAAGGATGAGGAGAGATATATCCTTGTGAGGGGTAAGAAAATGAAGCAAAATGTCTCCCTTCCCCCTTAGGCTCACAAAGGGGTTACCACAAGAAGGAAAAAAGTGGACTATGGCTCTGAACATTAGGGTCAGGGGAGGCCCTCTTCTTAGAAGAGCAGGGAAAGGGTGTGCAAGAAAGATATCGTAGGAGTCAAGAAGACCATTTTTGACCTATGCTCAAAGAGCACTCCCTCTTCTCACAAATGAACATACTCTCTTAGTACATCAGGGGGTTAAATAATGTGCATAAGCATGGACTCCTAAAGAATATAATCTGAGACCACAAGCCAAATATTTTTCTAATTCAAGAATCTAAAATGCAAGTTGATAACTTGGAATCATTGAAAAATTGTTTCTTTAAGGACTATGGATTTCATGGGGTTAATTCAAAGGGTTCCTCAAGTAGTTTAGCTACTTTTTGGAATACTAGAGTGGTGAAGGGTTTCCCAATTGTGGAGGATTTTGATCATTTGGACACCCGGTTTATTCATCTCCATGATAACTCCTCTTGGGTTATCTCCAATATTTATTCCCCAAATTTGAAGTGAACTAGGAAGAGACTTTGGGATAATCTTGGTTCTTTGTGTCTAGCTTTTCAAGATTCCCCTTGGTTGGTCATGAAGGATTTTAATACACCTCTATTTGATGATGAGAATTTGGGTGGGTCTTAGGTTCCCCCTAATAGTCAGATGGATTTGAGAATGTTTATAGATGATAATTCTCTCATTGATTTGGATTTCATGGGGTCCAAATTCACATGTTCTAGCAGAAGGGTGGGCATAGATAATATCCAAGTAAGATTGGATCGTGCTCTAGTTATGACTTGATTTGTTGACTTTTCTTGTTCTCTTTCTTCCATCACAAGATATGCTTTGGATCACTCCTATTTCTCTTGTGGCTGAAAAATTAGCAAAAGGAAACTTTTCCCATTTCACTTTGAAGCAATGTGGCTTAGGGACTCAAGATTCATGGATTGTGTGAGGAATTGGTAGCAAGTGAATATAGATGGAAGTGCTATGTATAGGATTGCTAAAAAGCTCACCTTTGTGAAACAGAACCTTCGGAGATGGAATAAGGTGTCCTTTGGGAATATTTTTGATAATAAGAAATCACTTGCTTAGCGTTTGGATCTGGTTCAAATGGAAATTCAGTTGAAAGGTTTGATGAAGGATATTTTTCTATTGGAGGATTCTCTTTTGGCTCAAATGCATGATATTGTTTCCAAGGAGGAAGATTTCTAGAGATAGCATTCTCTTATTGTCTGACTCAATTATGGGGATAGGAATTCTAAGTATTTTCATCTCACTGCTCTCAAACATAAATCCTCAAATAGGATTACCTCTATCATGGTTGATAGTTCACTATTGATTGATGATGAGGCTATACAGAGTGCTTCTATGGGTATTTTTTTAAAAATTCTTAGGGATAATGTGGTTTGGGATCAACAAAGTGTGGATTCTACATTGGATGTCATTCCTAACTTATTTTCTAAATATTTTAATAAGGATATCATTGTAATTCCTTCCTTGGAGGAAATCAAGAAAGTTATGTTTTCGTTTGAAGGTAACAAGGCCACTACGCATGATGGTTTCCCTTTACTGTTATTTCAATCTTATTGGGATATTGTGGCTTCTGATGTTATTAGTGCCACTAATGATATTTTCGGTTCTCAGAGACTACTTAAGGAATTGAATGCTAATTTCATTATTTTGATTCCCAAATCTACTAATGCTAATAGCTTTGGAGACTTTAGATTGATTAGTTTATGTAATTATATTTATAAGATCTTTTCTAAAGTGTTGGCTACTAGAATTCAAAGGATCCTTCCTGACCTTATTTCCTAGCAACAAAGTGGTTTTGTTACGGGTCGTCAAATTTTGGATTCCATCATTATTTCCCATGAGGTGGCACATTCTCTTGCTTCAAATAAAAATCCTAGTTTCTTTCTTAAGTTGGATCTCCTCAAGGCTTATGATCGGGTTAATTGGAAATTATTACTATTGGTGCTTGCTCGTTTTGGGTTTTTCTAAAAAAAATTGTATAGATTGTGGAACAACTCATGTTTCAACTCCTTCTTTGGTTGTTCTTGTAAATGGTTCCCCTTCTCCCTTCTTTTGGAGTTCTAGGGGCATCATGAAGGGAGACCCTATTTCTCTACTTATGTTCATCTTGATGGTTGAGGTGCTTGGGAGGAATATTCAGAAAGTGTTGATGGATGGTTTTTTGAGGAGGTTAATGTTGTCCTCAAGGTGTGTGCCTATCACTCACTAACAATTTGTTGATGACACTATCATGATGGGTGAATCTTCGGTTTGTGAGGTTATGGATTTAAAGTTGGTGATTCATGCGTATGAGAAGGCTTTTGGTTAGTGTGTTAACTTTCCTAATCTAATTTAGTTGTTTTTCCTCAACAAATTGAAGTTTCTCCAATTAAAATTGGAAAGGATTCTAGCATGTAATCATGGTGACTTGTCATCGACGTATTTAGGGCTTCCCTTGTGTGTGGAAAATATTCTTGACCCCTTCTAGTTGGAGCTCTTAGATAAGTTTAATAGAAAACTAGTTGGTTGGAAGGGTGCCCTCCTTAGCCAGGTGAGTAAGGATCAACTTATCTCTTCCACCTTGCAGAACCTTCCTCTTTATGCTTTGATCATTTTTAAAAATTCCAACGAAATTTGAAGAAAAAATTGAGCAAATTATGAGACTATTTTTATGGTCGGGTGTGGAAGATAAAGCTATAATTCCTCTAGTTTCTTGGGAACTAGTCTGGAAGCCAAAGAAGTGGGGTGGTCTAGGATTGAGGAACATAAGGTCTTTCAATAAGGCCCTCCTTTCAAAGAATATCTAGAAACTCCTTTATGGGGAAGCTTGTTGGTCTTCTTTGATAAGAAATAAATACTTGACTAGTGTGGGGAGAGTTTGGGATTTCCTGCAAGTAGATTCTATCCCTTTAGGATCTTGTTTCTAGAAGAATATTATCCCTTGCAGGGATCTCATTTCTAAGGGTGCTAAGTGGATGCTTGGTGATGGTTCAAAGATTTTGTTTTGGGAGAATGTGTGGTGTGATGGTGGTTTTTTGGTGAATCTTCCATGGGATACTCCTCTTGTTGCTTTTTGAAAGAAGAAATTTGGTCATATGGTGGCCGATTACATTCAAAATGGTTCATGCAAAGTCTTGCTGAATTGGGATCCTCTGTTGGCTATTTTATAGAATTTCCTAGCTAACATTCGTGTTCCTCAATTCCTAAGTCAGGATCGGATATTTGGACCCATTGTGCTAATGGTTGCTTCTTTGTCTCTTCATTTTTTGTCAACTCATTGGAAAAGCCTGATCGTTGCCTTGTTTGGGGGAAATTATGGAATAAGGTGTTGATTCCTAAGGTGAATATCTCTTTTTGTCTTTTAATGCAAAGTAATATGTTGACACAGGATAATATTTGTAGAAGGGGCTTTGCCTTGCCTAATAGATGTGTGCTTTGTGAATGCAATGTGAAGAGTGATTTTCATCTTTTTCTTGGCTGCAATTTTTCTTTTCTCATTTGGAGCAACTTTCTTTCTTTCTAGAACCCACACTGGGTGTTCTCAGACTCCCTTTCTAAATTTTTGGATCATTGCAAGTTCCCTTCATCTTCCCCTTCTCTTCTAAGACTTTGGGAGCTTATGGCCCCACATATTGCATGGGGAATTTGGAAAGAAAGAAATAATAGAATTTTCCATTAATCTAAATTAAAAGTGGAAAATTTCTTTATCAAAATTTGAAGGGACATTGTGGAAAAATTCTCCATTCAATTTTAGGACTCCAATAAGTGTTATCCATCCTCTTTTCTATCTGAGTATGATCTCATGGTGGTTACTAATTGGAAGATCTCTTCTCTTCATTTTTCTTTAGTTCATTCCAACTTGAATGCTAGATTGAGTACGAAGTGGAAGCTCGCACCCCTAGGGTGCGTTAAAAATAATTTTGATGGGGCAGTCGAGGGTAATTTCAGGCTTGCAAATTAAGGGGGGTGTTAATAAATGAATATGATGAGTTTTTTAGTTCAATGGCACTCTTGTTGGGAATCTAATCAAATCATTGGGTTGAGGTTGAAGCTGAATTTATTAAGATTAAGTTTGCATTAGATAAGAGCTATTCAGAGGTTTGGGTGGAGGGAGACTCCCTCGATATTGTTAATTGCTTACTTGGCAAGAAAAAGGCTAGCTGGATGGTCAAGTATCTTATAATGGATTTCGCTATGATGCTAAGATCATTTGAGGAGATGTGTGTCATGCATATCTTTAGGGAAGGTAATTCCCTAGCGGATTGTTTTGCAAATAAGGTTGTTGGCCTTAATGATTTCAAGGCATGGGAGGGGTACTCTCTTCTTCCTAAGGAATCCAAACTTTTAATGTGAAATGATAGCTAATTTAGAGCTTAAGATTTGGGGTGATTGTGCAATTATCACCCTCCTTATTACAACACATTTTTTTGGTAATAATTCGCTTAAGTGTATGTTCATTCTTAGCTTTGTAAAAGATATTTGTTACGGGTAATTTTTAATGGTGACTAAGGAAATGTGTGGCGATAGGAGTAGATTTGAGCCTCTATATTGTGAGGGTTGGAAGAAAAAGTAGAAAACATAGAGAATCTTGAGGCATGGGTAGTTTATGCCTTTCCTGGAGAGGCTTCATGGCCATGACCCTAAAGCTTCTATAGCTCGTTTATGAACTATTGGAACAATAGATGTTTGAAGGTGAAGGGAGTGGAGTTTTTCATTAATGAAGATTTTATTGCCTTTATCATTGAGATGTCGATAGATGGCCGTAAGTTTTTCAAGGAAAGGAAGAGTAATGATGATGCAATGGACCAATTCTTTAAGGATAATGAACAGGAAAATATGATTAAGATGCTTGCTTGGGGGTATGAATGGACTTCTCTAAAGCATATTTGGGTTGAACTTGTTGAGGTTATAATGCAGTACATGACTCTTAAAGGCCATTTTACCCTACTTAATAATTTTAGACATGGGCTAAATGTTTCTTTCCCATTTTTAATCAAGTGTCATCTTTGGAAGCTTTAGTTTATGCACATTTGAAGAATTGTAGGGCCCCTGTTTTATATGAGGGCCTCATTTTTCTCATCATGGAGCATGTGAGGATCCATATGCCAACAAAATCTATCAAGGGTAAGGAGAAATATGACTAAGGATTCCTCTTCGACTAGCTCGAAGACTAGCACTAATGGTGATGTTGAATAGAATGTGGAGGAGGATATCACAGTGGGGGGTGCTCGTACCCCATAGCAACATCCTCTAAAAAGAGAAAAAAGGGGAATTTAAGGAAGAAGGGACCTATTAGAACTGTAAAATTCTGAATAATTTCACAAGCTTTTCATAAACCTAAGTTTCCAATCGAGTCCTCACCATATACTCAGGGCCTCTTTTCATAATATTTTTCTCACATTCTGCCCATTTTTGTCCCATAAAATCCATCTAGGTCTGAGTATTTCACATTATTTTCTATATCGACATAAGATTCTCAGGGTCTCCCTAATCCATATTGCATTTTCTACCAATACACGTCTGTGTTGCCTATTGGCAAGACCTCAGGGATGTCATAGCGATTGGAATTTACATGCAGCTACCTATCGGCAAGACATTAATCATTGTTCCGGTGACTAAGAGTTTCCCCATCAGCAAGAGAATCTTCTTCGGGATGAGGTCTTAGCGAGATATTTATGTTTCACCGACTGGCGGTAGAAGGATACACATATCGACAAGAGTTAAGGCATCGATGTAATGTCACAATGAATTCGTAGTGTCTTACCGACTGCCAATAAAGATATACACTTCAGCCAAACAAAAGGTATTCGATATGAGGTCTCAGTGAATTCATGGTGTCTTTCCGACTAGAAATAAAGCAAAAATATCGATATGACTAAAGGGTTATCGGCATGTGGTCTTGCAGTCTTGCAGATCTGAATGTCACACTGATATGTTGTTTCATCAGTAAGAGAAAGATATTGTCACGGCAACCGGAACATACACTAAGGAGATTTCTCGGTGAGACATAAGGTGTCTGTGAGACTTCTCCCCAACTATGAATTGTCTCAGCAACACAAATGATGGAGGGACAACTTTCAGTAAGACATAAGGTGTTCTATGAAGTCTCTTCCCGACTCAGTATTGTCACGGTGATCAAAAGTGAATTTAAGGATATCTTTCGGTATGACAAAGTACAGTCTACAGGATGTCTCCCTGATATTGGAATGTCACAGCGAAGCACATGGGATGAATGGACATTCGTTGATGAGACTTAATGTGTCGATAAGATGACATGACTTCACAATGATGAACAAGATGACTGTTGGTGTAACGTTGAGGATCGGTATGACTACATAATGTCTCAGCAAGTCTTCAGCAAATGTTAACAAAATCCTGAATACTATTGGTCGACATTTGGAATGCGAAGTGTTGTGTATTTTCAGATGCAAATGTATAAATATTCATTCTCAATTGTAAAAGGAATACAGTAGAAATTAGATTAGATATACAATAGATAGGTAAAAATGGAGTCAACAGAATAGAATTCTGACTGAATAGGGACTATGATGTATGATTTCAAAATGGAGATTTTAATGAGAATCAGTTGATGTAGCTACTTATTTTTGGTGTCAATTATCTGTTGTGCTTATTGAAAGTATTACTAAGTTGTCTCCAAGATCGATGCTTTCTGGTTGTTTAAATTGGTATAAAAAGTTTATATTCGATTTATCAGTGCACATTTGTTGTATTTGTGTGGTTAATTGATTGGTTCTTTCAAGAAAAGATTAAATCCTTTTGGTTGATCATAGTAATCAGGGAAATTCATTTGGATTATTAAGAAGAGCTTAGGAATCATAGTCTTGCATGTTTATAGAAGTTATAAACAAAACATTTGCCAACAATTTGAGTTTTTTTCAGAAATAGGTTGCCCATTGCCATTTCATTTGACTCCGTATACCCAATAAGGCACTAGTCTCTACATTTCTCACCATTTAGATTCATTTATTTTCTTTACATTTGCTAACTGAACATATTAGGATTTAGTTTTGAATATTGCGATACAATTTATACCAAATTTGATTTCATTTGTCCATTCTCATCTGCCATTGTGGGAAAAAAATTTCAAGTAAGATAAGAACATTAAGTTTGCTTCATTCATATAGGTATACCTGCCTAGGTCTAGCAGCACCTAAAGCGTAGAAAGCTTAAACCATTTGGCTTTGTCTGTTACCCTAAAATGTTGTGAAATCTTGGCAACCTTTTGTGGTTCAAACCTGCATTTTTGAGAGCTAACAGGACCTATCCAAAAGTTAGTAATGTAGAATCTAGATTACAATAGGTCCATGTCAAATGGGGAAGGTACTAATATTAGCTTTGGGGGCTCTCATCAATGGTAGTCCAAGGAGAATCCTGAACAACATGAGGGGGATCAGGTGCATTGGGTAGAAAGGAGAAGGACTAATCTGTGGAGGCTAGGGTTGATGTGTGGTAGGACAATCCACATAGGGCATAGAAAAGGATTTATAATTTAAAGATGTAGGGCTCAAAAGGTGGTAGGAAGGGCAAGAATGCTACTCTGGAACAAGAACAGGTAAAGAAAGTAGTGGACAAGAATATTACTATTGGTGACTCCCCAACCAACTATCCTTCCCCTCATGGGGAGGGTGATGAGGTTCCTAATGGTGTGGAGGATTTGGTTGAGAAATCTATGAGTGAGGGTGTTGGTTTGAACCCTAATCTTGGGAAGCTGAAACCTTTGAAAGTTAATCCTCTTTTTGAGGATTTCTCTTATTTGAATGATGATAATACCTCCATGTTTAAACTAGTAGATATGGCTCAGTTGGGTGCCACATGAACCTTTAAGCTTTCCAAGTTGGTTTTGTAGGAGTTTAATAAAGTCAATATCAAGATTAGGGGCTTGAAGGAGAATTTGAAAAATCAGCAGAAGGGATCTTCTTCGAATCTTCTCATTGAGAGGCTAGTTGACTTGGAATGTGCCTTCTTTGATTTTAAAGTGCAATGTGAGAGCCTCCTTGGAAAAATGGAGGGAAGGATAAAGGAAACAAATGAGGATATCGAGAAGTTACTATAGTTAAGCCATAGTTCGGTTAAAATTAGTGTAAAGTCCCTGAAGGTTTTGTTTGGTAAGATTAGTGAACTCAGGGAGGATCAAATGTATGTTACTGATATTCTAGAGAATGACTAGAGCTTTAAAGTAAAGGGGAAGAATAATGCAAAAGGTTAGGCTATAGGCCTGTGTACTCGGACAAGGGGAAACCTTAGAAATTCCTTTGAGGAAGATAAGAAAGAGCTTATGGACATTGTGAACCTACACTGCAACCAGGAGATCGAGGTGGTTAACACCTTGAAAAATATGAAATAAATTTGGTGTTTTTGCTATTTTTTTCTTTTTGTTGTTCTTATGTTGGGTCATTATTTTTTGGTTGTGTTGGAATTATTGCCTCAATCTCACAAGTTGAAACCTCTGAGAAAGCATGGTCACTGTGACATTCCTCTGGTCTGTCCAATCTACTAGTTGATCCTGACTATCATTGTGACCTCCTGAATGTCTTGGCGATCGACATCTGAAACCTTCGGCGTAACCTAGACTGTCAGAATGATGTCTTTTATGATGATAGGAAGTCTTTCTGATATCGGCGTGACCTTTGGTCTGTCTGGCTAATGTGGTAATCAGTATGACTTGCTCCTATTGCTATGAAGTCTTGGCGATTGGGAGATGTCTGGCCGACTGGATAGTCTGATGGGTTTACTTTCGGTGTGACCTGGTGTGTTTGGTGTAACCCTCTTCCAAGTGGGTTGGTCTCACCAATGATTATACACTAGGAGTCTTCAGAGTGACATAAGGGTTTGCTATGAACTCTTGGCGACAGGGAGAAGTCACACCGATAAGCTTTCACTTGGATTCTTTGGGGTAACAAAGAGGCATCGCTATGAAGTCTTGGCGACGGGTGTTTGTCTCATCGACGGTGTGGGATGTGTTTGGCATGACTCCTGGAGAAAGGTGGGCTCGGGGTAACCTACAGACTTCAGCATGAAGTCTTGGCGATAGGTGTTGGTCTCACTGATGGCTGTGTGACTTCGGTGTAACATAAGAGGCTTGGTGTAACCTCTTGGCGGCAGTGGTATGTTTGGCTAACAAAGAAACATGTGATCGGGTGTTTTCGGTGAGAATCCTAGCGAATGGAGTCATCGAAGTAACACAAAGGCTTCGATATGAAGTCTCAGTGAATGTGGAATGTTTGGCCCACAAAAGTCTTCGGGGTAAAATGTGAACATAGGTGTGATGTCTTAGCGAAGAGCGATTGTCTTGCCAATGGGAAACCTGATGTCGATATGACTCTTGGCGACTGCTCGGTGTTCGGTATAACATAAAGGCTCGGTATGATCTCTCAGCAAAGGCAGTAAGTCTTGCCTACTATTGGGCATTTCGGAGTGACCTTTGAACATCGGTATGATGTCTCATCGAATGGCGATTGTCTCGCCGATGAGAATGCTGAGGTCGATGTGACTTGGGAACTTCGGTATGATGTCTTGGCGAGAGCAACAAGTCTTAGCGATAGCTTTCTAGACTTGGTGTAACATCTTGCTAATAGTGATAACTCTTGGTGATAATGACGATCTGGTCTTGTGGCATCAGGGAGACATGGTTAGTGTCTCGCCAACATGCAACACAAGTTGATCATTGCTAACCGAGTGAAGACTATCCTATGTGGTGGTTCGTGGACCAATCAGAGGAAGTGATATTCAAATGGTTGGCAATTGGATTTTTGTAGCAGTTTCTTGAACTGTCTGCAAGGAAAAATCTACACCATAATGGAAACATCTACAATGATAATGATGCTGAGCTAGAGATTGTTGTTTTGTGATCTTGAACCGATTCACATAGAGCCTGTTAAAGAATGAATGCATGTATGTATGTATTGGACGTTCTGTATCGAGTGCTAATAAGCCAAGGAGCTGAAGAGCCAAGAGCCAGAGAGAGAACGATAGAGAGAGAACCAAGTGGTTAGCCAAAAGGTCGAGGCCATGAGGTTGATGCAGAGCATTGAGAGGTAGAGTTGAGCTATTGGAATCTCTTGTAATCATGATTGCTTTGGGTGATCTCTTAGGGATAGTTTGCTACCAGTTGTATCCAGAATGAACAAGATGAAATCTATGAAAGGCTAATAGCTTGAAACTATATTGTAACTTTCTGTTGTTGAATAATACAATGGCTCAAACTTTGGAGAGGGGTTTTTCAACTGAAAGGGTTTTCCCCACGTAAAATCTTTGTGTTCTGCTTTTGTCTCATCTTTCATGTCTATATTGATTCTATCAGAGAATCTATTAATGCATGTTGTTGAATTTACATGTGTTTTTCTCAGAAGGATCAATGTGGGAAATAAACTGTGTCTTTTTCTGCTTTAGGACATAGTTGTACGTGTCTTTGAGGCAAATCGAAAGTTACTGAAGGCACTACTATCATGGAGGTTTCTCTAAGATACACCTAGATTTCCTAAAAAGTGGTATCAGAGTCTTCTTTTGGTTGCTGGTTCTGGATATTTCTCCTGTGAAGTTTTCTTAGTTTGGTGGGCTGGAAGAAATCTAGAGGAATGGACTAATGTATTGATCCTTCGATGAGTGGAAGCCTTGTGGTATTCTGAGATAGCATGCAGTTTGAAGGATGTTCAAGATGGAAAAGGGAGTTGGTCATGTTGTGATATGTGTCTCATGGCTGGTAGAGGTATAAGCTTGGAGTATGAGGTGGTTTTCTTTGCTCTGTGGCTGTGTAGCAGTAAAGCTTTCATATTGGGCATCTATGTGTCAGGCTCCTGGGTGATATGGAGAAGCCTAGGTTGTTTCTCAATCATGGAAGAGAGTGCTTATGCTACGTGGTGTTTCTTGGTGTTGGAAGGCACAGTTTCTTGTTAACCTTGAATACATAAAGGCTATGGAGTTAATCATCAGATGATTTGCAAGCTTCTGAGATAGCCTTTTCTCTCATTCTCGAATGCATGTACATGTTGGTGGTTTAGAGTTGGCCTGAAAGGGGCCTGGATTTCCTCAACTGCTATTTTCTTTTGAAGGATGTTTTTTGTACTTGCATGGCTCTGTGATTTTGTAGGTTTTACATAGTTAAGCAAAACTTGTGATCATGTGGAGTTGTTGTTAAGCTATTTTCTAGAGCCTGGTAGGGGTGTTGTTGGATGAGATAGTTGCAATTCTGCATGCATGCTTTGTGCATGGTTTGAGAAGGTGTGATTTCTTCTTTGCATGGGAGTGTTGGTACGTGATTTGTCACATAGCATTCTTGTGGTGGTGCTTGGGGGTTCCTTGATTATGGTGCTCGTTGTGGACATGATTGGCTAATTAGATTTGGCTTAATATGGTGTTTGAGTCATGTTGTCTACATGGTTATTCTCTTTGAAATCTTAGTGTTGCAGTTTCCAATGCGATGACGGGTTTGCATGTTCGATGTTTGTGATCTACGAGTTATGCGGTTGGTGGATTAGCTACCCATTGGTTGTAGTGTAATAACTTGGATGTGGACTATCTTTATCCACGAGGTTGATTCTTTGCATGTGCAGACTTGTTAGTTGGCCTTGTCCGTGGTCACTTGTGCATTGGTGTGATTGTTTTGAGATGAGAGGATGGATACTATTAAGTACCTGAATAGTCAGTTATGGAAATCTAAAGCAGTTGGTCATGATGCTTGGAGAGCTCAGGTGTCATATTTCACTGGGAGCTTTAGCAGTGACTATGGGTTCATCACATGGTGGTGAATGGTCTTCTTTAGTGTTGCAGATGTTTCTTGGGGAAGCCCTTAGATCTTGTTGTTGTAGAAGGGTTCTTTTGCATTTGCATGGACATTATTTGAAGATGTGCAACATCTTGGAACCATGGAGTCTTTGGCTGAGGTGTTGGTGGCGCTTGACAGGTGATGTTGGTTTTGAGTCTATTTGCTTTATGTCATGGTATACTCTTATTTGTGCACTAGAATTTTGGCATTGTGCATTGTACTTAAGACTATGGTAAAGTCACATGAAGCATGGTATCTCTTAAGGGGATATGTAGATCATGGTGTCATGATAAGTTCCTAATTCAGATAATTGGAGCTTTGACAGTGGTCTGGTAATTCTTTGTGTATTGGGTGTTGTGATTATTTGCTTCATACTTCATGATAGTGCAGTAATGTAGTTGAAGTTTAGCATGAGATGATTGGTTGCTAGTACTCATGGATACATGAAGAATAAGGTGAGGTTGTCATTCTCTTATGAGAGAAGTGTTGTTGCTTGTTATTCTTGATGAAGTTTTCAGCAGAAAGTCTAAGAAGCCTACACCTTGGTTGAACGTGAGTTCAATAAGAGACCTATGGGGAGATTGCTCTTAGATTAGTCATGATGGCTTGTATATCTTGGAGGAGTATTCTCGTTCCCACTCTTGGTCTACTCAGTAGTATATCTGGGAGGTATTTGGCTCATTATATCTTTCATATTTATTTTATGTTCACTTTCATGATATGGATCTTAAATTATTGTTTAATGATTATGGAGGATTCATAGTGGAAGTTGTACAGTTTATTTTATCTCCTTCAGTTTATGTTTACTGATGAGAATTGGTAGGAGATGATGTATGGGCTGATTTCCTGAAATGGGGAATGAACTAGTTTGATCTTCTTTGAGAAGTTTACATCCATGTCTTTTAAAGATGGTTTGATCTTGGGGATTGAACGGATGGATGTTGTTAAGGATTTTCTTTTGGGATGTGAAGGAGATCATACTTGACATAGTTGGCTATTAGAAGTGTATGTAGGAGGATTTTCTATAAGAATATATTGTGCAGAGTTTCTCTCTGTGGCCGTGAAGGTTTGTGGTGAGATAAATATTTCCTATAACAGTTTGTTGCAGGTTGTGCATGTCATTGTGGATATTTTCTTAGTACTACATGGCTACATCTTCTCTGTGCTATTTTTGGTAGACTTGCGATGCCTTTTGATCTTTCAGATCTAGATTACTTAGGCAGTGGGAGTTCTTGTATGTGTCTTGTCATCTTAGACTGGTTGGCACTTGAAGCTTGTATTTACTATTGATGAGTTGGTTCTGGTTTGGCATAAGTTTACTAATGTTGATACCTATTAAGGTATGTGAGATTGGATGGAATAGCACGAGCTGTGAGTGTTATTTCCAGTCGCATGGGTTTATCAGTTGGATGGAAGCAATCAGTCTGATTGTTGTTCTAGCTGGTGTTTTTTATCTTGTTTCTAGAGAATGACTTCACTATTGTGCTTTATTTGAAGCTTTGAAGTTGATATTGCTTCTATATAGCGTTTTGAGCACAATGAAGTGGTAGCAGTATCTCATTGTTGATATCACTGGGATCTTTTGCTTGTGTTCATTGGAATGGTGCTTATTCACCTTGGCTTGAATCTTTCTTCCACAGGTGGCATGTTGGAAGATGACAGGGTTTTTTTCTTGAATGGTGGACATCTTGGATGTTGGAGCAGAATTCTTGATGGAGCATGAGAGCATGTTTGAGGTCTATGTGGTTTTCTGGGAGGCTGTGATCAGTTGCTTTGTTGGACAGTGAGTTGTAGTTGGATTCTTGGTCTTTGTTGTAGATTTTCTGGTGGGCTATTATCTGCGGAAGCTTGTTGGTCAGGGGTCTTGAGTGTTGCGGGGTCTGAACTGGTGGAGCTAGTGTGTTCCTAGTTTCTGGTTTCTTTGGAGGTGCATGTGTGATCTTCCTCAAGTGGGAAATTTTTGGAATTATTGCCTCAATCTCATAGGCTGAAACCTCTACGAAAGCATGGTCGCTGTGACATTCTTGTTGTCTGGCTGATCTGTTAGTTGATCTTGACTATTTCTATGACCTCCTGAATGTCTTGGCGATCGGCATCTAAAACCTTTAGTGTAACTTGGACTGTCGGAATGATGTCTCGACAATGATAGGAAGTCTTGCCGATATCGGCGTGACCTTTGGTCTGTCTGGCCGATGTGGTAATCCGTATGACATGTTCCTATTGCTATGACGTCTTCGCGACTGAGAGATGTCTATCGACTGGATAGTCCGATGGGTTTACTTTCAGTGTGACCTAGTTTGTTCGGTGTAACCCTCTACCGAGTGGGTTGGTCTCACCGACGGTTATACACTAGGAGTCTTCAGAGTGACATAAGGGTTCACTATGAACTCTTGGCGATAGGGAGAAGTCACACTGATAAGCTTTCACTTGGAGTCTTTGGGGTAACACGGAGGCATCGCTATGAAGTCTTGGCAATGGGCGTTTGTCTCACCGATGGTGTGCGATGTGTTCGGCATGACTCCTGGTGAAAGGTGGGCTCGGGGTAACTGGAGACTTCGGCATGAATTCTTCGCGACAGGTGTTGCTCTCGCCGATGGCTATGTGACTTTGGTGTAATATAAGAGGCTCGGTGTAACCTCTTGGTGACAATGGTATGTCTGGCCGATAAAGCAACATGTGTTCGGGTGTTTTCGGTGAGACTCCTAGCAAATTGAGTCATCGGAGAAACACAAAGGCTTCAGTATGAAGTCTCAACAAATGTGGAATGTCTAGCCAACAAAAGTCTTTAGGGTAAAATGTGAACATAGGTGTGATGTCTTGGCATAGAGCAATTGTCTTGCCGATGGGAAATCTGATGTCGGTATGACTCTTGGTGACTACTTGGTGTTTGGTATAACATAAAGGCTCGGTATGATCTCTCAGCGAAGGCAGTAAGTCTTTCCGACTATTGGGAATATTAGAGTGACCTTTGAATATCGATATGATGTCTCATCGAATGGTGATTGTCTCGCTGATGAGAATGTTGACATCGATGTGACTTGGGAACTTCGGTATGATGTCTTGGTGAGAGAAAAAAGTCTTAGTGATAGCTTTCTGGACTCGGTGTAACATCTTGACGATAGTGATAACTCTTGGTGATAATGACAATCTGGTCTTGTGGCATCGGGGAGACACGGTTAGTGTCTCACTGACATGTGACACAAGTTGATCGTTGCTGACCGAGTGAAGACTATCCTATGTGGTGGCTCATGGACCAATCAGAGGAAGTGATATTCAAATGGTTGGTGATTGGATTTTTACAGTAGTTGCCTGAACTATCTGCAAGGAAAAATCTACACCATAATGGAAACATCCACGATGATAATGATGTTGAGCTGGAGATTGTTGTTTTCTGATCTTGAACCAATTCACAGAGAGCTTGTTAAAGAATGAATGCATATATGTATGCATTGGACATTCTGTATCGAGTGCTGATAAGCCAAGGAGCTGAAGAGCCGAGAGCCAGAGAGAGAATGATAGAGAGAGGACCGAGTGGCTAGCCGAAAGGCCGAGGCCATGAGGTTGATGTAGAGGATTGAGAGGTAGAGTTGAGCTGTTGGAATCTCTCGTAATCATGATTGCTTTGGGTGATCTCTCAGGGATAGTTTTCTACCTGTTGTATCCAGAATGAAGAAGATGAAATCTTTGAAAGGCTAAGAGCCTGAAACTGTATTGTAACTTTCTGTTGCTGAATAATACAATGGCTCAAACTTTGGAGATTGGTGTTTTTCACCCGAAAGGGTTTTCCCCACGTAAAATCTTTGTCTTCTACTTTTGTCTCATCTTTCATGTCTGTATTGATTATGTTAGAGAATCTATTAATGCATGTTGAATTTACATGTGTTTTTCTCAGAAGGATCAATGTGGGAAATAAACTATCTGTTTCCACTTGAGGACATAGCTGTACGTGTCTTTGAGGAAAATTGAAAGTTACCAAAGGGACTATTGTCATGGAGGTTTCTCTGAGATACACCTAGATTTCCTAACAGGTTGTTGGTTTACTATTGACTGCTACTTATGCTTTAATTTGTTTTATTGTTAAAGTAGCATTTTGGTCTAAAGTTTTGTAATTTTGTAAAGGGTTTTGCATCCCTTCAAAACCTATTTTTCCAATATAATCAAAGCAATTAATATAAAATGTGTTGAATCTCATATAAATATAAGTAGTTCCCTTCACTTGAACAAGCTAAACAATTTAAAATATTTGAGCATCCTAAAGACAATTAATACAATTTCAAGAGAAGAAATAATTAGAAGACCTACGCCACTATTTCATTAAATTACATGTCTACGACACATCAAAAAATTCATGTTTATGCATTGCAATATATTTCATGTTTATTTTTATTTTCTATTATGAGTGTTAATACTTGTAGGATCTCTAAGAATCCTCTAATTTCTCCTTGTATGTAATGAGGAAATTGACTTTAGTCCTACAAGAAATGTAGATTTGAGTGGTGAGTTAAAATAGTGTCAAATTTTGATCATTCATTTTTATCTATTTCCCTCTACTCTCCATAGAGCATGTGATTTATACCATCGTCATCATAAGCCATTTGTGGAGATGCAAACACCAAAATGAGGTTTTATTAAAGCAAGCCCATATATGGAACAATTTGTCTTCCCTTGTTCTTCTTGTAGGTTATAGGTCTAAAGTTGATTCAAGTGGATTAGAGATCTCAAGGACTAAAATCTCTAATTCAAGTACACAAGCATCTTCTATCATCAAATTGTACAACAATCTAGTTACTCTTAAATTTTTGAGATTCAAAATTTCATCTCAATTGTTAGATACCCTCATACTCTAGTGTATTTGTATAGGTTCCAAAACTTAAAAACCAAAATTTCTGGACTAGGGCACCCAACACCCCTATCCTACCAATTTTGCATTGAATTTACATGTTAGGTTCCTCTTTATCTACACTTTAATGTTCTACTCTCTATTTCTTTCTTTCTACTCTAAGTTTTCCATATTTTTTAATAGTTTACTTCTTTATTCTTAAATCACCCAATTTATGACATTTCACATTTTAGTCAGTACATCTCATCCACAAACAAAAAATGGGACCAAAACCTTGACCACTCCCTTGAGGACAACAACCAAATAGTTTATCTTGGTTATTGTTTGTGTCCCCTAATGTTTTATTGTGAAATTAGTCATATATGTTAAGTATTTACCCTAAATTTAATTTCACCATCTCACATAATTTTAATGATTTAGGCTAAGTATTTTCCCTAGTGAATATGAAACATCACTAGCCTATGATGGTTTCTCTTATTTATGATCCATGTAAAAAATATCAAACTTTTCTAGCTTATGATATCCTAGTAAGAATATGTGGATCTTGATAGTTCATGATACCATACTTAACATATGCTCCATGTTTCCCATATGTATGCTTTGTGTTCGTTTTACATATTATTATATGATTTATTGCATCATATCTTTTATGTGTATATGTTGATTTTATCTTAACATTATTGTTTGGTATGATCCTTAGCTTGGGGGGATATTACAACTCTTAGCTTAGTGATATTTTACCTCCTTTATGTTTTGACAAAAGAACTCTTTGGCTTCTCCATAATTTAGTGTGAGTATGAGAGTAAATTTATGCTCTCACTAAAATGAGGGCTAAATGTACTGTCATAGATTGTCACCCTTGACAATTTCACACTATGTTTAGAACCCTCCTAAGTGCATGTGCCTAATTATGCTTATAAATTACCTATTTAATTGTTATTTTCACAAAATTGAATTAAATCAAGGAAATTAAATTAACATTATTTTTAAGGTGAATAGAGCCCCTATCTTAGCTAATTAGGGCCAAAATTTAAAATCTTATTGTTTCTTAGGAAAAGTGATCCTATGTCCAATGTTTAGATCACTGGATCAAAGTCATCTCTAATAAACATTGGAATTCAGATCGACAAGTGTGTGAGATTAACTTTCAACCTAAAAGGTGATTCAATCAACCTTGGATCTAAACTCTTTGAGTGCCATAGAGATTTGATTTTGATGTGATGCAATGATGTGACTATGTAGGCTATGAAAATCCAGTTTTTGTTATGAATTATGAAAAACTTGAAGTAGACGAAAAAAATTTAGCTCCAAAAATGTAGAAGGCCAGCATATATGTGTTGATGGGTCTTTTTGCACTTCTCAACACAGGTAATGCATAGGTGCATCACCTCTCTTAAAAGACAATTTCCTACAAGCAAATTGCATAAAACTATCCCAAGGTCTCTCGGGTGTCAAGTCATGACTTTCTTGGAATGTCTTAGTTTATTTATGTTATTTGTTTTTGGAAGAGGAAAAAATAGGTTTTATAGGGACCCGAAACCACAAAGTTTACAAGGGTGATCCCATAATAGTGGTTTACAATTTTTGGCCAAACTGGACATTGAAATAAATTTTTTTAAACTAAATCTTCACTTTTGGGCACTTATATCGGCTAAACCGTGAGGAATTTAAAGATGATGCAAACTAAAGTTTCGTGAAATTTTGTCTATAGATTCTAAAGATATTTTTTTCAAATTTTTTGGAATCAGATTGCACTTTTTTTTCCATATCCCTCGAAAACTAGTTTTTTTTAGAAAACAACATTTTTAAAAAGTGACGCTCACCGTATAACACAAATTTTTTTCCATGAATGATAAAATTATAATTATTTCAAATTTAGATTTGTAACTCTGATATCTAGTGCTTCCACTTGGTTATATAGCTTTTTATTGAATATTTTTTCTTTAATTAAGTTTCAAAGTCAAACCAATTATAATTCAGACATAGCGCGACCAGTATAATGCGTAACTTTTTTTGTATGTATCAAAATTCAATTTTTTATTTTTTGTTGGATCAAGGACTTCAATATATAGTGCACTTAGGTATGTGCAGGATCATGATGGGCCAAAAAGTGGCAATATTATGGGTATTTGTAGGGTATGTGGCTGATGACTTTTTTACCCAAAATTGATGAAATGAAAAGGGTTTTTAGAGGAGATTCACTTTCCACCAATATAAATTATTCTTTAATTTGAATTTAATAAATAATTATTATTCATTTTCTATTAGAATTATGACTAAAGTCCTAATCGATGGTGATTGAAAAACTATAACTTTCAAACGGTATCACATTTTTGAATCTAAAACATGCGCCACATTCTCTCGCTTCACATACTATAGGATTAAAAATAAAAATAAATTTCAAGTTTTGACCAAGTTAAGGTGGTTAGACATCTGAGTTTTTATATTTTAAATTTTGTAATAAAAATTCATAATTAATTATTTACTTGAAAAAATTACAAAAAATATGTATCACATCCGGACATGGGTCCTCTAGTTATATATAAAATCTTATAAACAAATATTATCATTTTATTATGATTAGGGTGTCAGACATACCTACTTCTTATTTTTTCAACTGAAATTTAAATTACTATTGTATTGAAATTTCAAATTTCACCAAATAGATTTTATTTATTTAAATAAACCTAGTAGTTTAGAAACTACATTCAATTTTCTACAGATTCTATTCTTACATATTTTTAAATAATAGAGATAACTTATTCAAATTTTACCAAGTTGCTAACACCGATTTTTCTGAATTTTTGCCATGGGGCCTATTTTTCCACATGATGATCCCACATGCCCACTCATATTTTCAATTTTTTTTTGATAATCTTCTATTTTTCACATGTAAAGTGAGAGAGCTTGATTTCAAAGAAAAACCACATTCAAAATTAAAATAAATATAATAATTAAATTAAATTTAAAATTATACTTTTTGGGAAGCATAATAAGGAACTACTTACAAAAATAAATTTTAAATGAATTCATTTAATCCCCAAAAATAAATCAAAAGTGGTTTTTTAATCAACATTTTGATAGGTGTAAAGGAGACTATGCTATAGGTATGGTTTAAAACTAGCGAGGTTCTATCTAAGGGGGTTTGATCTAAGGTAGTTTGATCAAACCCTCTTCAATTGGAATGCTTTAAATGGAACTTTTTAAGACTTAAATCATTATATTTTCTAAAAATATATGATTTTAGCAAAAATTAGAATCTCCCATAAATTATAAACCAGCTTTGTGGGATCACCCACAAACAAAAGAAAAGATCGTCAAATTCACCATTAGCAAAAAGGCTGTAAAGAAAACAAAAAAATGACAAAGCCACCGCCATAAAAAAAACCCAGCAAGGGCCACTGAAAAAGACCAAAAAAGATGACTAAATGCCAGCAGCAACTAAACTTGGGACTTTAATATTTTTGTAATCTCAGCTTCCAAGTTGTTCATTTCCTTAACTCCCCTCTTTAAGATCTAGACCATCTGGGTAGAAGGAGGCACTTTCCTCTTAAGGTTGGAATAGGTCCTTTTCGATATTCCTTGGTCCTCGTTCTTGCTTTTATCCTTGTCCTCTTCCAGATCAACAACCAATGATCCCTATTGCGACTTCTCCAAATTTGTAGACATTGCATTGATGATTATGGCATTATGCCTAGCCATTTTATGGTTTTGTTCCACAACATTTTTCATGTTATTTTTTATTTTGACAATCTCAGCTTCCAGAGTCTTGTACTTGTCCTCAGTTTCATATTCTCCTGTTCCAATATTGTTCTTTTTCCATTTTCCTTCTTCATTACTAAGAGTGGACAACTTTAATTCTAGTTCCACCAACTTGCTATTAAGAACCCTATTTATGTGATTAAGATCATTAATTTCTTGATAGGCCCATTTCAAAACCTTGAAAATATCACCAATGCCACTTCTGGCAGAGGCAGGAATATCTCCAGACTGCACCCGATCTAAAATGAGGTTAACATCATCCGGATCGGGGGAGGTAGGAAATCTGGTATCATAACCTCTGAAAGAGGAAGGAGGGGTAGACACAGATTTTCTGTTAGCTTCAGGGTTCTCAATTTTGTCCTCCAGAGAGTCCATGGAGTAGGAAACCAACTTATTAGCAGGGGAGCCCTTGAGAGTGGGATTCTTTAAGGGAACCGAGCAGTCAAGGTGGATTTCAGAGTTAGCTTTAGCAAGCTGGGGTTTACTAAGTTGGGTTTTCTTACCAGACAACACAAGGGGCGAGTGGGCTTCAACAATTCTCTCCTAGTTAGGTTGATTCTCCAAACCACCAATGTCTGTTTCATAGTGCTCAGACACTATGGAGGCAACCAGTTTGGATAATCCCAACAAGATTTGATAGTGTTCATATATTAACCTAATAAGACTAGGATGAAGAATAGGGTATCTCTTGGGATTTTTGTTGTGATCCTCAAGGCTATTACTCAACGAATAGAATAGATAATGTGGCAAATAAATCCATACCTTATGGCAGAATTGGTTAACGATAGAAAAATGATGACCATAAACTCTAGTGAATCTACCATCGAGAGTTATATACTCCATTATGACACGAAGAACCTTTCTCTGTAATGGCTTGATGGTGTCAATTTCAAAGTCAGGGCAGCCTTACATATGTAAAGTTGAAGGGAGATTGGTTCCTTAAATGGAGTTCCTAAGATTTTGAAGATGATGTGCAATTACTGCAATTTCAAAAAAAAAGTCTAAAACTTCACTTTTATCATCAGATTTGGGTTTACGATGATGCTAGAACTTTTCCTAAACTATTATTTTAAGGAAAGGTCAAAAGGAAAGGGAAAGGAGGAAGTTCCTAGACCTACAACTACTAATGAGTAGTGATAATGAAGGATACTACAGTGGACAACCTTCCTGAAACTAAGTTCCACTTAACCAAATCAACTAACAGTATCATAAAACTAGAGCTATCTTTTAAGGTCTACATATTTTCAACTGTTCATTCACCATAAAACATGAATAAAAAAAGAATTTTAAGAGCAACAATAAATTTATGTTCATACTATCTTTACACTATTATTTATCATCAACAAATAGAAAAAAACATGAACAAGGAAGGGCATCAACACAACAATATTCTTCAACATCAATGAACAACATTCACTAGACTACTAGAAGCATGCAAAATACATAGAACAACAATAAAATCTACTCAAATCTATCAACTATGAGGAGATGAATCATGAAACATGAAGGAAATGCAAGAATTCACCAAAAGCAATGAATTTCTATTAGGATTTTAGTAGCATGTCTTTACAACAACTCAACTCTCTTTGAAAATGAGAGGAGGCCCCCAATTTATAGTTTTCAAAATGCAAAATGAATGGCCAAGATTTAATCTCATTGTGTGGCCAAGATTCACTAAAAATTAGGGTTTCACCTACCCCTCAATATTTTACAATTTAAAACACTTTTCTTGTCTTTTCTCTATTTTACCCTCTAGTTTCCTGTCACTGTAGCACTTTTGTCCTATGGTGGCTTACCCTTTTGGCTGCAACTACACAGTGAGGAACTCATCATCTATGACAGGTTTTCCTTATTTTTTTGGGCAGTGGTGTACTCCATGAATTTTCCCATATATAAAATTATGCACACAAGTGGATCAAACTTGTTCTTTTTAGAATTCTTTGGTTTTAGATGTTTTGCAAGAATCTAAGTTTGAAAGTATCATATAAAACCCTCTTAGTGAATGGAAAAAGACAGACTACATGTCATGTACAAAGATTCCTATCATACAGAAGTTCCATGTATCTAGCTTGTAAAATACTCTTAAACCCACAGATATACTTTATTTCTCATTCTAAAGGTAACTTGATACAAAAGAAAATATACCCATACGATAACCTAGAAAATAATAGCCAATAATCTATGATGCATGAGTTTATGTTTAACCAAAAGACTCAAAGTTAGTATTTTCAATTAGAAAAACTCAATTGTTTTTCTTAGGTAACAATTTTTTTTCTTTGCAAACAAAAAAGGACAAATCTCTCAAGAAGATGAACTCATCTTCCATCCTACATTGCATTGGATAGCAAAAAATGAGAAAGCAACACACAAACCACCATTCCATCAGTATCTTTATCAGTGTTCTCAACTAATTCAACACTTTCAAAAAAGTTTTAGATTTTTACATTACTCTCTCATAAATATGCAAAATTTCTACCTTTCTTAATCCTTGCTTCAATGCATTCTTGTAGCTAGTGATGCCAAAGATAAAACCAATCCATAGAAAGCTCATTTACATGGATATAGAAATCAATTTAAAATAACATATTTTCAAATATGTTGCATCATGAAATAGATATAACATGGTTATATAGAAAATATTTGACATAGCTTATCACATGGATACATCAATCAATTTAATAGCTCTTTATTGGCACAATTTATAGCCTAGGTAGAACATGAAATGTATGTCAAAGAATGTTACATAAACTTTATAAATTTATCTAAGTTCCAATTCCAAAAAGCTTGTTCTAAAGAATCCAACAAAATTTAGCAGAATGGATGGTGCTCACTTTTTGGATAATATGAAGAGTCTTATAGTAGACAAATATTATAACTATGTATGCACATATTATCATAAACAACAATTTGTTACACTTAATGGATAGATAAAATTAATTTTTTAGAATCAATTTCTCTTTCTTGGCTCTATCAAGTGCTTTCAGATTATTGTGAGTTCATTGCATAGAGGGAGAGATGCATATCAATACCCTAGTCGCCTAAGATATTCGGTCTTTCTAAGCATAGTGTGGCTAGTGTGAGGGAATTCTGAGACATTTGAAAGGGTGTGATGATTGTTAGGGTACTCTGCATCCATGGACAAATGGTCAGAGTAGCAACGGTGTTTGATAATTCAGTAGGATTGCAGAGTAATTCCTCTACTATGGAAGAAGACCCTGACAACATAAATCTTAGTTAAATGTTTTCTTGTGAACTCTAGAGATACACGTGAAGGGAAGAATGTAGGTTAGAAGTTATTTTTGTTTCAACGATTTTTGTTAAGGAATTCACAAATATTTTAGATTTAATTATAAATGGATAATTATAGCTTTAATGGCGTTCTTTAGAATATTGTTACATCTCATCAAACCCTTATGATGTTTCCATTTGCCACTAAAGAATCTTTGATAACTTTTCTATTTTTCTTTGATTGTTACTTTGTGTAAGGTTATTGATCTAGGGTAATCATTGTCTTTTGAACCTCTATTTTGTGCAATATTGGTTGTACCTATCTTTATATGTTATAGATAAGGACAGTCTATGTCTGTATGGATTTCCAAGTAAAAAATAGGAAGTGAATCTATCTGGAGAAGAGGTGTCTCCTAAGATACCTGAGCCAGCTTTAGGAATCAACTTTGTATGGGACGAGATGTAGGAAATGGATTGGCTCTGTTTGGTTGATGTTCATAGTGATGCTTGGCTATCTGAAGTTTCTATCTATTATGGTGCAAGATTTAGTTTTGATAAGAATGATAGGTGCAATTTACTTGGATTAAACTTTCCTTTGATGTCAATTGATTTGTTGTGGATCATGCGTTGTTAAAAAATTTCTTGTGAGAAGAAAATATTGCTGCCATTTCTATGAAGTTTCTAGCCACAAAAATAGTTTCATGTTTTGTCCCACTTTCCCTGCTAAAATGCAATGCCAATGCTTTTGATTTATCATGATTACTTTTTTAAAAATACAACACAAGGCGTTCACTTTTATTTCCCATTGTTTCTTGTTGTTTAAAGGGCCACTCTAGACCTATAATCCACTACACATATGGAAGGGCTATTAGAGTTTCCCTTCTATCCTTTTTGGAAGGAATTGCTATCTACCAATTGTTCTATATACAATGCCCCAGATGCAGTGACAACAATCACTCTTCATATGGCAATACGAACCCTTATTTCTTATGTGGGGTTTGTTTTCCCAGATCACTTTTCCCTTTACCTATCTATTTATGAAATACCTCAATTAATGGGAAACTGCATCTATTTTCCTTGATATTTTGGTGATATTTTTATTACAATTTCCATACTTCATTATTGAACGTATTTCCTATACAATTTTTGGGGTGTGATTTCCTTTAAACATTAAAACCTCATGAATTATATATTATGTTGTGCAAACTCTTGAACTATGCAAGATATTCTACCCAAAGAAACTTCTACTATTATTACACCACTCATGAATCTCCTCAAAATAGTAAACAAACTTGAAGTAAAAATGATTTGCAAAAGAGCAGTGCTACTTGATGCTTGAGTTTTTAATATTTTGTATACCACAAAGTACAAACTATATCTCTTAATGAAATTAGGGTGATGCCGAGGAAAATCTATTCATGACATATAGTTATCAAAATGCTTGCACTTGAGCAACAGTCTTGGCAATACAAACACATAAAATTATATTCCAGTAACACAAGATATTACATTATAATCACCAGTATTTGAGATGTTAGATTCTCATCAATTGAAAAAAAAGGTGCCAACTTCAATTTCTATAATAAACAAACCATATTGACTATACTTTTATAGAATTCAAGCAATTTTATTTATGAACATGACTTGGTATACAATATTT
Organism: Sequoia sempervirens; assembly: GCA_007258455.2. Lineage (NCBI taxonomy): Eukaryota > Viridiplantae > Streptophyta > Pinopsida > Cupressales > Cupressaceae > Sequoia > Sequoia sempervirens. The sequence continues at coordinate 421,084,587 of VDFB02000003.1, read as the reverse complement.
TTAGCTTTCACCCTATTAATTTACTGTAAGTTTTTGAATTCTCTTCATTCAAATATTTTGGTTCACTACATCTTGATACATCATTGGTGACAAGATTTTTTTATGGATTTCATTAGTCAGGCATGGGCTCCTGAGTACTTGATGGTAAAATCCATGCAAACCAATATAATTTAATTTATTTATGTAAGAGTACCACCAAGCACCATTATTATCCCATTGGATACGCATGGAAACCTTACTCCTTCCTTAATAACTAGAAAGAAGTGCATCTTTGGGATGCTATCTGACATTATAAATGTTTTTCCCATGGTTAAATACAATCATTAGCTAAGTTGTTTTCTAAAACTAAAATGAATACACAGTTAGATAATTTTCTAATACTAACATTATGATGTATAATTTATCCATTCAGTATGGTCATCCTCTAAACAAGACCATTGTTTACATTAAATTTTTTGGGAAGACAACCTTTTAGTCAAAACATTATTTGGGATGACAACCAATCAGTCAGTATAGAGAGAAATGAGGAGCTCATACATAGCAACCATAAGGAATGAGCCTTCAAATCTTATCCTATTCTAGATTGGCAAAGCTTTAAGTGTTTAAAATGTCTTAAATTTTTCTTAAAATTGTTTTTTGGATAACATTTTGGGGTTTTGTATAGGACCTGAGCCTATGTCACAAACAAGAGATACAATGCTTAAATAGCATAGACAAGTCTTGTATCAATATCCCACATAGGGGCGCAACAAGCTTAAGCAAAGCACAAGACCAAGTAGAAGTAAAACATATTAAAAAACATGAACCCGACAAGTAGACTATAACCTACTACTACAGACCACCTTGGAACAACTGTAAACAACACCAAATGTCACCAAATGAACCAAAACACAACAAATCCACCAAGAGATACCGAGTCCATAGCAAAGGTCACCTACAGATGCATAATGTAAAATAATTGAAGTTTGGTTATACCCCAACCACAACAAGAAACTCTAGCACTATGTTGTGTAGTCTTCAACCTATTGAATTCCTAACTATAAATTCCATTCCAAACACTGCAATTTCCCTAACCTCCACTGATATTGGTTCCACATACTCCTCCAAATTATCCAATAGAACACTTTTTATAACTTTTGCCCATCTCACAGGGTGAACAAGATTGACTTTCTTTATATGGAGGAGTGTGTGACCAATGACTACCTCCATTAAAACTTTATTGTGTGTAATGACCATGTGCTTGATCAATAGGTGTAAATCTTGACAAGATTCTTTGAGGGTGTCCACTTCCATGATTTTTCAATTAGCTCCTCATGCATTGCCTTCTATGCCTAAGCCTTTAGGACACCTTATAGATGCAACATGTTGTGCCCACTAAAAATTGGATGCTCCTCATTTTCTACCTTTAGACATACTAGAACCTCCTCCAGGCTTACTCTAACTTCCTCATTTTGAACCAATGGTTGGTAACTCCCCATTTATAGAGAAGATCATGAGTTGAGCCACTACCTCACAAAGCCACAAAAAAGACACTTGTGGTCTGCCACACAAACCAAAGCTACACCACCCAGGATCTTTTGAAAAGCACACCAATGCATGATCATAATTTATAACCATTATATTAATTTCCAAGACTCATACCAATACTATTGAACAAAAATAATAAATTTGCAAACATATGTTCAAACAATGATAGTGGACTATTGACTCCCCCTACAAAGGATACCTCCATGAAAAACTTCTCCTTCATGTATACCAATTTGCATCAAGTTAACTATCATTGCATGTAGTTGGATTGAAGGGCATAAAATGGTACATGATTTTTTGTGTAGGAGACAGATCACATCCAAAAATATGGGAGAGCTATGCAAAATTGGAGAAATTGGCTTGGCAAATGAAGGCAATAGGGTATTTCCAGATTCAAGACTTTTACTTAATGTTGTGCTTAGAAGAAAAAAGAATCATTTATCTACCACCATAGTGAAAAGTTAGAAATTGCATTTGGTTTTTTAAACATGGCCCCTAGTACCACTATTAGAGTTTTTAAGAACCTTTGAGTATGTTCTGATTTTCACACTACATCTAAATTCATCTCCAAGATTGTTGCAAGAGAGCATTTCAAGTTTTTGTTTTTGAGCAATCTCAAGGTACACTGCTAGTGAAAGGATCATTAATGAAAAAAGAGATTTCATCTTCAGGTAAGCCTCTTTGGTTGTTCATTTTGAATAGATTTATCCATTTTGGTAAGTATTGTGTTCTTGTGGTATTCTTTACTATTAAGTTATTAACATTTATAAAAGAGCATTACCCTCTTATACTTCATTCCTTCTCTAAAATTCTATCTCATGTTTTGTATATGCATTGATTGTAATATCATTGTTTAGTTTAGTAGGAGAAGATATGTAAAGTTTATTCCTTTTACTCTATGTATAGGGCCTTTTTTTGTTAGTTTAGTATTTTGACCATTTTTATCATGAAGTGTCATTCTAAGCATTGATAATGAAGAAATTTTCACAATTTAATCTAAAAATTTGGAAGCTAACAAGAAATGTACATGAAGCCATTAACAGTTGCAAGAGAAGAAGCTCCCCAGTTGAGAAGGGGGAAGCCATGAGATGGGATTTGTTGTAGTGACTTAAACTGGTGGTGGGGTGTATTTGGAGTAGTAGGGAAAAATTCCAATGAATGTGAGGTGGGCATGCTAGAAAATTCTAGATTTTGCACTTGCATTACATTTTTATCTTGTGTCACCTTCTAGCTTTCTCCTCTGTCTTTCCATGCAATGCTTCCAACTCGATAGGTATTTGAGTCTTTTGTGTGGTCCATAACCCTCATTTGAACTATTAAAAGCAACATTAAATCTACTTTTAGCAATTATAGCCCAAAAAAATGTAAAAGAAAAAACACAAGATCTACCAAGAATTCATTTAAGTACCAGTTTGAAAAGAATCAACAAAAGTTAGTGGATGCACATAATTTCCATTGCCATTTCCAATGGGTGGAGCAGTCAATGTACTACGTTCTAGAGCTACTACAGGTAATTCACCTGAAACCTGCCCAGAGTCAATATATGTAGAGTTGACTAGAAAGACAGAGATAATGTCAAATATTAATATATTCCCATTCATTATAATCCAGAAGAGAACTTCCCTACCCATTTTCCACTATAAAAGGAGCCTGAGAAAGTTTCTCACTTGAAGAGTTAGATAGGCCAACATCTTCCCCATGCCCATAGGCTATTTTCCAATGCAACATTGCCTTTGTAATATGTTGTTTCTCATTCCTATTAGAGTGAGTGTAGTTGAACTCATCATCCAAATCATCTACACCCTCTTCTTCATCATCACTAGCCACTCAGGGACTACCTGGAAAGCTAATACAAGAAAAGATTATTGTGAACTTCTAGTTTAATTCCAAAAAGAAGCAAAAAGAATATTCTCAAATTTCCAATAATATTCCTGTAAGAAAAATACCAAATAGCTTGTAGTAGAAGATTTAGCTAGTTTTCTAAACAATAAGTCCAAGTTAAATTGTTGTTCTCCTATTCAATTTTCAAAGACTATCTCGTCTTTGGTCCTTTTAGCTAACAATATTGCAAGGAAAAATATGATCTTATTACCTTTTCAATGTCTTTACCAATAAACCCTAAACCCTAAACCATAAAATTGTAGAAATATGGTTAAAAATTTACAAAGAATTAGATTCACCTCTAAAACTGTAAAAACACATGATTTGCATAGCTACTATGCAGTAGGAAAGAATAAAAGCATAAGGAAAAGCTAATACAAAATGAAAAATCACTCTACTTGTGTCAAATATAGAAAGTTAATAGTAAAAACTAATATCCCACTATTACATGAAATGCCTTCAGTTGTTGTAAGAACTAATGAGGCAGGTCATAGATTTGCAAGATCAATAAGCCTCTAGAACAGAGGAATTTTTTCATCAATGCATCAATTGAAATGTTTATGAAGCTAATTCCAAATAATCTCAACTTTTCCATATCTACTTATAACTTCACACAATAGAAAAACCTCTCTGGGATTGTCCAAAAACAGTCAGTGGGTTCAAGGGGAGACTTGTTTTGCTAAAACTTGGGGATTAAAAAATGTTTGCAAATTTTATGAAAAGGTTGTACTTGTAACTATGGTACGTATTACTATGTACTGAGCATCAACAAGAAATTACTATTAATCATTATAAAAAACCCAAAATATGAGTAGGAAATCAATCACTGGGAAAAATGTGAGCATAGTTATCAAGTAGCAGAACTTGGAAATACACCATATTTAATGAGAAAAAAATACCTTTAAAGTCTAAACTAAAAAATAACAGAGTAAAAAGCATAGTACTCTAATAACTCCCATTTAATGTTTCATTAAACATTTCCTAAAGTGGACCACACTAGAAACCCTGCATATTCAATCATTTCAATTTGTTTATTGATATTCATTATTCATTCTAGTTGTGTACTTGGTTGAGAAGCCATTTTATTTTATACTGAAACAATGAACTTTTGAAATCATAAAACAAAAGTTCAAACAATATAAACATACTAGATAACAGAGAACAATATTTGTACTGCAACCTCGCCCAACTTTATAATGGACATAAGTTGTTTCCCCCATTATCACATGCTCTAGGAAAAAAAGTCTAATGAGAAGACAGGCTAGAACTCTAAACTTGCAATAAATAGTAAATTATTATAGTAAAAGGAAATCATAATAACAAAAAATCATAGACTCATAAAGAACAATATAATCATCAAAAGGTCAATGCTTATAAGATGTTATATAGAGAGAAAATGTACATAACACAAAATTCATAATCCTAGTTTTGTTTCAACTTCAACAAATAAAAATGCAAAAAATAAAACTAAAAATCTGTTGCTTCACAGTTGCCAGTTGTAACATTAAGTTAATGTAAATCATTAAGGAATGGATTCCAACAACTAATAATATTAGAATAGACATATCAACCATAAACACCTATTGTGAATGATCCATGCATAAACAACAGTCGTCAGTTTAAATTCCCTCAAAGATTGGCTTAACCCATATGTTGAATCTTGAATAGAGGCACATATACGATGTGTGATGAAGATATAATTAACAATACAAACCTTGAATAGAATTTTCCTTTAGAAAAAATAACCATTAAATTAGGTTTCCGTTCACAGTACTATAGTTTCAAGTCAAACATCTAGCCTTCCCATTTTAGGCCTAAAGTACAAGAGTTCACAAACACTTCAAACATGATACCTATAGATCACATCAATTCATAAAAATGGTTTACACTTAGACACCTTAAATATCATTTTTCAACTCAAATATTATTGGCCTATAAAAAATTGTACTACTTGATTTGAATGCAGTAAATTCCTGAGAATATTATGTGTGTTTTAGGAAGAAAATTACCCCACAAGAAATTTGTGAAATCCTCCAAAATGCTAGGAACAACTTAGCATCTCAACAGTTGTTTAAAAACAATCATACTTCCAACCAACAATGAGTTCAATTGCCAAGTTATTGGTTCCAAGGTGAAGATAATATAAACTGATTCTTTTTTTTTTGGCATAACAACAACCTTAAAGATCTCAGAGAACTAGGTAAGGAATACCAGTTGTTGACATTATATAACGTTTGTATATACTATTTGATTTAGGAACAATAAAACAACCCTTACTACCTAGAACTACCTGACATGCGAGCATAACAACCAGTAACTACAAAGGGTGGATTATGAGGCTGCAAGGAAGCCCTAACAATTCAAATTAAATCATAGAGACTGTTGTGTAATTGGTGTAAGAAAAAATACACAATATACAGAAAAACCAATTCCCATTTTATGATCCTTTTACCTTGGGTACAATCCTGTACCAGGTGTAATGCATCCATCTGGATCCCTGCCATCTAGAAAGCAAGAGAGGGAAAAACATAGATTAGACTTCAGGTCATTCATTGAATCACTTCACAGCCACACTTTTATCTCAGCTATAGTGTTTCAAACATGCATAAAATAGAAGCTCCCAATGAAGTTAGCCTCTTTGATCATTACATTTGTGAGTTTAAAAAGATAGTTCCTATCCTCCAAACTTAAGGGATAAGGAGGACTACTATTAATTGTCTGGTACAATAAAAAAATGAATACTATTTTCCAATAATCAAATAAAATGGTAACTTGTTTGCAAATGGAATAGAGATATTACTAACCATGAATAAATTCTATATGTTGACGAATTTCATCAAATGATGGAGAAAAAAGATAATCTCTAGTGGGGATTTCTAGGTGCATGATACCTTCGTCTTGAATAAATAGAGAAATAAAACAGAAAAATAAGAATTGTACTAAGTTCTACTAACAAGCAATTACATAACTGCAAAGCAAATAAATCTTACAATAGAATTTTTATATGTATGATAATAGACACACCTATAAATATTATTAGATCATAAGAATAATTCTAAAAAACAATGTCTTAATATATTGTTACACATCATTCTTGGAAATTTTTGCAAAAAACGTCAAATTAGAAGTAACTTAAGTAAAAAAAAATCTTATATTTTAGATATGTTTCCAATAGGTGAATTTATCTCTTAAGAAATTACTGAAAAGTTGTTGCTTGACCAAAAGTATTATAAATTTCCAATCACATCAACATCAAATCCTTTACCTTAGCATATAAAAATTATAATCCACATGACAATCAAACCCATAATCTTTGCCATAATCCATATAGTGATGTAGACACAAGAATTATCACATCAGACAAAGTAATGGATTATGTAGTCATGTAATGTGAAAAGATTTAGAAACAAGACATAAGCAGAAAATGTGGGAATAGAAAAGAACCGAATGATGGAAATACAAGGCTGAAAAAGAAACAATTCCATTACATGATCAAATTTCATCAGAAATTTCAAAATTTACATTGTAGAGTCTCAAGAGAAAACAAAAGAATTTGTGTAGAGACAGGCAAATAAATGGAAAGAGCTCTATTTTATTTTTCTTAAACTTAAGATATTAATAAACTTTGGAAAATATTTATAGCATGAATGCCCCATGCAGATTCCTTTGACGGAGCCAAGATAGAAGGATATCTTTTACTTGCCTTAGGATATCTTTTACAGCCTGTTATGTTGTAGCTATGACTGGTTGCTAATGAAATCAAGGAGGTTATTTAAACTGTGACAATATTTTTTTTTTAAGTGTTGCAGTTGTGATAGATTGTCAACAAAATCAAGGAGGTTATTTAAACCTTTAAAATTTCCTATTATATTCAAGTGTTGTAGTTGTGAGAGGTTGGCAATGGAATTGGGGAGGTTATTTAAACCTCTGCAACTTTCTAACTATAATTTTCAATAGATAATGATACTTGATATCTAGCAGGGACTTAGAATTTCAATTAATGTCATGAATAAAAGCAATTTACTATTTAGTAATGTAAGGATTGAATATTGCAAGTTGTAGTGGATGAAACTAGGTGATTACCTAGTAAACCTGAATTAATAAGCTTCACCCACATCAAAACAAAATGAAAACTAAGAACAAATAAACACATTGGACTAAGGGCATCTTCTAGGGCACCTCATATGATTTGGCTCGACCATTTTCCACATGATCTTCAATTTGTCCTTACATAGGATGCATCCCTCTGCTCCTAACTCTTATATCTCCCCTATCTCCATGGTGAGATTTCCTTTACCCCTCCTATCATATTTCCTACCCCCTCCTCTTGGTACTCTTTAACCCTTCCCCCATTATCTTCTATGCCATTATCTTACCAATCATCCCCCCATCCTGCTTTTAAACCCTTCCTTTTTTTCCTTATAATATGTTGATTTCCTGTGTCAACTCTCAAACATGGTATGTTGTTCAAGACACTCATGATACACAGCCTCTTTTCCAAGATTTTGTTACTTCTATAATCTAGGTGGCATACCACCTAATTCAATGTCACAAAGGGTTTTTTGATTTGATGCGGAAAGTTAAGGAAAAATGATAATTGCTTGGGAAGGCACATGTGACAGTAGTGAACCTTGTTAATAAAAAGGAATTACAAGCATGTTAAGGGGACAAGTGCATGGTGAATTGGAAACATTAAAATTTTCTCTCTAAAGTCTCTAACTCCCAGTACTCACTTTCCTCTTGCCCCATTTTTTTCATCATTCTAAATTTGGGATTAATGAATTTCTGACGCACCCACCTGTAGTCTTCAACTTTATTTTCTATAGGCTTATAATACTAAGAGCAATTTTATCACCTAGGGTGTTGGATGGAAACTAAGGCTTCCTCTACAAGGAAATATAAGCTTAAGAGGAAAAGAGGGGAAAAATAAATGTTGCATATGTATAGGCTTCCTTTGTTGTGTGTGAGAAAAGAGATTAGAAATAGTTAGATGTGAATGTGGATTCAAGTTTTGAATGAATGTGGAAGGACCCTATAGAAGTTGATGATTTAGGGTACCTAGTATAGAAAATTTGATGAAAGAAATGTTGGACATAAGACTATCAATCAGACATAGAAATGCCTTCAACCTGCCTCAAAGCCTCACTTGTGCCAACAAGCTGTCAAACATGGTTAGTTCCTTTCTACTTCATGAAGATCACAACTTTCTTGAGATGGCAGTGCAATACTTAGGTGGAAAGTATAGTTATTATAAGCACCTTATCATTAATGGGTTATGTGCAGTAATGCAAGGTAATAAGGAAATTAATGCTAGACTATACATCTCATTTTTCCACTTAAGTCATGGTGTCATTTCCAAGTTAATGTGTCCCTTCCTCAAGTGAAGATTATGAAAAACAAGTTGATGAATTTGATGACAAGATAGAGATACTTGACAAAATGGAGTAAAAAGGGGTGTGTTTGTCAATCTAATTCCTTGTGTAGGAATGAATATTAGGGCTAGAGCTACTTTACCTGTTAAAATGAAAATTATAGCCAAGATCCTAATACTGAGCACATTTAGGTTTTAATATTAGGGCATCCTTTACCATTTTACTGCTTTCCCTACCGCTATTGGTTTCGACTTCTCCAAACTCTTCCTTGCTAGTTTTGACCTTTCACTTCTCCGATTTAGCGAGCTATAGCCTAAAAATAAGGTTTTGACTAGGGGTTTAGAGTATGTTTATTAAAATAAAAATTATTGGCAGTAAATATGGCACCCATTATGCAAAAAAAAATTGATTTGGAATATTAATAATATTATATTATATTATAATATAATATAAATACTAGCAATTGCACCTTGGTGTGCAATGGGTACACCGAAGAGGTATGGAAGGTCATTAAGAGAAAATTTGGGTCTATTTTTTGCATTCATCAAATGGTAGGGTCTTTATCAAATGATATTGTTTGTGTGAAAAAGGTCTCAATGTATTGTGAAGATTTCAAAAAAAAAATTGCAAGTTTGTATAAATGTTCGAAAGGATATTTTCTTTTTTTGGTACAAATAAGGACCAACAAAAGTAGAAAATTTTGAAACATTCTAGATCATTGAAGAAACCCACAATATTCAAAAAGAAAATGCACTCCATGATGGATTTTAAAGTTGCAGTAAAGCCACCTATACAATTGCCTTCGAAGGTGGGAACACAAACAAAAACACCAAGTGCAAAGCCAATACAATTCTCTGATCCAACAAAGGAAATGAGTAAGATATGATTTGGATTTGATAGGCCTGTTATTTGGTTCTTTACAACACAGTATGGACAATGCAGTAATGACAAATGGTGTGCAAAGTAATAAGAAAAAGGATCCTTCGATAATTTCTAGCGAAGTTAGAAATGATGAGCTTCAAAAGTGAATAATGCCATGTCCTACAAGTGTGTAGAAACCACTTACTTCAAAGACTCCAATGCAAAAGCCTTGCTATATCAAAGAAAGCTTTCAATGTTTGTAATGCCAATACCAAGACTTGTAAACAAATTTGAAGCAAGGTCAATAGTGAGGCCAGTGCCAAAATTCAGACTTGTAAAAGTACTAGATAAAATTCACTTGTCCCCTATTTAAAGGCACACAACCAAAACTAACTCACTTCTATTAACTCATGTATAATTTTAGTCTCTGCTATCTTATTTTAGTTAATTTACATACTCAACTTTTATATTAAAAATGCCACCTACATTTAATTCATTTTAGTCATCCAACTCACATTAGATATTTTAAAGGAGATGATTTTTATTTTTGGAAGTGTATTCTTGAAAATGATTTTATGTAAGAAATATGTTGTAATATGGGTAAAAAATCATTTAAAAAAAATTTACATTCATAGTTAAACATACTTATTCAAATTATACAACATATTTGTATGACATAGACTATTAAATCTTACAAATTTATATTTCAAAAAATTAATTTAAATTTACAAATTATGGATAACTCCTTTTCCAATAAGTATTAAGTTAGGTACAATATAAATGGACTAGAAGATCGAATTTGTATATATTAAAATGCTAATATTAAAATTTATAATAAGATTTTAAGAAATCAAAAGTTTTTATCATTACAAATATACATGAAAACAATTCATATATATTTATTCAAATTTACTATGTATATAATATACTTTCATATTTATTTTTTAATTATTATTTATTTGTATATAAACTTGTTTTACACAAATTAAACAATTACAATTATATTTTAGAAATAGGTATTAATCATTGTACAACGCTTGTTATGTAATAAAAATTAACTTTTTTATGTATTAATCTTGATATTTTAAAAAAATAAAAATTAAATAAATATAAATATAGTGACAATTTCTTGTACAAAATTTTCCGTATCAAATATAAAAATCATTTTAAATATGTTTATGTTAAAATCATATTTTTAAAATATTGAAAATCTATTATTTAAATATTTATATATATGTCTTAAAAAAATAAAATTGAACATTAATATATAACTCATAAACCAAAAAAAATAGAAAAGAAAATAAAAAATTAATAATAATGAACATTATACTATATATTCATTTGAATATTGTAAAATGGCCACTCTAAAATGTTTACACCATTGTAATATTGTAATGTCTCTTCAAGAGAAAATAAAATATTGCAATGAAACTAGCAAAGCAAATGACATTATCTATCCATATATAGATAAATACAATATTGCTTTAATTAGCTTTTCTTTTATTCCATCAACGATGATAGGATGCACATGTACGGATGGACATCATCTTCATTTACTAAGTGAGACTTTTCATAAAACCTAGCGAATATCGTCCTCACTCTTCCCTTGCTTTAAAAACTATTCCTCGCGAAAGTGTTAAATAGCGATGGGGAAAATGATAGAGTGATGGATGATGAAGATTTATTTAACCATATTGCATCCATTTTTGAGGAGTTTTAACCTTTGATAGTAATAATTAGCTTGGCTATTTTCAAATAAGACATGCCTTTGGTGTAATTATTAATATTATATTATATTATATTATTATATAATTTAAATAATATAATATAATTTATAATATAATACTTGAATATTATATTATAATACAATATAATATAGTATTATATAATATTATATATATGAATTAATAGAATCTATATATAGATTCTATTAAATAGAGGACTTAATATTATATAGATGATAGATAATTTGTGAATCAACTTCGTCCACAAAGAAGGGAGCTATACGTAATAAGTAATGAAACTCTGAATTTCATTGAGATTTTGATGCTGGCTCAAGATAAATGCTAGTGGCATGCTTGACACATGCAAGTCAGATAGGAAGTGGTTTTTCAAGTGGCAAATGGGTGATTAATGCGTAAGAACCTACCCTTGGGAGGGGAACAAGCTTTAGTAGGGGTCCCATGAGAGGGGCTTAAGCTCTATGGATTATGATCAAATTCGAAATAAAAAATAATAGAGGAGTAATAGTCTTATTTAGTCATTTTTATTTGTCTGATATTAGTCATTTATTTAGTCATTTAGTTGTGATTTTGCCCGATGACCAAATTAGTCACTTATAGATGACCAAATTAGTCATTTATTTGCAATATTCTACTAGTGTTAGTCACGTGACTAAAATTTTTAGTCACGTAGTCATTTATTTTCCGAATTCTACTAGTGATTATATGATCAATTAGACTTGTCATGGATTGATTATAAGGTTAAAAGTATTCCATCTCAAGTCTATAAGTAGATGCCTAGGTTTAATGGATGCAATGTGTGTGAAGGGGATGCACATGTCCAAAGTTTCCATAATTTCATGGTGAAACATTCGTTTGGAGATCAAGATATGTGGATTAGATTTTTTGTTAGATATTTTGAAGCTAAAGTTAGGGTCCATCGGTACTTAAGTTTTCTAGAAAAATATTTTACATATTGGGATAAATTGGTAGATGCTTTTAGGAAAGAATTTGCAAAAGAACCTTCTAATCTTGTCACAAAGTTAAAGTAGCTTAAGAAACAAGATGAAGAGTCAAACATTGCTTTCAGTCATAGGTTTGTTGTTGCTCTTGCACTAATCCCTAAAATTTTTAGACCTAGTACATCATATTGCATTCATTTGTATTTTGAAGCTTTTGAGGAGGGATCTAGTGCATTGTTGAAGGATTTTAGAATATTGAGTATGCAAATGGCTTACACATGTTTAGATAATATGGAAAAAATGAGGAATGAATATGTGAAAAGTCTATTGTCTTCAGTTACGGATAAACATGTTGATGAAAGTAATAGAACTTGTATGAGTACAAAAGATCAAATACATATAGTTTCAGATACAGACAAGTGCATGCTTGAGAAGGAAGAGGTTAGGAGTGTTGCAATGTTAACCACTGATGCTCATAATAGTGAAAACGTTTCTTTTTATTTTCAAGAAGATATAAATGGTCAAATAAATGATGAAACCTAGTCTATGAAGTTTCTAGATTTTGATAGTGGTAATATCTTGGTGTGTCCTGACTTACAGCTTGGTAAGGCATGTTTTTTCTACTAGAGGACAATAGAGAGAAGTGGTTGAAAGAATGGACCATGATTTTGGTCTATTGGATAGTGAACAAATCTCAAGTTTGTTAACCATTGAATATTAGAAATATGCACATATGAGTAACCCTTAGTTATTGTGTAATGCTCATATTGATTTTGATAGTGATAATAATCTTTATTATGAAAGATATGAAAATTGGGTATTTTATATTCCTTCCAATTATGAACAGGCCAGTCACCATGGTGATAATTTGGGTAATAACAAACAACCATTTGATTTTAATGATGCATTGTATGATGAGCATGAAAGTATGCAGGATGATACAAACTCATAAACTTGTGTTGATGAGTTAAGGACAAGTAACCATCAAGTTTGTATATCTGGTAAGCAAGATTTTGAAAATTTTAATGCAAATTTTGATAAGTATCTATTTCCTAATTTAGATGAGCCTAGTTATGAGTCTTTTCATGTGGATATGGATGCTAGCTTCAAAGAGAATTCAGATTATCTTTTGAAACCAGAATTACTCACTTTTGAACAAGCTTTAGATTCTAAAGATATTAGTATGATGTGTTCAGAAGATGTCAAAGTAAGTAAAAATAAGGATAGGGTAGAGATTCTTGATGATTCTCTACACCAACATGTTGAGGCACAGTTACAGGGTGTGCCAATATATGAGTGTACTTGTTTGCATATACTTGGAGATAGTTTGCATAATATGCATAATCTTTTGATTGGTCCTTGTAATTGTTTCACTTTTGATATGAAAACTACTAATTAGATTGAGCTTGATGATCTTAGCTATAAGGTAGAGTATGAGTGCTAGATTTTTCAACTGGATGGAATTTTCTTACAGTGTGGTAATGAGAAGAACATCAAGGGAAGTTGTTTTCAACTTTATAATATTTTGAATGACAAAAATTATGAGTCATTACCACATAATAAATAATATTTTAAGGGTATGCTTGATTCATAGATGCAAGGTAATTGTGAATCTATTCATAAAGTTGTACTTGCTAAGTTATTGAGAGCTTCTAGCATGTTTAATCAAACATATTCTAGTAATGTCTTTAGATTGGATTCAGTGAGATGTGATGAAAATTTTTTCTATGATAGAGGTAAGAGAAGGCCTATAGTTTTTGGTCACCTTGGGCCATCAGATATGGTTTGACTTGTTAAACTAAGGTAGTTGGGGGCAGAGATGAATTTTTTACTCTATTTCCCAATGGAGTAGGCACCTGGTCCACTTCTCTAGAGGATTTGAATTCTTGCTCTATTCACTAAGGAACAAATATCCCCAAAAAGAGCCACTAATGGCACTCTCTAATTTTGCAAAATTCTAGTGTGCTCATGTTAAAACCCTAAGAAATTTTACCCAAAAATCTTTGTTACATCTATTGTAGGGTTCTTATATGAGGTTTAGGGTTTTTTTCATTTTAATTGCTCGATGTTCTATTATGTCGTTTACTGGTATTGCATGTCGTTAGTCACAAAAAATATTTTCACGCATATAAAATATCATCATGTGAATTTCCTTTCTCGTGTCTAGGTTTGAATTGCCTAACTTCTACATCCATTGTATTGGGGTATGTGCAAGATCATCATGGAAAAAAAAGGCCCTTAAGTGGTGAAAAATCCAGAAAAATAGAGTTAGGAAACTTGACGTAAAAATTTGAAGAAGTTATGTATATTATTTCAAAAATATGTAAGAATAGAATATGTAGAAAGTTGAATGTAGTTTCTAAACTACTAGGTTTTTGTTTTTTTTTTAAATCTATTTGGTGAAAATTTGAAATTTCAATGTAGTAGTACTTCAATTTCAAGGAAAAAATAAAAAGTAGGTGTCTGTCTGACCACCCTAACCACAATAAAATGATATTATTTTTTTTATAAGATTTTAGATATAAGTAGAGGACTCATGTCCCAATGTGATGCATATTTTTTTGTAATTTTTTCCAAGTAAATAATTAATTATGAAATTTTTATTACAACTTTTAAAAAATATAAAAACTCATATGTCCCCATTAACTTTTTCAAAACTTCATGAAATTCATTTTTTAATCCTATAGTATGCAAAGCATAGAATGTGACACATGTTTGATTCAAAAATGTGATACTATTTGAAAGGTATAGTTGTTTTCAATCAGCTTACTAATTAGGACTTTAGTTGTAATTCAAATAGAAAATGAATAATAATTATTTATTAAATTCAAAGTAAAGAATAATTTATATTGGTGGAAAGAATCTCCTTTAAAAACCCTTTTCATTTCATCAATTTTGGATAAAAAAAAAGTTGTCAGCCAAATACCCTAGACACATACCCCTCATATTGCCACTTTTTCATCCATCATGATCCTGCACATACCCATTGCATGATTCATAAGTCTTCAGCCTACTATTCTCATGTCATCCTAGAGAAGTCCCCTCTTTTAAAACAACTAATGAGCACATTCTTAGAAAGTTCCCACTTATGTCCCGATGGCCTTCATAATTGTATTGCTCATTGTTGATTTGTTCATTGGTTCACACTTTGAATTAGCGATGAGTGATGGATTGATGTTTTCCCTTTGATATCGCTCATCGCTAATGGCTTTTGATCCTTCAAAATTGTAATAGCAATGAGCGATGCTTCTAACTTTATGTTCTTATCGCTCATCGCGGATGGCCATAAAAAGATAAATTTGAATTAGCAATGAGCAATGTGATGAGATTTCTTGTATATCGCTTGATTGCGGATATGTTTTGAATGTAAAGTCTCACATTAGTGATACGCGATGGACATTACGAAAGTTGTAAATATTCTCATTGCTAATTTCTTGCAAAACATATGAGTGGAATTAGCGATGAACAAAGGCCTTATGTAATAACTTCATTGCTTATCGTAGATTTGATTTAGAACTTTGGTTATTAATTAGCGATAAGCAATGAATGTCCTCTAAAGGTTTTTTTCTCTCACTGATGTGATATGATCATACTAGTGATGTCTTTTGTGATTTTTTTTTTATGTAGGTTTTACATGTCCAAATCTATTGCTGACACAACATATCCCATCATGGATAGAGCCTTAAGAGAAAGGTTTTGATTAGAGAGGCACAACAAAGGAATGAATGTGACCAAGGGTCAAGTTGTAGAACTAGGGGCTAGAGATCATCGTCAAGATGTTTACATCACTGATGGAGCAGGGCGAACATAAAGTAGATCCATAACAAGCGATGACCATAAATGAAAAACGCAACATGGCATGATCCTAGGGATTTTGCATAAATTAGAGAGGAAAGTGGTGAGAGAACTAGAGAACCGTTGATGAAGCCTTAAAGCAAGATGATTTGATGGACTAAAAATCATATCATGAATAACTTCATCACTAAATTACACCCTAAATTTTGGGGAGGATCAGTGATGAAACATCTAAAGAAAGTTTCTCTCTAAGAAACTGGTCATATGTACTTCACTAATATTAATGAAAAGCATGAATTAGGTTGGTGATACATGCTAATTGTCAGATCAGCTATGATTAATCAAGGTTAAAAAGAAATGTGGCATCATTTGAAATAGCCTTGTTGTTTTCAAGGAGGAAGTTGTTAATGGTTGAAAAAAAATGCTCATGGCCACCTTAGCTGAAGTTTTAATTGCTCTAAGATGACCAGTCTAGATGCAGAGCCAAGCTAATAAGTTACCAATTTGCTCATGTGGTAATTCTAAATCATTAATGCTACTTGCTCAAATTTTTTATTTAAATGCAGGTTGATCATTGTTTATTCACACTATATTTTAAGTCTATAGAACAAGTAAGGTGTGTGTAGTAGAGGCGATTGAGGTTTCCTAAGCAAAGTTTTAGTGTTTTCATCTTGAGAAAATTGGTATGAGATTAGGTTCTTTGGTCTAATTGGGATTTATGTTGCTTGAGTTATTTGCAATTGTTGGGATTAGGGTGCTTCTCTTGTGGGTCTTAAGTCAAGAACCTTTTTAATTATCTCTCTAATAGCTCTAGAGAAAATGGGAAAAGTTTGTGCATCATTTTCACCTATTAGGAGGTCTAGTTGGCTAAGTGTGTTTGAATGCCATGAGGACATAGCTAAGCAGGAAGCCATGGCTTCTCCTAAGGTTTCAAAAGGTAAAAGAAGGGCTAGGGGCCATAAGAAGAAGTCAATTTTGTAGAGTACATACCACTTGAGGAATAGGACCCTTTTAGGAAAAGTGGTCAAATGCAAAGGCACAAAACTAGCACTGCCAGTGAAGAAGGCGAGGAAGAAGGAGAAGAGTCATAGGGCCCGCCTAGGTAAGCACAACTCTCCTATCATGCTTTCAAACTCTCCTTCGAATGCTGAAGCTGATACCAACTCAAACTATGGCTAGTATCTATGTTCCCTAGTGCCATATGGGAGTTTTAATGATGACGTATTGGTGATACCTCCAATTGCATCGAGGACAAGGAGTGGCCAAGCATCGTTTTCAGATGTCGACGACTTGTAATAGGGTCACCTCCTATATTAGTTGTTGATGACACCATGGTCTTTTCATAGAAGGTATTTTTCTTCATATGTCCATGGTTTGTCTTTCGTTTTCTCATGTTGATGTGGATTTTTTTCAAAATGATATGAATTGAATATTTTTGTTCCAAACGACGAATGTTGTGATAATGACAACTAATATCCTACACATGTTTTTTTCCTCCCCTGTTCTAAAATGATTACACATATGAAACCGCCTGGGGAGTCC
Organism: Sequoia sempervirens; assembly: GCA_007258455.2. NCBI lineage: Eukaryota > Viridiplantae > Streptophyta > Pinopsida > Cupressales > Cupressaceae > Sequoia > Sequoia sempervirens. Next base: position 421,066,926 of record VDFB02000003.1, on the reverse strand, counting down.
TTCGAGGAGTTAGTTAGAATTAGGTTTTTGAAATGAAATGAAATCAAATTAAAATTGTAATTCAATTGGGTGCTTGTTGCTCCCCTATTTATATAAAGGGGATTTCATGGCTGAAAAAGAGAGTTCAGAATTTTGATTCTAGACACGGTCATAGTAGATACTATACTCTAATAGCAGGATAGAATGTAAATGGATACTCTAGTAGATGCATCAGAAGCAAGTCTAAGATGAAATTTAAACTGTGTATGAATCTTAAATATGGTTTTACAAAGAAATACTAGAAATGAAGAAGAATTTTAGTTTCAAAATATTGCTCTCCTATGTATTTTCTTCCAAGTTATGAATGAAGACTATTAATGACATCATCATTTTTCTTTTTTCATTTGCACAAAATGTATGATTTTTTTTTATGCTTCAGTTCATTGAATTGATTAAATGTTGAAATGAGCTCATTAATTTGTGAGAAAAGAATATAGGATTTAATAAGGAAGTGATATTTTGTAGACACGGTGAGTTAGATGTTACAAAGTGACACTCTAATGGTCTACTAATTTATGAGCTTCAATCAAAATTGTATTACTGATTGATTACTAGTTGTAACTCATTTTTTGGCTTAGATGAAGCAATGATTATCTTGTTAGTTTATCTTATAGTCAGTTGAGCCAGTATTGAATTGGGCCTAGGATTCAAGATGAAGAATGATTCAGAATACTTTAAATTACAATGTCCCAATTCTAAGTATGAAGGAACACTCCTTGAAAATAAATAACACTCCTATCTAAGGTTTGTTGAGCTTTTGATAAGGTGATTTTAATGGAATAGTGCATATGTGTGAAATACTCTTGACCAAGTGTGAAATATTTTGAGTATGTATGGGATTACCCTCCCTGGGTCTCACAAAGCCCAAAGAGAAGAAGTAAAGTAATAATTACTCTACTTAAGTGTTGACCAATCCTCAACCTAGCTGATAATTGGGTCATGGAAAGCCCATAGGTTAGGATTGATATTAAGTTGTGTTCTAAAAAAAAATCACCAACACATACTTCGCTACATTATTTATACAGTAAAATTAAAGCTTATGAGTAGCAAAATAGGTCTTACCTGTGGGGTTGATGAGTTCAAACCTAGCTCCAGCTCCTTGCTTAGACTTAGACCCATCAAAGCATAGTGTCCAATACTTGGAGGGTTCTTTAACTCTAGGGCTTATCACACATTCATCTTTCATTATCTATGCACTTGCATCAACAACTTCTAGTAAAATCACGAGTTCAATATTGTTGTGGTTGGGCTATTCAGTTTGAGGCTCCTCCTTTGGAAAAACTTGTCCTCTGATATGCTCGACCACTATTTGATAAAAATGTAACACTCAAATTATAAGTGGGTAGCATTGTGGAGCCTGCACCAACTAGGCAACAAGATCTCTTGGAAATCCATCCTTACTCCCAAGTTGAGCTAATTTTGCACACATTTTTTGATGAATTCTTGGAATCCACCCAATAATCCCAAATTTCCATCATCATTGGATTCTTCATCATCTGACTCAACCAACATTTTTGTACTCTAAGGCATGTAAGTTAAATTAGCAGGGGGCTGCACAACACCAAGAGAACTTCTTCAGTCATCTCTTCTTCTTTGGGCTATGATTCTTCTTGGTATGCCACTAGAGAATAATTACCCAACTTCATTTAAGAAAATAGCACCTCATTAGTTTTGTTGTACTCTATGATCATAAATTTTATGCGTAGCTCTTGATCAATACGAATTTGATTTGGCAGTCTCTTCCATGGCAAGCTCCACATGTGAGAAAAGTCAGTCGTAACATATCTGTTCAATGCCTTGGTGAAGTCTCGTCCTAGTATTATACCATATATGTCAGGAATATCCACAACTTGGATATCAATAACTTGTTGCACTCTTGGGTCTGCAACAATCTGCATAAGGATTTGGTTGATTTCGCCAACTATATTCACCTATGTTTTATCCAACTGGGTCACCTTTTGCCTAGAAGGGGTTGGGACTATTCCCAATGCCTTGCATATGACCAACAACATAACATTGGTCAATGCTCCTAAATCAATCAAATAGTTGTGTAGGTTCTTCCTGAATATCCTGATGGTGGTGAGAAAGGGGGGAATTTCTAACCTCCCCTGGAACAAACCCATGGGTGTGTCTACTTGAGCTACTTGATTTTTATCTTTCTCATTGGTCTTATCCTTGGTCAACACATGGTTTTTCTCGTTAGCAAGTTGCTTTCCCATTTGCTAATTTGAAGGCACATATATTTTCTTGCCTAAGATTTCTTTGATTATAGGCTCATTTAATGATTCATAAAAGAAAACTCTCTTGGCAGGTACCTCTTGTGTTGACTTAGAAGGGGTAGTCCCATTAATGATTTGGAAGAAATAATTTCTAACAGTTGGGACTTTAAGCAATTTGAAGGAAAAAAAACTTATTTTAACCTTCTTGAATTCTTCAGTTACATATTTGCCCATTTGTTCAATTTCTGCCTCAAAGGATTTTCTTTGGGAAGAGCTATTGGACTGGTTTTGCATTTGATTTGGATGTTTGTTTCTATTAAAGTACTTAGTGGGCACATGGAGGTAACCCAGATTGTTGCTACATTTGGATCAGGTGGAGTACTTAAGTTGTTAAGTGGGATAGAGGTTGTGAAAGGCCTTCCTACCTACCTATTTCTTAAGTTATACACTTGGTCGCTCTTTGGTGAAACATTTGGACTTCAACCTCACGTGGGTCATATTCATCTACTAGATCATTATCTGTCAAAGTGAAGAGATGGGATAAAGTGTCTTCGTTACTTACCTCTTTTTATTTTTCATCCTTTGAGGCAACAATCTCCTTTTCAGGTGCCTTGCTTTCACTTCATGGGAATGAAGCTTGATTGACAATGAGCATGGAAGAATCATATGGTTCTGATGGAACTATGTCCCTACAACTAGCATTGTTAGCGACGTTCTGGACTTCCACTTGAAAGATCTTTGTGGCTGTCTGGAACTCGGGGTAGTATACTCTATTGGTTGTCTTCTTTGCACTAATAGGATGATCAAGAAGGGTAGGAACACCTCTGTTATTTGGACTTGTATTCCATGTCCAGTTTTTCCTCTACGAGGGCATCCTTTTGAAGTTCGGGTTGGAATTTTTCCCCCTCTCATAACTCTGTCTAGAGGACCCACCCACATCATGGTTGTCTCTACTGTCTTAGTTGGGGTTGGCCTGGATGCTTTGTTGGGAAGCCTGCAACTAGTTGTTCTGATTCCTCAAGTGCATCATTTATGTAGACATTTTCTTGATCATCTCTGTCAATTCGTCTATTCAATCCTTTTCTATATTGTTCGGTTGCGATGCTTGGTTTTTTAGAAAAATTGGTTGTACTATTGGCTGGTTTTTTTGGATGAATGGAAACTTGGTCCCTTATAGATATATAGGCATTTGAGGTAGCTGAGGATAGACCTAATGCTACTACATGGCTACAAGTAGTGAGGCACTAGGGGCACTTGATTCATTGGTGGTCCTGGATGAGGAACCAGGGATAGTTGTGGAACTTGATTCATAATTGGTGTTTGATGTGTCAAGGCCTGAGTAAGTCCCTAAACTTGCATTGGATGACCAACCGGTCCTTAAAAAGGTAGTGGGCCAGAAATATTTTTCCCCAAGTCAATTCTTCCTATGACCACCTCAATGTAGGCATATACCAACCTGGTGGGTGGTGGGCGTATTCTTTTCACCAATCCAATAGTGAGGTTGTCTAGGGCTAAAGCATCATCAACCACGTACAGAGCTTGTAGCCTTGTATATGCACGATGAAAGTGATCATTAAAAGAGTTGATTGGTTCATTGACTTCTCTCCCAACAGACATAAATTGTTGATATAACTTTGAAGGGCTAATCAGGATTTTATATTTATGCAAGAAAGAGTTCTTCAATAGTTTCTAGGAGGTGATGGATCTAGTAGGAAAGTTAATGTACCAATAAAAAGCCTCTTCCCCCAAGAAGTAAGGAAAGATTCAGCAAGACACATCCTCATGATCTATCTACATGTCCTTCAACAACATTTGAAAGATCTTGATATATTCCTCTATTGTCCTTTGTAGATTGTGTGGATAAAATTTTGTTCAAAAGCTCTCCAGATTCTTTGGCATATCGTGATAAACTTGGAAGGACAATGGAGAAGGATTATTGCCCATCCAAGCCGTAACGGGAGGCAGAGGTTGTACTTGTTGTGCAACAGTCACTTGGGGCTGCATAGGGGCAACAATAGTTGGGGTTGTGCCTTGGACTTGAAGGGAAGGGGTAGGAGCAGGGGCTACACCCTGGCCATGGGAGGTGAGCAGTTGGAAGGTAGTTTGGGGTGGCTGAGCAAAAGAAGTGGATGCTGAGAAGGAAGGATGGGTGTGGTGCAAAGGAATGGAAGGGAGGGGTGAGGATGGAGGTGAAGTGGATGGAGTGGAGGAGGCTAATAAAATTTCTTCCCCCTTTTTAGCTCTCTTAGCCTTGGTAGGGAGCTATAGCTCTTAAAATTCCCCTTTATTTGGTGTGAATCTTAAAACTCTGTGTAATCTTTCGGGGAAGAATGAACCAATTCAATCCAACTTATCACAAGGAATGCCCTCTCTCTAGCACTAATTATGTTGATGGGTGTTTTTGCACTTCTCAACACAAGTAATGCATAGGTGGATCACCTCTCTTGAAAGACAATGTCCTACAAGAAAATTGTAGAAAACTATCCCAAGGTCTCTCGGGTGGCAGGTCATGACTTGCTTGGAATGTCTCAATTGATTCATGTGATTCACTAGTAATCACAGGGCGACCTTACATATGTTAAGTTGAAGGGAGATTGGTTCCTTAAATGGAGTTCCTAATATTTTGAAGATGATGTGCAATTGCTGCAAGTTCAAAACAACAGTCTAAAACTCCACTTTTATCATTAGATTTGGCTTTATAATGATGCTAGAACTTTGCCTAAACTATTATTTTAAAGAAAGGTCAAAAGGAAAGGGAAAAGAGGAAGTTCCTAGACCTACAACTATTAATGAATAGTAATAATGGAGGATACTACAGGGATAGCCTTCCTCAAACTAAGTTCCACTTAACGAAATCAATTGACAGTATCATGAAACTAGTGCTATCTTCTAAGGTTTGCATATTTTCGACTGTTCACTCACCATAAAGCATGAATAAAAGATGAATTTTAAGTACAACAATAAATTTATGTTCAAACTAGCTTTACACTATTGTTTATCATCAACAAACAACAAAAAGCATGAACAAGGAAGGGCATAAACACAACAGTATTCTTCAGCATCAATGAAAAACATTCACTAAACTACTAGAAGCATGTAAAATACATAGAATAGCAAATAAAATCTACTCAAATCCATCAACTATGAGGAGATGAATCATGAAACATGAAGGAAATTCCAAAATCCACTAAAAGAAATGAATTTATATTAGGATTTTAGCAGCATGTCTTTAAAAGAACTCAACTCTCTCTTTAGAAATGAGAGGATTCGCCCTATTTATAGTTTCAAAAGGAAAAATGAATGGCTAAGATTTAATCTCATTGCATGGCCAAGATTCACTACAAATTAGGGCTTCACCTACCCCTCAATATTTTACAATTTAAAATACATTACTTGTCTTTTCTCTATTTTTTCCTCTAGTGCCCTGTCACTATAGCACTTTTGTCCTATAGTGGCTTTCCCTTTTGGCTACAGCTACACAGTGAGGAACTCATCATTTATGATAGGTTTTCCTTGATTTTTGTGGACAGTGGCATACTCCACAAATTTTCCCATTAGAGCCTGAAGTTTGTTCCACTCCATTATATCTAATTGGAGCACTTGGAAGGTCAGCTTTCTGGACCTGCTAGTGATCAACTCCCAATTCTTTGTACACTTAGGCGTGTTCTTGATCACCTGCTCTGATTGGGCAAAGGATTGGGTAAAAAAATTCATGAAGTCTAGTGCTAGTGACTCTATAGCCCCATTCTCCATTTTTCTTGTGAAAATACGACCTAATCTTCTTGGGCTCTAGCTCTACTGCGAGCATGTCATAATCCGTCATGAACTTTAGATATTCTTCATGATCTGTCCTATGTTCTTTGACCCACTCCAGCTCAAGCTCTACTTCATGGAGCAACTGCTCTAGGACTTCCCTTCTATATGGTCAAGGCCCATTTTCCATGTCTCGACCAGCTAATAATCATCCTTTACTAGGGCCAACTCCTCCCAAGTTGTCTCAGGCATCTTGAGGATAGCCTCGAGCTTAGGATGTGTAATCCTATATAGTTCAGGGAATTTATTACAAATTCTCTCTATGCCCTTGAGTTGCTTTTGTACTTCCCAAAACTTGTTGGTCATTCAGACGGCATGGCCAATGCCCATATCACCATTGTAGAGCACTCGCCAGAACCACTCTTCAATATCTTTGGTCTAGTTCTTTCTTTTTTCTAACTTGCTTAGATGATCTTTGGAGAGAAGCAAGTGTGGGGCCGAGGATGCCATTCGTAGCTCCTCAATAGAAGATCATTGTTGTATGTAGGTAGTGAGGTCTGCTACTTGTTCCTTCAACTCCTCCTTGGAGGATTGATCCTTGCTCATTTAATGAATGATCATGGCAACTAATCCCTAGAGTTGATCAATATTTTGCTCCCTCGTAGCAGTACCCAGGTCAATAGTAGAGATATTATAACTAACCCCTTCCCCTTTATCTATTACTGGAGTGGAAATTTTCATTGTCGTCGATCCTGATGCATCCATCATGATGTGGGATTAGACTCTCAGTTTCTTTTCCTTCTTTGTGCCTATTTGAGCTCGTGAAAAGATAGCCTCTAGTCTTTCATTGGGATCCATCAGAGTGGGGGTCTTCTTTTGTAACTATTTTTCCAACCAATCTAGAATTTGAGATCCCTCCTTTGGTGATTCATGATCACCTTCTTCTCTTTGGGGATGCTAGATCTCTCTTTCCTCATGGTCTAAGGCTTCTTGTTCTATTTTCTCTTCTCCTTCCTCATTCGAGTCTTAGATCAATATGGCCTTTTCTTCATGTGGCCCAGGAGCCGCTATGTTTGCTCTAGGGTTGGGTATGTGTAGGATTATGATGGGCCAAAAAGTGGCAATATGATGAGTATGTGGCTAATGACTTTTTTTTACCCAAAATTGATGAAACAAAAAGGGTTTTTAAAGGAGATTATCAACTTTCCACTGATATAAATTATGTTTTACTTTGAATTTAATAAGTAATTATTATTCATTTTCTATTCAAATTATGACTAAAGTCCTGATTGATAGGCTGATTGAAAAACATCTATAGCTTTCAAAATGGTATCACATTTTTGAATCCAAAACATGCATCACATTCTATGCTTCACATACTATAGGATGAAAAAAGAAAAATTGAATTTCATGAAGTTTGACCAAGTTAAGGTGGTCGACATATGAGTTTTATATTTTTTAAAAATTTGTAATAAACAATTCATAATTAATTATTTACTTGGAAAAAAATTACAAAAATATGCATCACATCGAGGCATGAATCTTCTACTTATATCTAAAATATTATAAAAATATTATCATTTTATTGTGGTTAGGGTGGTCGGACACCTACTTCTTATTTTTTCCTGAAATTTAAGTACCATGCATTGAAATTTCAAATTTTCACCAAATAGATTTATTTTATTTTTTTAAAAACCTAGTAGTTTAGAAATTGCATTCAATTTTCTACAAATTCTATTCTTACATATTTTTGAAATAATATAGATAACTTATTCAAATTTTTACGTCAAGTTGCCTAACTCTAATTTTTCTGAATTTTTTGCCACTTAAGGGCCTATTTTTTCCATGATGATCCTACACATACCCCGTTGTCCTCTCCTTTAGGTGTCCCTTCTTCTTCTTACCCAAGCTCTGCATGATGTTCTGATTCAAGGTTTCTTTTCATTTCAATCTCTTCCTCAAGCTCATCTTCTTCTTCTTCAGCTTCATTTTCTTTCTTTCATTCCTCGTTCTCGAGAGGTACTTCTTATTGATTGAGGCCTTCATCTTGCCCCTTTTTTGGAGGCCCTGTAGATATTTCCATGTAATCATCACCTTCCTCCTTTTCTCTAGAGGGTTGTCTTTCAACTTCCTCTCTGACATCTTTGAGTTGTTTGGACAACTCTTCCTCAAGCTCCTAGTCAGAAGACTCCACTATATACTTGGCACCAGGGTCCTCAACATCTTCTTTTGAGGACTATGACTCCTATTCTTCATATGCCACTTCATCTATGATCACGTTTTGATGCTCTGGGTGCTCATGGTAGTCATCTCTAAAGGGATCTTCAATTTCCTCCTCTATTTCTTTAGTAGCCTCCCTCTGACATCTCTCCATTTCCTCTGAGATCTGCATGGATGCTTCCATCTTTGGTGGTTTTTTCAAAGAAGGGACAAGGAGACCAACAATAGCTTGAGCCATAGCTACTTGGACAACAAGATTCATCAACACCCCAGAGAGTTCAATGGGTATGTTCTACATATGTCTTACAAAATCTTCTGGCAGGGTGACAGTAGGCATTGTATTTGTAGCTACAGAAGGGACTATAGTTGAGGAAAGCATTGAGGAAGATGAGAGTGGTGAGGTTGTAGTAGATGAGGAGTCTCGCACCATAATTGGAGTAGTTGGCGAGGTGGAGGAAAGGTGAAACGAGATGTCCACTACAAGTGGAGAGGAAGTGGGTAATGCTTGAAAGGTGGAAGGAGGAGTAGTAGCAGTGGTAGCAAAGGTGAGGGAGAGAGAAGAGGCAACAGGTGGTGACTTTGGTTGCTCGACCTCTTCCTCTTCTTCTTCTTGTAGTGGGTCTTCCTGGATCATAGGCATCACAGAGAATCCACTGACTTATTTTCCTTCTTTGAGGTCTCACTTTCTAAGGCCTTTTGTGAATAGACCTTGTGCTTGGGTTGGCGTTCAGTTACCTCCTTTCTCTTCCTTGATCTAGTGGTGGGAGGAGACTTGGGAGCATCCTTAGTTGGGGTAACAATAGTCCCACTGTTTGTTTCACTCCTAAGCTCATCTTTGAGCTTGTCGTAGGTCAAAGTAGCCCTTGGGTATGTGTAGGATCATCATGGAAAAAAATAGGCCCTTAAGTGGCAAAAAAATTAGAAAAATCAGAGTTAGGCAACTTGACGTAAAAGTTTGAATAAGTTATCTATATTATTTCAAAAATATGTAAGAATAGAATTTATAGCAAATTGAATGTTGTTTCTAAACTACTAGGTTTATTTTTTTTAAAACCAAATCTATTTGGTGAAAATTTGAAATTTCAATGCAGTAGTATTTAAATTTCAAGGAAAAAATAAGAAGTAGGTGTCTGTCGACCACCCTAACCATAATAAAATGATAATATTTTTTTATAAGATTTTAGATATAACTAGAGGACTCAATTCTCGATGTGATGCATATTTTTTGTAATTTTTTCCAAGTAAATAATTAATTATTATTTTTTTATTACAACTTTTAAAAAATATAAAAAACTTGTACATCTAACCACCTTAACTTGGTCAAAACTTCATGAAATTCTTTTTTTTTTTAAATCCTATAGTATACAAAGCATAGAATGTGATGCATGTTTTAGATTCAAAAAATGTGATACTGTTTAAAATCTATAGATGTTTCTCAATAAGCCTGTTAATCAGGACTTTAATCGTAATTCAAATAGAAAATGAATAATAATTATTTATTAAATTCAAAGTAAAGCATAATTTATATTGGTGGAAAGCTAAGAATATCCTTTAAAACCCCTTTTTGTTTCATTAATTTTGGGTAAAAAAGAGTTGCCAGCCACATACCCTACAAATACCCATCATATCGCCACTTTTTGGCCCATCATGATCCTGCACATACCCCCTTTAGAGCTTCATTTGAGCTATCTGACCATCCATCCATTATCTCATTCTATGCTCCACAGGCTTTGTCAAAATGTCAAGTTCATTGACCGCTTCTTCATTCCAGTCTATTAGGGGCAACAACATTTTGGCAACAGTATCATACCTCAAATCTATGATAGTGTTTTCATCTTCTACAACCTAATACAGTACCAAGAATAGTTTAACTGTCTTGACAAAGTAAGCAGTCATATGCATGTATTGCCTCATGCATACCTCCTCGTCATCCTAGCAGTTAGCCCAAAAATCTTTAATGTTGTGCAAATGGGCGTATTCTTTTTAGATGAACTTATTCAACTTGTCATATGGATCCATCCTTGGCCTGGTCGTGTGGAGATTTAGATTATATTCAATAATCTCCTTTTCTGAGTATTTTGTACATTGGGTGGTCACGAGGGCATACATTCCTTGCCCGAATGTAAGGGGATATGGTATCTTTGCTCGATGATTGCCACTGAAGAGAGTGTGCATATTTTGCAACTGCCTAGAAACTTCTAGCAAGATTAGTCGGTCATTTAGATACTGAGGCAATTTGTATGGCCTTTCAAAGAAGCCCTCTATTCAAATGTAAGTGAATTTGGGGAACTATATGAATAGAAATCCAAACTTATGGATGAATGCACAAGAGCTATGTGAGACTCTCATCTCAAATTCCCCTAAGAGAAGTCTGATAATGTGCCCAATGAAGGCATCATTCACCCTGTAGTAGTCCTTAAAATTCTAGTATTGTAGCTACAAGTGTTTGTCATATACTTTTAATTCTCTTCCTGTAGTTGGGCTTTCTGCAACAAATAATCCTCTATAGGGAAGGAAAAAACCAAGAGATACACTAGGTAAGAGGTCATATAGAATTGAGAGGTCTTCTTGACCACTAGAAACTCCTGATGCAAGTTGTTACTAATCATTTTAGCCCAGTGAAACTTGGTCTTTCCTTTGATGATCTCCTTAATAAAGTAGAACATCCAGTCTTGAAAGTAAGTGGTTGTAGGAATTTCCATACCTTTGCTCAACAAGGTCACCAAGTCATGATAATCTTCGCAAAAGTCACTCCTAAACAACACTTGGGGCACCTTGTTAGCACTCCCCCTATTTTCCTTTAGCCAATATTAATTGATTAACTTTTTGAATTTTAGGGGGTCGACCTTCCACATATTTTCTACATATTCCTTTGTCGTTTCCTCCATAGGATCAAAGGCAGGGATGTGGAACATTTGTCCTATGGACCTAGCAGACAAGTCAGCCAAGACTTTACCCTCGCGATCAATGATCCTCCTGGTTTCTACCTGATAGGCTTCTCTACAGGCCATCACTAGCTCTAAAGATACAAGAGTGGGCGAGAAACTGGCTTCCTTAGCCAAACCACTCTTTCTAATTCTTTTTGCATTGTTTGTTGTGGGTTTAGTGATGACCCTCTGTCTAAATTCATCTATATCAACCTGTCTGAGATTAGTATCTATGATCTTGTCCCAAGAAAAATTGACCTTGGAGGTGACTTCTACTCCCTGGAACTGGTATTTCATCTAGCTTTTATCCTCTTTTCCTCTTGGAACTTTGGTAGACTTCTTCCCTTTGTCTTTTTCTATAGACGCCCCTGATGGTCCTACAACTAATTCCATAAATCCTGTAAACAGCGGCGTAGTAAGCATATTCATCTATAAAATGAAGGGAGCATTAGTGAAATCCTACAAAACAAACATTAGATAAAGCCTTTCATCATAAAATATCATAATATTCTTCAAAAATCACCATTTGGCTCTCATTTTGGGAAGATAGAGCAATGTGGGCCCAGGGATGTGGGTTTCCCTAGGCTAGCAACCGTTTTGGAGAAGGCAACAGGAAAACAATGCAAAGGGCATGACGACCCGCATGCGGCCACCTGCACCAAGATTTTTGCACTATAATTGGGTCCCACCAAGGTGTTAAGTCATTTGGACACGTGGGTCCATCATTCATGAAATTTGGGAGGTGGTAGTTTAATCGTTTCCCATGTGGGTTAAGAGGGTGTGGAGGCACATGACCTCAAGGCTATTTGGAGCTTTGTCGTTTGGAACGGTACTAGCATGTCAGAATCCCACAAACGAAATATCGTATTGCAAGACTCATAGGAAGGGAGGATGGCTCTATACTAGCTTTAAAGTTTAAGTCATTCAAAATGGCATAGGCGGAAACCTATGGGAGGATGCTAGGAAATGGTCATTTGGATCGACCAAGATGGGACAATAGTCCACACTACCAAGTATGCATAGATTCTACTTAGTCACTTTCACTTTCTATGGTCATGGAGGAAATGGAAGGTGCGGGGTCTAAAACAAGGATGGACGGGGCTCCACAGCTGTTTGTGAACAACAAAGGGAAGGTAGCGCCCCGCAATGGGCGACCCACATAGGTACATCCATAGAGGATCTAAGCATCAATCATTCACTCTTCAAATGTCTGGACGACAAAGGAAAGCTCGGGTTCTGCCATGCGGAATGACAATGAGGCATGGCTGTTCTGCGACGGCGCTCCAAGGGTGGCAGCCCACGAAGAACTGCCCACAAGGGTATCTTAGATATTTTTGATGAAGGCTCGAGGGAAAAGTCACCATTCGGGCCCACAAGGTGAATGAGCGAAGATCATCGATTGTTTAGCAGATGGTGACAAGGAGGGGGTGGCCCATAGATGGATCCCCACATGGTTAGGCCTGCAATAGGTTTATACCTAGTTTTATCGGGCGAGTCTTGAGGGTGAAGGAGATTGTGGGACCCACGACGTAGAAAGAAGTATGGCCTTGGTTGTTTGTGACAATGATACTAATGGTGACAAAGAGATGGTGGAAGTCCACAGAGAGTAGCCCACAATAGAGACTTTAGGGTTTCGATAGGTTTCACAATTGCAAGCGTTGCAGAGCCCGTAGAGTGGGGTGATGAGGTCTTATGGAAATTTAGGAACAACGATGGGTGCAATGCCATTTGAACATGGATGTCTGCAAACACAGACCCATCGGGGCTTCAGACTCCTATTTACTTAGCTTTCAAGTTTCAACAAATCTCGGTGGAGGGAGGGGATCCATCTATATGTGTGGACCCACTAAGGGGAAAGGCCTTGGGTCCTCCGTTTAAGGTTTAAAAATTCACACAATGGTGAAGGGAAGCCTACGGGTTGCAAGGGTATGAATGCCCTAGTGAAGAATAGTGAACTATGGGTCAAGTTCTGCAAGGCCCTAAATGGCCGATTTGGAAGGATTTTTGAATTTTGAAAAGATGGGTTTTGTGTGGGACTTCGTGCTCTAGCTGGTTTTAAGGTTTTCTTTTCAATATTTTAATAACTTTACAAAATCCATTGAAAAACCTCATAACCAGGGTGGCGGCAGAAAACTTACCCAAATATCCTGCAAGAAGTCTTGAAGAATTTGGTGCCTGCAATGCTTGAAGCAGCAAAATGGTCATGCAGGTGCAAAGGCAACAAAAGCTGGCAGAGCTCTAACAATTTTTGACCAACAGAGTGAAAATGACAGATCGGTTGGGCTATTTATAGGATTTTAGTCATTAATAACCTGTATTTATGACCTGTATGGTGGTAGGCGAGGTTTCTAAGCATGGATTTTGGAAAGGTTGGTGGCACAAAAGGTGGAGCCCATGAGGTGGGTGATAGTGAAATGATCGTCATCAGGTAGGTTAGCAAAAGGGACAGCAACGATGGATGTAGACCCCATAATGCGGGTGGATGGCTAGAGCCGACAACCGCAAAAATGGTGAAAGTTCAAAGGAATCCTGCATGGGGAAATCCGCAAGGGCTGACCCACACCGAACAAAAGATCGTAGTCTAAAAGACCTAAGGAAAATTGCTAGAGGAACTCCGTGAAGGCAGAAGGCATGAAAATTTCAAGGGTGGTGAAACTTGGTCGACTTAAGATGATAACTTTATGACTCCTTGACCACTTAGGGCTCAAAAATAGGGGGCACGCAAAATGAGAGGAGGGCATAAGTGACTCGATGAAGGAAAAAAGAGAGGGTCCCCATTCTGAACAAGGCGTGTGTGCTATGGGCACTATAATATGCACATGGGATTTGAATCTAAGAAGGATACAATAGAAATTGTAAGCTTTGAAAATCTCATAAAAGATATGATCACAACTCAATGTTGATTATTTAAGTTCACCTAGTTTAAGGTCACTACATCGAATAATCATGCTACCATCCATATCACCTGCTCCACACTTGTTAGAAATATTATTAAAGTAGAGAGGAAAGATTATTGAGGAAAGGGGTTATGTTACAATTACAACGAGAAAGTTTCACCTAGTTATTACTGCATAAAAGAGGTTATATTTTCTTGAAATGAAATCTCTATTAGAGGTAGAAGAATAAGAAGATTCCAAAGAGGTTGAAGACAAAGAGTAATTTCTAATTAAGGATTCGCTATTGACATTATCTCTAAAATCTACATGCATGTATTGATTGGGATTTACATCCCCTAAAAAATGAAGGTCCAATGAAGCTTTTTAGAAACAAGATCTCATACTTCTCATTGATTTACATAGTACTCATTATTTTAATGACCCAAGATTATTCACACCTTCATGATGATACAAGCACATTCTTGATAATCATACAATAAATCAAGAGACTTGTCCATATTACCAATATTATAGTTTCTTATCTCTATTTTCAATTCTTAACAAAAATTAAATTCTTAGTCTTTAATATATAACTTTAATATAAGAGCAAGCATTTCTTTGTGATATAAATCCAAAAACATTCTATTTAATATCTAGGAACAAAAAAAACAAAAAAAAGTTATTCTTGATTTGTTTAATAGAAGTAAAGGAAGTTGAGACTCGTATTCTAAACAAAATTAAAGTTGTTACAACACATTCTTTATTTGATTACAATCAAATATATAATACAAGAATATTTCAAATGTTATAAGATGATATTATATGTATTTCCAAATTATATACTAAAATTGTAATTAAATAATACCTTCCAACATTTTCTTCTCGTCATTATTAATATAATCAACAAAATAAAAACAAACCAAAAAAAAAATATTTTATACATGAAAATAAAAATCTAATACACCATATTTAAAACATTACTTTAAAAAATATATAAATAAAATTAATATTATCTTCTACACACAAATCAAATTTTAGTCTCTAACATTTTAACTTACGTACAATTTTTTAGTGACTTAACCATTAGACCTACTTCCATACAAATCCTAGTTAAGTAATATAAAAATTTGTTGTTTAATGAACCATGACATAATGGAACCTCATCCTCATCACGATCTTAAGAAAATACCGACAGGGGGATAATATTAAAGATTGATTGGTTGCTTCATCTTGACGGCACCTTCATGCTTTCACTAAACCCATCTACCATTTACAACTTATATCATTGGCGGGAAATCTTGGTCAATCAAGATGACCGGCAAATGAAAACGGAATCTTTAGCGAAAATATTTAAATACAGATAAATAAGTCGCAACGTATGCAAATAATGGTTGGAGACAGCATAATGACAGGTAACTAACAACCGGGAGAAAGGCGACAAATCATCGTAAACAGTGGATCCCACAGTATTTATTATTATTATTATTAATATTATATTGAAGTAAGTTTTAGGTAGATAACCTCAAAACTGAGGCAGAGAAAAGCGAAGGGAGAACAGCAGCATAGAAACCACTGACTTGACTTGTTCTCACTTCAAATCTTTATTTTTTTATTTTAGTAATTGGTAGATATATTGTTTGTATAGAAAAAAAATAGGAAGCCTCGTTGTTGATAATAATAATTTTTTATTAACTATTCAAAGTAAATTGAGATTTTGAAGAAACGTCTAATAATTTTCAAAGACTTTATAGACTGGAAAATAAATTCATCTTTTAATGGTAATTTATATTTCATATAATAACTGTTTAAATAGAAGTCTCCTCTAATTCTAATCTATTATTTAAAAATATTGTAATGTAACAATATTAGCAAATATAACCCTGACCTAATGTAACTAACAACTAATACTGAACAACCATCTAATTTCTGAAATAAATAACTTTGTCAACGGAAATAATCGTGAATGATAGTTGAATGCTTCTGAAATTGAAGCTAATTGAGATGCACAAATTTTGTCCTTGTCAAAATATATATTATCCATTAGCTTCTGATCTTCAAATCAATTCATGCAAAGCTATAGTTGACGATGCATAAACAGGATCTGCTACAGCTAACGAGCATCGAGCGATTCCGTAATGTTTGCATTGGATTGGGAGGAGGCTGTGCCAGAACTGGAACGGTCCCCGCGGATTCTATTCCCTACATCTACGAAAGCAGGTTGAAAGGGCTTTTTGTATTGAATGTCTGTTCTATTCACCAGCATCGCCACCACTTGGGACATTGATGGCCTGTCTGCAACAGAAGCCTGTATGCATAACAGTGCAAGCTTTAACACCATCAATACCTCCTCTTCATTATAAACTTCTTCATCCTTCATCCTCTTATCTACCACATCCAAAATACTTTCTGCTTCGTGTAGCTTCCACACCTGCAGTATTTTTCATAAAATGCAGCTTTATCACATAACTTGCGTTGATGAGCAGCACATAAACATATGTTTTAGTACTATAAACCAAGAAAAGACAAATGTCCAATAGAGCACTGCAGATAGTGTCGAAGAAATACCCGTTCCATCAGATATTCCATGTCGGGCGGTTGCTTCATGTCAATGCTTTTTCTCCCGCTAATGAGCTCAAGAACCACCACACCAAAACTGTAGGTATCAGCTTTCTCAGTCAATTGCCCATGGATGGCGTATTCCGGAGCTGTGTATCCTCTGTCAAAACAAAACATTTCATCTCTTGTTATTATACACAATCTAAGTCAAATTTTAAGTAATAGAAATGCCGGTATGTTTTCTTACAGAGTTCCTGCAATTCTTGTCGTAAGGTGACTTCTATCGTCGGGAAGAAGTCTTGCTAGACCGAAGTCAGCTATTTTGGGCCGAAATTCGTCATCCAGTAATATATTGCTGGATTTAATATCCCGATGGATAATGCACACATGAAAATCTTCGTGGAGATATGCCAGGCCACGAGCAGTGCCCAATATAATATTAAATCTTTCTTTCCAGCTTAGTATCTTTTCACTTTCACCTGCATTCAACCCATTTTCAAAAAAAAGATAATGGAAGACTCTGCAGTGGAGAAGGGAAATGGGTGAAATTACGAACCAAATAATATTCTGTCAAGGCTACTGTTTGACATATACTCATAAACTAGCAGTTTCTCTGGGCCTTGATTGCAGCATCCCAATAAGCGCACCAGATTCCTGTGATGAACGTTGGAAACCAACTTTACTTCGCTTTCGAATTCTGCCATCGCGCGTGCAGATTGGTTTAAAGTCAGCTTCTTTACTGCAATCACTTTGCCGCTTTTCAGTGTACCCTGCAACGAAATTAACCAATTTTGAGATAACTGGTCCCAATGGACATACATTGTTAGGTCTCAATTCGTGGCAGCTCACCTTATAAACCTGGCCGAAGCCCCCTTCTCCAATCTTGTTTTCTGTATGGAAGTTATTGGTGGCTTTTTTAAGTATCTTATAATCAAAATCTACGGGTCCACGGAGTTCAGTAGCTGTTTCAGTATTCACTGTTGCACAGATTTGCGTAGATTATGATTAATTGCGCAAATTAATATCATCTTGAGGAGAAGACTGTAATGGCACAGCAGTTTGGACATTGTTGATGTTTACCTTGTTTCTCTGGTGGCCGCCTAAAATATCCCATCACTCTCCGTCGAAAGAAAACCAGCGAGATTAATACAGCGACGAGAATGACGCCTCCCACAACACCAATTATTATCCACTTTGTAGAGCTACCTTTACTCCCTGCAAAACAAAGCACACAACTGATTGATAAGCAGTTTACATTCGTACTTTCTGTCCAGATACAGTATGAAACATTTGACTGTAAATAATAATTAATCACAATTGAAAAAATATTAGATTTTGAATTTACTTAATTAATATTTGGATTATGTACTTTTTATGTTCTGTCGTTTATATTTATGGATCAGAATTGGAGGGGAAAACATTGTTATAATTCGTTCTTATTTCCTCCCAAATGAAAACAATTTTTTTTATAAAATATATAGAATTCACTTTTAAAATTATAATAAATAATGATTGTCAAATGAAGCATAATCAAATAAATTTCTGACGTATTGATTTATTATCAAATATTTTTCAATAGAAAAATATCTTTAAAATAGTTTGTATACATAAAATAAATTGAAAAATGAGGATAAGCTAATAATAATTATATTAATCTCTACCTAATTCTACAATGAAACATGGTGTCTATAGGAGGGTCACAAAAACAAATGCATTTTAGAAAAAAACAAAAAATAATAAAAATTTAAAAAATAAATAAATAAAAATCATTTTAATAATAGCTACATTTCAAAAATCAGACATAGCGCTAAAAAACAAATAAAACCATTGTGTAAAAGACAACAATAATAATAATAAGATATAACTCGACATATTTTATATAGATTATATTTAAAAAATATATGCTAGTGATATAACAATAAATATATAGGGGGTTGATCCCACTAGTTGCAAGGCAGCAAGTTATGTCACATCAGGTGTTCGAATCACATGGTGGTATGGGATGTTGGATGCATGGAGGAGTAAGCTTGGCGGCAAATCGGTGGCTACAAAGTGCTCGGTGGAGGTCGTGGTGTTAGTGATGGAGGATAGATACTACTATGGGGTCAAAGCCGGAAGGAAGGAGTGGCGGTGAGTGGGGTGACGACATTAGGCAGGCTATAGGTAGCGGTAGGATGGAGGAGTATCGATGAAGGAATATCGACAATGAACAGGCGAGGAGGGCAGTGGTTTGAAGGAAGGATGGAGGGAGGAGTGTAGTGGTGGGTGTTGTTGTAGGGTCAACGGTAGAAGTAAGAGGTGCGGGGGTGCAAGAAGAGAGGGGGATTAGAAAGGAGGAGGAGGAGAGGAGTAAGGAGGAGGGAGGAAAGGAAGAGACAGAGGTGTGGAGGTAGAGGAGAGGAAGAAGGAAGGAGGAAGAGAGGAGTAAGGGGGCAAAGAGAGGAGGATCAAAGGTGGCAGATAGAAAGGAGGAGGAGGAGGTGGGAGAGGAAAGGAGGTGAGCGGGTGAGAAGGAGGAGACAAAGAGAAAAAGTAGGAGGTGATAAGAAGAAGGGAGGAAGGAAGAAGGAGAGAAGGAAACATGAAAAGAATGTAGGGAGGTCCCCTGATTTTGACCTCATTGGTTCATAATTCCAATCAAAAGCGTTCACCTATCAAAAAAATATAACAATAGAAATATAATAATACAAAATAATAATATAATAATAAAAATAATATTAATATAATAACTAATATAATATAATAATATTTTTAAACATAATCTTGAAAATGATCAGCATTTCAGACATTTCTATATATATATATACTAATTTTCAATTCTTAAAAAACAAATTAAATTTTTGGAATTATGGTGAGAATAGTACAAATAATCCTTGTCAAATATATTTTAATCAGTTTTTTAAAAATAGATTACCAATAAAACAGATTATCAGTATTTACATAACCTATAAAAAAATCCAATTTTTTATTCACACTAATCAAGAAATGTATCTTCCCGTGGGCTATAAAACAAGAAGAAACAGCTAGCGAGAAAAACAGTGTAAAGGTTTGACACAGATTTGCAATATCTTCAATCATTAGATAGGATTAAAAAAAAATTATGACAGTGGGTTAAAATTTCTAACCTGTAGACAAAAATTGTGCAAGATCAGTGGTGGCGTTGGGTGAGAAAAAGGAGTATGTTGCATAACGCAGAGAGCAGCCAGCGTCCACAGCACGTCCCTCCCATTGAGTTAAACAACTAGCGATATTTGTCTGCGCTATGGTGAGGCAATTCGTACACCCGTCCTTACTCAGAGATCTCAAACACCAAGCCACAGCATAGATGGTTCTATTCGACGCATCCTTTTCAGACTGCGCAGCAAAGAAATTAGTCGTCTGGGGAGTTGCGGTGCACAGATCGCTTAACAAACTTCGACTTGTGACTGAAAACGAATTGGCGCCCGTTCCAATTTTTTGGCTGCCGCACAGCTGTGTATTTCCATCAGCAGTAGCCTGTGTATAAAAATTGTTACTTTCGTAACGCAGGAAGCAGCCGTCATAGATTGTTCTTCCCCCGGACACATTGGAGCAATTTCGAATCTGTTTCTCTGCGGCCGTGATACACTTGACGCAGTCTGATGAGTTCTTATCCTGTCTGCACTGAGCCAATACATAAACCGTATCTGATCCTGTGACTTGCTGTTCTCTAGCGAAACCAGATGAAGCCACCGCTTGTAGCGCAGATGCCAAACTGGCATTTAAATTTTGCTGAAACACTGTGGCGTTGGTGCTCTTGACATTACTGCATCCAGCTTGCAGGAGATTAGCCTCTGGATCTGCTAATATGGGCACAACCAGCACGAAAAAAAAGAGGAATAATTGTAGAAACTTCATGGATACTGAAGCTGAACCTGTATCTGCTACCACGAATTGTCCTGTTCTTGCTGATAAAAATTGAAAGGCTGCAATATGGGACACATTCAGTTGACTACTAAAAGGATTTATTTATTACACAGACAGCTAGGACATGATCGGGACCTCATCCTCATCCCTAATTGGGATTTTTAATTTTAATTATTGGGTGGTGTCATTAAGTATTGATTTGTTGCTTGACCTTGACTGCACCTAAATGATTCCAGTAAAGCCATGTCCCATTTACAACTTATTTGATTAGCGGAAAGTCTTGGTCAATGATCGGGGCCGGTAAATAAGAACGGAAGCTTTGGCGAAAGTCTAAAATACAATGAATAAGATGTAATGTTTGCAAATACTGATTCTAGAAGAATAAATAGTAGGTAACGACCGTAAGAAAGGCCGCAAGTCACTGTAAAGAGTGGATCCCTCAAAAAAATTATATTGAACGAAGCATTAGGTAGAGAACACCAAACGGAGAACAGCATAATAGAAACCATTAAATATAATTGTGTGCTGTCTACAGAATCTCTTATGCAATTTGGTTCTGGTGGTTGTTTTTGGCTCCATGGTGAGCTGGTGATTGCGGAAGGAACAGGGAAGATGCCCACGTGCATACTATTATGTTGTCGTCATGTGGCCGCCCCGACGAAGATGCAGTAGTCGTATGTTCGAGTCTTGCTGGTTGTCCACGTGCTTATTTAGTCCTACTCATTGATACTTTGAGGAGACGTGATATTTTGAAAGAAGTCTTAACATTTTCCTATGACTATAGGAAATAAAATTGTCTTTTAACGATACTTCTAGAGGCAAACATGGGCCGGTTGGTAAGACTCCCTCTTCCTCCAAGCATTCTTTAATAACCATTTTCTTTGTTATTAGGTCGTGAAAAAAAAATTCTTTTGAATAAAACTAATAAGTTAATTTGACACTTTTTAATCTATTATCAAGTTTGTGTTGACTGAGTGATATAGCATGGTTTTGATGAATAATTTTTATTTAATTTTATATTGTAAAAAGTAATAGTACAATATTTTTAAAAAGTGATAAAAAGTACTCACAAAGTCTAATTGGATTGAGTCCAAACAATATAAACATTTTTAATCATTAAAAGTAAAATTTTATTTATCTTTCTCTTAGACGTACACTTGCATTGTTTCATTCATACCTTTATTGTTTCAGTAATATCAATATTGTTTCACTAATATTCATAATGATTGTCAACTTTATTAAAAAAATCAAACATAAAATTCTTGATGTTTAACATAAAACATGTTTCACTATTTATTAAAATATATTGGAAAATGAAATTTTCAATCAAAACTTGCATAAAAATACAATTGCTATGTTAAAGTTGATTTTGATCTCACAATAAAGTGTCCAATCAAGAGTTCAATTACTTTCAAACAAATATAGAAAATAGAAAACTATGTAGATCTAGGATTATGCATCAACTCATAAAGATCTAGGGTTTATGAGCCATTCTCTATATTCTCCATTTTATTTAGAATGCATTATTTGAGAAAGTTGATGCTTTGTAAAATGTCATAGATACATTAGCAAAGTTAATTGACACAAATAAATCCAAGTGGTGCGATAACTCTATGGGCCTCTTAGCCCTAGTAGATAGTGAATAGTGTTTGTATTATCTTTTCTCTTTCAAGGTGTTCAATGAGTGTGAATGCTAGTAAAGGTTTATAAACCTTGCATCCTAATGATAAGAGCACACAAATACAATTTTCAAGCTATATATACAAAAATTCAACTTATGGGCTATAGATCTTGATTTGACCCTAAAAAATCTCAAAATGAGCCTTAACTAGAGCAAGTTGGTTATAGTGACATGGAGTTATCCAAGGCCTCCAATTTCCAGAAGGGATGGATTTATTTCCTAGATTAGAAGTTACAACCTCCAAAACTTATCACTCCTGCATCAGAAATGTAAGAGTGAGTTATACTTGTTGGATGACTTATTATGCACACATGTCATAACACATCTTTGAATGGAGATAATGAAGTCAAAAGTGAATGTACAAATTGGTAGCTAGATTATTAAAACCCCATGATAGGTGTAATTTTTTGGCTATAAATATTATATGCCTCCAAAATTTAATATTCTAAACCTCCATTACTAGTATATCATGTGCACACAATGCATCTAAGATGAATTATTACATTAGGGTTCTTGTATAGGTGTTGTTAGGGTTTTATATAGGGAATTTGTATTTGTGATGCTTAAATATTTCTTTCCTTGCCTTGATATAGAGGTTTATGAGGCATCCTTAAGGTCTTTGCATTATTTTTATGTCTAGTGTATATTTGGTTTTGAAGCTTTTTATACTTGGTTTGAGCTTCACCTAGATGTTTTTTATGGAAATCACAAGATTGGTCCTTAAGCTTTCCCTATTTCCATTTCTCTTTTTTTGTTTTCCTAAGCCTAAATTCATATATTTGTTGACATCTTAACTCATATAACACATCCACCTTTCCTATTCATGCATGTTATTTATTATAGAGGAAGAAATTTGACACCCCCTCTCCCCTAAGTGCGAGTTGTACTATCATACCTATCTATGTTGGAAATTATATTGTCATATCATTTTGAGTTCAAGAAATATATGTTACTAGTTATATTGATAAAAGAAGTTGAGGAGTGTCTGTGTTCCAGAAGTATGTATCAGGAGGTATGTGTGACTTCTTTATGCTTGCAATATCATGCATGCATCTATTCAATATGATAGATGTGATTGAGAAGGCTATACCAAAATGTTCAAGTTGGGGGTTTCTCAATTCTTCTTTTTGAAGGCATTATTGGCTCTACGATTTGAGAGGACAACATTTCTAAACATGTTCCATCATATTCTAGTGTTTTTGGAGGATATGTTCAACATTCAAGAAGTTTGGAGTTATATAAGGCTCTATGTGCTTGTCTATCAACTAGTTGGTGTTCAAGAACTATATGGTAACAACTAGTAATGTGTGGAATTCAAAGTTAGCATGTGGTGTTAAGATAGGACCCGGTTAAGGTTCTTGTGTTAGTGCATGACATCATGTTCTTTTGGAAAAAAAAAAGGTTTTTGGATCGAACTGTTACATGTTTCATGAAATTTGAATTTTGGTCCACCTTATGTTGTCCTACTTATTTACGAACCCCTAGCTGACATGGAATAATGTTTTATGTAATGTCTTGTCTATAAATAGCATTTATATAGATGCACAATGTGAAATGTAGTTTCAAATAGATGGTGGTGAGTGAATATACAAGGAGACAATTTTTTGAGTATTTTTTTACAGTTTGTTAGTATCAAAAGATCATAGTGAGTGTGGAGAAGAGTCTGAAGTCAATTAAGAATGTGTATGAGATGTTTCAGCTACATTGAAGATCCACAAGAATTATCATTATATTTCTATATTTCACTTGTGTTCTACTTGTAGAATTGATGCTCAGTTCATTGTATTAGGGTTTAGTGTCTTTGGTAGGTTGGTGCCTACTAGTACAAATAGAGATTGGTGTCTCTGGTAGGTTGATGCCTACCTCATATTACAAGAATCATTTGCTTTGTGAGGCTAGATTTGGATAGTAGATCCAAGTAGGCTATTCTCATTGTGGTTTTTCCCATCTTGGGTTTCCACATATTTATGGTGTTCTCTTATGTGGATGTTGTTAGGAAAACAAAGGTGTCTCAACCTTTATTTTTTTCATAGCTTTTATTTTTTCCATAATATTAAATGCTGCTAATTTTCTCACTTTATCTTATGAGCTACAACTTATAGTTTTTATTCTGATGAGGAGTCAAGTTGAAAATTTTATTTTTATAGGTAGATTTGTGCATAAAGGATTTTTCTATTTTTGTGTTGAGTTTACATGGAATGTGAGTTTTCAAGGTGTAGTTATTTTGGCAAGTGTAGATTTTTGCAATGTGGCATGTGGTGACAATTGGAAACTTACCATTATGTGTGTGCAATGTTTTTGGTGCTATCCATGTTGCATCTTCAACCTTTGGTAGTTATTTTAGAAATTCCTATTTTATGCATTGTAAGCTCTTATATATTGAGCACTTGTGTATTTTTGAGTTGTATGAAGTTGTGTTGAGATATTGTTATGGTGCCAGATTTACTCCAGAATTGTAACACAAAAAAACTCTTGTAGAAGCTTGCGCCACAAGTGTATTGTAACTGTTATTTACATATAATACTTGTTTAGGATTTTGGAGTGTGGATATTTTTTCTTGAAAGGGTTTTCCCCACATATATTTGGTGTTATGTGTTTTTATTATATCTTTGATGTTGTTTATCTTTACTTGTTATGTGCATCTTCTTTATTGTAATTGAATAAGGGTTTGAAACTATTGAAATTTTCACGTTCTCTCCTTTGATAGATTGGGGTCGAAAGATTTTCCACGTACCTAGCTTCCTTTTAGTTGGTACCAGAGCCCAATCACCTATGTTTCCTATTGTGGGTTAAACGAATTTTTGTACTGATCTTTTTTGAGTGAGAGCCTATTGCAAAAATTTTGTGTTCATCATGTTGTAGGAAGGAGATTACAAGAAAATCTGGTAGAATTGAGATAGAGAAGTTTAATAGAGGTAATTTTGAGTTGTGGAATCTCAAGATGGAAAACATGCTTGTAGACCACGACTTATGGACAATTGATTCTGGAACTGTTCCAATGGGCATGCAACAAGAAGATTGGGATTTGATGGATCCAAAGGCTAAGGGTCCGATAAGATTCTATTTAGTTGATTTAGTACTCCTAAACATTCATGAAGAGAATGTTGCTATACTTATTTGGAATAAACTTGCTTAGATTTAATATCAGGATAACTCCCTAGTAAATAAGTTATTCCTATGAAAGAAGATATATTCTTTGTTGATGGAGGAAGGATGATCTATTGTAGATCATCTAAATGCATTCAACATGCTTCTTGCCGAGTTGAACTTTGTTGGTGTCAAAATGGAGGAGGAGGATCGTTGTATGACTTTGTTGTGCTTACTACTAGATTCTTGGGACCAAATTTTCATGGCCATTGGAATTACCATTACCACCTTTAAGATGGATGAAGTGGTGGTGTCATTGCTATCTGAAGAGATCCAGAGAAAATATTCTGAAATGACTAAGGAGGCTCTCGTTGTTTGAGGAAGAATGAAAGAAAAATGAAAAAAGAAAAAAAATGAAGCAAGAAAAGCTAGAATCCAAATACTATGGGAGATCTAAGTCTCTTGGTAAGACCAAGGCAAAATGTAAGAATTGCATTAAATCTAGTCATTTCTGCAAAGATTGTAAGGAGGAAAAAAAGAAGAAAAATAAGACATTCTCTGATTCTAAATCTGATAAATCCTCTTAGGATCTAATGTAGATGCCTTTGTCGCTTCCTTGGTAATGCATGCATCACAACATGTGTGGTTGATAGACTTTGGTGCTTCTTTCCACATGACTTCGCATCGAGATTGGTTTTCTAAGTATGAAAGTTATGATGGCAGGAAGGTGTACGTAGGTGATGACTCTCACCTAAATATTGTTGGTCATGGAAGATTCAAGATAAGATTCCTAGATGGTAGAGAAAAGGGGATTGATGGTGTCCTACATATCCCTAGTTTGGCATGAAGCCTTCTTTCTATAAGTAAGTTGAATGATGTGGGTGTGCAAGTTCTTTTCTTGAATGGAGGATGTAAGATGAAAAGAGGAGCTATGGTGGTTGGTAAGGGTGTTCGAATAGGCAGTATGTTTCAGTTGGATGCATGCATAGTTTAGTGCAATAGTTCTTATGTGGAAAAGAAGAAAATAACTTTTGAGTCACTATCCTCACCATTGGAACCAACAACAAAGAATAAAGTTGCATCTACTTCCAATGGTCATGCTTTCTGGGTACCCAAGGGTGCTCATGCTTTGGAGATGAAGTTCCATGTAGAGAAGACAATGCTTTGGAACCAAAGACTTGGTCACATTGGTGAAAATGGTTTAAGAACCATGAAAAATAAATGCATTGTTGAGGGGCATGATGATTGTAATCTTGAGTTCAATTTTTGTGAACATTGTGTTTATGGAAATAAAAATTGTGCTTAATTTTATCATATTTCTCAAAAATCTTCTAGGGTTTTGAACTATGTGCATTTTGATGTTTTTGGTCCTATAAATATTCCTTCATTATCAAAATCTATATATTTTGTTTCTCTCATAGATGATTATAGTAGGACATTTATTTATTTTCTCAGAAGTAAATTTGAAGTCTTCGGTCAGTTTAAGGAGTTTAAGGCCTTGGTAGAAAATCAAACTAGCGGGAAGATTAAGTGTATGAGGATCGAAAATGGTGGTGAATTTTGTTCTGCAGATTTCAATAAGTTCTATAAAGAACATGGGATCAAGAAAGGCATAAGAAAAATCCATATGCCCCTTAATAGAATGAAGTTATAGAGAGGATGAATAGGACATTGATGGAGAGCCTGGATAGGATTATGCGAAGTGTAGCTGGCCTTGAACAAAATTTCTATGTTGAAGTTGTTTCCACTACATGCTATCTGGTAAGCATATCTCCTACATCAGCTCTTGTTGATAAGACACCCATGGAGGTGTGGTCAGGAATGAATCCCTCATTGAGACATCTTAGTGTGTTTGGTTGTGAGGCATATGCTCATACATGCCAAGGGAGAAAAGGTCAAAGTTGGAAAATAAGGTTGTTAAGTGTCTCTTCATTGGATATGGTATTGGTGTGAAAGGGTACAAGCTTTGGGATCCAGTGGCAGAAAAGGTTCTCTACAGTCGAAGTGTTATATTAGAGAGATGAAACCTTCTTCCACTATTTTACAACCCACAGAAGAACAAAAGAAAGAAGATGTGGTTCATCTTCATCTTGAAGCTAAAAAAGTTGAACTTGAAGCCAAAAATGGACCTAATGATGAGGAGAGCTTGAGAAGATTTGAAAATTCTGAAGAAGAAGAATAACCTCAACCTCAACAAGTAAGGAGGTCTATGAGAGATAGGTGGTAACCTGATAGGTTTAGATATTCACATGAAAGGTTTGGTTATTCATTGTTGGGTTTTGGTTGTATTTTTCCTTTGATTTCTAACACTAATGAGCCTAGGACTATTAGAGAGGCTATGGGTATGAGTGATGCAGTTTACTAGATGAAATACATGAATGAAGAAATGGTTGAATTGAAGAAAAATGATACATGGGATCTAGTACCTTTTCCTAAAGGATGAAAACATGTTCAATGTAAATGGGTGTTCAAGAGAAAATCTAGTCTAGATGGTAGTGTTGAGAAGTATAAGACACGATTGGTCACTAAGGGGTATTCTGAAGTGGGGGGAATTGACTATGGTGAATTTTTTTCTCCTATTGCAAAGTTGACATCTATCAAATTACTATTATCACTTGAAATAACATATGATCTAGAAGTGGAACAAATGGACGTGAAGACAACGCTCCTTCATGGTGACTTGGAGGAAGAGATTTCTAAGATCTAAATTTGACCATTGTGTGTATTACAAATATGATAATGGTTGTATTGTCATATTTACATTGTATGTAGATGGTATGTTATCTTTTGGGAATGGTAAAAGTTTGATTTCATATTTGAAGTCTTAGTTGTTAGCATAGTTTGAGATGAAGGATCTAGGTGCAGCAAGGCATATTTTGGGGATGGAGATTAGAAGATATAGAGCTAATAGAAAGCTTTGGTTAAGCCAGAGCAAGTATGTGAATACAGTTTTGGAGAGTTTCATCATAAGAACTTGCATATAGTTAGTTGTTCATGTAATGCATGGGATGAAGCTTTTTGTGGAGGATTGTCTGAAATCTCATACTAAGATGGAGGACATGACCAAAGTAACATATGCAAGTTTTTTTGGTAGTTTAATGTATACTATGGTTTGTACAAGGCCATACATTTCCCAAGAAGTGGGAACTGTCCTTATTCATTTTATGGCTAATCCTGGATGGGTACATTGGGAGGTAGTGAAGAGAGTGTTTAGATATTTGAGGGGTACTTCCAAGTATTCCTTATGTTTTCATGGTTATCCTATAGGACCTTGACACTCAATGAGTATTCATGGATATGTGGATTTAGATCAAAGGTAGGTGATATTGATAGTGGGAGATCCACCTATGGATATGTGTTCATGATGTATGGTGGTGCTATCAGTTGGATGAGTAAGAGGTAGGCTATAATCACGTTGTCCACTATAGAATCAAAGTACATGGCAGCTACTCATGCTTGCAAGGAGTCCATTTGGCTTAAGTTTTTATGTTCTGATATTGGTTTTGATGCAAGGTAGATTACTATCTTTTGTGACAGTCAAAGTATGATTTTCTTGGCAAAGAATTCTACTTTCCATGCCAGAACAAAGCAAATTGATGTTCAATTTCATTTTTTTCATGATATGGTGGAAGATGGAAAGGTGAAGTTGGAGAAGGTTGACACCTTGATGAATGTTGAAGATGCATTGAAAAATCCAATGAGCATAGTGAAGTTCATATGGTGTTCAAAGTCTATGGGCTTCACAACCTCTAGCAACTAAATCCTATTAGTTTCATTAGCTCTTCAAAGGTATTTGACAAGTGGGAGAATGTTAGGAAAAATAATTAGGTGTCTCAACCTTTGATTTTTCCCATAATATTAAATGTTGCTAATTTTCTCACTTTGTCCTGTGAGTTACAACTTATAGTTTCTATTTGAATGAGGAGTCAAGTTGAAAAGTTCATTTTTACAAGTGGAGTTGTGCATAAATTATTTTTCTATTCCTATGTTGAGTTTACATGGAATGTGAGGTTTTGAGGTGTAGTTATTTTGGTAAGTGCAGATTTTTGCAATGTGGCATGTGGTGATAATTAGAATCTTACCATTATGTGTGAGTAGATGTTTTGGCACTTTTTATGTTGCATCTTTAGCCTTTGGCAATTGTTTTAGAAATTTCTATTTTATGCATTGTAAGATCTTATATATATATTGAGAACTTATGTATTTTGGATTTTTATGAAGTTGTGTTGAGATATTGTTATGCTGTTGGATTTATTCTAGAATTGTAACACAAAAAAACTCCTATAGAAGCTTGCACTGCAAGTGTATTCTAATCGTTGTTTACAGATAATACATTGTTCAGGAATTTGGAGTGTGGGGTTTTTTTCTCGAAAGGGTTTTCCCATGTATATTTGGTGTTATGTGTTTTTATTGTATCTCTAATGTTGTTTATCTTTACTTGTTATGTGCATCTTCTTTATTGTAATTGAATAAGGAATTGAAACTATCTGAATTTTCACATTCTCTCCTTTGATAGATTAGTGTTGGAATCTTTTCTTTGTACCTGGCTTCCTTTTAGACGTGTGTGTTCATGATAAGTGCTTGATTAGTAGTAGTGAAGATTCAATTTTTTATATTCAAATATTTATGTTGAAGTTAATATTTTTTAATTGATTAGATCTACTAATTTCCCCCTCTTAGTAGATTGTGTGACCTTCAATTGGTATTAGATCCAAGTTCCTTTGAAGAAGTTTAATAAGCTTGAGGTAGATTGGGGATGGCACAATCTATGGTGCAAGAATGTTTGTCATCAAATAAGGCATCTTTGATGGATTGAATTATGCTTTTGAAAGTTATGCATAATTCTAAGTTAGGAAAATAAGGCTTTTGAAAATAATGTTAAGGTTAGGAATGCTATTTTATGTGGTTTGTCTAATTCTAAGTTTGTGAAAGTTATGCAATATAGGACTATTAAGGAGTATGGGAAAAAATGCACACCATCTGTGAAGGTGATGACAAAGTGAAAGAAGCAAAGCTTCAAATTCATAGAGCTTAGTTTGAGAGTCTAAAAAGGAAGGAGGAAGAAAGCATTACGACATTCCTACTCCAAGTTGATGAAGTTGTCAACTCTATGAGAGGTCTCAGTGAAGAATTGAAGGAAAGCATCATTGTGAAAAAGGTACTCAAATCTGTACCTAGAATGTTTGATTCTAATGTCTACATTGTTGAAGAAGAAAATTATTTGAATGCCTTTAAAATGATTGAATTACATGGAATTTTGATTGACTTTGAGATGAGGTTTGATAGTGAAAATGCAATAGGGAAAGAGGCTAAATTCAGAGGAAGAAAGTTGATTTAGACTCTAATGTTGGATTAGATTTGGAGGGGGAAAATTTTATCAGAAAGCTACAAAGAGGTTCTGGTAATGAAACGTAGGAAAATGAGTGAATCAATAATGATATAAAATGGGGGATATGATGCACCTATCTTACTTATTTCATTAGGAAAAATAGATCCCCTAGGGAAATATTGACTTTCATTCCTTATGTGAGTCAACCTTAATGGAGATCTTGTTGTTTTCCTTATGACTTAGGATGGGGTAAATCAACCTGAAATGCACTTTTTAGAGATGAATGAAAAACACTAAATGAATGAAATTATTCAATGTAACACATGAAACCTCTAAATGAAACCTTAATCTAAAAGAATCTAGAAAATTTCAGCAGATCTAAGAAGGGTTGGATTTTATGCACATGTCACAAAAAGGTTGTGTTGAGTGTCCTCTCGGGACTCATTCGCCCAAGCACGAATGGGTCTTGTTACAGGGGTTGAGAAATTTCTTTCACAATCCTCTGGTCCTATATTTACATTCTTGATTCCTCTAGGTTTCATAGTTAGAAATTCATAAATAAATTTTGAAAGTGATTTTTCATGGCTTGATGACAATGTTGATAACTTTTACAATTTTGATCTTTCGATAGATATTCAATCCTTCTTCCACCTAAGATCTGCAAAACACATAAGAGGGAAAAATTGTTTATTTTTGGTGAAAGGGGGTTTTCCTTGGACAAACACCATTTTGGTAATTAAACCTTGAATTGAAACAATGAAAGGGTATGTGCAGTATCATCATGGAAAAAATAGGCCCTTAAGTGGCAAAAAAATAAAAAAAATTAGAGTTATGAAACTTGACATAAAAATTTGAATAAGTTATCTATATTATTTCAAAAATATGTAAAAATAGAATGTGTAGAAAATTGAATGTAGTTTCTAAACTACTAGGTTTGTTTAAAGAAAAAAAAAATCTATTTGGTGAAAATTTGAAATTTCAATGCAATAGTACTTAAATTTCAGGGAAAAAATAAGAAGTAGGTGTCTGTCTGACCACCCTAACCCGAATAAAATGATAATATTTTTTTATAAGATTTTATATATAAGTAGAGGACTCATGTCTCGATGTGATGCATATTTTTTTGTAATATTTTTCCAAGTAAATAATTAATTATGATTTTTTTATTACAACTTTTAAAAAATATAAAAACTTGTATGTCTGACCACCTTAACTTGGTCAAAATTTCATGAAATTCAATTTTTCTTTTTTTAATCCTATATTATGTGAAGCATGTTTTGGATTCAAAAAATGTGACATCATTTGAAAGCAATAGATGTTTTTCAATTAGCCTATCAATCAGGACTTTAGTCGTAATTTGAATAGAAAATGAATAATAATTACTTAATAAATTCAAAGTAAAGCATAATTTATATTGGTGGAAAGCTAAGAATCTTCTTTAAAAACCCTTTTTGTTTCATCAATTTTGGGTAAAAAAAGGTCGTCAGCCACATACCCATCATATTGCCACTTTTTGGCCCATCATGATCATGCACATACCTGAAACATGAAAGGAATGATGAATGAACAACTACTATGTTGCAACTCACCAAACCCTTGATTTGAAACCCTTGAAGGATTGAAACTTAGTAGATATCTCCAAGCTTTTTATCTTGCATGAAATGGCTTGATTTGATGTTGATCTTGATGCTTGAAATTTGACCTGAATTCTTGAAACCTACATCACAATGTTAGCTCCAAAAACATGCATAATGCTTGAGATCCTAAATGTTACAAAATATGCTTGAGAAATATGCTCTTAAACACCTTTGACAATAATCTTATCTCTTGAATTTGATCTCTTGAAAATCTAGCTTGATTCTCTTGGATTTAATTTGATAAAAAGACCTTATATTTATAGACAATTTTCTAATTTCCTGAAAATTAAAAATTACAAGATAACATTTAAATTTGAATTTAGGATCATAAAAAGGCCGCCAAAAATATATTTTAAATTTGAATTAAGCAAATAAAGGGGGACCCATTCACCCAAGGGCGAATGGTTCCTAACCTAAATTCCTAGGATCTATGCATATGTGCAGGATCATCATGGAAAAAATAGGCCCTTAAGTGGTGAAAAATTTAGAAAAATCAGAGTTAGGCAACTTGATATAAAAATTTGAATAAGTTATCTATATTATTTCAAAATTATGTAAGAATA
Organism: Sequoia sempervirens; assembly: GCA_007258455.2. NCBI lineage: Eukaryota > Viridiplantae > Streptophyta > Pinopsida > Cupressales > Cupressaceae > Sequoia > Sequoia sempervirens. The sequence goes on along the minus strand of VDFB02000003.1, from coordinate 421,034,154 downwards.
GAATTTGTAGCAAATTGCATGCAGTTTCTAAACTACTAGGTTTATTTTAAAATATATATATTTGGTGAAAATTTGATATTTAAATGCAGTAGTACTTAAATTTTAGGGAAAAAATAAGAAGTAGGTGTCTGCCTGACCACCCTAACCACAATAAAATCATAATATTTTTTGTATAAGATTTTAGATATAATTAGAGGACTCATGTCTCGATGTGATGCATATTTTTTTGTAATTTTTTTCCAAGTAAATAATTAATTATGAATTTTTTATTACAAATTTTAAAAAATATAAAAAATTGTATGTCTGACCATCTTAACCTGGTCAAAACTTTATGAAATTCATTTTTTTTTTAATCCTATACTATGCAAAGCATGGAATGTGATGCATGTTTCAGATTCAAAAAATGTGATACTATTTGAAAGCTATAGATGTTTTTCAATCATCCTATCAATCAGGGCTTTAGTCGCAATTCAAATAGAAAATGAATAATAACTATTTATTAAATTCAAAGTAAAACATAATTTATATTGGTGGAGAGCTGAGAATCTCCTTTAAAAACCCTTTTTGCTTCATCAATTTTGGGTAAAAAAAGGTCATCAGCCACATACCCTACACATACCCATCATATAGCCACTTTTTGGCCCATCATGATCCTGCACATACCCTTATTCATTTCGGGGTGTTAAAAATGATAATTGCATTATTTAATTCATGATTCCTCTTTTGGTAATTATAATTAATTAGGCTTGTAGATGCAAAATAGGACCAATTAGAGGCTTAATTAAGTCCAATTAATTAAGGGACCCAAACATAGTGTGAACATGTAAAGGAGTACATTTTCAAACACTATATTTAGCCCCCAGTTTAGTGAGAGGATGAGCCCCACATCAAAAACACACTAAAGTAGACAAAAAAGTGTCAAGAGAGGTCCAATTGTACAATTGTTGGAAAGATAAGAAAAGAAGCATAACATTCCCATTGTTCTAGTAAGTAATTTTACTATATTTTATGGGAACAAGTGAATAATTTATGCATATAACATTATGAGAAATAAAAATTTCTTTCCTTTTCAATAATAGATGTACCATTTGAAACACAAATTTTCCAAAAATTTCCATTGCATAATCAAAGAATCATTTCATCAATACAATTAATTATTACACTTTACATATATTGAAGATAATATTTCACACTTACAATTTCCATATAGATGGATACATGATTACATACATAGCTTCAACAAACTTACATGAACTAGAAATAAAAATGGTCCAGAATGTTCTTCTCTAAATCCTGGCCACCAATTGAATGAGGAGAAGCATCACTCAAGTGATTTTCCACCAACCATGGACTTATTGCGGTCCCCTGCACATCTACCAAACTTGGTGAGATGGCCATCCCTTCGACGAAGAGATTGGTTTGGTAACCTCATCATTCCTGAGCCTTTTTGTGCATGGTGATGTGTCCTACATATCTAGAGCTACCATAATGTGGCTACGACTGCATGTATGATATACCTAGCCTACTATGTAAATCAGATCACAATGAATTAACAGTGTAAACAGTGGCTACTTATACTACTTTTGCTAAATATTATCACCCAGTATTTCGAGTGAGGGTCATTTATTTTACCATCTTCATAGCTCAATTTTTTTTTTACCATTAGTATTCTATACAAATGTTATCATCTTTCCCATGGATTATCCTAACCCCAAGAATAACCTTCCCACTACTCATATTTAAATGACATTGCAACTAAGTATCTCAAAGAAACTCTATCTTATGCTACGTTCCTATAGTATTGAAATACTACATATTGTACCAAAAATCTACATATAGTACTGTTGATGCAAAAAAAGTAACAACCTTTATGTGAAATTCAATTAGTGGGGGACCAATTGCACTAAACTAAAGGACCTCTAGGTTTTTAAAGAAGCTAGCTTCTTCTGTAATTGGGGTTTTGGAATGGGAAAATGAAGCAAATATAAAAAATAAAAATCTAACGAAGGTGATGCACCAATGAATAGATATAGGAACGATAAACCTATCTTTTGGGATTCGATTTAAGGGCTCGATCAACATACTATGTTCCAGAATAACATAAATCAAAGATGAAAACTGAACAATTCATTCAATGACATAAAATAATTCCCATATTCATTTACTGAAAAGAAGAGTCAAAGACATGGTCTAACAAGGAAACTTGTATTTAGAATTATAGAAGTTCTGCAAATAAAAAATTCAGGATAACAATGCATAGTATAATGTTTTATCAAATATCTTAAGAAAAAAAAATGGCCAAACAATGGCATAGTCTGAGAGTCTTATACAATAATCTAAACATAATAGAAAGGTCTAGTGTCTTTCCCCTAATGTTTCTGTATCTTCTGAACCCATATTCGGAAGGAAGAAGAAATATATATATAGATGAAAATCCCACTGCCTGGCAGGCCAGTAACATAAAAGATCTTGTATTAAGAGAAATGATTTCCTTCGGCCATTGCAACAGAAAATATTCAAGCCATGGCACGTAGTCACTCCTCAAACATATGCATCCCCTCAAATGATGGTAGTTGTCCCAGCAAACTCCTTCGCAGACATGTGTCATTCAATCCTACAGTCAGTTAAGACACATGGTAGCTTGGTGAGGCATACAATTCACTTTGGCCTTCCCTTTGATGAAGTCTTTGTGAAAGAGACATGTGGCAGCAGGTCAGGGTCTGCTCATTGATTCCTCCCCCTTGCGTTGAAATACTACATAGTGAAGACACATGGAGGCATTCTTTACTATCGACATCGACTGTGGGGTTTTCCAAAAAGTGTACACGGATGAAAGCTACCTGGCACATGGACGGAGCCCAATTGAAAAGTGAAGGAAAGCAACCCTTAAATGCTTGCAGTGACAACATGTGGAAGCATGACAGAAGCCAGTAGGAGAGTGAAGGAAGGCTTCTCTGTGGTGAGCTCCTGTTGGACATGTAGCAATGGTGGATGAAGTTCAAAAAGATGAGGCGCGGGCTGGTACTTAGCAAAAATAAAAACCGCTCATAGGGAGCTCAAGGAATTTTAACATTCACAACTTTTGGCGACTACCAGGGGTGTTTCTCTTGCAAAATGAGGAACCCAAAATTTTTCTGGCTTGTAGACTAGAGATCCATCTATTAGGTGATAGAGTTAAAGCTTAGAGAGAGCAGCCTGCAAAGGAATCTAGTTAGCCTTGAATGGTATCAATATGTCACATAGATTCTCTTATACTCCGCTTAGATCAATCATTTCTTTGTAAGGCAGTGTCATAGATAAATCATCCCTGGACTCAAGTTGGAAGAGCAGCTACGCTATCGGGTGTGTGACACCCTTGATATCTTCTGTAGTAGGGGGTTGTTTGAAGCTCTCAAAAGTGGAAATATCTTGTTGCTTCTTTCCTATCTTTCCCACAATCTTCTCTACAGTCGCCACCAAGTTGTCAGAAAGAAATGGGGAAGGTAAACCCATATGGATCAATTGGGAGAACATAGACCACATGTTATTCATGGTTCAATCTAGTTTGGCAGCACACTCGCTAGCATGGAGGATAGTCGAGTGGTAGTGGATGAACCTATTCGCTATTTTGGCAGCAGCCTTTCGATCCCTAATCCTTGTGTTTGTTAAGTTTTCATCTGAGACCATGTATAGCTTATCTAGCAATATTTTTTGCTTCAGGAACCTTTTCTATGATGATTGGTGAGAACCGCTCAATCGCTCCATGAACCTCCCTTCCTAAATTTTTTTCCTCCACCATAAATTTGAGCGTTGGCTGAAGGGTTAGGTAGAAGGCCTTGACCTTTTCCTAGTACTAAATGTATATTATTTAGCCACTAGAAGGAGGTTCGACTAGGCAGCAGGGGGTTGGGGAAGACTCTTTAGAAGGGAAATTTTTGCATCCCTTGAGCTGACATTTTGTGTTAGTTCCGTGATCCTTTGGTTTGCAGCTGCAAGCTATCCCTAGATTTTCCTCAATTTTATGGACTAGTTTTCCTCAGCTTGGTTTTTTTTTCTGATTCCGCCTCAAGGGAAAGCTTCATCTCTTGGAGTTCTTTCTCCAATTAAGCCCTTGGGGCATCAAATTCGGCGTCCTTCTATTGTAATTTTTGCTCTAATTAAGTGCACTGACGTTCAAACTCCTCACTTTTTTGTTGTATACCCTGGTCTGCTAGAGCCAGCTAGTTATGATATTCTTGGTTCCTCCACCGCAACACAACGAATAGATTAGAGTCATAGGATAGGAACTTTGCAAGTTCCTTTCAGAGTTTAGTCTACTTTACCTCTACTACCTACACTTTCTCTAATAAGTGCACAATTTCTGTTTCTCTCGCTTTTTCCCTTCACCATCAGGACCTCGATTCTATCCTTTACAAGTTTTAGCTCCTCCTCCCTTTTCTTCAATTGGCGACCAAACTTGAGGAAGTCGGTGGTCACCACCCACTATGTTTCTTCCATGAGTTTAACCTTGTCCTATAGCTAGACTATGCTCAAATCGAGTCCCATGGAAAAATTTTTGCAACATCGAGCTGCATTTCCCCCTATAGTTTGATAGCGTTCGAATACATAGTTGTGAAATGTAGTGATCATTGAGCCTCATTGAAGATAGTTTGTACCTTTGGCTCCGCCAGCTTCTTGGCATTCTTGGCCTGTTGCTTTTGGATTTTGACAGCTCGCTCTTCCTTTTTTTTATCACCTTGTGCTATAAATTGGGCTAGTGACTAAAATAGCCCACCTACGAAAGGTGCACTGGGAGAAAGGGCGAAAGGGAATGTGAGGGTAGTGGTTTTGGATGATTTCTTCTTTAGAAGGGTGACTGTCTTTGGGGAGAAAGGAGGAATGGGCCAAAACCTGGTTTGTGAACCAACAGGAGGACTCATTAGGTGTTGTGGCAGTAGTGGGATCATGGTAGACTAAGTTGGGATTGACATTGTAGTAGCAAGAGGGTTATCAATGGAAACCATGGATACAAAGGGTGAAGAGATAGTGGATGCAGACTGGGTAGTGGCGAAAGGTGTAAGGGTCCATAGAGGAGTCAAAATAAATGGTCTAGCCTAGGAGAACTGAGATAAATCTCCCACGACCATTGTGGCTTTCATGGAAAAAGAAAGGCCGACACCTAAAGTGATGGGTGATACAGAGACAATAGGGGACACCAAAGATTGTGAAGTAAGAGAAGAGGGAGCGAAAGTTACCTATAGGGCAGATGACTACAATCCTTGGCTCATCACCAGTTCCTCGCTTATTAGGGGCCCCATGATTGTTACGGGCTCTTGTGAACCTTCATCTTCAACTACATCTATGAGCTACCTCTTGTTGGGTGGTGAGTCTTCCACCTGTATGGTCTCCAACTATTGTTGCTGGGTTTTTTTTGACCTTTTTGCGGTCCAGGTGCGTGTATGTGAGGCTCCTGACCATGATATATTGATCCACACATTTGAAAAGACTTTGCTAGGCTACTCCATCAACTTTTTTTTCTATTGCATTGGGGTCGTCTATACTTCACTTTCCTTCTCCTTTCCCTTCTTTGCATGTGTTTTAGACTCGTCTGGGTTGACATTTTCATCATCGCTCACATCAGAATTAGTGTGTGTGTTTCATCCCATAATTTATCAGATCTTTCATCCATCTCTACACTTTGGTAAGGAGCATCAAGGTGTTGGATTTCTTGTCGGTAGATCTAGAAATCCCTAATTCTTTCTTCACTTTAGTTTTCCTTCCTTGACAACTCGCTGCAAAGGGTGGCCCCTATTTTGTGCTTCTCATTACACTTTGCTAATCGAAGGTAGAAATGAAGCCATGGCGGCCTATTGTCATTGGTAGGAATATATGCTAGGTCCACCAATAGGCCCTCATGCTCCTCCATTGAACTCTGCCACTTTTCCCAATACGACCGAGGGTTGTGGGTTACCTTGATGAATTCGTTACCCAAGTCATCGAAGGGGTTGCAATTTCATTTTTCACAAATCATCACTAGCCCCAAATGAGCGAATGTTTCTTCCAATTCAGCTTGTGCAATTACATTTTTGCCATTACCACCCATTTGAAGGTTAGCAGGCATTTGAAAAATCCTCTCTTTCCCTTTCCTCTGCAAATTTTTTAATCAATAATGGACATCTTTCAAAACATTTCAAGGGCCAATACCTTGTGTGTGACATGTACTTTGGGAGTCGAAATGGCTCCTCGATAAAGCCGCACATGCGAATGAATGTAAAATCCCTCCCGAGGAACTAGTCACATTTAGGAGTGAAGCTCTACATCTACTTCATCTAGTCGGCAAAAAGCCGATAGAGACAACCATTCTTATTGAAGTCTCACAAAATTGGAATTAAGAAAAAATCCAAAAATGCATAATAGTCATGTGTTGCAGAAAGAAGGGCAGTCCATATAGTGTTAGAATCAAGCAACACTGAGAGGGGGGGTGAATCAGTGTTGTGCAAATTTTAGCTTTATTAACCTGATCATTAAAGTGTTGATAACATTCAATCAAAATAAAGATGCATGCACATAAGACAAATAACCATAACACCATAACACAAGAATTTTTTATGTGGAAACCCTATTAGGGGAAAAAAAATGGTGGAGATTAATACACAATATAGTTTTGAGTATACTCAAAAGAAAATATTACAAATGGGAATGCACTTGCATTCAAGCGCACTTCCTAGAGCTCACTGCTCAAAATAGAAAGGCTCACTATCTTACAAAAGTTTGGAATACTTTCAAGGATTTGAAATGATAGAGTAGCATCTACAAATGCTTGATTATAGTTTTGGTTAGGCTCAACAATCAAATTCAAGACCTTCTAACTGATTCTGCACTTTGCTCTACTCTGCGTCAATTCACTTCACAAGAATCCTTAATGCACAAGTGAAACTATGCATAATCGCTCTACTGACCTTCTGAATTTTGTAACATACATCAACTCACATCGAACACACAACAAAATGATATAATCAATCACATATATATATCTGCTACCAAGAATTCAATCACTACAAGTTAGCTTCAACAAAATAAGAAATATTCACAAACTGTTGGCTCAAATCATTCATAATAATTAGTGTACATCCACAAGAGTTGTCCATAACATAATGGGGACCCAAAACAAAATGCACGAACACAAAAATACTTAACCAATAACACCTCAAATATCCGTGACACATTATATTCACCGAGTCGGCCTTCATACACTAATAAACAAAAAATTGGTTTACTAGACTTGGGTATGTGCAGGATCATCATGGAAAAAACATGCCCTTAAGTGGCAAACTATTCAAAAAAAATAGAGTTAGGCAACTTGACGTAAAAATTTGAATAAGTTATCTATATTATTTCAAAAATATGTAACAATAGAATCTGTAGAAAATTGAATTTAGTTTCTAAACTACTAGGTTTATTTAAAAAATAAAAATCTATTTGGTGAAAATTTGAAATTTCAATGCAGCACTTAAATTTTAGGGAAAAATAAGAAGTAGGTGTCTATTTGACCACCCTAACCACAATAAAATGATAATTATTTTTTATAATATTTTAGATATAAGTAGAGGACTCATGTCACGATGTGATGCATATTTTTTTGTAATTTTTTTCCAAGTAAATAATTAATTATGAATTTTTTATTACAACTTTTAAAAAATATAAAAACTCGTATCTCTGACCACCTTAACTTGATCAAAATTTCATGAAATTCAATTTTATTTATTTTTAATTGTATAGTATGTGAAGCATGTTTTGGATTCAAAAAATGTGATACCGTTTGAAAGCTATATATGTTTTTCAATCAACCTATCAATCAAGACTTTAGTCATAATTCAAATAGAAAATGAATAATAATAATTTATTAAATTCAAACTAAAGCATAATTTATATTGGTGGAAAGCTGAGAATATCCTTTAAAAACCCTTTTCATTTCATCAATTTTGAGTAAAAAAAATTTTGTCAGCCACATACCCATCATATCGCCACTTTTTGGCCCATCATGACCCTACACATACCCACATTCTAACTTCCACCCAAATTGATACGAGGCACCAAGACTTATAGATAACACATATTATGCATCAAACAATACTCCATGAGATCCACAACACAAAATCTGCATATGAATTGAAGAACATGAAACTACTGAATGCTCCATTCTTCCCAAATAGATAACCATTGATCTTCAATTTGTTTGCCGGTATGAGTAAATGATGACGTACGGATCTGATAGCTGACAAGGGTTGCCATCAATGAAAACATCTGAAAATATATGTAGTGTTTGTTGCCAATATACATAAATTGGCTTTTTGGCTCCCTACTCAATAAAAATGGATAACAACATCATTTTATTGAAAAACTTGTCAGGGTTCTGATATAAGAACATATGAGCAAGAAAGGAAGGAAACCTGAACTTGCGCTATATCTTGTACTCTTGTATTTGGCTCATCATTTCTTGGTAAATGACTCCTATGAAGTCATACTAGAACAAGGGATTTTTCCTTCATAGCTAAAAATCTAAACCCAGCTGAAATTATTGCACCCATTTGTTTTCGTCTAAGCCACAAACAAACACCATCATAGAGAGCACATCCTGCATATCTTACTTGAAGGCATTGTGTGCAACTAGAATTTGTGGCAGCTCATTGCAAAATTCCTCAGGCCTTTGCGTTTCCACATTATAAAATTCTAAATATTTTCCCTTGCCTTTCCAAAAGGTGCTCTCGCTATCTGAAGTAAATATCTCCATTTTGTCTACTTTAGAGTGGCTTATTGAGATACATAGCATGCTCTAGATAGCGTCTTCGCTAATGTTGAATCTCAGCATCCGACCTTTGATGGTGTTGGTATCTAGGTTGAAATGTTTGATAGCCTTGTGAACAAGCTCTAGACAATGATGCACAAAGGGGGCCATATACTACGAAAGACCATTGAACCATAGCTTATATGCCATTTTCCCTACGCTATCAACCTTTTTCATTATTTTACACGCTCCTTCCCTAAGAGTCTTAGTGTTCTTCATGAGGAAGGGGTCATGGATATTATCACATTCCTCCTTTATTTGGCTTTGGTCCCTATAATTTTTGGGTTTGTCTAGTGCCCGTGTGTGAACCCATTCTTGTTTATCCAGCATTTTAGGCAATGCATAAGAGGTGTCATCAAAGATATTGATGATTGGTGCCTTTATCATGTTGTCATACAAGTTTTGGGTTGCCTAACCCTATGGCCCCATCTGATAACTTCTAGCCATTTTAGGGTACTATAACTCCAGCTACGTTAAAATTCTTTGTAATTCACTTCGGCTCTGCCTATGCTCAAAACCTTTGCTCTGGGTATTGTGCTCAATTTTTTTTTCGATCTTAGCTTCTTGCATGCAATACTTAGTTATTTCTTTCTTGGGTAAACAACAATGCTTGCCTTTTAGCATTAAATTTGGCATGTACCACAAACTCTTTTGCTTGTGCAAAATGAATTACTTGCCATTTTGAAATGACCATAATTCATAATGATGATTTGGAAATCATGTCGTACAACACGATTTCCCTGGAAATTGAGCTGGTAATTTGAAGGCAGCTTAGGATTTGCATGCTTTGTAAATTAATATCCCAAAAGGAATAATTAAACCCAAAGACACAATGATCACTTGAAAATATTTGTGTTCCTCTTTGGAGTTTGAGAAGCACCTTTAGAATGACACATCAACATCTGGCTGTATAAACTATCGCCGATGACTGCCACTAGCTTATGCTAATTAATTAGCTCTTATTAATCTTGCACACAACAAACCGTACCTATTAGATGCAACTGGATGGGAAAGTCAAGCAAGTGCTAGTGAGATTTTCAAGTTGGTACTCGATTAGCATCATGCTTATGGCATGTAAATTACCATGCATATCCTGGCTATTTCTATAAATAGGTCCTTAGGCAATAGAGAAATCACACTAACAATTTTAGCAGAATTGGTAATAGGTAGTTGGGATAGAATTTAGTGTTAGGCAGCTAAGTAGAATTTGCATAGAGCTAGACTTAAGCAATTTGTGTAGAGAAAGTTTCAAATAGTTGCATAGAGCTTGCTACCATGAATACACCTATTAGGTTATTCTACAAGAAATCCCAGACAACATTCCTAGGGAAACCTCGACTAGGTGACTGAAAAGAATGACCAAGAATAATCATTCATTAGCCATTGTAGTGATGAAGTGGGTTCTGTGGAGGGACTACATTGAATATGAAGACAAGTATAGAGTTAATACTGATGTATGCTCTCACTTCATTGCATCTATGCTTGACATCCAGGTTCCCAAGCTGTTGATTCTTCGCCTAGTGATTGAAATATTTATGAAGAAGTACCTAGGAAGCCTTAGAGAGGTGGTGGAGAATGTTGTGTTTGGTCTGGGCCTGCCAATGGTAAGTGACCTTCAGAAGTATATTGAATAAGATGCAATAGTACTGGTATGGGTACCATTTCTGAGTGGGTTCCGCATCTGGTAACACAAAGAGAATCATCAAAGGGTAACCTGTGCCTACCACTTCATGTTTCGCTTGTACAATGTGGTGCCTTTCTATGACAAAAATTGGTACACATACTTCAGGAATCTAGTGTCCCCTCTGTCACTCGCCATTGCTCCTATAGATGAAGTAATTCTAGATGCTTTTATCGATGCTTCCCTTTCCACTGCTCGTGACTAAAAAAAATTATGCCTTGAGAAATCATCTTTTTTTTAATATGTTTTGTCTATACGCCTAAAAAATGCCTTAATGCACATATATTTGAAGAAATCGCATAATATATACATATATTCTAAAAGTGTGGCCTTAGAGCCATTTTGACAATGTACTTATTGAAGTATATAAATATAATGAAAATACAACTTATATTAACATTCTGTCTCCTTTCCCTTTTGATTTCGCAATGTGGGTTATCTTATTCTTTGCTTCATGAGTTGCAAGTTAGTTCTCTCCACCCTTTGCAATAATGGGTTTCATTTGTTTCTACTTCCTCACACTGTACAATTTAATTATTGAAAGACTGACCAACAAACACGAAAGGAAAAATAATTACACTATTCACATATTTACATGGGCAGGATAATACTAAAGCTTAATTAAACAATTTTAAGTGAATTCTATTAACCAAAATAGCCAATCCTTCTTACTCCATATTTTTCAATTTGAATGCAATGTGTTGCTTGCGTTAAATTATTTTGAAAGGGCCTTCCCATAGGCTATTGAACTTTCGGTGTTGGCTTGGCTTTGCAACCCTTCATTGAATTTTAACACTAGGTCTCCACACTTTAAACCTTGGTCCAAAGATTTTTTGTTGAACCATCTCATAACCACCTACTGGTAGTTAGACATGGCTATCAGGGTCTTTTGCCTTTTTTCTTGTACTTCCAGCAACTCGGCCAACCGAACCTCTGTGGTGTCATTTTGTTCTATCTCAAGAGACTTGAGCAATTCTAGTGTTGAAATCTCCATAGAGATAAGAAATAGTGATTCTTTCCCATACACTAGCTCGTATGACGAAGTATTGAGGAATTTCTTAGGAGTTATGCGGTCTGACCATAGTCCTACCCTAAGTTTCTTATTCCATTCTCTTTGGTGTTTCGACTCGATTCTTTTGATGATTCAGACTAAATTTTTGTTAGTCAACTTAGCCAAGCCATTCCCCTGTAGGTAGTAATTTGATGATGTTTTCAAGATTATTCCATGCACAAGTGTGAATTGACATATCTTAGAGCCTAGGAAAGCCTTGGAATTGTCAGAGATGATGGACTTTGGCAGGCCAAACCTTGTCACTAGTTCTTCGAGGAAGTCCGCTATCTCCACCTCTGTCACATTCTTCAAGCGCATGGCTTCGATCCACCTGGTGAAGTATTTCGTTGCCATTAGAATCCATTTATGTCTTGTGTTGGAGGTAGGATTGATCATTCCAATGAAAGCAAGGCCACATTGTGCGAAAGGATCATCAACCACTATTGAATTGAGAGGCATCACATATTTTTTTCTTCTTCCTGCGAAGAATTGGCATTCCTTATAGGCTTTTACCAAGGATTATGAGTCATTGAACAACGTAGGCTAAAAGTACCCAGCGCACATGATTTTGATGGTTTTGGTCTTCGCAGAGAAGTGCCCACCTGCAAGACCGTTGTGGAAAGTGTCAAGAATCCTCTTTATTTGCTTTGTGGTGACACACCGCAATATAACATTGTTGAAGTTCCTTTTGAAAAGGACCTCTTCAATGAGTGCATATCTGCTATTCTACAATCTATAAAATCTTCTCTTTTGAGAAGGTAGGCCTGACAGGTATTTTCCCATGTGCATGAACCTTACTCTATCCACCAACCATCAACCTTTAGATTCAAACTCATTTGTTAGGACGAACTCTGGTTTCTCTTCTTCAGTTGTCATTTCCTCATCGTGTGCCAGATATTCACACAGTCCTCATCCTTAGACATTTTTTTAGGCCTGACCTTAATGTCATATTCAAGGATCTTAGTGATCCAATTGGCCCTTTTTTCAGTGATTTCTCCTTTCATGATGTATTTGCACACACTACAATGCGTGACATAGACAATCACCTTGTTGCAAGATATGAGGCATTGAAACTTCTTGAGTCCCTTAACAATTGCAAACTATTGCCTCCCGACAAATTTGTAGTTCATCTCATACTCCTTTAGGGTCTAGGAGTGAAATTCTATTGGATGTTCTCCCTTTCCTTCATCATCTTTTTGAGTTAAGATAGTAGTGATCCTTGACTTGCTACTGAATACATACATTATGAAGTCCTTTGAAAGGTTTGGATTGAACAACATAGGAGCTGAAGAAATAGCATCATTAACCTTCTCAAAGGATTCTCTAGATTATTTTTTCCATTTGAATAATTGGTCCTTTTTTAGCATAAAGGTGATTGGTTTGGTTAATCTTGTAAAATTCGAAATGAATTTTCTCACAAAATTTACCTTCCCTAAGAAAGACTAGACTCCTTTCTTGTTGATTGGTAGGGGAAGCTCTTTGATTTCTTTCACCCACTCAAGATCAATTGTAATTCCTTCTTTGGACACTACATGTCCCAATAGCTTTCCTTGCGATACTCTAAAGACACATTTTTTGGGGTTCAGGGATACCCCAAACTCATGGAATTTTTTGAAAACTATCTCAAGGTGATCAAAGTGATAATCCTTATGTTTGGAGAATACAATTAGATCATCCAAATAGATCAAGATAATCTTGTTGATCAATTCACTGAAAGCGATATACATTGCCCGTTGGAAAGTAGCTCTTGCATTTGAGAGGCCGAAGGCCATTTCAGCATATGAGAATGTTTCCCACTTGGTAGTGAACATCATTTTGTTTCGGTCCTCTTCTTTCACTTGGATCTGGTTGTAACCGAAGAAGCCATCCAGTAGAGGAAAATTTTTTGATCCTACCACTATTTGGAAGATTGATTCCATGGACGGTAGTAGGTAGTGATCCTTTAAGGATACTTTTTTTAGGTCTTGAAAGTCAACAAATAGGTAGATATATTTTTTCTTCTTTCAAATTGGGGCTAGGTTGGATACCCACATGTTATGCTTGATTGAGAAGATGATCCAAGATTGAATTAGCTTGGTCAACTCTTGCACCGTCAAGGCTTCGATCTTCAAATTTACTGGCCTCTACTTTTGGTAGATGGGTTTGGCACCTTCTTTCAACTCTATTGTATGTTGAATGATTTTTAGATCGTACCCCTTAAGGTCATCATATGACTAGGCTAATTGATGGGGAGACTTACCTTTCAAGAGCACTCTTGCTCTTCCCAAGACCTTTTCTCTAGTTTTCCTAGGGTATTCCTCTCTACCCTATTCAAGGATCTCTCCTAAACCCCGCTCACCTCATAAGACTCTCCACCAATTTCAAATTCTTCTCCATTACTCTCAATTCGCCACTAGGCTTCCCTGGGCTCCAAACTGACCCAAAGTGTCCTAACCACTCTAGGGGCTAGGAAAGGCTATTCTATTGTATTTTTGTTGATTTGACACCTCACTGATCCATCTCATTGGATTCTTTCACCATTCTCCCATCGCTTTCTTGAAAAACTCCATTTTAGGCCTTGTAGCCTTTTACCCCAACTAGTCCTCCTAGAACCCAAAAACTTGCAAAACCTTAACCAGTTGGTCTAAATGACTAATCTAATGCTAGGTATAGTAAGTAAATGACACAAATGAAACACTCAAAGAATCAGGTTAGTCCTTTCAATCCATTCTTGACTAGATGAAGGCTCAAACACAAAAATGCACTCAAAAGTTGTTGAATTCCAATCATACAAAAATTCTCTCCAAGTCTCAATTCATGAAAATGAACTTCCAACCTAGGTATTAGGGTTTGGATGACCTTATATACCTTTCTCCCATGTGCTAGGACCCTTGGGTTGGAATTAGAACAACATTAATGCTATTTTTCAACTTTTAGGCCAAATTGCGAAGGCAACATTGCCAAAATGCTCAAATTGCCAAAATTTGTCTAGGAACTCATAAAGTTCAAGAATCTAAGCCAAACCTACCCTAAAAAACTCTCAAAAAAAACCTAGGGACTTTATATCATAGTCCTTATTCCCTTTGGTTGGCTAGAACCACCTACAAGCCAAAAATCACTAAGATCTTCCAAAAGACCTTAAGGTGCTCCTGCACCATTCTCCTCCTGCAACAAAGAGGTTAAGGAACATGTGATGTCAAGAGTTCCTCATGAATTCCATGCTTCTTAAAGTCACCTTCTGCTATCCAAGTAGCCTCTGACTCTGGTTGATGTCTCCACTTCACTAGGTGCTCCATGTATGTCTTTTGCCTAGTCTTCTTCTTCACCCTTGAGTCTAGAATCTTGTCCACTTGTGGGATGATCTGATCTGGTACCTTGAGTGCTTCCACATCCTTGTTTATCTTAGCATTGTACTATTCTTCATCCATTTCTGGTCCTTTATACTTCACCAAGTCCTTCACATTGAAGATAGGAGAAATAGACATCTCCTTGGGTAACTCCACCTTGTATGCATTTGACCCATACTTAGCCAACACTTTACATGGCCCTATCCTTTTCATCTGAAGCTTGCTTGGTATGCCTTTCTATAACCTTGCCTTGTTCAAGTATACCATCACCAAATCACCTATCTCAAATTGTAATTCTCTTCTCCCTTCATCTCTCTTAGCCTTCAACTTTTGATTAGCCTCTATCAATGTCTTCTTTACCTGCTCATGAACCTCTCTCATTGACTAAGAAAAATCATCAGCATGTCCACTGATCCCTTCATATCCTTGTAGATCCCTAAGCTCAAGTACACCCCTTGGATGTAAGCCATATACTATTTCAAATGGACTCTTACCTGTTGTTCTATTTGTGCTATCATTGTAAGAAAATTCAACTTGTGGAATCACTTGTTCCCATCCTTGTCCATACTCCTTAGTTAAGCATCTCAACAAGTTTCCAAGTACCCTATTGATCACCTCTGTCTGTCCATCATTTGAGGATGATATGCTGAGCTATGAGACAAGTTGGTTCCTAGCCTCTTCCAAAGAGTTTTCCAAAAGTGTCCCATAAACTTCACATCTCTGTCTGCAACTATGCTCTTTGGAAACCCATGTATCCTCACTATCTCTTTGAAGAATAGGTGTGCAATGTGACTAGCATCATGTGTTGTTTTGCATGGTATGAAATGGTTCATCTTGTTGAATCTGTCCACTACAACAAACACACTGTCCAAACCAGTTGGTGTCCTACATAGACCTACTATGAAGTCCATGCTTATACATTCCCATGGTCTATTTGGGATGGGTAGTGGCTGATAAAGATCTGCATTTGTTGATGTTCCCTTTGCCTTTTCAGACACTCCACATTGCTCTACATACCTTCTTACATCTCTTTGCCTCTTAGGCCACCAATAGAACCTGTCCACTAAGTCTAGTGTCTTGTTCAAACCAAAGTGACCACTCAAACTGCCATTATGGTTTTCTTGGATTAGATTCTCCCTCATGGAACCTCTAGGAACACACAATTGCTTCCCCTTAAACAATAAACAATTCTACATAGTGTAATCAACATACTCACTGTGAAAATGATTCTCAAAATCAGTACATACCTTGTATATTTCTGAGAAATTAGAATCTCCTTCATATAAGTCTTTGAATCCTTCAACCCTTGTGCTTTGTAGTTGTATCTCTTGGATAGTAAGAAACCTCCTACTAAGATCATCAATAACCTTGTTGTTAACCCCCTTCTTATGCTTGATGGTAAAAGTGTATGACTGCAAAAACTCCATCCACTTGATATGCCTCAAACTAAGCTTCTCTTGAGTGTTGATGCAACTTAAGGCCTGATTGTCGGTGTATACCACAAATTCTTTTGGCAATAGGTAGTGCCTCCACTTCTTAGGAGCTTGCACTAAAGCATACAACTCTAAATCATAGGATGAGTACCTAGACTTTACTTCATTCAACCATTCACTAAAGAATGCCACTGGCCTGCCTTCTTGGGTTAGAACAGCTCCTACTGCTATGTTACTTGCATCACATTCTACTATGAATGGTTTTTCAAAACTTGGTAAAACTAAGATAGGTTGGGTAGCTATCTCCCTCTTCAACCTTTCAAATCCTTCATTGGCTTCTTTGGTCCACACAAACTTTTTTTTCAGTCCTCCTTTGATGGTGTCAAGAACTAGTGCACAAATTTCACTAAACCTTCTCACAAATTTCCTATAGAACTGAGCTAATCCATGGAAACTCGTAACTTTTGTCCCTGTCTTTGGAGTAGGCCAGCTGAGAATGGCTTCAACCTTTCTTTTTTCCATCTTCAAGTTCCCTTGGGATACTACAAATCCTAGATAGACCAATTCTTGCTTCATGAACTCACTCTTCTCAAGGTTTATGGTGAGCTTCTCCTCTTGAAGTTTTCTCAACACAAGTTCTAGGTGCTTCATATGTTCTTCTTTTGTTTTGCTAAAGATGAGAATATCATCTAGGTAGACAACCACAAAGACTCCTATGTAGTCCTTCAAGACCTCATTCATCACCCTCATAAAAGTGCTAGGTGCATTTGTAAGCCTGAATGGCATCACTAACCATTCATACAACCCTTCTGTGGTTTTAAATGCTGACTTCCATTCATCTCCTTCTTTCATCCTAATCTGATAATAGCCACTTTTCAAATCAATTTTGGAATAGAACTTAGCACCCCCTAAACAATCCATTAGATCTTCTATCCTAGGAATAGCAAACCTATATCTAATGGTTATCCTATTTATGGCCCTAGAATCAGTACACATCCTCCACTTGTCTCCCTTCTTAGGTGCCAACACAACTGGAACAACACATGGACTTATGCTCTTTCTGATTAGCCCTTGGTCCAAAATTTCTTGAACTTGCCTTGCTATCCCCTTATTCTGCTCCGGTGTCATCTTGTATGCAGCCTTGTTAGGTAGTGTTTCTCATGGTATAAAGTCTATTTGATGACTGATTTCTCTCTTGGGTGGTAGTGTAGCTGGTGTACCTTCACAAATGATGTCCCTAAACTGATCCAACAGTCGCTTCACTTCTGCTATTATAGGTAGCTGATTAGATAACTCCTCTTCCTTTGGCTTCAACATGATTGCATAGGCCTCTCCTTCTTCCTCCTTTATTTCCTTTAGGAATCCCTTTCCACTCATCAAAAGTGAACTAGTTTCTACTTTTTCCACTGTGTTTTCTTCTATCAAAGACTGAATTTTATAAGTCACTCCATCCTTCTTGAATAAGTACTTATTCTCCTTGCCATGGTCTACCAAGCAGCAAATGGCATTCATCCATTGGTAACACATCACATAGTATCTTGTCTTCATACTTTCCTATAGCAAACTCAACCCAAACTTGTTCATTGACCAATATATTCTGCCCTTTGTTCAACCAAGTAACCTTGTAAGGACACACATGGGGTATCTTGATGAGTTTCAACTTTTGTACTACCTCCTCTGAGATGACATTATTAGTTGATCCTGAGTCTATGATGACCTTGCAAACCTTACCTTATATCTTGCACTTGACTCTAAAAAGAGCTCTCCTTTGTTTGTGTTCATCCTCGGTAGGTGCTTTGATCAAAATCCTTCTTAACATGAGTTGTTCTCCTTTCTCTGAATCCAAACTTACTTCTAATTTTTAGAGCAATCCTCTTCTTGGACATATGTAATCTTCCTCTCACCTTGTGAAGATGATGGCTTGTCTGGACACCTATAAGCTGGATGATCCAACTATCCACAATTGTAGCATTTCATGGAAGAAAAGTGTGAACTTCTCCCAAAGCTTCCTAATCTGCCTCTTCCACCATTGTTAGAGCTTCTACCTCTGTATCCCCCTCTATTATTTTCCACATGGGATTGTTCTCCAACCTTGGAATCCCCTTGACCTTTGTTCTCATGGATTCTTCAACCAAAACCTCCTCTATGTCCACCTCTAGAGTCTCTACCTCTTCCTCTACCTCTAGTACTGGAATCTTGTTTCTTTTTCAGTTTCTCTTCCACCTTAATAGCCATTTGATAGTAGCTATGGAGGGTAGTAAGTGTGAAAAGACTCAACTCCTCTTGTATGTTCCATCTAAGACCGTTTAGATACCTAGCAACCTTGATGCTTTCAACTTCTTGCACTCTAGATCTAAGGCTTAGTTTTTGGAACTCCTCTGTATATGCAGCTACATCTAGGTCTCTTTGTCTAAGTTTTTTTCTCTTCTTGTGCAATTGAATATCATAGTCTTCAGGTAGATAGTTCTCCTTCACTTTAGCCACCATAGTTTTCCAACTTCCTATGGGTTTATTGCCTTCCTTCTCTCTTTCTTCTTGTAGAAACTTCCACCAAGTTAGTGCTTGTCCTCTTATCCTTCATTTGGCTATTGTCACCTTTTTTTCCTCTATAATCCCATCACATTCAAAGTGATTCTCCATTCCCTCAATCCATTCCATAACCAACTCTACATCCATTATTCCTGTGAACACATGGATACCTTCAAGTGCCTTGCGACTCAAAGCCTTCAATTCTTTGAGGAAGGGTTCCTCTGCTAATGGAGGGTTGGGTTCTAGTTCTATTTCTTCCTCTATTTGATTCTTACCCTTATCTTTATCCTCTCCTAACTGTACCTTCATCTTGCTTGAAATCTCTACCACCTCTTCTAGTTTGTGCTTCATCTCTTCCATAGCCCCTTCAAGATGCTTATTCTTTTCTTGTTGCTCTGTCAAGTCTCTAGCTAGCTCTGCATTGGTCACCATGGTGTTCTCTCCTATGGATTCACTTCTTTCTGACATTCACTTCTCAATTCCCAAGCCTTGTATGGCTCTGATACCAATTTGATGGGGAGACTTACCTTTCAAGAGCACTCTTGCTCTTCCCAAGACCTATTCTCTAGTCTTCCTAGGGTATTCCTCTCTACCCTATTCAAGGATCTCTCCTAAACCCCTCTCACCTCATAAGACTCTCCACCAATTTCAAATTCTTCTCCATTACTCTCAATTCGCCACTAGGCTTCCCTGGGCTCCAAAATGACCCAAAGTGTCCTAACCACTCCAGGGGCTAGGAAAGGCTATTCTACTGTCTCTTTGTTGATTTTACACCTCACTGATCCATCTCATTGGATTCTTTCACCATTCTCCCATCGCTTTCTTGAAAAACTCCATTTTAGGCCTTGTAGCCTTTTGCCCCAAGTAGGCCTCCTAGAACCTGTTTTTGTGGCTTTTCTCAAAAAAATGGTCTTAACAACCCCCAAATATTTTTTGATATTCTTTCTAGTGGTACCATAGGCTTCAATATTTACTAGGTGTAAGGTCTCCCAAGTGGCCGTTCATATGACTGTCCTCATACCTCCCTAATTTCAAGGGTTTCAAGGGTTTTAGCTCCTTTTTCCAACTTTGAGGGCTTCAATGACCTCCTCAACTCTCCTCCTTGCACACACATGTCTGGAATACATGTTTCCAAAATCCAATTCTATTTATTGACACAAAACAATCCATTTATTAGCTTTCTTTACTGCTGTCCTCTCCAAGCCACTAGCTAGAATGCACTTGCACTTGCCTAGTGCTTGATTGTTTCTTCACTTCCCCTACAAACAAAGACTTCTAAACCTGTATGTACATTATTTACAAAGTCCCTATCTTGATTCCAATTTTCCATGAGAGGAAAGCTACGGGAATTCAAGTGGGACTCATTATTCACAAAACTGACCCAAACCAGCAGTGAGTCCAAAAACCCAAAAACTTGCAAAACCTTAACCAGTTGGTCTAAATGACTAATCTAATGCTAGGTACAGTAAGTAAATGACAAAAATGAAACACTCAAAGCATCAAGTTATTCCTTTCAATCCATTCTTGACTGGATGAAGGCTCAAACACAAAAATGCACTCAAAAGTTGCTGAATTCCAGTCACACAAAAATTCTCTCCAAGTCTCAATTCATTAAAATGAACTTCCAACCCAGGTATTAGGGTTTGGATGACCTTATATACCTTTCTCCCATGTGCTAGGACCCTTGGGTCGGACTTATAACAATATTTATGCTATTTTTCAACTTTTAGGCCAAATTGCCAGGGCAACATTGCCAAAATGTTCAAATTGCCAAGATTTGACTAGGAACTTATAAAGTTCAAGAATCTAAGCCAAACCTACCCTAACACACTCTCAAAAAAAACCTAGGGACTTTATATCATAGTCCTTATTCCCTTGGTGGTTGGCTAGAACCACCTACAAGCCAAAAATCACTAAGATCTTCCAAAAGACCTTAAGGTGCTCCTACACCACTAATATTCCTTGATACTTCTTACAAAAACTGATGAGCCTTTTCTTATCGCGATGCAGAACATCTTTCCCAACTTTGAGATTTCTTCCATCTCTAACCTGAAGGTTTGCATAGTCGCTTTTATCCTCTGCAAACTTCCTTTTATCATTTCTTGCATCATCACAATCAAATAGGTTTTCGAGAGTGACTAGCCTATTTGGAAGTTTTTTTGGCCTCAACTAAATGATTTTTCCATTGTAGGCCTCAACAATCTTTGGTTGGAGTTGGTCAGAAAACTCACCCGACTGTTGGATGAATGAGGCAATGTGTTCATTGTTGTCAAACACTTGCAAGCTCTGATCATTATCTAGAATTATCAATCAGAATAGCACTCGTATAAAGTGTTTATTATGAATTAGGTCAAAGACAAGGTCAAACTGAGATTTGATTGCAGCCATGTGGTCTTCATCACTATTTTGTTCTTAGGGCATTGTCTGGATGTTGAAGGCTTCAAAACCTTCAATCAAGTTCCAGACTCTATGTCTATAGGATCGCATGAGAGCATTTCTATATAGCAGAGACCCCTCAAACTTGGTTGACTACTAGTTCAAAATCTCTGAACACCATTAGTTGCTTGATTCCCATTTGCTCTACTAGGCTTAGACCTTGCACTAGGCCTTCATACTCAGCTTCATTGTTCGAACAAGTGAATTGGAAGCAGAAAGACGTGAGTGTCTTTTCATTGTGTGGGGATGTCAAACATATCCCAGATCCTATACCAAATTTGCATCTTGCTCCATCAAAGTGTAGCATCCATAGCTTTGAGGCTTGACCATTCTCTCATTCATTCATTACCTTCAGAAGCACCTGATCTTCATCATAGATGACATAGGTGCCTAACCCAATAGCATGATAGTTGCCAAAAGGATCAACATCTATATATTCACTTGAGAGAACTTCCTCTGAATTGGTCTGATCTCTAGTTGCTTTTTCATCCTCTAGTAACTCAGTGCAATATATTTCTTCTTTGGTGAAAAAGGTATAAGCAGCCTTAAAGTTGACCATAGCTTCATCGGCCACATGTTATGAATGCAAAGCTTTAGACACTATTTTCATTTTAGCTCCATTCTTGGTCCTAAGGATCAAGTGTGACCAATCCAAAGACAGATATCCACCTATCTTTGAAGTGATTTCTTGGGATAGGAAAAGACCAAACATGGGGGGAACATCTATGATTATAGTATCTAGTGGAACTATGATACTAGGGTAGGAGAATAGAGTCAAGGGGAGGTCTTTGATGACACCTACAATTTCAACTTTGTTCTGATCAAGCTACATAACCCCCTTCTTTAAAGGTTCATAGCTAAGTCCTAAGGCTTCAAATATCAGTTTGGGCATGACTATAGTGCTATCACCGGATTCAATCATGGCATTGTGTAGTAATTTCTCTCCCATAATAAGAGTTAGGAAGAAGGGTTTCAATTTTGGCTTATCTCTAACCTCAGTGGAGGCTTCCTCTATGCTATTTTTAAGAACCTTAGCATAGGGCGGTAGGTCAACAACCTTTCCTTTGAGTGATTTCTCCATCAGCTCAATGATCAAATCCTCTTGGAGAGCCTTATGTAGCAATTTCTTATGTTCCTAAATAGCTAAGATATCCCAAAGAGATACATTAGCGGATGATTTTTTCAATTGTTCCACCACATTAAATGGTGGCAGCTTTAGAAGCTTTTTCTCCTTAGCTCTAGTTACAACAATTTCCCTTCACGGTAGATAATTTTGTGCAACTTGTTGGATGTTGTGGTTGTCATTGATGTCAACATTATTCGCTTTAAGACTGTATATGTTGAGGATATTGAGAAAATTGTAATGGAATAAGTTACAAGTTGTTAGTGGTGAAGTGAAGTTCAATCTACTGGTGAGCTAAGTACATTGATGATCAGAGGTTGTGTACTAAAGTGTTTGTTGTCAAGTTTATCTATTCCATTCATGTTGAGTTTCAAAGATCCTTGTGAAGATTTGTATTCTAATAGTTTTTCTGTTACTTCAGTTGGTGTTTGTGAATGAAGATGATATGATTCCAGTAATTTTAGTTGTTTCAAATGCTTCTCTGGTGATTCATGATGTTTTTGGATGTTTCTAGATCATGCTCTATCTGTGTTACACATCCACATTGATCGTTGTGCTCACGATTGGTTATTTTCTCTTATGTGTTCATTTTTTTCATGTTCATGGCTGACAGGGTGATGGTAGCATGTTGTGGATCCTTGAGATGAAATTGTTTGAAGTGTTTTCGTGTTTGAGAATGTTATTTTGGGTCTTCACTATTTTTTTTCCAACCTTGATTGATTCACATTGAAATTTATTTATGTTTTGAGTTGATAGTTTGTATTCATTTTATTATTTTGTTGAAGCCAATGTGGAGATGTAATTTCTTGTTGTAGGTATATAAGCAATTTTTTATACCATTTGAATGTATGGTGTGCATGAATAACGTTCTAAATATTTTGAAGGTAGAGAAGAGTGTGAAGAAGAGTGAAGAAGTATTCATGTGCTTAACTAAAACTGTAATCAGGCATTAGCAGATGCTATTTTGTCATTTCAAGTCCTTGCAGATGTAATCCAAATGTTTCTGTAAGATAGTGTGTCTTCTTTTAGACATAAATCCTTGTTGTAATTGAGCAATGAGCTCTAGGTAGTGTGTCTGAATGCATGTGCATTCCCCATTTCATTTTTTATACTTTTAACAAGGTATAATCTTGTGGATTGACCTCCATCATGGTTTTTCCCCTAATAGGGTTTCCACGTAAAAAAATATTGGTGTTATGTGTGTTTTTGATGTGTTGATGATTTATTCTTTCATGGTTATTAATTAGATCTAAGAATAAGGTTAATAAGTTTAATAAGTTTGAATTTATGAGACAACTAATTCACCCCCCTCTCTCAGTTGTCTACCCTTGTGTTGCCAACAATTGGTGTTAGAGCAGGTTCCTTGGAAGAAGTTTAACATCTTGAGGTGATCCAGGATGGTGACATACAAGAAGGATAGTCTGAGATTTGATTGGACAAATTATTCTTTGTGGAAGACTCAAATGGAGTGTCATCTGAGATGCATTGGTGAAACCTATTGGAACATTACAAGCAATAGGTATGTTATTCCATAGAATGGTTCTACTACTACTGCCAAGATTAGGGATGTTGAGTACAATATCGGGGCTAAGGAAGCATTGTTGAGTTCTTTGACTGATTCTGAGGTGACAAATGTTATGGATCTGAAGACTATTCATGAGATCTGGAAAAAGTAGGAAACTTTGGATGAAGGTGATGAAAATTTGAAGATTTCTATGTTGTAAAGTATGAAATGGAAATATGAAATGTTGAGAATGGGTAATGATGAGAACATTACTTCTTTCATGCAAAGAGTGAATGAACTTGTGTGTGGTATCAGATGTGCTGGTGGAAAATTGGAAGAATCAGAGATTGTTGCTAAAGTGCTTAGATCCTTGAATGTTGGTTACAAAGTCAAAGCTACAACTATTGAAGAGCTCCAAACTGTAACAAATGTAACCAAAGATATGTTGATTGGTAAGCTTATTGCTTTTGATTTGAGTGAATTTGGTGATGCTCTTCCTAAGACAAAATCTGCATTCAAGGCTACCACTTCTAGAAGAGATAAACATAGATATGATCTGGGAGAAAGTTCTTCTAGAAAGGTATTCAAGTATGAAGAGGAAATGAGAAAGATTGAAGAGGAAGAAAGAGAACTGGACGAGCTTGAAGCAATCATTGTCAAGAGAGAAGCCAAAGGAGAAGGTAAGTATAAAGGGAAGTTTCCTATTAAATTATTTTCTTGCAATAAGATAGGTCATTTTTCCTCAAGGTGTCTAGAAAGAGTTCCTAAGTCAACACCTAACAAGCCTAGATTTCAAAGAAAGTGTTATTATGCTACTGATGAAGGTGTGACAAATGATGAATCTAATAAAGGGAATGTAAGTGAGGAGGAATGGGTATTTATTGCTATCAAGGAAAATAATCTTGTGTCTACTGAATCTTCTAGTTGTACAAATGTGAAGAAAGCCCTAGCTACTCTAGTTGAAGAGAAAGATGAATGGGTGATTGACAGTGGATGCTCTCATCACATGACAGGTGATAAAAGTAAGTTTGTGAGCTTGGAAAAGTATGATGGTGGTGTTGTAAGATTCGATGATGAAAAAGTAGGTGTAATATGTTGCAGAGGATGCATTTCTCTTGATGGTAAGCATAATATTGATGACATCCTATATGTGGAAGGTTTGAAGCATAATATTTAAGTGTTGAATAGATGGTTGATAAAGGATAAAATATTCAGGTCAAGGATGGAAAGTGTAGAATATTGGGGAGTTCTAGAAATGTGATTACATCAGGTACAAAAACAAAAGGTAATATCTTTCAGCAGAGTGTTGCTAGGAAAAGTTATTTGATTGCTCAATGTGATGAAATTTGGTTGTGGCATAGGAGAATGTGTCATGTTAACTTTGATAATATTATCAAGATAAGTTATACTAAGATTGTGAGAGATCTTCCTAAGTTAATGAAACCTACCAATACCATATGCAAGGAATGTCAGTTAGAGAAGAAAACTAGAATTTCATTTTGGAACAAACAACATAGTTCAAATGAATTGTTGGAGCTTGTGCATAATGACTTTTGTGGTCCTTCTAGAGTCAGAAGTTTACAAGGATACATGTATTTCATGTTACTCATTGATGATTATTCTAGAATGATTTGGGTTACTTTCTTAAGGGAGAAATTAGAAGCTCTAGTGAAGTTCAAGATATTTAAGGCTATGGTTGAGACAAAACTAGGTCCGAAGATTAAATGTCTAAGATCAGATAGAGTTGGTGATTTCACTTTTGGTGAGTTTAATTATTTTTGTGAAGAACATGGAATAAAGAGAAAATTATCTACACTATGGACCCCTTAGCAAAATGGAGTTGTGGAAAGGAAGAACTGGACAATTGAAGAAGCTACTAGAACTATGATGCTAGAAGGAAATGTTCCTCATATCTATTGGAGAGAAGTTGTGAGTACTGTTGTTTACACTCTCAACTAGGTACAAATCAAAGGCAATACTGGTAAAACTCCTTTTGACTTATGGTTTGGTCACAATCCTACTATTAGATACTTCAAAATATTTGGGAGTAGATGCTTTATCAAAAGAGATGAAGATATAGGAAAGTTTGATGCTAGGAGTGATGAAGGAATCTTTTTGGGTTATTCTACTAAAAGCAAGGCCTGTCGGTGCTACAATAAGAGATTGAGGAAAATGGTTGAAAGTGAAAATTTTAAGGTTGATGAAGACATAGCTAGAACATCCAGAACCTATGGATATGATTCAGATGATCAAAATGATAGTACAAATAAAGGAAAGAAAGTTTATACTTCAAACCAAGTTCATATCATTCCAATGAATCAAGAAAATCAAGAGGAAGAAGAAAATAGTGAAAGTGTAGAAGAAAGATCACAAGAGCCTGAAGTTCAAGAACATCCTAAGACTCCAAGGTATGTAAGATTAAATCATTTAGAAGATCATATCATAGGTGATAATAAAAAAGGTGTCCAGACTAGGAGAAAAATTACAAAAGAATATTATTTGATTTCAAAGACTGAGCCAAATAGTGTGAATGAAGCATGTAAAGATGAACATTGGGTGGAAGCAATGAAAGAAGAACTACAACATATTGAAAAGAATGATACATGGATTCTTGTTCTGAAACCTAAGGATAAAAATGTAATTGGAACTAAATGGGTCTTTAGAAACAAATTGAATGAGCAAGGCAAAGTGGTTAGAAGCAAAGCAAGATTGGTGTGTAAAGGATATTCTTAGATGGAAGGAATTGAATTTGAAGAAACTTTTTCCCCTGTTGCTAGGATTGAAGCTGTGAGACTATTTTTTGCTTATGCTACTTACAAAAACTACAAGGTTTATTAGATGGATATCAAGTCAGCATTTCTAAATGGCGAATTGGAAGAAGTATACATGTTGAGAAACCTAATGGATTTCAATTGACTGATCAAGGAGACATGATTTTCTAATTGAAGAAACCATTGTATGGACTTAAGCAAGCCCCTAGAGCATGGTATGCTAGATTGGACAAGTATTTGTTGAAGCTTCGATTTAACATTTAGGTACTACTGATAGTAATTTGTATTTCAAGATTGATGATGATATCATTTTTGGAGGAGACAATTGTTTGTGTATGAAGTTTACTAATGAGATGCAGAGTGAGTTTGAGATGTCTATGCTTGGAGAGATGAAATTATTTTTGGGATTGCAAATTACTCAGTTAGATAAAGGGATCTTTATATCTCAATCCAAGTATGTGAAATAATTGTTGAAGAAATTTGGTATCTAAGTTTCAAAGCCAGTTTGTACACCCATGGTGACTAGATGTAAATTGACACAAGATGATGATTCTCTGAAGGTAAATCAAACTAGATATAGATCGATGACTAGTGGATTGCTTTATTTGACTCAAACTAGGCTTGATATCATGAGTGTGGTATGTATCATTGCAAGATTTCAAGCTGGTCCTAAGGAATCTCATGTGACTATTGTAAAGAGGATTTTTAGATACTTGAAGGGAACAGTTGATTTTGTCCTATGGTATCCTAAAGATGATGATCTTACTTTGAGTGCCTTTACTGATGCTAATTAGGCAGAAGATGTGAATAACAAAAAATGTACTAGTGGTGGTGCATTTTTCTTGGGAAAGAAGTTGATTTCATGGTTAAGTAAGAAGCAAAATGCCATTTCTTTATGTACTACAGAGGTGAAATACATTGTTGTTGCTAAAAATTGTACTCAAGTATTGTGGATGAAGTAGATGTTGAAAGATATCAGAATCATGTATGATGAGCCTATTGTTATATTCTATGATAATTCAAGTGCAATTAACATTTCTAAGAATACAATGTTGCATTTAAAGACCAAGCATATATCTATCAAGTTTCACTTTTTGAGAGAGAAGATGAGTGAAAAGGAAGTTAGATTGGAGTATGTGCCTACTAAGGAATAGATTGCATACATCTTTACCAAGCCTTTGACTAAGGATACTTTTGAGTATCTAAGAGGGAAGTTAGGGGTGATTACCCCTCCTAATCATAACTAAGATGCATTACTTTGCATCAATCTATGCATTTCATAGTCATATCTTGATTCAGATTAATGTTGTGGTGGCTGCTACTCAGGGGGAGTAGTCAGATGTTCAGATATGTGGTTCAGAGCTTGTGTGGAGAAAAGAGATCTTTTTCATTGATGTCAAAGGGGGAGAAGAGTAATGTGAAAAACTATGAATTATTTGGGGAGAAGAGTCATGTGAAAGAGTTGAGGAGAAAAGAGTTAAAATCTTAAGGGGAGAAAGTGCTATGAGATAGTTGCATTGATGGTTTTTTTCACATCATGTGTTGCCATCAATTCCAAAGGGGGAGATTGTTGGATGTGGTTTTTTTGCTGATATGTGGTTGTCATTGATGTCAACACTATTGACAGTAAGGTTGTATATGTCAAGGATATTGAGAAAATTGTAATGGAATAAGTTGTAGGTTGTTAGTGGTGAAGTGAAGTTCAGTCTATTGGTGAGCTAAGTATGTTGATGATTAGAGGTTGTGGAATAAAGGGTTTTTTGTCAAGTTTATCTAGTCTATCCACATTGAGTTTCAAATATTCGTGTGAAGATTTAATTGACTTATGAAGATTTATATTTTGATAGTTTTTTTGTTACTTTAGTTGGTGTTCCTAAATAAGATGATGTGATTCTAGTAGGTTCAGTTGTTGTGGATACTTCTCTGGTGATTCATGATGTTTGTGGATGTTTCTAGATTGTTATCTATTTGTGTTGCATGTCCACATTGATCGTTGTGCTCGTGATTGGTGATTTTCTCTTGCGTGCTCATTTTTTTCATGTTCATAGCCGACATGGTGATGGTAGTGTGTTGTGGATCCTTGAGAAAAAATTGTTTGAAGTGTTTTTGTGTTTGAGAATGTTATTTTGGGTCTTCACTATGTTGTGGCCGACCTTGATTTATTTTCATTGAAATTTATTTATGTTTTGAGCTGACAGTTTGTATTCATCTTATTATTTTGTTGAAGCCAACATGGAGATGTAATTTCTTATTGCAGATATATATAAGTGATTTTTTATACCATTTGAATGTATGGTGTACACGAATAATTTTCTAAATCTTTTGAAGGCAGAACAAAGTGTGAAGAAGAGTGAAGAAGTGTTCATGTGCTTAACCAAAACTATAATCAGGCATTAGCATATGTTATTTTATCAGTTCAAATCCTTGCGCATGTAATCTAAATGTTTCTATAAGATAGTGTGTCTTCCTTTGGGCAGCAAGCCTTATTGTAATTAAGTAGTGAGCTCTAGGTAGTGTGCCTAAATTCATGTGCATTCCCCATTTCATTCTTTATACTTTTAACATGGTATAATCTAGTGGATTGACTTCCATCATGGTTTTTCCCCTAACAAGGTTTCCACATACAAAAGCTTGGTGTTATGTGTATTTCTGATGTGTTGATGATTTATGATTTCATGCATATTAATCAGATCTAAGAATAAGGTTAATAGGTTTGAATTTTTGAGACAACTGATTCACCCCCCTCTTAGTTATCTTCCCTTGTGTTTCCAACACCACTGTGAAGGTAATGGGTATTTGGTCGGAAGCACTTTTGGGTTGTGAACTAATTAGTTGCAGGATGATTGGTTCTCTTGTGAATCTCCTCTTTGAGCAAGTGTTGTAATCAAACTACACTTGTGAGGTTTTTGATGTGGATGCATCATTGGAAAATTCTGCCTCTTCTTCTTCCATCCATGAGAAGAGCACATGATCGGGAGCACTATCAGTTTCTTGCTCCAAGGACATCCCTTGCATTTGTGTAGTGAATACCGCATTTTCCATTTATGGAGAAGCATTTACATAACCTCCATGATCCAATGTTGTTCCTTGGCTGTGTTCTACCACTTTTTGTTGTAGATTTCCACGTGGGTAGTTTTGGGGCATATGTGTGTCACCGCAAGGGAAGTACTAGGGGTTGATGTCATCAACTAGATTGTTATGCCCCATTGTCAGCTCTCTGCTCAAGCTTGGGTTAGCACTCTATAACAGAGAAGGCATCGATACTATTTGATTAGTTATTTGCACCTGAAAATTTGTGTGAACACCTCCTTGGAACTAGTTTTGTTGGTAAGAAGATCTTCCATGTTGATAATTTTGATAGGTTGGCTTCAGGGGCGTAGACTGGTTCCACTTCATGATAGTTATTTCATTGGCGATGGTCTGCAACATTTCATTAACGTCGCTTATCTCATCCTTTGAAAAGCTAGATGTAGAAGCAACATTTTGGGGTGCACCCAGATATGTGTACATAGAATGGGGAGGAGCAGGAAAATTGGTAGATGACATCTCCTGGGCGAGAACTGATATTTCAGGAAATATAGGCATGATGGGCTGAGGCGAAAACTTCCCTGTGTCTATTAGATTGTTCGCTGCCATGACTGTGATGTTGTATGTGTCTAGTAGCATGGTTCCACCAAGAGACTGGATCATCATCGAGATTTTGGCGTTGATGGATTTTAAGTAGAACATGAATGCCAACTCGACTGGTTGGCAAATAGCAACTTGAATTCTCTACCAAGTTATATGGAACCGAGCGTTGAAGTCAGTCATGGCTTCATATGGTGCCCATTTTATGACCAACAACTGATGATATTGCAAAGTCCTATCTCCATCATTTGAGAATATTTTATAGAAAGGGTCTCCTAGTTGATCCCAAGTAGTGATTGTATTAGCTTGCAAGGTGCAGTACCAATCCATCGCTTTACCTCTGAAAGAGGCTATGAGCAACCTTAGCACTATATTTTGGTCTGTAACTCCATGCACTAGACACATGTCTACCACATCTTGAGCCATCTCCAGTGAACTTAGGTATAGCTTTTAAAGCAGAGACCAGAATAGGGCCCCAAATGGCGGGTGCTACTATTGCTACAAGAGGGCTTCTTGCATCCCATGCCACATAATTTCTATTAGTGGCTGGCAACATGGCTAGTAGAAGGGGCAGAGGAAGTGGAATGTTCACTATTTGGGTTGTGGCTTGTATTGTTCCTAGTGGTGGCACTAACAAACCAGAATTATTTTCTATTAGGGATCTAGTAACAAGTTGATGGCTCATACACTCTCTTTAAATTTAGATTCATTTAAGCAGTCCCATCAGGCATGCCAGAAAAAAGAAACTATTGATGCCAAAAATTGGCAAGGTAACAATCTTTATGGGAAACTCAGTTAATAGGGGACCAATTGTGCTAAACTAACTGACTTTTGGGTTTTTAAAGAAGTTGAATTATTCTATAATTGGGGTCTTGGAATGGGAAAAGGAAGCATATATAAAAAATAAAAATCTAAATAAGGTGATACGCCAAGGAATAGATATAGGCACAGTAAACCTATCTTTTGGGATTTGATTTAAGGGCCTGATCAAAAATTTTCTATGTTCTAGAATAATAGAAATCAAAGATGAAAACTTGAACAATTCATTCAATGACATAAAATAATTCCCATATTCATTTACTAAAAGGAAGAGTCAAAGACATGGTCTAACTAGAAAACTTGTATTTAGAATTATAGAAGTTCTGCAAATAAACAATTTAGGATAACAATGGCACAATATAATGTTTTATCAAATAGCTTAAGAAAATAGAAAGGTTGAACAATGACATAGTCTGAGAGTCTTATACAATAATCTAAAAGAAATACAAAGGCCAGGTGTCTTTCCTGTAATTATTTGTATCTTTCAAACCCATATTCGGAAGGAAGAAGCAGTATATATAAATGAAAATCCCACCGCTTGGCGGGCCAATAACAGAAAAGATCTCATATCGAGAGAAATGATGCCTACAACAATGATTTCCTTCAACCATTGCAATAGAAAATATTCAAGCCATGACATGTAGTCGCTCCTTGAACATATGCATGCCCCCGAATGATGGCAATGGTCCTAGCAAACTCCTTCATAGACATGTGTCATTCAATCCTACAGTCAGTTAAGACATGTGACAGCTTGGTAGGGCATATAATTTGCTCTTGCCTTCCCTTCGATGAAGTCCCCATGAAAGGGACATGTGGCAGTAGGTTGTGGTCTTCTCATTGATTCCTCCTCCTTGCGTTGAAAGACTATGTAGTGAAGACATGAGGCATTCTTTACTATCGACAATGGCCGTGGGGTCCACTAAAAAGTGTATGCAAATGAATTCTACGTGGCACACAGATGGGGCCCGATTGAAAAATGAAGGGAAACAACCCTTAAGTTCCCACGGTGACAACATGTGGAAGTATGGAAGAAGCTAGTAGGAGAGTGAAGGAAGTCTTCCCTCTGGTGAGCGCCTAATGGACACATGGTAGCAACGGATGAAGTTCAAAATGATGAGGTGTAGGCCTGTACTTAGCAAAAATAAAAACCACCCATAGGGAGCTCGAGGAATTTTAACATTCACAAGTACAAATAGAATACATTCGTATAAATTATAATAAAGTATATATTTCTAGATATAAGTATAAACCAAATAGAAAGGTTTCACAAATACAACAAATAATTAAGAAGCATGCAAGAATATCCAAGCATCACAACACACAAATAATTCATTCTTTTCCAAACATGGAAAACATGAATAAACTAGCTTTACAACATAATAACAAAGGACTAGAAACCAACATGCCTATTTAAAACATCAAACTGATAATTCTTGCCTCCTAGCTTAATTTCTCAATATTGCTTGCAATTTCGTCTAAGAATAACCTAATTCCCACTTCTAGCCTCTTACCAAATCTCTCAACAACACTAATGTAAAGTAACAAAACAACTCACTAACTCTTAAGCTCTCAACTCACTTTGCACAAAAAATGCAGCAAAATAAAAATAGATTAATTGGACTGAAAAGTGTAGAAAATGGTAGAATGAGCACCACTATATATACTAAAATGTGAGTAGCCAAAGGCTACAAACAAGGTAATACTTCTTCCACTGTTCTATTCCCATGCAACGACTCATCTAACTAACTTCCATATTTTCAACACATAACAGTCCCCACCTTTCAAATGGTTGAGTCGGCCTCTTTCAAGAGACAACAATAATCTTTTACTAAGTCAAATAAACAACAAGCATTTAAGCAGGTTTCCTACTTGGTTTGAAAGTTGACTACCCCTCTATATTGTTGTCAACTTATCAGTGACTGAGTTTATGCACATATGCAAGTTTAAGACTCCATTTTTGCTTCCAAAAGCTATAGGTTTTGGTGCCACATTTCATTTTTTGGCAGCCTTATAGATATCATTATTGAAGAATTCTTCCAACATTTTAAACTGTTCTCATTTCCTTTGCCAACTTTTCACTTTATACCGATAGACATGTGCGACCTTTTGATTTGGTCAACTCTTGTTTCATGTGTAGGTTTAACACTATGCAACACATTAATACAAGGCAACGTTACATGCACATAAGCTTCACTTAAAGATCTTTACCAATATTAACTTCATAGCTATGTAATGTGCTTGAATATATCTAAAATAATTATCATTCATCTATTATATATATGTATATATTTATATATTCAACTTAATATATATACATATATATTAATATATACTTAATTACTCAGGGTTATGAAATGCATTAATTTCTATTTAACAAATATATATAAATATATATCAAATAACAATTATATATAAATATATAATATATATGTATATATATTATTTTACACATATATTAATATATATATATACATATTATTATTTTTTTATCTTTATAAAAACACTTATACTCTCATTTCAATTGGTCTACATATATACACAAAGTATATATATATATATATATATATATATATATATATATATTTATTTATTTATTTATTTGTCACCTTTGTCCAATCGACATTCCCATGAATATGGGTAATCCATCCATGAGCATGCATAGATACATCTACCTATGTATATACGCATACATGTATTCACTCACATGTATGATTTTATCATAGACATGTACATATATACATATATCCATCTATACATATATATCTCATCAATATAAAAAAACACACACACAAGGAAGGAATTCCACTTGACATCAATAATTAATTGCATTCGTCAATCAAAATATTCATAAATCAAGATTGCAAACCAATATAAACATTCACAACCTATACTAAAGATCACTTACCATTTAACCGAACTGATTTGAATTTAAGACCAACTAGGGCATGTGTAGTTCCCCTCCACGATTTTCCCTTTCAAGATTGTTTGATTTGAATTTGTTTAATAATTTTCATTGGGTCGATTGAACTAAATAAACTACTAGTTAAATTATATTGATTGGTATGATAAGAAATTTATTAAAATAAATTATTAAATTATAAAGTGTTTTTATAATCAAATATAAAAATGATTATTATTTGGTGTTGAGTTTTAATAATGAATTAAAATGTGAAAAGGTATTAATAGAAAATAAAAATAAATAAAATATCAAAATGGACGAGGACAAATAATAAAGAGAAAGAAAAGAAAACAAAGGATAGAAAGGTTTTCATGCAAGTTCATGCATAACTTTGATCAAGTTGTCGAAAAAGAAACTTGATGTTTTCTTTGGGATTTTGAGAGATTCTTTGGATTTTTGGGTTTCAAAAAAAGAAGAACAACCTTCTTTTGTAAATATTTTTCCCGGGGGAGGATTCATTCGGTTTTTGGCTGAAAGAGCAAGATTGGGCTGTTGGAACTTTGTATTGCAAGTTTTGAAAATGATCTAGTATTAGTTAAAGGAATTGGATGTACAGGATTCGAGAAATTTGTTTATTCCATTTCATCAGTGAAGAAGTGATATCGTATATAAAAAAACGTACCAGAAGAGGATCATGGTAGAGGTAGAGGTTTGTTCTGGCACCGAACTCTGTTTTAGCCACGAAGGATTCTAGGTTGGCCTCTTTGTCGTTCCTCATTTCATTTATCTGTTTAATGCAATAAGAATTTTTCCTCTCTCTCCGTTGACTGAAAAAAGTTTGATTGTTCATCTTATGCATGTTTTCCAATGCTAGATTTGAACTCCATTTTAGAATTTGATGCCCTAGACTAATTGCCATTAGTATTTACGTGGAAGCCTTTGAGCTTTCCCTATCATTGGCGTTTATCTGATCCAACATATGTTGATTCATATTTGATATTTATTATTGAAATGGGATGAATTTTCCTTGTGAGTTTACAAAGTTCTATGTTTTATGCCAATTTCTTAGAAAACATGTCGATAGAAGTATTGCATATAGGAAATTATGCCTGATAGGAATATTTGTTGTAATTGCATTAGGAATGACATACTGAACTGAGTAACTCGAGCCCTTTTCTTGTGTAGCATTCTTTATATAGCCTTGGTGTTTTCCCCTGATGATGCATTTCCTTGAAAGTGTCCTCTATCTCAATCAACTTTTGATCAATTATATTCCTTTTGATGAAAGACCGTCCCAATATTGGTCTGTCGATTTTATTTTTGCCTTTATTCTCCTTACTGCTTTCGTGACGCTATATTGATTGTGCTTAGCATTCGGCATCTAATTGACTCTCCCTCTGATGAAAAGATGCTAGATAATATGATTTTGTTAGTTTGAAGTTCGGAGAATACTTAGTTTTAGTAAGGTCTTTTGTGCAATATACACTTAACCTCATACTATATTTCTTGAGATCCATACATTCGAGTTTATGCGGCATCATTTAATAGCTTAATTGTTCTTTTTCTTTTGGGGACGATTTTGATATCAATTATTGGTCTTCTGGCGATTTGTAGTGGTATATGTAACTGCTTTGTAAGTATGATGAACAATTTCCAAATTCCAATATTGACTTTCTATATACTTGGCAACCTATCACAGTTACAACATTTAGAGTCCAGGCATTGTATAGCCTCCCTGATAGCATTGGCGATCCATCATAGCTGCAACTTTTAGACTTGCAAAGGTGTAGTAAATTAAATAGCCCCCCTTATTCTATTCGCAACCTGCCCCATCTACTGTACTTGAAAATAGAATGCTGTAGAAATTTAAATAATCTCCTGATACCATTGTCAGCCTGTCTTGGCCGTAGCAGTTGAACATAATAGGTAGTTTAAAGGTTTAAATAATCTCTCTGATTTCACTATAAACCTATCATAGCATCAACACTTGAAAATGGAATGTTGTAGAGGTTTGAATAATCTCTCTAACTCCATCGTCAACAGTATACGTGCCTTGCCTATGCTTTCACATTTTGCATACAAATCTGCCTTGACACAGTATTATGGTGCAAGCTTATTTTTCAGTTTATTTCTTTTAAGAACATTGCCTCTAGTTTAATGATGGAAAACCCAGCCTTCAATCTAGTATGATTCATTGGGCACCACAGGTTTAACTGGATTCCTTAATTAATTTTTTTTGAGAGTTTACTTGCAAAATCCATTTTGTGTATATCCTGCATTCAATGCATTCCATGAGACTACAATTGTTTGAGGAATTCTATTAGTTAGTCCACACACCCTGTTCCTACTATTTTTGGTTCATTTAACGAGTCTTATTTTAAACGTTGAAATCTCTCTTGAAATATTCAAAAGATTTTCTAAAGTTACTCAGAGGTTCATTTCCTTGACTAGGAGAAATTAGGAAGGTATTATTGAAAGGAAGTTAAAAGTACTATTTAAGATGAATAAAATTTGGATTCTTTTATTGATGTTTCTTTTGGATTATATTATATTTATTAATTTAGCTGGAATTGAGTGAATTAATTTTGATTTCAGTTTATTGGGTATCAAAAAGGTCTAGGGAATCTAAATTACTTTCATATAGATAAATAGTCTTTAAATAGAAATATAGATAAAAATTGGGAAACAAAGGAATATGTTAGATGAGTGAGAATTGAGAAAAATTAGATAACTAAATAAATACTTAAAGGGAAATATAATTGGTTATCTAATAGTGAACCTAGATAATTAAAAAATATGCAAATATAGTCTCTCATAATATTTTAAATAAACCATCATGAGTAAAATAAAATTATAAGCAATGGTTTAAATGTTCTTGAAGTTCATTACTTTTGATTTGTTGGTGAAAGAATTGTGCATGTGTTAAAATATTTATTGGGATATTTAGGAAATATGTTTAGAGAATTCCATAAGTTATCTTATATTACTTCTAATTGAACAAATAAAATGTATTTGATTGTTTATTGATAAAATTTGGGAATTAAGTTATAGTTGGTTTTCTTCTTATAAAGGAAATTAGAGATGTCTAGTTAGGAATTGATGAAACAATATTTAGTTAGTCATGTAGTTTTGTAAAATAGATAGGATGAAATGATTAAAAGATTAGTGATTATAGTACCTTATAGTTGGTTAGTGAAATTGATTTGTAAATTGATTAATTAGGGGAGCAATGTTTAAAGGGAAATGGTTTATTTATATTTTGGATCCTTTGAGAGTTTAGTTATATGGTTGCATTTCATAATCTCGTAATGGGTGGTTGTATTGAACTCTTTAATAGTGTATTGTATATATTAGAATTAATCGACATCTTTGGTGATGGTTAAGTATTGTTGTAAACTCTATTTGTCTTCATTTTGGTAGTTTTATAAATTTGCATAAACGAAATAAATTGTTCTTGAATTGAGATTTTGTTCTTAATTATTTCACTTGGATTGTTAGTTAGGGGATAACTTTATGACAATCCGAGTTTCTAATAAATGAGGTTCTTATATGGATAGTTATTTAGAATCTGGAGATTGTAATTGTTTTGTTTGTTGAGTAGGTTGGTTTCTTTTAATTGAGAATGTGAATAGATAATTGTTGTCGTTGCCATGTTGCTAATTTTATGAAGGTGATTTATGTGCCACTGTAAGGGGTTCTTCTGAGGAGAAAATTGAGGTCTCCCGTGGAATGCCTAGTTGGTGGATTTTGGATATTGATTGATTATCATTGAATTAAAGGTTGATTTTCTTTTGTGAATCCCTTTTGAGGTGACACCATTGTTGATATGTGGATTGTATTTGTGTTTTAGGGTTGATTGATTTGTGGATGGGGTTTGATGAAACTTTCTTTGTGTGGTTTTTCTGAGTTAATCTCAGATTTGAGGGAAATTTTATCCTTGTGTTGGAATTATTGGGGGAAAACTCTTATTGCTTCATTTTACCCTCATTTTTGGGTTGTCATTCTTTTGGCTTCCAGAGGCTTGAGATGATTGACAGTTGATGTTCTCTCTTTATGTGCCCTTGATGTGGCAAGTGTTTTGGTATCATGGTTTTGAAAGGGTTGTACAAGAATTATTGAGACTCTGATTATGTGTTTATAGCGAGATGGGTAATGCCTCACATGTTTCTCTGTTGAGATCTAATGTTCATTTTATGTAGTACAACCCTTGGATTTTGGTTTATGTTTTGGGTCTCTAGGGAGAGTGGCTCTTCGTGGGGGTCGGTGCCTCAAATAGGAGGAAGGGCTCAGGATAACCCACGTAAGAGTAGACTAACAAATGAAAACCTAATAATAGAACCTAGGGGGATGGATAGTAAAAAAATATAAGATTATGTTGGATACCTCGTCTATGCATTAGGGCTATCACAAACTAATGGTAGACTAAGAAGGCCATGGTTGGAAAAGTTGTAGCCTCATCCTTATGAGAGGTTAATGGTTCCGCATGAGTCACCCTATGGGGTTGGCACCTCAAGTAGGAGGAATGGACAAGATAACCATAGATTCGGGTCGGCACCTCAAGCAGCCTTGTACAGCCAGTGCTTGGAGGAAGAGCATAGGATAACCCATGTAGGACTATGCAATGACACTCTCCACTAGTTGCCCTTATGCTTTGTTTCCTTGGTTGCCTCTGGAAATGTGTTATGATTGTGGTCTTGGATTTACTTTGCAAGTGATTATGATTGTTGCTTTTGATTTATCTATGATGTGTTTTTATGGTCTTGTGGTTACTATGATTGGATCTTGGTTGTTGTCATTTTTGATCTATGAAATCTTTTGTTGTTGCTTTTGGAGTTATTCTTAATATGATATTTTGTACGATGTTGAGTCTTGTGGTTCCCTATTTGGATGTTCTTGGTTGAGGTCTCTTTCTTGCCAGATCCTAGCACGGGGGGTGGGTCTTCGGACTCACGTGGTCAGGTGGAACGTGCTAAGCACCCCCTTGGGTTCCCAGTCAAGGATCAAGAGGTGCGGATTGGTGTCAATTTTTGTGACTCCAAAGTTGTATCCGTCTTTGAGCTAGTTATGATACTTTGTATTCATTTGTTCAACTATATCTTTTTACATGGATTCCTATTCATGTTCGAGAACATTGTTGTATGATTGTTACTCTTGAAAATTGTAATGAAATGTAATGTTATACCTTGTGCGGCTTTTGATCCATGGCAGTTGTTATTCGATATGTTGTATTGTGGAAATATGTTCCTTGAATGTATATGATAATATAAAGTTTACATTTTGAGTTTTGAGGTAAATTTTGTAGATATGTTGTATATTCGTACATGGATGATTTCTTATTAATGTTTCGTCATGTATGTGTTACATTCGTAGATGTTTACTTTGTTTTGGATTATATCTTTGGATTTCATTCTTTATCGATGTTGTATTGATTTAAGTTTCATAATGACTCCTTGTGTACCTCAAGGGATGTTGGTGTTAGCAAATTTTTCAAATTAATTTTTATGACTTATGACTCAATGTGCATCTCATGTAGGTTTAGATTTACTTTAAAAAAAAATTGTGCGGTAATTATGGTTTAGTTGTCCTTTGGGGTTCGCAAGACGAGGTGTTACAACATGGTCTCAGAGCATAGGTTCATATACTGGGCACTATTTAACCTTGCAATTAGTCCCTTGAGTCTAGAGTTCCATTTTTTTGTTGTCATTATTGTGAACCTGAGTTTCTTCCATTAGCCGGTGTCGGGTGAATGGTGCAGGAAACTGATGGAAAGGATAGGACCCTTGGTGTAGTGTGCAATGCACCAATATCCTTCCTATTAGGGATGCACTATGGACCCTTGTGTTTTTCTATGATGTGGTTTCCAGTGATGTGAGTTATGTGTGTGAATACTTCAAGTGTGCGTGGAATTTTCCTTCTTGTTGTCCTTGAGTGATGAATTATGTTTTCCTAAATATGTGGTGTAAAAAATTTCCTTTTCTCAAAATTGATGT
The DNA here is from genome assembly GCA_007258455.2 of Sequoia sempervirens. Taxonomy (NCBI): domain Eukaryota; kingdom Viridiplantae; phylum Streptophyta; class Pinopsida; order Cupressales; family Cupressaceae; genus Sequoia; species Sequoia sempervirens. The sequence continues at coordinate 420,994,162 of VDFB02000003.1, read as the reverse complement.
GAGATTTGGTGTTGAATAATGACTGAAGTGGGGTGTTTTGTGTGAAAATGATGAGTTTTAGCGAAAAAGTGCATTTGAGAGGATAATTATGCTTTAATTTTATGAAAGTATAACATTTTAAGGTAAAGAATTAGCTTGAATTCTTGATACTAATGTGTTTTGTTCCATGGTAGTTAATAATCTCTAGGTAATTGGCTAAGAAACTAAGTAACAAAGGTAATGGAATTGGTATTTATAGAGATAGATATTTCTAATGTCAAGTAGAAATTCATTTTTGATACAGTATAGGAATTAGATTTATGGTTAGTATCCTTATATGAATATTTCCTAACTAATTAGAAGAAAATTGTTTATGAGTTATAAGAATTGTATTGACCACTATAAGTGGTTTGGTGGAAGGGATAGTGCGGTATCACTCGCTCGTGAGTGCCCTACTACGCTGGGAGTTCCTCTCACAATGTATTTGTGATATATGTATTGTGCACGATGTTTGTTTGCATGCAGGATTGCAGGAACTAAGTCTCGATTCCACTTGCATTGTTAGGACAAGGCGAACATCTTATACACCCAATGGGTTTGACGTGGAAAAATATGAGATGACAAGAAATTTTCCCCAAACTAGTTCGTCACCCATCCCCGTGTTTGACAAAACGGTTTGGTTGCAACCCCGTCACCACCTTCGTTTTGGTATCATTTCCTTATTTTTGGTTTGTTTCATTTTCATTGCTTACTTCAAGACATTTAATTGATTATTTAATTTATGGCGATTGATGATATTGTTGTGTTACCATGCTTATACTTGAGCTCGACTTCCAGGAGTAAGTCGAAGCCTAGGGGGGAAGGATGTAGTGCCCCTCCATGATTTTCCCTTTCAAGATTGTTTGATTTGAATTTGTTTAATGATGTTCATTGGGTCGATTGAATTAAATAAAGTGCTAGTTAAATTATATTGATTGGTATGATAAGAAATTTATTAAAATAAATTATTAACTTATAAAGTGTTTTTATAATCAAATATAAAAATGATTATTATTTCGTGCTGATTTTTAATAATGAATTAAAATGTGAAAAGGTATTAATAGGAAATAAAAATAAATAAAAAATCAAAATGGATGAGGACAAATGATAAAGAGAAAGAAAAGAAAACAAAGGATAGACAGGTTTTCATGCAAGTTCATGCATAACTTTGATCAAGTTGTCAAAAAAGAAACTTCATGTTTTCTTTGGTATTTTGAGAGATTCTTTGGATTTTTGGGTTTAAAAAAAAAAAAAAATTCTTTTGTAAAGATTTTTCCCTTTTTGAGGGGGCATTCATTCGGTTTTTGGCAGAAAGAGCAAGACTGGGCTGTTGGAACTCTGTATTGCAAGTTTTGAAAATGATCTAGTATTAGTGAATGGAATTAGATGTACAGGATTTGAGAAATTTGTTTATTCCATTTCATCAGTGAAGAAGTGATATCGTATATAAAAAAAAAGTACCAGAAGAGGATCATGGCAGAGGGAGAGGTTTGTTCTGGCACCGAACTCTGTTTTAGCCATGAAGGATTCCAGGTTGGCCTCTTTGTCATTCCTCATTTCATTTATCTGTTTAATGCAATAAGAATTTGTCCTCTCTCTTCGTTGATTGCAAAAAGTTTGATTGTTCATCTTATGCATGTTGTCCAATGCTAGATTTGAACTCCATTTTAGAATTTGATGCCCTAGACTAATTTCCATTATTATTTGTGTGGAAGCCTTTGAGCTTTACCTGTCATTGGCATTTATTTGATCCAACATATGTTGATTCATATTTGATATTTATTATTGAAATGGGATGGATTTTCCTTGTGAGTTTACAGAGTTCTATGTTTTATGCCAATTTCTTAGAAAAAATGTCAATAGAAGTATTGCATATAGGACATTATGCATGATAGGAATATTTGTTGTTATTGCATTAGGAATGACATACTGAACTGAGTAACTCGACCCCTTTTCTTGCGTAGAATTCTTTATACAACCTTGGTGTTTTCCCCTATTGATGCATTTCCTTGAAATTGTCTTCTATCTCAATCAAATTTTGAGAAATTATATTCCTTTTGATGAAAGACCGTCCCAATATTGGTCTGTCAATTTTATTTCTGCCTTTATTCTCCTTACTGCTTTTGTGATGCTATCTTGATTGTGCTTAGCATTCAGTGTCTAATTGACTCTCCCTCTGATGAAAAGATGCTAGATAATATGATTTTGTTAGTTTGAAGTTCAGAGAATACTTAGTTTTAGTAAGGTCTTTTGTGCAATATACACTTAACCTCATACTATATTTCTTGAGATCCATACATTCGAGTTTATGCGGCATCATTTAATAGCTTAATTGTTCTTTTTCTTTTGGGGAGGATTTTGATATCAATTATTGGTCTTCTAGCGATTTGTAGTGGTATATGTAACTACTTTGTAAGTATGATGAACAATTTCCAAATTCCAATATTCACTTTCTATATACTTGGCAACCTGTCACAGTTACAACATTTAGAGTCTGGGCATTGTACATCCTCACTGATAGCATTAGTGATCTATCAGAACTACAACTTTTAGACTTGCGAAGGTGTAGTAAATTAAATAGCCCCCCTGATTCTATTCGCAACTTACCCCATCTACTATACTTGAAAATAAAATGCTATAGAAATTTAAATAATCTCCTGATACCATTGTCAGCCTGTCTTGGCCGTAGCAGTTGAACATAATAGGTAGTTTAAAGGTTTAAATAATATCTCTGAATTCACTATCAACCTATCACAACATCAACACTTGAAAATGGAACGTTGTAGAGGTTTGAATAATCTCTCTCACTCCATCGTCAACAGTATACGCGTCTTGCCTATGCTTTCACATTTTTGCATACAAATCTGCCTTGACAAAGTATTATGATGCAAGCTTATTTTTTAGTTTATTTCTTTTAAGAACATTGCCTCTAGTTTAATGATGGAAAACCCAACCTTCAATCTGGTATGATTCATTGGGCACCACAGGTTTAACTGGCTTCCTTAATTCAAAAATTTTGAGAGCTTCCTTGCAAAATCCATTTTGTGTATATCCTGCATTCAATGCATTCCATGAGACTACAATTCTTTGAGGAATTCTATTAGTTAGTCCACACACCTTGTTCCTGTTGTTTTTGGTCTATTTAATGAGTCTTGTTCTAAACGTTGAAATCTCTCTTGAAATATTCAAAAGATTTTCTAAAGTTACTCAGAGGTTCATTTCATTGACTAGGATAAATTAGGAAGGTATTATTGAAAGGAAGTTAAAAGTACTATTTAAGATGAATAAAATTTGGATTCTTTTATAGATGTTTCTTTTGGATTATATTATATTTATTAATTTAGCAGGAATAGAGTGAATTAATTTTGATTTTAGTTTATTGGGTATCAAAAAGGTCTAGGGAATCTGAATTACTTTCATATAGATAAATAGTCTTTAAATAGAAATATAGATGAAAAGGGGGAAACAAAGGAATATGTTAGATGAGTGGGAATTGAGAAAAAATAAATAAATAAATAAATACTTAAAGGGAAATATAATTGGTTGTCTAATAGTGAACTTAGATAATTAAAAAATATGCTAATATAGTCTCTCATAATATTTTAAATAAACCATCATGAGTAGAGTAGTAAAATGTAAGCAATGGTTTAAATGTTCTTGAAGTTCATTACTTTTGATTTGTTCGTGAAAGAATCATGAATGTGATAAAATATTTATTGGGATATTTAGAAAATATGTTTAGAGAATTCCATAACTTATCTTAAATTACTTCTAATTGAACAGATAAAATGTATTTGATTGTTTATTGATAAAATTTGGGAATTAAGTTATAGTTGGTTTTCTTTTTATAAAGGAAATTAGAGATGTCTAGTTAGCAATTCATGAAACAAAATGTAGTTAGTCATGTAGTTTTGTAAAATAGATAGGATGGAATGATTAAAAGATTAGTGATTATAGTACCTTATAATTGGTTAGTGAAATTGATTTGTAAATTCATTAATTAGGGGAGCAATGTTTAGAGGGATATGGTTTATTTATATTTTGGATCCTTGGAGAGTTTAGTTATATGGTTGCATTTGGTAATCTCGTAATGGGCGGTTGTATTGAACTCTTTAATAGTGGAATTGTGTATATTAGAATTAATCGACATCTTTGGTCATGGTTAAGTATTTTTGTAAACTCTATTTGTCTTCATTTTGGTAGTTTTATAAATTTGCATAAACGAAATAAATTGTTCTTGAATTGAGATTTCATTCTTAATTATTTCACTTGGATTGTTAGTTAGGGGATAACTTTATGACAATCTGAGTTTCTAATAAATGAGGTTCTTATATGGATAGTTATTTAGAACCTGGAGATTGTAATTGTTTTGTTTGTTGAGTAGGTTGGTTTCTTTTAATTGAGAATGTGAATAGATAATTGTTGTCGTTGCCATGTTGCTGATTTTATGAAGGTGATTTACGTGCCACTGTAAGAGGTTCTTGTGAGGAGAAAATTGAGGTCTCCCGTGGAATGCCTAGTTGGTGGATTTTGGATATTGAGTGATTATCATTGAATTAAAGGTCGATTTTATTTTTTGAATCCCTTTTGAGGTGACACCATTGTTGATATGTGGATTGTATTTGTATTTTAGGGTTGATTGATTTGTGGATGGGATTTGATGAAACTTTCTTTGTGTGGCTTTTCTGAGTTAATCTCAAATTTGAAGGAAATTTTATCCTTGTGTTGGAATTATTGGGGAAAACTCTTGTTGCTTCATTTTACCCTTGTTTCTGTGTTGTCGTTATTTTGGCTTATAGAGGCTTGAGATGATTGACAATTGATGTTATCTCTTTATGTGCCCTTGATGTGGTAAGTGTTTTTGTATCATGATTTTGAAAGGGTTGTAGGAGAATTGCCGAGACTCTGATTATGTGTTTATAGCAAGATGGGCAATGCCTCGCATGTTTCTCTATTGAGATCTAATGTTCATTTTATGTAGTATAACCCTTGGATTTTGGTTTATATTTTGGGTCTCTAGGGAGAGTGGCTCTTCGTGGGGGTCAACGCCTCAAATAGGAGGAAGGGCTGACGATAACCCACGTAAGAATAGATTAACACGTGAAAACCTAATAATAGAACCTAGGGGGATGGATAGTAAAAAACATATAAGATAATCTTGGATACCTCGTCTATGCATTAGGGCTATCTCAGACTAATGGTAGATTGAGAAGGCTGTGGTCGACAAAGTCATAGCCTCTTCCTTATGAGAGCTTAATGGCTCCGCATGAGTCACCCTATGGGGTCGGCGCCTCAAGTAGGAGGAAGGGCCAGGATAACCATACATGGGGTTTGGTGCCTCAAGTAGCCTAGTACAACCAGTGCTTGGAGGAAGAGCACAGGATAACCCATGCAGGACTATGCGACGACACTCTCCACTAGTTTCCCTTATGCTTTGTTTCCTTGGTTGCCTCTAGAAGTGTGTTATGATTGTTGTCTTGGATTTACTTTGCAAGTGATTATGATTGTTGCTTTTGATTTATCTATGATGTGTTTTTATGGTCTTGTGGTTACTATGATTGGATCTTGGTTGTTGTCATTTATGATCTATGAAATTTTTTGTTGTTGCTTTTGGAGTTATTGTTAATATGATATTTTGTATGATGTTGAGTTTTGTGGTTCCCTCTTTGGATGTTCTTGGTTGAGGTCTCTTTCTTGCCAGATCCTAGCATGGGGGGTGGGTCTTTAGACTCACGTGGTCGGGTGGAACGTGCTAAGCACCCTGGCATTGGGTCCCTCGTCAAGGATTGAGAGGTGTGGATTGGTGCCAGTTGTGGTGACTCCAAAGTTGTATCCATCTTTGAGCTAGTTATGATACTTTTTATTCATTTGTATAATAATATGATACTTTGAATCCAACAGGAAAGGATAGGACCCTCGGTGTATTGCGCAATGCACCAGTATCCTTCCTGTCAGGGATGCACTATGGACCCTTGTGGTTTTCTATGATGTGTTTTCCAGTGATGTGAGTTATGTGTGTGAATATTTCAAGTGTGTGTGGAATTTGCCTTCTTGTTGTCCTTGAGTGATGAATTATGTTTTCTTGAATTTGTGAAGGTGTAAAATCTTTCCTTTTCTCGAAATTGATACGAGATTTGGTATTGAATAATGAATAAAGTGGAGTGTTTTGTGTGAAAATGATGAGTTTTAGTGAAAAAGTACATTTGAGAGGATAATTATGCTTCAATTTTATGAAATTATAACATTTTAAGGTAAAGAATTAGATTGAATTCTTGATACTAATGTGTTTTGTTCCATTGTAGTTAATAATCTCTAGGTAATGGAATTGGTATTTGTAGAGATAGATATTTCTAATGTCAAGTAGAAATTAATTTTTTTTACAGTATAGGAATTAGATTTATGGTTAGCATCCTTATACGAATATTTCCTAACTAATTAGAAGAAAATTGTTTATGAGTTACTAGAATTGTTTTGACCACTATGAGTGGTTTGGTGGGAGGGACAGTGTGGTATCACTCGCTCGCGAGTGCCCTACTACGCTGGGAGTTCCTCTCATGATGTATTTGTGATATATATGTATTGTGCACGACATTTGTTTGCATGCAGGATTGCAAGAACCAAGTCTCGATTCCACCTGCATTGTTAGGACAGGGCGAGCATCTTATACACCCAATGGGTTTGACGTGGAAAAAATTGAGCTGAAAAAAAAATTTCCCCAACCCAGTTCATCACCAATCCTCGTGTTTGACAAAATGGTCTGGTTGCAACCCCATCACCACCTTCGTTTTGGTATCATTTCCTTATTTTTGGTTTGTTTGATTTTCGTTGCTTAATTGACGACGTTTAATTAATGATTTAATTTATGGTGATTGATGATATTGTTGTGTTACCATGCTTATACTTGAGCTCAACTTCCAGGAATAAGTCGAAGCATGGGAAGGATGTAGTGCCCCTCCATGATTTTCCCTTTCAAGATTGTTTGATTTGAATTTGTTTAATGATGTTCATTGGGTCGATTGAATTAAATAAAGTGCTAGTTAAATTACATTGATTGGTATGATAAGAAATTTATTAAAATAAAGTATTAAATTATAAAGTGTTTTTATAATCAAATATAAAAATGATTATTATTTGGTGTTGAGTTTTAATAATGAATTAAAATGTGAAAAGGTATTAATAGGATATAAAAATAAATAAAATATCAAAATGGATGAGGACAAATGATAAAGAGAAAGAAAAGCAAACAAAGGATAGAAAGGTTTTCATGCAAGTTCATGCATAACTTTGATCAAGTTGTCGAAAAAGAAACTTGATGTTTTCTTTCCGATTTTGAGAGATTCTTTGGATTTCTGGGTTTTAAAAAAAAAAAAACTTTCTTTTGTAAAGATTTTTCCCTTTTTGAGGGGGAATTCATTCGGTTTTTTGCGGAAAGAGCAAGATTGGGCTGCTGGAACTCTGTATTGCAAGTTTTGAAAATGATCTAGTATTAGTGAAAGGAATTGGATGTACAGGATTCGAGAAATTTGTTTATTCCATTTCATCAGTGAAGAAGTGATATTGTATATAAAAAAAAAGTACCAGAAGAGGATCATGGTAGAGGTAGAGGTTTGTTCTGGCACTGAACTCTATTTCAGCCATGAAGGATTCCAGGTTGGCCTCTTTGTCATTCCTCATTTCGTTTATCTGTTTAATGCAATAAGAATTTGTCCTCTCTCTGTTGATTGAAAAAAGTTTGATTGTTCATCTTATGCATGTTGTTCAATGCTAGATTTGAACTCCATTTTAGAATTTGATGCCCTAGACTAATTTCCATTAGTATTTGAATGCAAGCCTTTGAGCTTTCCCTATCATTGGCATTTATCTGATCTAGCATATGTCGATTCATATTTGATATTTATTATTGAAATGGGATGGATTTTCCTTGTGAGTTTATAGAGTTCTATATTTTATGCCAATTTCTTAGAAAACATGCCAATAGAAGTATTGCATATAGGACATTATGCATGGTAGGATATTTGTTGTTATTGCATTAGGAATGACATACTGAACTGAGTAACTCGACCGCTTTTCTTGCGTAGCGTTCTTTATACAGCCTTGGTGTTTTCACCTGTTGATGCATTTCCTTGAAAGTGTCCTATATCTCAATCAAATTTTAATCAATTATAGTCCTTTTGATGAAAGACCGTCCCAATATTGGTGTATCAATTTTATTTTTGCCTTTATTATCCTTACTGCTTTTGTGACACTATATTGATTGTGCTTAGCATTTGGTATCTAATTGACTCTCCCTCTGATGAAAAGATGCTAGATAATATGATTTTGTTAGTTTGAAGTTCAGAGAATACTTAGTTTTAGTAAGGTATTTTGTGCAATATACACTTAACCTCATACTATATTGCTTGAGATCCATACATTCGAGTTTATGCAACATCATTTAATAGCTTAATTGTTCTTTTTCTTTTGGGGAGGACTTTGATATCAATTATTGGTCTTCTGGCGATTTGTATTGGTATATGTAAATGCTTTGTAAGTATGATGAACAATTTCCAAATTCCAATATTCACTTTCTATATACTTGGCAACCTATCACAGTTACAACATTTAGAGTCCAGGCATTGTATAGCCTCCCTGATAGCATTGGTGATCTATCATAGCTGCAACTTTTAGACTTGCAAAGGTGTAGTAAATTAAATTGCCCCCTTGATTTTATTTGCAACCTGCCCCATCTACTGTACTTGAAAATAGAATGCTGTAGAAATTTAAATAATCTCCTGATACCATTTTCAGCATGTCTTGGCTATAGCAATTGAACATAATAGGTAGTTTAAAGGTTTAAATAATCTCTCTAATTTCACTATCAACCTATCACAGCATCAACACTTGAAAATGGAACATTGTAGAGGTTTGAATAATCTCTCTGACTCCATCGTCAACAGTATACGTGCCTTTCCTATGCTTTCACATTTTTGCATACAAATCTACCTTGACACAGTATTATGGTGCAAGCTTATTTTTTAGTTTATTTCTTTTAAGAACATTGCCTCTGGATTAATGATTGAAAACCCATCCTTCAATCTGGTATGATTCATTGGGCACCACAGGTTTAACTGGCTTCTTTAATTCAAAAATTTTGAGAGCTTCCTTGCAAAATCCATTTTGTGTATATCCTGCATTCAATGCATTCCATGAGACTACAATTCTTTGAGGAATTCTGTTAGTTAGTCCACACACCCTGTTCCTGTTGTTTTTGGTCTATTTAATGCGTCTTGTTTTAAATGTTGAAATCTCTCTTGAAATATTCAAAAGATTTTCTAAAGTTACTCAGAGGTTCATTTCCTTGACTAGGAGAAATTAGGAAGGTATTATTGAAAGGAAGCTAAAAGCACTATTTAAGATGAATAAAATTTGGATTCTTTTATAGATGTTTCTTTTGAATTATATTATTTTTATTAATTTAGCTGGAATATAGTGAATTAATTTTTATTTCGGTTTATTGGGTATCAAAAAGGTCTAGGGAATCTGAATTACTTTCATATAGATAAATAGTCTTTAAATAGAAATATAGATGAAAAGGGGGAAACAAAGGAATATGTTAGATGAGTGGGAATTGAGAAAAAATAAATAAATAAATAAATGCTTAAAGGGAAATATAATTGGTTGTGCAATAGTGAACTTAGATAATTAAAAAATATGCTAATATTTTCTCTCATCATATTTTAAATAAACCATCATGAGTAGAGAAGTAAAATGTAAGCAATGGTTTAAATGTTCTTGAAGTTCATTACTTTTGATTTGTTAGTGAAAGAATCGTGCATGTGATAAAATATTTATTGGGATATCTAGAAAATATGTTTAGAGAATTTCATAAGTTATCTTAAATTACTTCTAATTGAATAGATAAAATGTATTTGATTTTTTATTGATAAAATTTGGGAATTTAGTTATAGTTGGTTTTCTTCTTATAAAGGAAATTAGAGATGTCTAGTTAGGAATTCATGAAACAAAATGTAGTTAGTCATGTAGTTTGTTAAAATAGATAGGATGGAATGATTAAAAGATTAGTGATTATAGTACCTTATAAATGGTTAGTGAAATTGATTTGTAAATTCATTAATTAGGGGAGCAATGTTTAGAGGGATATGGTTTATTTATATTTTGGATCCTTGGAGAGTTTAGTTATATGGTTGCATTTGGTAATCTCGTAATGGGTGGTTGTATTGAACTCTTTAATAGTGGAATTGTGTATATTAGAATTAATCAACATCTTTGGTCATGGTTAAGTATTGTTGTAAACCCTATTTGTCTTCATTTTGGTAGTTTTATAAATTTGCATAAACAAAATAAATTGTTCTTAAATTGAGATTTCATTCTTAATTATTTCACTTGGATTGTTAGTTAGGGGATAAATTTATGACAATCCGAGTTTCTAATAAATGAGGTTCTTATATGGATAGTTATTTAGAACCTGGAGATTGTAATTGTTTTGTTTGTTGAGTAGGTTGGTTTCTTTTAATTGAGAATGTGAATAGATAATTGTTGTCGTTGCCACGTTGCTGATTTTATGAAGGTGATTTACATGCCACTATAAGGGGTTCTTGTGAGGAGAAAATTGAGGTCTCCCGTGGAATGCCTAGTTGGTGGATTTTGGATATTGAGTGATTATCATTGAATTAAAGGTTGATTTTCTTTTTTGAATCCCTTTTGAGGTGACACCATTGTTGATATGTGGATTGTATTTGTATTTTAGGGTTGATTGAATTGTGGATGGGATTTAATGAAACTTTCTTTGTGTGGATTTTCTGAGTTAATCTCATATTTGAGGGAAATTTTATCCTTGTGTTGGAATTATTGGGGGAAAACTCTTGTTGCTTCATTTTACCCTCATTTGTGTGTTGTCATTATTTTGGCTTCTGGAGGCTTGAGATGATTGACAATTGATGTTCTCTCTTTATGTGCCCTTGATGTGGCAAGTGTTTTTGTATCATGATTTTGAAAGGGTTGTACGAGAATTGTTGAGACTCTGATTATGTGTTTATAGCGAGATGGGCAATGCCTCACATGTTTCTCTGTTGAGATCTAATGTTCATTTTATGTAGTACAACCCTTGGATTTTGGTTTATGTTTTGGGTCTCTAGGGAGAGTGGCTCTTCGTGGGGGCTAGCGCCTCAAATAGGAGAAAGGGCTCAGGATAACCCATGTAAGAGTAGATTAACAAGTGAAAACCTAATAATAGAACCTAGGGGGATGGATAGTAAAAACATATAAGATAATCTGGGATACCTCGTCTATGCATTAGGGCTATCATAGACTAATGGTAGACTGAGAAGGCCGTGGTTAGCAAAGTTGTAACATCATCCTCATGAGAGGTTAATGGCTCTGCATGAGTCACCCTATGGGGTTGGCACTTCAAGTAGTAGGAGGGGATAGGATAACCATAGATGGGGGTTGGCACCTCGAGCATCCTGGTACAATCGGTGCTTGGAGGAAGAGCACAGGATAAGCCATGTAGGACTATGCAATGACACTCTCCACTAGTTGCCCTTATGCTTTGTTTCCTTGGTTGCCTCTGGAAGTGTCTTATGATTTTGGTCTTGGATTTACTTTGTAAGTGATTATGATTGTTACTTTTGATTCATCTATGATGTGTTTTTATGGTCTTGTGGTTACTATGATTGGATCTTGGTTGTTGTCGTTTATGATGTATGAAATCTTCTATTGTTTCTTTTGAAGTTATTGTTAATATGATATTTTGTATGATGTTGAGTCTTTTGGTTCCCTATTTGGATGTTCTTGGTTGAGGTCTCTTTCTTGCCAGATCCTAGCACGGGGGGTGGGTCTTCAGAATCACGTGGTCGGGTGGAACATGCTAATCACCCCATTGGGTCCCCAGTCAAGGATCGAGAGGTGCGGATTGGTGCCACTTGTGGTGACTCCAGAGTTGTATCCATCTTTGTGCTAGTTATGATACTTTGTATTCATCTATTCAACTATATCTTTCTACATGGATTCCTATTCATGTTGGAGAACACTGTTGTATCATTGTTACTCTTGAACATTGTAATGAAATGTAATGTGATACCTTGTGTGGATTTTGATCTATGGCAGTTGTTATTCGATACGTTGTATTGTGGAAATATGTCCCTTGAGTTTATATGATAATATAAAGTTTATCATTTTGAGTTTTGAGGTAAATTTTTATATATGTTGTATATTCGTACATGGATGGTTTCTTATTAATGTTTTGTCATGTATGTGTTACATTCATAGATGTTTACTTTGTTTTGGATTATATCTTTGGATTTCATTCTTTATCGATGTATGGATTTAAGTTTCGTAATGACTCCTTGTGTACCGCAAGGGATGTAAGTGTTAGAAAATTTGTCAAATCATGTTTTATGACTTGTGACTCAATGTGCATCTCATGTAGGTTTAGTTATACTTAAAAAAAAAATTGTGTGGTAATTATTGTTTAGTTGTCCTTTGGGGTTCGCACGACGGGGCATTACAACATGAGTGTGTGTATGCTCAATTAGGCTCAAATAAGGGTTACCAAACCAATTTCTTCTCCTAATTAATACTTCCCCTCTCTTCTAGAGGTTTGAACCTATTCCTGCATGCAACTTAGTTCATCATAATAGTAGTTAGCTGATAACAATACATTCATATGCATCACACATATTCATTTATAGAATCATTACAAAACATTAAATTAAATCAAACATTCATTCATCATATTTCCATCAAGAGTCATATACAAAACACATTCACATTTATTAAAGAAATTTTATCAAACAAGGTAATAGTAAATAGGTTATAACACATGAGGTGTAATATATTCCCCCCTTGTGAATCATTATCCTTGATGATTTGTAAGCAGCAAATATTATCATAACATAAAGCACAACATTACAAAACATAACATCATGAAAAATCATTTTTTTCTAAGAGTTTTCAAGATCTAGAAATACTTGTGGAAAATTTTGCTTCTTTTCAACATAGTCTTCCAATACGCTGGAATATTCTAGATACTTATCCCATTGGACATTGCATTGAAAAACCTCTATGTTAAATGTAAGTGGAGATTATGTGTTCCAAGCACCTTGAGAGGCTCGATTGTTACCACTCCTAGGTCCTATACCTGTAAATCATTCCAATCAATAACATGGTTATCATCTGGTATATGCTTCTTAAGATTTGAGGCATGAAAGACATTATGCATCCTGACAAGAGCTGACAACAAGGAAATTATATATGCAATAGGGTTGAATTCTTCAAGAACCTCAAAAGAACCTACATAGCATAGAACTAGTTTAGATGAATTTCCAAACTTGATATAACTCCCGTGAGGTTTAACTCTCAGCAAAACCTTATCCCCTACTGAGAAATTCTTGTGTACTCATTTAGAATCAACATAACTTTTCTTCCTATCGTTAGCTTTTGCTAGCCTTTGCTTGATAATTCCAACTTGTTCCTACATTTTTGATGTTAACATGTTTGGCCCAAATCTTATCCTATCTTCCAACTTATCCCAACTTATAGGAGTTTGACACTTCCTACCATATAATGCTTCAAATAGAGTCATCTTGATTGTAAAATGATATGACTTGTTATATGCAAACTCAACCAAAGGTAGATAATCCTCCCATTATTTTTTTAATCCATGTAATACATCCTTAGTAGGTCTTCTAATTCTTGGTTGAGCTTTTCAAAATTTCCATCCATTTCTAGATGATATGTAGAAATTATGTTGAGTTGAGTCACAAAGTAAATAAAATAAGGTTTTCCAAAATCTAGATGTCACACAAGCATCACTATTGGAAATGATATTTTTAGGAATCCCATGTAGTCTAAATATCTCTTGAATAAAATTTTATACTATTATAGGAGCTCCATTAGTCATATTCCCTAGTATGAAGTGAGGTACCTTTGTAATTTTTTCAACCACTACCAGAATGAAATTGTGCTTATTCCTTGACATTGGAAGACCTTGCAAAAAATCCATGCTAATAACTTGTCACTCGCTTCCTGGAACTTCATGTGGATACAAAAGACCTGTAGGATGATGATGCTTTGCCTTCACTCTTTGACATTCTAAGAAACTTGCTACAAATATCACTACATTCCCTTTCATTCCCTTTCATAAATATAATGGCTTTACATCGGCCAACATCTTAGTTACACCAAGATGTCCTAAACATGGTGCATTGTGAACTTCTTTCCAAACCATGGTCCTTAATTCCCTTGTGTCTGATATAGAAATCCTTCACTTAATTCTCAATAAACCATTAGGTTCAAAGTGATACCTTTCATACCTTCAATCTTATGGATTGTCTAAGAGTGATTTCTTGACTTTTTCATAAAATTCACCACCCTTAGATTCTTACAACACTTTACCTTTGAAGTCATTTTGGATTGACATCATTGAGGAGATATGCCTCCTATGACTTAGGGCATTGGAAACCTGATTCTCATTTCCCTTGATATAACTGATGTTGAAATCATAATCATATATCAATTCCAACCATCTCCTTTTCCCTGCATTCATATTAGGATGAGCAAAAAAATACTTTAGACTATGATGATAAGTCTTTAATTCAAATGGCTTCTCCAACAAATAATTTCTCCACATTTTTAATGCATGGACAACTACTGCTAACTCCAAATCATGTGAAGCATAATTTTGTTCATAAGGCTTCAACTTCCTTGAATCATAAGCTATGATTCACCCTTCTTGCATCAATACTCCACCTAAACTTTCTCCTAAAGCATCCATAATAACTACAAAGTTTCCATCTGGATCTGGTACCTTTAGTATTGGTGTTGTGGTCAAATTTTCTTTGAGTTGGTAAAATGTTTCTTGACATTTCTCAAACCACTAAATTTTTTTCCCTTTCCTTTGCAATGACATGATGGGAAAAGATATTATTGAAAATCTTGCAATGAACTTATATTAATACCCATCCAAACCCATTAAACTTTTGACTTTTGGCACATTCACCACTCTAGCATCGATTCTATCTTCATTGGATCAACTGCAATCCCGTCACCCAAAATTACCTAACCCAAATATTGTACTCCCTCTAGAAGGAGGTACACTTTGAGAGTTTTTTGTATAGCTTATGCTCTCTCAATCGTTGGAGAACAATCTCTAGATGCTTGATATGTTCTTGTTCATTCTTATAGTAGATTAAAACATCATCCAAGAAGACCAACACAAACCTATCCAAATATTCCCTAAATACATTCTTCATTAGGTTCATGAATTTTGCTAGTGCATTCATTAGCCCAAATGGTACAACTATAAACTTGTAATAACCGTATCTAGTTTTGAAAGATATCTTGAAAATGTCTTCATCCTTGATTCTCAATTAGTGATAACCTAAACTTCAAGAGTCGAGTGAACTTCTCCTAATACTCACTCACTAAGGAGTCACCTTACCTCAAGTTTTGGTCATAGAAGAGTTGAGGCAACCATTATTTTTAGAAAATCTCTACAAATTCACTCCAAGTGAGACTTAAGGACCTAAGTAGAAACTCCATCTTCTTATTCATCCACTAGTTGAATGTTTCACCACCTAACTAAAATCCTCCCCAAAAGGATTTAGTGATCTCATAGTAATTTTTGATTTCAAAATACTTCTCCATCTCTGTAATCAATTCTTCTTCCACATCTCTAGTAGTATTACCTTAAAATTTTGGTTGTTTGATCTTTCTCATGTCACAAGATAACTCAGTTTCTAAATGCTTCCTTTTGGTTCCCTTAATCTGATCAATATTGTGACTTATCATTCTCACGTTCACTAGATTGAGTGTGCTCATGAGAATTATCCCCTTCTTCTTTTTTGTTGGGAAATTATTCTTCATTATTTGGAACTTCTTGTTCCTCTCTTTCATTTCCCCTAACTTCCTATTCAAAGTTCCCTATTCTCACTCTTATTTCATCCATGATAGTTATAATGTGATCCAACATAGCTTCGACATTCTCAACACCTTGACCTACTTCCTGACTTTCCCCAACATTAGATCTTATCCTAACCATTTTACCAAGAATATTTATACCTAGAGGTTTCATTTTAATTAGATCTATGAAATTTTTTTCAATGTTAACAGGTATGTGCAGGATCATGATGGACAAAAAAGTGGCAATATGATGGGTATGTGTAGGGTATGTGGCTAACGACTTTTTCTTTACCCAAATTTGATGAAATGAAAAGGGTTTTTAAAGGATATTCTCAGCTTTCCACCAATATAAATTATGCTTTACTTTTAATTTAATAAATTATTATTATTAATTTTCTATTTGAATTACGACTAAATTCTTGATTGATAGGCTGATCAAAAAACATATATAGATTTCAAATGTTATCACATTCTTTGAATCTAAAACATGCATCACATTATATGCTTCACATACTGTAGGATTAAAAAAAATTCATGAAGTTTTGACCAAGTTAAGGTGGTTAGGCATACGAGTTTTTATATTTTTTAAAAGTTGTAATAAAATTTTCATAATTAATTATTTACTTGGAAAAAAATTGCAAAAAAATATGTATCACATCGGGACATGAGTCCTCTACTTATATCTGAAATCTTATAAAAAACTATTATCATTTTATTGTGGTTAGGGTGGTCAGATAGACACCTACTTCTTTTTTTTCCCTAAAATTTAAGTACTGCTACATTGAAATTTCAAATTTTCACCAAATAGATTTATTTTTTTAAATAAACCTAGTAGTTTAGAAACTAAATTTAATTTTCTATAGATTCTATTCTTACATATTTTTGAAATAATATAGATAACTTATTCAAATTTTTACGTCAAGTTGCCTAACTCTGATTTTTCTGAATTTTTCACCACACAAGGGCCTGTTTTTTCCATGGATGATCCTACACATACCCTAACAAAATTCCAAAAGATCTATCATTCACATAATAAATTCCATAAAAGATCTCATACACAAGTTTTTCCAAAAACATTTTTTTTCTTATAATAAAAAAAGATTTCAATTTCCCTGAGTTTACATAGAATGTCTATTCAAATAGTCTATGGGAGAGTACCCCTTGGATTCACTCTTTGATACATAACTTCATGGGGTATACCTCTCAAATTTTTTCTCATATACATCATTGAAATGGAAATAACCCTTTAATTTACCACTTGAGGCTATTACAATAACTTCCACTAAAGGAAGAATATGAGGATCCCTAAATATCATGACTATACTAACGCTACATTTTGAGCGCATATCTCTAGAAATTGGTAAAGAGTTTGACTTGGATGAGGAGATAGGAGGTATGAAGTTGACAACTTCTCACATCCTTCTCCTCTCTTGACTGATTTGTGAAAGGGCATGACTAAAATTCTTAGTATTTCTCAGTGAAATGGAATTGTTATAATTAGTTCACTCAATGGTTCAAACAAGGGCTTCTCTTTCCTTCTTGGCCCACAAGTAACACTCATTTTTGATAGCTGACTCCCTTGTAGTCATCTTAAGATGCACCATCCTGGAACAATAATTTCTAAACATTAGAATCATATAGTGTTGGATTGGAAACATAGCAACCACATAGGTTCTAGAGCTAAACCTGGTGGCTCTGATACCACATGTAACATGCCCATTGTTTTACTTAGTAATTTTACTATGTTTTACCCACAAGTGAATAGTTTATGCTTCTAATATTATGAGAAATAAAAAAAAATCTTTTATTTTCAATAATAAATGCAACATTTGAAACATAACCTTTCAAAAAAATTCCATTGCATAATCAAAGAATCATTTCATCAATATAATTAATTATTACACTTTGCATATATTTAAGATAAAATTTCAGATTTACAATTTCCATATAGATGGATACACATGATTACATACATAGGTTCAAAAAGATTACATAAGCTAGAAATACAAATTGTCTTGAATGTCCTTCTCTGAATCTTGGTTACCAACTGCATGAGGAGAAGAATCACTCAAGTGATTTTCCACCAACCATGGACTTGCTATGGTCCCCCACACATCTAGAAAACTTGGTAAGATGGGCCTCCCTTCTATGAAGAGATTGGTTTAGTAACCTCATCATTCCTTAGCCTTTTTTTAAAATGGTGATGTATCCTACATATCTAGAGCTACCATAATGTGGCTACAAATACATGTATTATATACGCAACCTAGAATGTAAATAGTGGCTACTTACACTACTTTGGCCAAACATTATCACCCAGTGCTTCGAGTGAGGGTCATCTATTTCACCACCTTCATAGCTCTATTTATTTTTTACCATTAGTATTCTATACAAAGGTTATCCACTTTCCCATGGATTATCCTAACCCCAGGAATAACCTTCCCATTAACTCCTATTTAAATGACATTTCTACTAAGTATCTAAAAGAAACTCTATCTTATGATGTGTGCTTATAGTATTAACATACTATGTATAGTAAATAAAGTTTACACATAGTGTAAAAATAGAATACATTCGTATAAATTCCAATATAGTATATATTTCTATATAAGTATAAACCAAATAGAAAGGTTTCAAAAATACAAGAAACAATCAAGAAACATGCAAGCATATCCAAGCATCATAACACACAAGTAAGACATTCTTTTCCAAACATAGCAAACATGAATAAATAATATTTCCAATATAATAACAAAGGAGTAGAAATCAACATGCCTATTTAAAATCTCCAACTAATAATTCTTCCCTCCTAGCTTAATTACTCAAGGTCGCTTGCAACTTCCTCTAAGAACAACCCAATTCCCACTTCTAGCCTCTTACCAAATCTCTCAACAATACTAATGCAAAATAACAAAACAACTCACTAATTCTCAATCTCTCAACTCAATTTGCACAGAAAATATAGCAGAATAACAATAGAGTAATCAGATTGAAATCTATAGAAAATGGTAGAATGAGCACCTCTATATATACTAAAATGTCAGCAACCAAAGGCTACAAACAAGATAATAATTATGCCACCTTTCTATCCCCATGCAATGACTCATCTAACTAACTTACAAATTTGCAACACATAATTGTCATCACCTTTCAAATGGCTGAGTCAACTTGTTTCAAGAGACAAGAAGACTCTTTTATTGAGTCAAATGAAAAACTACATTTTAAGCATGTTTCCTACTTGGTTTGAAAGTTTATTACCCCTCTATATTGTTGTCAACTTATCATTGACTAAGTTTATGCACATCTATTGGTTTAGGACTCCATTTTTGCTTCCAAAAGCTACAAGTTTTGGTGCCACATTTCACGTTTTGGCACCCTTATAGATAGCATTCTTGAAGAATTCTAATATTTTAAACTATTCTCATTTCCTTTTCCAAAGTTTCACTTTATGCCAATAAATATTAATGGCCTTTTGAATTGGTCGACTCTTGTTTCATTCACAATTTTAACACTATGCAACATGTTAAAACAAGGAAACACTATATGCACATAAGCTTCACTTAAAGCGCTTTACTAATATTAACTCTAGCACTATGTAATGTGCTTGAATATATCTTAAATAACTATCATTCATATACTATATATATAATATATGTATATATATATATATATATATATATATATATATATATATTCAACCTAATATATATATTGAAACATAGAAAAAAAGGATGGGTGAATTTCCCAAAATGGAAAAGTGCATCCAAAGAGGGAAAAGGGGTCCTACTTCTCCAATTTCATTAGGAAATGAGATCCAAACTATGAAATGATTTTCAACCTTGAGGTGAATCAAGTCAAAGTGTGACTCTATTGATTTCCTTTTTATGCAAGGACATGGGTCTTGATTAAACAACACTTTGCAGAGAAAGATTAAAAATAGAAAATTAACTCGAAATTGCAATCTATAAAGTGGATTTAAAAAACTAAGCATAATACTGATGGAACCTACAGACTTTCTAGAGAATTTGGAAGAGATAAATCTTCTATACCTCTCACAAAAAGTGCTTTCTTAATGCCAACTAAGGACTCATTCGCCCTATGGTGAATGGGTCCTGGCTGGGGATTTGGAAAAATGGTTTTTGGGTTCTGTTCTCCTATGTCTACACTCCCAAATTTTTGAATCTCATAGTTAGAAAACCAAAAATAAATTTTGTAGGTCAATTTTGTGAAATTGCAAGAATGGTGACAACAAATTCAACTTTGACAACTTTGCAATTTTTCTCTTTAATAGATCTTCCACCTAAAATCCGCAAACACACATCAAGAGGGAAAAATGTTGTTTGATTAGGTGAATGGGGGTTTGCCTTGGTCAAATCCCATTTTGGTACACTAGTAGAATTTGGCAAATAAATGACTACATGACTAAAAATTTTAGTCACAACAACTAAAGATGACTAAATTCTACTCATTTTTTGCAACACAAAATAAATGACTAATTTGATTATCATAAGTGACTAATTTGATCATTGGGTAAAAAACACAACTAAATAATTAGTCACACAAATAAAAATTAGACAATATCATATGAAAGTGGATAATTAAAAAAATAAGTTCGAATTGAGGGAGTGGGTTGTATTATAATATAATATAATAATAATATATTATATTACAATACAATATAATATGATATGATATATATAATATATATATATATAATATATATATATATATATATAATATATTATATAATATATATATATATATATATATATATATATATATATTATATATATAATATTATTATTATATATAATATAATATATATTATATATTATATAATATTATATTATAATATAATATAATATTTATATTATAATATAATATAATATTTATATTATAATATAATATAATATTATATTATAAAATTATATTATAATATTATATTATGATATAATATTTAATAATATTTATTGTGCAAAAGTGGGAGATTTATGTATTGTAATTTATTTTCTTAATTTGAATTCCATTTTAAAATCCTTTTTTAGTGATGAAATTAGGGTGAGAAACTTAGGGCAAGCAAATTAGGGTGGGAAAATTTTCATTTTAATAAACACACTCTAAAACCCTCACTGAAACCTTATTTTCATTTTTAGGTTGTAGCTCGCCAAATTGGAGAAGTGAAAAGTCAATACCAACTACATGACTGATGGAGAAATAGATGGGGTCTCTTTGGAGAGTAGTATCCTCTTTATCTGAGCATGTCATATCCAAATAGACGAGTGGATTGAATAATGATGGTAGATTAGATCATTCAGATAGGGAGTGAAGGTGTGGGCTCGACCAGTCGAGAGTTAATAGAGGAAGAGTTTGGAGGAGCTAAAACTAATAGTGGTGGGGAAAGCAACAAAAAATGACAATCTAAAATAGGTAAAAATCTAAATGTGCTCATTATGCCATAATGTAAGAACCTAAATGTGCTCATTATTTGATCTTGGCCATAATTTCATTTTAATAAACATACTCTAAAACCCCTGTCAAAACCTTATTTTTGGGTTGTAGCTCACCATATTGGAGATTTGAAAGGGAAATACCAACGAGGAAGAGTTTGAAAGAGCCAAAACCAATAGTGGTGGGGAAAGCAACAAAAAAAGGTTGCATATGGAAGCCTGCACCTAGAATATGAGATCCAAATTTCCAACTTTCATTTTTGAGTCACTTCTTAATTGTCAAGTCTTTATTTTAACTAAATTATTCTATTTAAACCTTAAGAAACAACACCATTTTTTGGAGATCTTGTTGGTGATTTTTCCAACAGAACCAAGCAATTCTCTAAAAAGTAGCCAACTCTTATATTGAAGAATTGTGGCGTTAGTGGCCAACACAATGAGTATAGTATTTTGTGGTCCTTACTCCTTCACTTCAGGCTCTGTGAAACCTAGGAGGGTGATCCCAATTGTGTTTTTGTGAAGTATATTTGATTAGTAACACATTTATACATAGATTGATTCCTATTTATTTGCAAATAAAATCCTTCTCACTAAAGATTTGGTGAATTTTTGAATGAATGACTATCTATTTGCTAGGAATTGGGGATATTCCTTCCCCATACTAACCTTGAAAAGATTTTAGATGAATATTGTCTCATCTTAAGCCTGTTAGCTCTCAAAAACGTAGGTAAGAATACCTCAAGAGGTTGCCAATCTCTTGGTATGTTTTAGGGTAATAGACAAAGCCAAATGGTTTAAGCTTTCTACTCTTTAGGTGTTGCTGAACCTAGGCGGGTGTACCTATATGAGTTGGAAAACTTGACTTATGCTTATTTCTTTTTGAACTATTTTTCCCACAATGGTAGATGGGAGTGGACAAATAAAATTGGAATTTGGTATAAATTGTATCGCAATATTAAAACTAAAACCTAATATGTTTAGTTAACAGATGTAAAAAATGAATGAAACTAAATAATGAAAATGCAGAGACTGGTGCCTTATTGGGTATGCGGAGTCAAATGAAAACTAGATGAGCAGCTTCTTTTTGGAAGGCATTCAAATTGTTTGGTATATATTTTAGTTTATAACTTGTATAAACATGCAAGATTATGACTATCAAGTTCTTCTTAACGATCTAGATGAATTTCCCTAATTACTATGATCAATTAAAAGGATTTAATCTTTCCTTGAAAGAACCAGTCAATTAACCACATAGATACAACAAATGTGCACTAATAAATTGAACATAAACTTGTTATATCAATTTAAATAACCAGAAAAAATTAATATTGGAGACAACTACAGTAATACTTTCAATGAACACAACAAACAATTGACACCAAAAATACGCCACCACATTAAATGATTCTTATTGATATCTTCATAATTTCAATGTTCATGCATCATAGTCTCATATCTGTGAAACATTATATTCTATTGTATCCTCCTATTATATCTTATCTTTGATATTCTATCTATCTATCTATATCTTCTATTTCTTTACTGAAATAGATATTTATACATCAAATACATGAAAGGACACGTCCTTTTAGAAATTTCACATATTAACTAACAAATAGATTAAAGAAAATGAGGCTCTGTTTAGCCATAAATGAAATTTAGACAGATGATCCAAATAATCCTGGCGTTCGTGTGTATCCACATCTCCAACCGCATTCTGGATTGAAATCTCCATCCTTATCATCTTCTCATTTTGCTCGCTCGCCTCTTCCAATGTCATGTTTTCAGTAGTAGCAACCTTCAGGATTTCATGTAGTATCGACTCATTCTCACCTTTCCATTTGGTTACTCCCTTAAGTTCTCCTCTATCATCAGAGAATGTAGTCGATGTTTTCTTAGCAACATTTGTCAATCCCTATGCATCCCCTTGTAATTCTTCATAGAAGTTTTGATGCATATTTATAAAATGATTTGTAGTTTCAATTGTTGCACTATTAGCAACATCTCTTTGGTTCACTTCTTGAAACTTCTCCATAATCCATTCAGTCATCCTTTCATGTTCTTTTAATGTAGCAAGTGTATGAGAATATTTTCCCTAGAGTTTATTCAACCAAGATGTCAAACTGTCCTGCCTTTTCTTGATTATTGCCACAAGTGCATCAAATTTTCCTTGGGAGTAAACACTTGATCCTTCCCAATGATCTTTTGACTGAGAGCCTTCACCCTGGGTAAGCAACTTGGGTGCCTTCATAGTAACACCTAATAAATATTTTAGGCGATCATTTTCTCTCAACACCATTTCGTTGTTTGTTTTATAGATCTCTCTCTCCTTAATCAACATCTGAATTTGGGCCTTGTTTAATTTTGCAACATTTATCCCAATTTTTGCGGTAGCCACAGGATCAGCTTCTCCAACCTTTAAATTCATGACATGTCCAAATGCCTTTTCAATGTCAATAACTAGTGATTTCCTATGGGGTGGATATAAGGCCCAAATCATTAAGGATCCTTCATTTGTATTGTATTTGGATCCTGCATACACTTTTGTTACCCTTTATTGGTCTAGCTTGTGTGTAGCATTACTTTTCCTTAAGAAACTATCAAAGACAAGTGCAAAATTGAGATCTAGCCTGGGAAAGATCATGACACCAACATTTTCCAACATTTTTCTCCCCTTTTGTTTATACAAAAATGCTTTAAATTCTGGGGAATTTATGAACTCATCATCTGAAACAAATGATCTATACTCAATATTCCTTACATCTGCCTCTTCACTCTCTTCAATACTCAACTCTCTGGTTGGGAAAATATATTGTTGAGTTCTTAATCTAGATACCTTACTTGGTTGACTTTGTGGCATATTATCCTTGGATGATTCCTCCCTAGAAGATAACAACTCTACATCCCGCAACCTTTGATTATACCTTTCAACCACCATCTCTGCTTCTTCCTCATCCAAATTCCAGATCATATCATCAAAATGATAGGGCACATGTTGATACCCTCCAAATTTTATCTTTATTTTAGTAGAATTAATATACCCTTTTGGGTCAAAGTTCTTTCTGGGTGGTCCTCTCTTCATATTGTATTGTAGCAATTTATCAAGGATCAAATTATATCCTTCCTTGGCCAACACAGTGAAATCACCAAAACATAATGTACTAGGCATGAAGGCCTATTTCCCAAAGGAACTAAGATTCATAACACTAGAATAATCCATCTGTTTGATAATATCTAAGTATGAAATTCTGTTTGGGACTATTTTTGGAAAAATGAAAGGGGCATCTTCAAACCCATAAACTCTAATCACAGTAGCTCCCGCCAAGCAGTACCAATCTCCCCAATTATGATCTATTGGCCCATTGAAATAATTTGGCTGAAGAAATCTCTTTATCTCTTCAGATAAAGAATAATTACAAGGATGATTGTACAATTTGTACAATGTCTTCACAAAATATTCTTCAAAATGAATAAAACTAGAATTGGAAAACCTACTATCCCAAATAGTAGTCCACATTTGGATAGGTAATGCTTCACCATCTTTATTAAACTAAGAAATCCTCATCTCCGGAGGCCATAGTCCCAACTCCTATCCAAAAGATAACACCATATGCATCAATAATGAATAATGCCTAAGATGAAAGATAGATATTCCACCTTTTATTGCCATCAATCCTGAATCAAGCCCCTTAAAAATGTACGAGGCATAATCAAATGGCCTAGAATTGTGGTATTGGATATCTGCTGAGATTAGCATTGGTACAATTTACATATACTCTTGGGCATCCATTCCCAATACCTGGCATATTGAGAAGTAAGTGTATTTCATATAAGGTTCAAACAGGTCCACATGATAAGGAGGTCCATCACTATCCTATAGAGGAACTGGTTTGCTGCCCTTTTTAATCCTGTGAATTGGTAGCCTCCAACCCTTATAAATCATGTCCATTCTCGAGAACTCCTTCTCCAATTCTTCACATATGATCTCTTCATTTCAAAACCCTTCCAAATTAAAAACCTCTCCTATTGCCTCTTTTGACAAATGTATTTGTGGTTTTCTGGACGGGTCACATATAGCTTTGTGTTTCGGATCATAATGATCAGCTAACAGTTTTACCAATTCTGCATTTACAAATACATTAGGGCACACCAGTTTTCCTAAATTAAGCTTCCATGGATTACAAACTAGTTCAAAACAGTTTCTCCAATGATAATGAAAATTGAACAATTCATATCCCTTATTTGAGTCCAAACGTCTCCTATAAATTTACATTTATCATCCAACTTATCTAATTCTTCCCTAAGCTACATTGATCATCTAGCTTTAGGCCTAGAGCTAGGTAATTGGTCAATGAGGTCCTGATTCAGTCTTTGTTTTGTGCCCTCATGTTCCCCTTCAGTTTTTTGTTTCTTTCCCTTAGTTTGACTACTTTCACCATGTTTTCTACTTTCAAATTTTCCTGAGCTAGGGGACTCCATTCTTCAAAGTTACAGAAGTTAAAATTTGAGGAGCTAAGGTTCAATCACTTACTGTATTCTGCTTGAGATCTTTAGACTGGAATGATGCTCTAGTTCTCCGTTTGCCTTGCTGGTTCTTCCTATCAACTCAACACTAATGCTTTCAATTAAATTCTCCCTGCTATGTTCTGTTGCACCATTAATGTGTCAGCTGAAGCACGAGTGAAGTCCTTTTTTGAAATTCACAGTGTCGCATCAAATGTCTTGTCGGTGAGACATTTTCAAATCTAGGGTGATAACCTTTTGCAACATTCATTAAAATTTTTGCCGAAACATCCTGTAGTCTCCCAGAAAACTCCTGGTCTCACCGACTATTAAAACTATTCATTTCTCTAATGTCTTGCAGTCTCACCAAAATTTGGATTCTCACCGATAGTTATCCTCTAGTCTTGTGTATCACTATGACAATCTTGAGTCGGGGAGACATCCCATAGATTACATTGTTTCATACCGAGATACACCCCGCGATATATATTTTTTAGTCGCTAAGACACCCTTATTTTCTCACCGATAAAATTATTCTCACCAATGAAGTAAGTTCCATCGGTAAAACTTTAAATTCAAAAAGACTCCTACCGATGCCAATTGTCTTGCCGAACCTGTTATTCCAATATGCTCTATTCGGTGAGACTCTCCCTGAAGTATTTCATCGGTGTGACTTTAATAATTGGAGGAACTCATGCCGATGACCTTTCTCTCGCCGATGGATATCTTTATCGGTGTGACATATGGGTTGAAAGGACTATATGACTTCATCGCGATAGTCTTTTGATGGAATGCCTTTTCTCTTTATCGGCAAGATCTGCTGCCTTAAGTAAGACTTTACTCTGGTAACTTTAGTTTGTCTGAAATGTTTCCTCGTGCACCAGTCGGTAAGACACACATTAATTCGTTATGACTTATTCCAATGATAGTTCTCCTGCCGAGATGACCCTTCTGTCGCCGAGACAATAAATTGTATCCTATCAATATGTGTTTATTGATGAAATATTTTGGTATAACATTCCTGCATTCCTGCCGATAGACTACAAAAGATATACATTAGTAAGGATGCCTTATGGATCGGGGAGAACTTCACCCTCTCTTTTCGATATGAATTATACTGTAAAATATTAAGGACTAGATGGATTCTACTGGACCACATGACAAAATATGGGAAAACTATTATGACAAGAGGATTTTGTGCTTATGGTAAGGATTAATTTGGAAACTCATGAATATAATCAACTATAAAATTTTCAAAATTTTACAGTTCTAACAATTTCCAAGGCCAGGTACACTATTTATTCATTTCATGCAAGATTTCCAAACAAAATAACCAGTGCCTCATCAAATTGCAGCAACGGATTCAAATATGTAAGAATTAGTAATATAAATAAACTATTCAATTTAAAGATAAGCGGACTATTTTCATACTACTTTGTATTTATGAAAACTCATGATGCCTTGAAACTCACTTCTTATAAATCCTAAGCAATTCCTTACAAATTTTATAATCATATTCAAGCGTTTTAATTAATTCCTTGAATTAAAGCTAAAATAATAATAATACATTCAAATGGAAAATCTGAAGATAAATGATAACACCATTAGTATTTCTCATTCTAAACTTGTAAGAAATAGAAATAGGAGAGTATTTGTTTCCAAACTAATATTTGTTTCAATATCAGTAGTTTCTATAAAACTCAATTAAGATTACTACATATAGGATTTCATGCCCCTGAAAAACCTCTAGCCTATTATCAGTATTCTATTCAGAGTGCCTTTCCTAAACTTAGATTTCACATAAAACCCTATTGAGACTTAAGAATTCAGCCTTTGTAATAGGCTCTGAAATCCATTTTAGAGAACAAGGGAGCAACAAGCATCAAGCTTAATTACATTTACATTTAATTTCATTTGCACCATAATTTGAGACATCATCAGTTAGTTACATGCAATCATTAAGGAAAATGGAAGAGTAAAATTCCACATTCCATATTCCTTGCATGAAGACACACCAACTCAAAAGAAAGAGTTTGTTGCAACAGTTTTGAATCCTCATCATTGATGACCAAAGAAGATTCTCCACTAGTAGCTCCAGCACAGACTTGTATATCATCTAGAAACAACATACATGCCACCAAGTTCATTTAATCTGGAACTTCTCCAATATACCAGCCCAAAAAATTTCCATATCAGCACTAGAGACAAGAAATCACATGAATGTTGTGTAGGAGAATATTGAAAAAAGGGGCATGGTATCATCAAAAAAAAAAATAGGGCGCAATCATCACTCTGAGTCATCAACTTCAGAGGATACTTTCCCATGTTTTTCTCATGGTGGGAATGGAGAAACTGTCAACACCTCTTTGTCATAATCCTTAGATGGTACTGAGGAGAGGGGATAATAATCACCCTCTAGATCAGTGTCACCCTCATTTTCTGAAGTGTTATTAGAAACTTCACCTCGAGAATCTTGTCCTCTAGGATAGGCCTTACAATGCTTACTCTCCCTTTTGGCCTTCTTTTCATATTCCACCATCCTCTTCTCTTTGTGTTTTACCAATTCTTCTAAAACGATCTGGCCCTATAGATGATAATTCTCCTTGTCACCATACTTCTTGAATTTCCTTCGTTCCCTTCCAATTTTTGGCGTATCAAGAGCTCCTTGTGTTTCAATTTCATCCTCAACAACATTTTCCTCAAACTCAAGCAAACTCAATTCCTTCAACTCTCAAACTGCCATGAAAAACCTACTTATCTAAGGTAAGAATGTCTACTTCCTACCTCAAGAATAATTAATACTCACACACTTCTTCACTAACCCACACCTCTCATTCACTATAGACTGAACTATGATGAAGGTGAATAATGAGAAATCTGCATTAAATATGCAATTTGAAGCATGCAAAATTAAACATTCAAGAACTCCTCGCACGAGCAAGTTGATAATTTTAATAGCTCGGCTTTGAATCCAAGCCATTGATTTTAAAGAATTTAAAACTTCATCTATGGTGATCTGAGCCTCATTTTTTATCCATATAACAACTTGCTCATATAAAAAATTGATGCCAGCTGAAGTGTTGCAATGTCTTCTCTTAATCTTGATTAATCATTCTCTTAATATTGATTAATCATATGCGATCTGTCAATCAACATGTATCGCCAACCTAATCCATGATTTTTCATTAATATTAGTGAAGTACATAAGACCAATGTTTCTTGGAGAGAATATTTTCTTATACACGGGTATGTGTAGGATCATCATGGAAAATTAGGCCCTTAAGTGGTGAAAAATTCAGAAAAATTAGAGTTAGGCAACTTGACGTAAAAATTTGAATAAGTTATCTATATTATTTCAAAAATATGTAAGAATATAATCTGTAGCAAACTGAATATAGTTTCTAAACTACTAGGTTTATTTAAAAATATATATATATGGTGAAAATTTGAAATTTCAATGCAGTAGTACTTAAATTTCAGGGAAAAAATAAGTAGGTGTCTATCTGACCACCCTAACCACAATAAAATGATAATATTTTTTTATAATATTTTAGATATAAGTAGAGGAATCATGTCCCGATGTGATGCATATTTTTTTGTATTTTTTTTCCATGTAAATAATTAATTATAAATTTTTTATTACAACTTTTTAAAAATATAAAAACTTCGTATGTCTCACAACCTCAATTTTCTCAAAACTTCATGAAATTCATTTTTTTTTTAATCTTATAGTATGTCAAAGATAGAATGTGATGCATGTTTCAAATTCAAAAAATATGATACTATTTGAAAGCTATAGATGTTTTCAATTAGCCTATCAATTAGGACTTTAGTCATAATTCAAATGGAAAATGAATAATAATTATTTATTAAATTCAAAGTAAAGCATAATTTATATTGGTGGAAAGCTGAGAATCTCCTTTAAAAACCCTTTTTTTCATCAATTTTGGGTAAGAAAAAAGTTGTCAGCCACATATCCTAAACATACACATCATATCGCCACTTTTTGGTCCATCATGATCATGCACATACCCACATTTCATCGCTCATTGCTGATCTTCCCCAAATTTTAGGGTGTAATCAATGATGAAATTATTGATGTGATGAATTTTATTCCATTGGATCATCTTGCTTTAAAATCACATCAATGGTTCTCCATTCATCTCGCTACTTTCCTTTATACGATGTCCTTAGGATTTTGCCATGTTGCTTGTTTCATCAATAACCATCACCTATCGTGGATGAATCTCGCCCTTAATTTTCCTCATCTGCGATGTAAACATCCCTACGATGAAATATTGGCCCTTGGATCTGTAGCCCATTCCTTGATCATGTTCATCCTTCCATCACACATCGCTAATTCAAATTTTGCACCTAGGAACCTATCAGTGACGGGGGATGTAATGAAGAAATCAAATTTAGACACATACACCTACATGAAAATCAATGGTACAAAAGACATCGCACATAAGATCTTATCATATTAGCGAAAGAAAACTTTCAAGGAATACCATCGCTCATCACTAATTCTCCTCATATAGTTTGCAAGAAATTAGCGATGAGAGGATTTACACAGTTACAATGTGTATCACATATCGCTAATGTGGAGCTCAACATTTAAAACATATCAACGATATGCGAAAAAGAACATAAGGCCGGGGCATTGCTCATCGCTATTACAATAATGAAGGCTCAAAATCCATTAGTGATAAGAAATCCCTCAATAATACAAAGAACATCTCTCATCACACATTTAATTTAAGAGTTCTAGTAGCTATTTGTGATGAGCGAGAACAAAGAAATGTTGATCATCACTTGTCGCTGATGGGTGATCCCACGAAGCTAGTTTACAATTTCTAGGAGATTTTGTTTTCTGCTAAAATCACATATTTTTAGAAAATATAATTATTTAAGCCTTAAAGAGTTCCATTTAAAGAATTCCAATTGAAGAGGGCTTGGTCAAACTACCTTAGATCAAACCCCCTTGTCCATAGAACCCTGCTATTTTTAAACCATACCTATAATGGAGTCTCCTTTACACCTATCAAAATGCTGATAAAAAACCACTTTTGATTTACCTTTTGGGGATCAAATAAATTCATTTAAAATTTATTTGTTTTAAGTATGTATTCCTTATTATAAGCTTCCTAAAAAGTATAATTTTAAATAAATTTAATTTAATTATTATATTTATTTTTTATTTCTTGTGAATGTAGGTTTTTCATCAAAAATCAAGCTCTATGTTGTGCACATGTGGAAAAATAGATGATTATAAATAAAAATTGAAAAATATGAGTGCACTAGATATTGAAGTCCTTGATCCAACAAAGAAAATAAAATTGAATTTCAATACATACAAAAAGAGTTACGCATTATACAATCGACCTATGTCTAATTGTAATTGGTTTGACTTTGAAACTTGATTAAGGAAAAAATATTCAATAAAACACTATCTAACCAAGTGGAAGCACTAGATATCAGAGTTATAAATCTAAATTTGAAAGAATTATAATTTTATCCTCCATGGGAAAAAAATTATGAGTTATACGGTGAGCGTCACTCCTTAAAAATGCTATTTTTTGAAAAAAAAAAATTGGAGGGAGATGGAAAAAGAGGTGCAATTTTATTCCAAAATTTTTGAAAAAAATATATTTAGAATCTACGGAAAAATTTCACAAAACTCTAGTTTGCATCATCTTCAAATTCCTCACAGTTTAGCTGCTATAGGTGCTTGAAAGTGAAGATTTAGTTAGAAAAAATTATTTCAGTGTCCAGTTTGGCCAAAAATTGTAAACCACTATTGTGGGATCACCCTGATTTGAGACATACACCATTTAAAATATCAACAATGGGCAATAAATTATGATGGCCATTGAGACATTTAAGTGGGAACTTTTAAACACGTGTACTGAAGTTGATCCGAGGAGGGGAACCTCTAGGATGACATGAGAAAATGGGCTCAAAAACTTCTAAGTCATGAAATTCAAAGGATGTAAAGCCCAAAAAGATTCCTTCTACACAACCTTATGAGAAATGGGAAATTTAGACCTAGGTGTGAGGGACTGGTCACTTGATGACTGTGCATGACATAAAACATAACTTAGGCAATCGAAAACTAAGAATACAAGTCATTGTAATAATATGTCAACCAAGGGTTGTTAAACCTATAAACCATTTCTATAGGGTTTTAATCAACATAGAACCCTAACATAGTGATGGGGACATAACCTAATATCATAAATGAGGGCCCAAGCCAAAATTTTGATAGACTTAAGGTGGACCCAATTTTTTTTTGAGGAGTTCCATCAGTGGCTCTTGTTGGGGACACATGCCTCTTGCAGGCATGGTGAGATCCTAGAATTTTGGGTGAAGCAAACCAGGAACAAGAATAAAAAAAAAAGAAACAACATATGTACAAGATTTACATAGGCCAAAAGACCTAGAAAGGGAGATCCAATCTCCACCCAACCTAAAAATTTCTTCAGAGGTGCAAATTGTAGTATGTACTCTTCAGTCCAACCAGGCTTTATTTCCTATTTGGTGGCACCAGGCCACAAAAAACTTGGGCTAACTCCTACCTCTGTCAAAAACTAGCCTTTTGAATGAACTGATGTCCTTCCATCCACATTTGTCCCTATCATACCACTGCAACAAATATAGTTCTCTATTTATAAGCAGAAAAGTCTGAATATCCTTGAGGTCTATCTAATTACAAAAAATGTTATTAGCATTTTTCTCAATTCTTCTAAGTATACCATTGTTGCTGGTGTAACCCTGGTCATTATGTATTGTATTATCAAGCACAAAATGTAAAATTTGATCATTACATGGCATATATTTGTTATTTTCATCATATGAAACATGTGCATAGTGAAAGTAATGTTCCTTGCTCTTCACCTCATTATCATGCTCCATCAAAATGCCTCCCAACTGAGCTAAAAACTAAAAGTAATCATACTCCTCCAAGTAGTTGGCATCTTGACACTTAACCCTTTTTGCAACATCTATACCAAATGTAAAACATTCATATGTAATGCCCTCGAGGAGCTCATTAATATGTTGCTTTGTTTGCATAAGGCCACATTATGACCCTATGTCAAATGTATCATCAAAGTCCTCAACAAAAAGTAGATTATCTCTACACCAATAAGGATCATCATTTTTCATCTCTAGTGAAAATGGAGGCTCATCAAATAAGGGGTTTTCCCTTATATTCATTGTTGACATAAATGCCTTTGCCTTCTCAATATGAAGGCCAAAATCCTTCATATCATCACTATATTTTGAAACACCACAATCAATGTCCTCTTCATTGGCATAATCACAATCAGCCTTGAACTCATAGTCACCAATACTATCTTCCATTTCACCTTCTGATTCTTCAGCACACATATCTGAAATTTTTGTCATATCCACATGATCTGAGATAGCATGGTCAAAAGGCTCTTCAAGTTTCGTAACTCTATCAACCAAAAATGGTGGCATCCTATTACAAAGGTTCTCATCATTATAGCATATTCCTCATTTTCAGCAAAATATTACATCTCTACTATATGAGGATAATCACAATCAACAGAGAATTGACCATACTCAATGCCTTAATTATTACTACAACAAGAAGATTCATTAATACTACAACTATGTGCAGAATTTTCAGATTGAATGCTCAGTCTTATGTCATCCATAGGAATGAGGGTATTGGAATCTTCAAAAGAATTGAAACCACACCTTTAATTTGCTTCACTGAGGTATACATTTTCAACCTTTGCTCTGCTCTCTTCTTCTTCATGTGATATCTCACTACTTGACTCATATGGATCAGCATAATCATTATCATCACAGGTTGAAAAAATGATAGCTCCTTGATGATCATCTCTAATATTTTCAAAAAGAGAAAAGTATTCATACACTTGGTCAAGCTTGACAATCTTCAACTCCTTTGATAGAGCACTCAAATCTGGTTCATAAGATTCATAAAATAAACCAATGCATTCTGAATTTTTAGGTGTATGACACTCAGGGATTGTGGACAAGGTATCCATAAATATTGCATAGAGATCATATGATGATTCTCCTCCATGTCTCCTTATGCAAGAGAGGGCTTGAATAGAGACCATAGGATCATAGATGCATGCATCTTCTTAACAATGTTTTGGGGCTCTATGTGATCAGTATTTTGGAATAATGTGTAAGTTGAAGCAATAGGGGTGTAGGTGTTCTGACATTCATTTTCAATTTATGACTTACACCTTTCACTAACATTTGGTATCTTAGGGCAACAAACACTTATATTCAATTGACCTTTTTGCATTCCATATTTTTGGTTGTTTTCAATGCTCATGGC
Organism: Sequoia sempervirens; assembly: GCA_007258455.2. Classification (NCBI taxonomy): domain Eukaryota; kingdom Viridiplantae; phylum Streptophyta; class Pinopsida; order Cupressales; family Cupressaceae; genus Sequoia; species Sequoia sempervirens. The sequence continues at coordinate 420,959,950 of VDFB02000003.1, read as the reverse complement.
TATCCCATAGGCCTTATGCAAGGTTTTAGGATTCTTGTCTCTTAGCAAGTAGCTCATCTTATTATCAAAAGCTCCCAAATAAACAACCATACATACTACATCACTTAGTCTCAAAAAATAATGAATATCCCTTACTGATTTAGCAAATCTCCAATTAAATGCTGGGAGCAGCTCATCTTCTTCTTTCTCAATGCTCATAAATTTATTGAGTACAAAACTATCATTGATTCTTTCACCAAATTGCTCCATGAACATTGCTTTGAACTCACCCCAAGAAAAAATAGAGCAAGTTGGTAAATTAGATAACCAATATGTTGAATCTCCTTTTAGAGACTGAACATATAACCTCATAATCATGTCCTCATGATCAACTTCATAATCTTCCATTAAATTTTTGAATTCTTGTAGATGCTTTCTTGCTGATTCACTCTTTGTACTACTAGATTTTGGTAACTTATCTCTGATGTCAGAGCGAATGACATTTGGGTAACCATTAATACCACTAAAATTTATGGCTCTATGTCTTCTAGTGCTGAAATTTCTTTTATTACATGACAAGGGCTGATTACAAACCATGGTTACACCATGCATTGTTACATTTGGGTCCACATAGGGATGCATAGGTTGATGATACATTTTATTACAACTCTACAAGCCTTTTCCTATTATCTTTGAAATTATGGGGCAACTCAAATTTCTTTTACAATCATGACCTTAAGCTTGTTCAATACAAAATTATATCTCAACTTGCCTAAGATCTTCTAAATGTGTTTCTTCAAAAACATTGAATACATCACTTCATAAAAGAGACTATAAATTATAAATCAGAAGTATGCAAGCCTATCACTACTATTTACCTTTCTTAGTGCTTAATTTCACTGAATAGGGAATTAAATTTTTACAAGACTTACAACTATGGTTTTCATATATAGATTTATATTTCTTGAAAACCAAAAACTGAAGAATACCTAGATATGTGCAGTTGCTGCAAATTCTTCTTCCTGACTGGAAATATTTGTAGATATGAAAAATTCACATCTTCATCAAGTTCTTTGAAAGAGTCACCACCTCTTTTCACAGAGGATTGAACTTTAAGCAATATGAAGCTCTTCAAAGATGAATTTCCTTTTGGGTTTTCTCCCACAACAAAGTAACACATAGATTCATTTAAAATTTGTTGCAACACAACCACTTCCAAGTCTGAAAACTTCTCAATATCTAAACCAGATGTTCAAATTCACCAAACAATATGAATCTTAAGGCTAGATGATCTTATATCATATATTTCTCAAAGTTCTCCCTAGCAGAGTCGCCATTTCTATTGGTGATTTTTCTAGTAGAACCAAGCAATTCTCTAAAAAGTAGCCAACTCTTATAGTGAAGAACTACAAGGTTAGTGGTGAACACAATGAGTATAGGATTTTGTGGTCCTTACTCCTTCACTTCAATCTCTGTGAAACCTAGGAGGGTGATCCTAATTATGTTTTCATGAAGTATATTTGATTAGTAACACATTTATACATAGATTGATTCCAATTTATTTGTAAATAAAATCCTTCTCACTGAAGATTTAGCCAATTCAAATGAATGACTATCTATTTGCTAGGAATTGGGGATATTCCTTACCCAAACTATCCTTGAAAATATTTTAAATAAATATTGTCTCATCTGAAGTCCAGGGCCAAGTACACTATTTATTCATTTGATGCAAGATTTTCGAACAAACTAACCAGTGCCTCATCAAATTGGAGCAACATAGTCAAATATGTAAGAATCAGTATTATATATAAACTATTTGATTTAAAGATAAGAGGACTATTTTCATACTGCTTTGCATTTATGAAAACTCACAATGCCTTGAAATATTCACTTCTTATAAATCCTATGAAATTCCTTACAAAGTTTATAAACCTATTCAAGCATTTTAATTAATTCCTTGAATTAAAGCTAAAAACATAATAATACATTCAAATGGAACATCTGAAGATACATGATAACACCATTAGTATTTCTCATTCATCACTTGTAAGAAATAGACATAGGATAGTTTTTGTTTCCAGACTAATATTTCTTTCGAGATCAATAGTTTCTATATAACTCAATTAAGATTACTGCATACAGGATTTCATGCCCCTGAAAAACCTTTGGTCTATTATCAGTATTCTATTTAGAGTGCCTTTCTTGAACTTAGCTTTCACCTAAAACCCTATTGAGACTTAAGAATATGACCTTTGTAATAAGCCCTGAAATCCCTTTTATAGAACAAGGTAGCAATAAGCATCAGGCTTATTTACATTTACATTTCATTTCATTTTCACTAGAATTTGAGACATCATCAATTAGTTACATGCAATCATTAAGGAAAATGGAAGATTAAAAGACCACATTCCATATTCCTTGCATTAAGACACACTAGCTCCTCAAAAGGAAGAGTTTGTTGCAACAGTGTTGAATCCTCATCATTGTTGACCAAAGAAGATTCTCCACTAGCAGCTCCAACAAAGACTTGTATATCATTTGGAAAGAACATACATGCCGCCAAGGTCATTTAATCTAGCACTTCTCCAATATACCAGCCCAAAAAAATTCCATATCAGCACTAGAAACAAGAAATCACATGAATGTCAAGTAGGAGAATCTTGAAAAAAGGGGCATGGTATCATAAAAAACAAAAATAGGGCACAGTCATCACTCTAAGTCATCAACCTTAGAGGATACTCACCCAAATTTTACTTATGGTGGGACTGGAGAAACTGTCAGCACCTCTTTTCCAGAATCCTTAGATGGTACCAGGGAGAGGGGATAATAACCACCCTCTAGATCATTGTCACCCTCACTTTCTTAAGGGTTATTAGAAACTTCACTTGGAGAATTTCATCCTCTAGGATAGGCCTTACAATGCTTGCTCTCCTTTTTTTCCTTCTTTTCATATTCCACCATCCTCTTCTCTTTGTGTTTGACCAATTCTTTTGAAATGATTTGGCCCTGTAGATGGTAATTCTCCTTGTCACCATACTTCTTGAATTTCTTACATCCCCTTCCCCTTTTTTTCATATCAAGAGCTCCTTGTGTTTCAATTTCATCCTTAGGAGCATTTTCCTTAGACTCAATCAAACTCAATTACTTAGACTCTCGAACCTCCATGGAAGACCTACTTATCTAAGGTAAGAACGTCTATTTCCTAAATCAGGAATAATTAATACTCACTCACTTCTTCAATAACCCACACTTCTCGTTCACTACACACTGAACTATGATGAAGGTGAATAATGAGCAATCTACATTAAATAGGAAATTTGAAGCATGTAGAATTAATGATTCAAGAACTCCTCACATGAGTGAGTTGACATTTTTAATAGCTTGGTTTTGAATCTGGGCCATTTATTTTTAATAATTTAAAACTTCATCTATAGTGATCTGAGCCTCATTTTTTATGCCTTTAGAAACTTTCTCATAGAAAATAGTGACGCTAGCTTAAGTGTTGCCACATATTCTCTCAAACTTGATTAATCATATGTGATCTATCAATCAACATGCATCACCAACCTAATCCATTCTTTTTCATTAATATCGGTGAAGTACATAAGACCAATGTTTCTTGGAGAGAATATTTCCTTATACACTTCATCACTCATTGCTTATCTTCCCCAAATTTTAGGGTGTAATCAGTGATGAAATTATTGATGTGATGAAGTTAAATCCATTGGATCATCTTGTTTTAAAATCACATCAATGGTTCTCTAGTCATCTCACTACTTTCCTTTCTATGATTTCCTAAGGATTCTGCCATGTTGCTTGTTCCATCAATAACCATCGCCTATTGTGGATGAATCTCAAACCCTCATTTTCCTTATCAGCGATGTAAACATCCCCATAATGAAATCTCAACCCTTGGATTTGCGGCTCGTTCCTTCATCACATTCATCCTTCCATCACACATCGCTAATTCAAATTTTGCACCTAGGAACCTATCAATGACAAGAGATGTAGTGAAGAAATCAAATTTAGACACGTACACCTACATGAAAATCAATGGTACAAAATACATTGCACATAAGATATTATCATATTAGTGAAAGAAACCTTTCAAAGAATACCATTGCTCATCGCTAATTCTCCTCATACAGTTTGCAAGCAATTAACGAGGAGAGGATTTACACAGTTATAATGTGTATTGCATATCACTAATTTGGAACTCAGTATTTAAAACATATCCGTGATACGTGAAAAAGAACATAAGACCGAGGCATCGCTCATCGCTATTACAATAATGAAGGCTCAAAAGCCATTAGCGATAAGCGATCCCTCAATAATACAAAGAACATCGCTCATTGCACATTTAATTTAACAGAACTCTAGCAACTATTTGCGATGAGTGAGAACAAAGAAATGTCACTCATTTCTCATTGTTGATTTGAGACATACACCCTTTAAAAGATTAGCGATGGGCAATAAAGTATGATGGCCATTGGGACTTAAGTGGAAACTTTTAAACACATGTACTTAAGTTGATACGAGGAGGGGACCCTCTAGGATGACATGAGAAAATGGGCAAGTCATGAAATAGAGAGGATGTAAAGGCCAAAAAGATGCCCTCTACACAACCTTATGAGAAATGGGGAATTCAAACCTAGGTGTGAGGGACCAGTCACCTAATGACTGTGCATGACATAAATCATAACTTAGGCAACCAAAAATAGAGAATACAAGTCATTGTAATAATATAATGACCAAGGGTTGTTAAACCTATAGACCATTTCTACAAGGTTTTAATCAACATAGAACCCTAACACAATGATGAGGACATAACTTAATATCATAAATGAGGGCTCAAGCCAAAATTTTCACAAACTTAAGGTGGAACCAATTTTTTTTTAGGGGTTCCATGAGATCTTACATCTGGTAGTATCTTGTTTAAGTCTAGGGATACAACCTCACAATTTTTTTCTATTTATGGTAAAATGATCTAGTTTTTATAGCTCTTTGATGAAATAAATTGAAATGACAAAAGATGCAAGCAATGCTAACATTGACACTAAACAACTAGGTTATATGTGGCATGTAAATGATAAATATCTTGTAGAATGAAGTACGAGGAATTTGTTGTTTTTATGATTTTATTATATGTGATAACAAATCTATTAATATTTTATGAATTGGTTATTTAGTTGCATTTTTGTCACAGTGGACAGATATTTGTATATGGGAAATTTATTTGATTGGTTCCTATTCTGCAAATAACATGGATTTCTGATTTATGTCAGCTGCAAAAAATGGGTAAAGGATGCCATAATGTAAAAGCCTAAATGTGCTCATTATCATATTTTGTCCATAATTTAATTTTAAATATTGCTTTTGGGCTTTTTTACTGATTGGAATTGCTCTATTTTGTTTTCATCTTAAATACTACTTTCAGGGTTTTTTACTAATTGGAATTGCTCTTCACTAGCTAAAACCAAATGGTGAGTTTATTTGCACCAATTTTTTTGGTTCACCATTGAACAACTATCAGTTTTCTTAAGAAAAAGGGAAATAATATTCAATGTATTTTTGCAAGGCCTATGATTTATAAAGGACTATCCATTTTTTTTACTAGTACAATCCCAAGGTAGTTGTATGGGGGAATATTGTATGGGAGCATGTAGTCTCAAAGGACCTTACCAATTGGGGATCCTTGGAAACCACAATTATTTTAAGCGAGTGGTATGATATAAAGGGTTTTTGGTCTAGTTTTGCTACCATTTTTTTGAGGCACATCATTTATATGTTTTGACTTTTCAGTGAGGCTGCAACTAGTGAGGTTTTTCTTTCCTAGTGAGACAGTTTTTAGTGAGACATTGAATGTAACCAATGAGGTTTTGATTTTCCAGTGAGGCTTAATGAAGTAAATTTTTGGAGTGGTTTTTTCTCCTTGTATAGGATTTTCCACTCATAAATACTATGTTGTGGCACCTCTTTATTTGTGATCTATTTGTGTCTGATCAATCATATTTTTTCAAGCATTTTAGTCTTCATTTCATGGTGCTTCTATCAACATTTCAATATATATGATACTTGAAGTTTACAAATTCATAAATTTGTGAGGATTAATTAAGTTAGATTTGATTTGTAACTTGAATCACTGATTCACCTAAAAAAATGACTAAACCATGACTAAATAAATGACTACCATGACTAAAATAAATGACTACAATGACTAAATAAATGACTATGATGACTAAAATAATGATTTCCATGACAAAATAAATGACTACAATGACTAAATAAATGACTACCATGAATAAATAAATGACTACCATGAATAAATAAACAACTACCATGACTAAATAAATGACTACCATGACTAAATAAATGACCAGTTAACAACAATCAATGACTAAATTAACGACTAAATATACTATTAAATGTCCAAGATACTGAGAAGGCGGGTGAATCAGTATCTTCTTAAATTTTTTGAACATATACCATCTAATTATTCCAATGCATACAACAAAAAGGATAAGTAAAAGCATTAATAGAACATGAGATCACATAACACATGAACACTAGGATTTTTACATGGAAAACTAAAAATGGGAAAAACCACGGTGAGTGTTAGCTCACAATATAGTATAACTAGTTATAAGATATTACAAAATTGGTGGCTCACTACTAGGATTCACTATCCAAAACAAAGGCTCACTTCCTACAAAATTACAATGGTAAAAATGACTTTAAGCTAGAAAATGAACTGATAGAGTACACCGAGTGAGTGCAAATTTAGTTCCAATGAAGCTCAATAAACTAACTTGACACACTTCATCATATTCACTCTTCTTCACACTCTCCTTCACATCATAACCATTACCATTACCAATCTTCAAAAACTATCTGATATATATATCTGATCTCTTCACAAACATCAATTAGGTCAGCATAATTAGATGCACTTATCATTCACCAAAAATACCAACTATCAGCTTTAGGATTTCACAAAAACTTCTCAAAAAATAATTCACACATCTAACATGCCAAAAAAAATCATCATGGACCAAAAATAGGTCACACATATATCCACATAACAAAAATTAATTCACCATTACACAATACATCCATTAGGTCAGCCAAGGATAGACCTAATAGCACAATTACAAATACCAATGTAATGTCGATACACCATACGAGCATCTGGATATGTGAGATCTTGAATGTACATGCTCCTAATGTCTACAAACCATTTCCCAAAACTACAAACAAATGTAGACCAAAATACTAGAGGATGCAAGCAAAATACCAGTTCAGATAGAAGACTAGAATATCAGAACAACTTCAGACTTGATCTTGCAACTGCAACTCATATATCATGGTGACATCAATGACAACAAAAAATAACAAAATGAGATTTTCTTCTTGATTTTTCCAACAATCTCCCCTTTTTCATTGATGCAAACATGTGCCAAAAAGACTATTTACAAAACTTCTTATTTACAACACTTCTCCCTCTAACACTAGCATTTCACCATTCTTCAATCCCCCTTTGACATCAAGGACATGTTGGAAAAACAAGGATAGACAATTGAGAGGGGGGGTCAATCAATTGTCACAAAATATTAAACTTTTCAAACTTTACTTAACTTAATCTCATATCTGATGAATGAACAATAAACCATAAGTAATCAACACATTAGAAACACAGAGAACACCAAGATTTTTTTACATGGAAATCCTATTAGGGAAAAAACCACAATGGATGTTAGTCCACAACATTATACCCTGTTAAAATTATAATGAAGATAATAAGGGTAATGCACATGAAATAAGGAACACTTCCTAGAGCTCACTGCTCAAATACAAAAGGGGCTCACTGCCCAACAATACAAAATAGGATTAAATATAGAGGGTATGAATGGAGAAAATAGCTTCTGCACAAGCCTGATTATAGTTCAAGTTAAGCTCAGAAAACCTTCTTCACACTTCTCTCAATCTTCTTCTCACTCTGCTCTGCAATCAAATGAATAGATCAATGTTCACACACTTGCAAAATCTCTGGCTTCTCTCCCTTCACACACTCACTAACTTCACTCAACCAATCACTCATATATATCCTCATTATGGAATTACATCAACAACTTAGTTGGCCAGAAAAATAAAACATATTTACAATGTCAGCCCAAATTAACAATTAAATTTTCAATGCAAATTAAACACCATTGGCCAATACAATGATGTGACCCAAAACAATATCCATGATCGTGCCAAACATTCAAATTTCAATCTCCAAGGATCCACAACACGTTACCACCAACATGTCGACTAGGAGTATGAAAACCTGAACATGAATAAGAAAAATCTTTGACCACAAGCACACCAATCAATGCGGATGTATAAAAATAATGGAGAATGATCTAGAAACATCCAAAAACATCAGGAACTAATAGAGAGGCATCCACAACAACTATATTAATTACACAAACTTCAATCAAGAACAATGATAGAGACCACATTAACACTATCAGAACACAACTATTCATAGCACGATCAAATCTTCACACGGACCTCTAAAAATTTTGGTAGATGAACTAAATACTCTCAACAATAAACCCTTTAGTCCACAACATCTGATCTTCAATATACAAAACAAAATACCTTCATGACCTTCACTATTCCACTAGCAACCTGCAACTCTTCTTTTAATAAGTTTTTCAATATCCTCGACATATACAACCTTCAATACAATAATGCTATTAGTGTTGACATCAATGAAAGCCAAATATCAGTAACATAGCCACAACATCCAACAATATCCCCCTTTGGCATTGATGGCAACACATGATGTGAAAAACACCATCAACACAACTCTCAAATAACACTTACTCCCCCTTAGATTCTGACTCTTCTTCCTTGACCTCTTCAACATGGTCTTCTCCCCACTAGGGTCTTCTCAATAATTTTTCACATAACTCTTCTCCCCCTTTGAAATCAATGGAAAACATAAGCATTATCTTCCCACATACAAGCTCTAAACCACATATCTACACATCTGACTACTCCCCCTAAGTAGCAGCCACAAAAACATCAATCCAAATCAAGAAATATAGCTTTGAGGCATACAAATTGATGCAAATAAATGCATATCTTAGTTCTTATCAGGAGGGGTAATATCCCCTCACATTTCTCTGAGATAATCAAAAGTATCCTTCGACAATGGCTTAGTGAAAAAAATTTCAACTTGTTCTTTGATAGGCACATACTCTAGTCTAACTTGTTCTCATTTACTTTCTCCCTCAACAAGTGAAACTTGATGGATATATGCTTGGTCTTAGAGTGTAGCACCGGATTCTTCAAAATGTTTATTGCATTTGAATTGTCATAGTATATGGAAATAGGCTCTTCATATACCACCATGATATGTTTCAACATCTATTTCATCCACGTCACTTGAGTACAGTTGTTTGCAGCAGCAATATACTCTGCTTTAGCAGTAGATAGGGAAATGGAATTCTACTTTTTACTCAACCAAGACACCAACTTATTTCCTAGGAAGAAGACACCACCACTAGTACTTTTCCTATCATCTACATCTCCTTCCAAATCCACATTAGTATATGCACTCAAAGTAAGGCCATCATCCTTAGGATACCAAAGTCCAAAATCAATTGTTCCTTTTAGATATATCTGAAGATTATCTTTACAATAGTCACATGAGATTCTTTTGGATCAGCCTAAAATCTAGCAACCATACATACAACATTCATAATGTCTGGTTTGGTCTGAGTTAAATAGAACAATCTGCCAATCATTGATCTAAATATTGTTTGATTTTCCTTAGAAGAATCATCATTTTGTGTTAACTTGCATCCGGTTACCGTGGGAGTACCAACAGGTTTTGAATCTTCCATTCCAAACTTCTTCAACACCTCTCTCACATATTTGGACTAAGATATGAAGATCCCCTTGTCTAGCTGAGTAACTTGTAGTCCAAGAAAGAACATCTCTCAAATCATACTCATCTCAAATTCACTCTTCATTTCATCGGAAAACTTCATACAAAGATTATCATCTCCTCCAAAAATAATGTCATCAACAAAGACCTCAATAATCAACTCTTTTTCATGATCGAACTTGAAATACAATTTTCTATCAGCAGTATCTTTATTGAATCCAAGCTTTAGTAAGTATTTATCTAATCTAGCATACCAGGCTCTAGGGGCTTGCTTAATTCCATATAGAGCTTTCTTCAATCAGAAAACCATGTCTTCCTTGTTAGTTAGTTGAAATCCATCTGACTATTCAATATAAACTTCTTCTTACAGTTCTCCATTTAGAAAGGTTGACTTCACATCCATTTGATAGACTTTATTGTTCTTATATGCAACATAAGCAAGAAATAATCTAACAGCTTCAATTCTAGCTACAAGGGCAAAGGTTTCCTCAAAATCAATACCTTCCATTTGTGAATATCCTTTACATACCAATCTTGCTTTATTCTAGACCACTTCACCTTGTTCATTCAACTTATTTTGAAAAACCCATTTAGTACCAATCATATTTTTATCTTTAGGTCTGGGAACAAGTGTCCATGTATCATTATTTTCAATCTGCATTAGTTCTTCTTTCATAGCTTCCATCTAGTGTTCATCAATGTAGGCTTCATTGACATCTTTAGGTTCAATCTTGGAAATCAGGCAACACTCTTTTGTTGTCTTCCTTCTAGTTTGCACACCTTTACTTTTATCTCCTATGATTTAATTTTTGGAATGGTTTAGCTTTACATACCTTGGAAATTTAGGACTATCTTGAGCATCTAGTTCTAATGTTCTCTCTTCTACACTTGTACTTGTCTCTCCTTCCCGACTTACTTGATTTACTAAAAAAAATTGAAGTTTTTTTACCGGAACATATGAAACAATATGAAGTTGATTCTATGTCTGAGCATTCTTCCCTTGATTTTTATTGTCTTCATCTAAATCATATCCACAATATCTGGATGATCTAGTAGAGTCCTCATCAACTCTGACATTTGCACTCTCAACCATCTTTCTCAGTCTTTTGTTATAGCACCGATAGGCCTTTCTTTTGGTAGAGTAACCTAGAAATATTCATTCATTGCTTCCTGCATCAAACTTTCCTATATCCTCATCTCTCTTAATATAGCATTTATTTCCAAAGATCTTGAAATACTTAATAGTGAACTTACTAGAATTACCATTGACATTTACCCACTTCAAAGTGTATACAACAGTACTTACAAATTCACTCCAATAGATGTGAGGGACATTTCCTTCTATCATCATTGTTCTAGCAACATCCAGAACTATTCTATTCTTTCTCTCTGCAACTCCATTTTGTTGTGGGGTTCGAGGAGCAGATAACTATCTTATGGTCACATGCTCTTCACAAAAGGAATTAAACTCCCTGGAGGTGAATTCACCACTTCTATCTTTCCTTAAGCATTTTATTTTCAAACCTTTCTCATTCTCTACCATAGCTTTGAAACTTTTGAGCTTTTCTAATGCTTCACACTTTTCTCTTAAGAAAGCTACCCATATCATCCTAGAATAATCATCAATAAGAAACATAAAGTGCCTTTCACCATGAAGACTTTTGACTCTAGAGGGACCATGGAGATCAGTATGCACCAGCTCCAACAAACCATTTGTATGATTTTTTTTGCTCCGGAAGGAGACTCTAGTCTATTTCCCCATCTAACATTCCTTGCAGATTGTGTTAGCAGGATTCACTAGATTAGATAGATCTCTTTCTACTTGAGTGGAACTTACTTTGACAATGTTATCAAAATTTACATGACACAACCTCCTATTCCATAACCAAATTTCATCTACTTGAGAAATTAAACAACCTTCACTAGTAGTATTTAGGTGAAAACTATAACCTTCTGTATTTTTACCTGAAGAAATTACCTTTCTAGAGCTTCCAAGTACCCCACATCTTCCATCTTTGAACTGAAGATCATAACCCTTTTCCACCATCTGTCCAACACTCAACAGGTTGCGCTTCAACCCTTCAACATAAAGAACATCATCAGTGTTGTGCTTACCACCAAGACAAATAGATCCTCTCCCATGAGTCACACCAGCATTGTTATCTTACAACCCCACTATCATATTTTTCTAGACTTACAAAATTTTTTTTGTCACTAGTCATATGATGTGAGAATCCACTATCAATAACCCACTCATCCTTATCTTCAATTCGGGCTGCAAGAGCTTTCTCAACTGTAGCAGATTTAGTAGCCACAAGACTATTTTCAATGGTAGCAATGAAAACCCATTCATCTTCATTTTCATTATCTTTATCAGACTCATCATTAGTCACTCCTTCTTCAGTGTAGTAACATTTCTTTTGGAATCTAGACTTGTTAGGCTTAAACCTAGGCACTCTTTTAGGACACCTTGATGCAAAATGACCTATTTTACTACAAGAAAATCATTGAATAGGAAAAACTCCTTGATACTTACCTTTTCCTTGGCCTTCTTTCTTTATAATCAATGCTTCCAATTCTTCAACTTCTCTTTCATCATCTTCAAGTTGTCTCAGTTCTTCATCATATTTGGATGAATTTCTGGAACACTCTCCTGGATCATATATTTTCTTGTTTCTTTTTGATACAGTACTAGCCTTAAATGTAGATTTAGTCTTCAAAATAGATTCACCAATTTCACTTAACTCAAAAGCAACAAGTTTACCAATCAATGTATCTCTTGTCATATTCGTCAATGATCTAGTCTCTTCAATATCATGAGCCTTCACTTTTTAGGAGGGAGGCAATGATCTGAGTATTTTAGGTATAGTTTCTTCATCTTCCAGGGTACCGCTGGCACATCTAATACCCATCACTAGTTCATTTACTCTTTGCATAAAAGAGGAAATATTTCCATCTTCACCCATCATCAAGTTTTCATACTTTCCTTTCAAGCTCTATAGCTTAGCCATATTCACATGTGTATCTCCTTCATACAAAGTTTCCAACTTCATCCAAATCTCATGAGCTATCTTCAGACCTATCGCATTTTTCATTTTTGAATCTATCACACAACTCAGCAAAGCTTCCATAGTCGTGATGTTATTCTCATCCTCTTTAATCTCATTAGTAGTGGAAGGACCATTCTGAGGAATAACATATGTATTCTTAGTAATCTTCTAGTAGGGTTCACCAATACACCTCGAATGACACTCCATCCTAGCTTTCCATAGTGAGTATTTTGTTCCATTGAATCTAGGATTGTCCTTCTTGTATGATGCCATCACAAATTACCTCAATCTTTTAAACTTCTTCAGAGGAACCTGCTCTGATACCAATTGTTGGAAAAACAAGGAAATACAATTGAGAGGGAGGGTGAATCAATTGTCACAGAATATTAAAATTTTCAAACTTTACTTAATTTAATCTCAAATATAATGAATGAACAGTAAACCATAAGAAATCAACACACTAGAAACATAGAGAACACCAAGATTTTTTTACATGGAAACCCTATTAGGGGAAAAACCACGGTGGATGTTAGTCCACAATATTATACCCTGTTAAAAGTATAATGAAGATAATAAGGGGAATGTACATGCATTCATGCACACTACCTACAACTCACTACTCAAATACAAAAGGGGCTCACTACCCAACAATACAAAATAGGATTAAATTTGGAGGGTATGAACTGAGAAAATAGGTTCTATACAAGCCTAATTATAGTTCCAATTAAGCTCAGAAAACCTTCTTCACACTTCGCTCAATCTTCTTCTCACTCTACTCTACAATTGAATGAATAGATCAATGTTTGCACACTTCCACAATCTTTGGCTTCTCTCCCTTCACACACTCACTACTTCACTCAACCAATCACTCATATATATCATCAATATGGAATTACATCAACCACTTAGTCGGCCAAAAAAAAAAACATATTTACAATGTCGGCCCAAATTACCAATTAAATTTTCAATGCAAATTAAACAACACTATTCAATACAATGATGTGACCAAAAACAATATACACAGATGCTCCAAACATTCAAATTTCAATCTCCAAGGATCTGCAACACGTTACCACCAACATGCCAGTGAGGAACATGAAAACCCAAACATGCACAAGAAAAATATTTGACCATGAGCACACTGATCAATGTGGACATACAAAAATGATGGATAATGATCTAGAAACATCCATAAAAATTAGGAACTAACATAGAGGAATCCGCAACAACTAGAATTATACAAAATTCAATCAAGAACACTGATAGAGACCACAAAAACACTGTCAAAACACAACTATTCATAGCACGATCAAGTCTTCACGCGGACCTCTGAAAATTCTAGTAGATGAACTAAATACTCTCAACAATAAACCCTTTAGTCCACAACAACTGATCTTCAACATACAAAATAAAATACCTTCATTACCTTTACTATTCCACTGGCAACCTACAACTCTTCTTTTAACAATTTTCTCAATATCCTCGACATACACAACCTTCAATACAATAATGCAAATAGTGTTGACATAAATGACAAAAACATATCAGTAACATAGCCACAACATCCAACCAGACAAAGGGTGTCCCAAAAACAATTTGAAAGAATGAAAAGAAAACAAATAAACACGTATCAACTATAGGATGGCAAGCCTTGAAGCTCCTTTAGAATACCTTCCCATACTAATTTTCCATTCTCCCAACTATCCTTTATAGAAATTACCATCTTGTTCAGGGACTCCAACTCTATCAGAGTTTCTTTTGTACCATTTAAAGTATTATGAGTGAAATTTATCTTCTCAAATTTTCCTATACATGCTAGATCCTTGCCAACTAGAGTGTATTACACTCTTACAATGTCACTCAATTGATCAGATTTTCTGATAATTTCTTCCTTCTACTTTTGCAAGATAAAGAATTTTTCTTTATGTGTAGTGATGGCATTCCAGGTTGATCTATCTCTATCTTTGGATAGGTTGTAAGTATCAAAGACAATAGACAGTTGAGAGTCAATGGAGTCCATAACAAGCTTAATATTTTGAGTGGCATCTAACCACTTCAAGCAGTAAGAAAGAACAACATTTTCTTCTGACTCACAAACCTTCACAGAATCTAGATTCTTTTTAGCACTCAAGTGTGCAAGAGCACACTTGTCATGTAATGCCAATAACCTTTTCTCCAAAAAAAATATCCTCAACCTCTTATCTTGTCTTTTCACTAAGCTCAGAGGTATACTCCTTGAAAGAGTCCAACAACAGTCTCAAAATTTCAATAGGAACGAGAGATGTATCAATGGATGCACTAGGTAGGACTTCCTGCAATGTCTTGAGAGAATATTCTATAAGTTTTGTTCCTTTTTTATGTGCTTCAATAATTTCCTTCCTTTCAGATGCTTGCATAGCATCTCCTAACACTAATTTATGCACTAGAGACATCTTCTCCATATTCACAAAGCCTTCAATCATAGGAAGCTATAGAAGGTCCTAGGGAATTATCAGCTGAAATCTGATTTGCTTGGATAGCAGGCCTTTTAGAACATCATTAGGAAAGGATGACTCTCTGGGATTCTTAAGATATTTTACAATCTACTTTTCACTTTCTTCATTTTTCCTAACAAATTCTTCATTTTTCTTTTCTTCCTCTCCCTTTTCCTTCTCTTCTTCCTCCTTTTCTTCTTCCATTTCCTCTTCTTATTCTTTATTTTCTTCCTTTATTTTCTTCATATTTTTCTTTATCATTTTTATCCTCTTCATCATTTTCATCTTTTTCATCTTTATTTTGCTCTTCCTCTGAATTATGTTTTTCTTCTTCTTCACTATGTTTTCCTTCTTCTCCATTGTCTTCTTCATTATTGCCTCTTTCTTCTTTAGTGTGCTCCAGAGGAGAAGCATTGTTCTTTTTCAATCTCAACCTCACCTTCATTCTACTTTTCACCTTCTGGAGGATCATTTTCACCACCTGCATCAACTTCAACATCAATATTTTTATAAATATCTTCATTACCTATATCAAGAGGAATATTTTCCTCAACATTTTCAGCAACAAAATCTTCATTAGCTTTAAGCATGCCATATTTTTCTGTTGTAGCCTGGATCACTCTCATTGTTTCCCTCCTTACCTTCTTTTTTAGATTTTTATTCCTTATCATCAACATGTTTACTCTTTTCTTCATCTGAATTTTTTTTGTACAAATCTTCTTCAAAGATTCTAGATCATCTGGGGTCAGGGAAGACCCAATCTTATTATAGTCATCATTCCTGATTTTCTCTTCAAACTCAACAACCTCTAATCTCCTTTTCATCAAAGTTACCCACATACATTCAGGTATATATTTCTTTATATCATCCCACTTAACTTCTAAGATGATAACATATTGAATAATAACTAAAAGAAAAGTTTTCTTATCTTCTTCTCTAGCATTATCATAGTATCTCATTGTAGATTGAAGCATGTTCTCAAAATGTAGCAAGGAATTGAGAGTTTCCTCTAATTTGAAGCGAGGACTAGAACTTACCGGATTATCATGTTCTCCTCTCTAGTCTATAGAGGCTTCATCAAACACCTTAGTCTTCTTTGATTCTGGTTTTGTGTGCACATGAACACCAAAATCTTGTGCTTCCTGATCATTAAAAGATGATACAACAAGTACTCTCTTGGAACTAGCAGCTTCTGTAGAAGCACCTTTATTAGAGGATAAGCTTCCTCTTCTTCTCCTCACTAGCTTTGCATCAGGATCTTCTTATTCTCCATCTTGATCATCTATAACGTTGAGGTTCTTCTCCCTTGTCACTTTCTCTTTCCTTCCTCTCTTTATAGGGGCTATTAGAGGATTTTTTTTCCTCTTCCTAGATCTAGTAGTCAGTTTGGTGGAAACATGACCTTTTCCTTTATCAATGTTATTGGGTTCAATCTTTGTTGTAGGGGCTGCGGAGGATTTTATAGAGGTAGTCCTTCTAGATCTCCTTAGGCCAGATGATTATGCCTCAAACTATTCTCCCCTAGCCCTTCCAAGGGAAATTTCCTCATTAGTGAATCTATCTTCTTTAAGCTTTCTCTCCACTTTCTTCCTACTTTTAGGCTTCTATTGCTCTAGATGAATCTCCATAGACTTTTCAGCATATGTCCCAGATTTGGGTTTGTTGGGATCCTTCAAATTCTTTAGCATCATTTCCACATAACCTTCAACTTCTTCTTTTGTTTCCTCATATCCCAAACATTGAATCCATATGGTTCAAGGTTCTACAGCCTCAAATAAGCATTCATCAAAGGAAACATTGGAAAATAATGTCATCTTTATACTTCTCAACAATTTTCCTCAGAATCCTTTCCCTTTCATTTATGTTTATTTTGAATACAACAAAAAATGTTGTTAGAGCATCATCTTGAGCATCTAGATTACCTAGAATATGCATATAATCAAAAATTTCATATTCCACTAGTCTGGATGAGTCCCAAGATACTTCATTATTCCTTCCTAGAAGTCTCTTTATGAAATAAAATAATAGACATACAATCAATGAACCAAATTTGAAAGCATAAATCCTTTCCTTCATCGACTTCAAGTTCTCAAGCAACTGTAACTGGAGAAGCTCACATAGATCATAATTTGTAGCATTTACAACCATATCAAAGCCAATACAAATTTTTGTAGCCGAAATAGAGTTCTCTCTATTTGTGAAGTATATTTTGTGACCGGTCATGATAGTTGCATACTTAACAGCTGAATTAGTGATGGATTTCATCACTAAGGATCTCTTGTCATATGTGGCTCTTGAAAGTTCCATTACAACCTCATTCTTCTAAGATTTCAACATAGGTAGTGTACACCTTTGTCCTGGAGCCAAGTAACAGCTCTAATCAATTCCTTATTTATCAAGTGTGTCCGGCTAGTCCATAAGAATTTATCATGAATTCTACTTAGGACTGATTTCACAAATTTGTCATCATAGATGAAGTTAGGAAAATTGTTCCATCTGTCTAACCTCTTCACGAACAAGTTTGAGACTAAGGTTTTATTAAGAAATCATCACCAGTAAGTTCATTTTACCAAATGTCAATCAACTTTGTGTGCATGAATTCCTCATACTTTACATGAATATACATCCTTGTATCCTTAATAGGCATAACTCCATGAGGGATTGACAAGAATGGGCCCATGGGGTCATCTTCAAAAAAATTTGAGGAATATTTTTCATATGAGGTTCTCAGCCTCTCCAACACTTTATTGACTACAGGGGTTTCCATTCTTCCAATTTTGAATTCAAACAACTCAAACAATGCAAAACACGACTACACAGAAGATTAAAATACCTTTTTCTTCATGATGAACCACAACTAGGGTTTGCACAACTCGAACTCCAAATCTCATCAAGGATGCTCCAAAAGCTCTTCAACTTCTTCAAATGCACAAATGATCAAAATTCCTTAAAATTTTCCTTTATAAAATAACGATATGCCCTAATTCACATTAAATGTGGCAGATTTGAAAAGGCTACTAAAAACTCTTCTCTTTTTCTCTAAAAATCCCTAATTCGCTCTACAAAAGATCATTCCTTCATGTTTTCTTCTGGTTCCTTTTCCAAAACCTCTACTTATTCATTCTTCACATTTCATCCTCATTCCATCCTTTGACACACCATTTATCTAGGGGGTTCTTATAATTTTTTGATAATGCTCCCCCTATGACCTTGCTAGGTTTAATTACCGAATAAATTGTCTATACTAGATGAGGGCACAAACTCATCAGTAGTCTCTGGTTTTTCTTTCTTCCTCCAAATATTATTCATCTCTTGCTTAATCTCATCTTTGTCAACTTTCTTTGTAGATTCCTTCTTTTCTACCAAATTGGTCTCCTTACTCTGCTTACTTCTACAGACTCTTGAAGCATGTCCTGGTTTTTTGCAATTATAGCAGACAATATTTCTCTGATTAGATTGACTTTCACTAATTCTTGTTCTACACTGATTAGCTTTATGTCCATACTTGTTACAATTATATTAATAGCCATTAAAGGATTGATTGATTCTTCCTCCATTAAATTGATTCATCACGAGGGTTTTGCATTTGCTTTCCCTATGCCCAATTCTTTTGCATACAAAACATTGACCAGTAAAAGGACCAGGGAGCAGATTCTTCCTACTCCTACATTATTTTTCCTTGTGACCAAATTTGTTGCATGAAAAGAAAGTGCCATTAAAGGAATGTTACCTTTGTGCATTAGGTTGTCTCATCAAGCCTGTCTGAGCTAGATTTGAAATTGTTGTCACAGAGTTTCACCTTCTCCAGATCCACTTTCAGGTTCACAACTTCTTGTTCAAGCTTGGTGCAATCTTTAGACTTGCTTTGTACCAACTTGTTAAGACACTCTTCAATTATTTTCTTCTCCTCTACTTGCACTTTCAAACAAGAAATATCTTCATTATCCTTATTCAACTGATCGGTTACTTCCTTATGCCTATCTTTAAACTTTTTCAATTGCTCCTTTAATTTTCACACACATTCATTTGCATCTTCAAGATTCTCTTTTAGATCCCTATTTTCTCTTTCAAATTTGTCAAGATCCTCAAGAGTAGTCTCAAGCTCACCTTTATCATTCATTTCCTCCATCTTCATGATCTCCCTCAAGTTGTTAGGCTTTTTTAGAGGAAAAAATCTCTAATACCAATTGTTAAATATCCAAGATACTAAGAGGGGGGGTGAATTATTATCTTCTTAAATTTTTTGATCAGATACCATCCAATTATTCCAATGCATACAATAGCAAGGATAAGTAAAATAATTAACATAACATTAAATCAAAAAACACATGAACACCAAGATTTTTACATGGAAAACCCAAAATGGGAAAAACCACAGTGAGTGTTAGCTCATAATATAGTATAACCGGTTATAAGATATTACAAAATGGGTGGCTCACTACTAGGACTCACTTTCCAAAACAAAGGTTCACTGTTTATAGAATTATAGTGACAAAAATGGATTTTAGCCAAAAAATGAACTAATAGAGTACACCTAGTGAGTGCAAATTTAGTTCCAATGAAGCTCAGTAAACTGATTTGATACACTTCATCATATTTTCTCTTCTTCACACTCACCTTCACACCATAACCATTACCATTAGCAATCTTCAAAAAAATTCTAATATAGATATATATGATCCCTTCACAAGCATTAATTAGGTCGGCCTAATTAGATGCACTTCTCATTCACCAAAAATACCAACTGTTGGCTTCAATATTTACCAAAAACTTCTCAAAAAGCAATTCACACATCTAAAACGCTACAACAAGTCAGCATGGACCTAAAATAGGTCACACATATATCCACATAAAAAAAATTAATTCACCATTACACAATACATCCATTAGGTCAAGAAAGGTTATACCTAATAACATAATTGTAAATACTAGTGTAATGTTGATACACCATACGAGCATCTGGATACACGAGATATTGAATGCACATTCTCCTGACATCTACAAACCATTTCCCAAAACTGCAAGCAATAGTAATCACCAACAAACAAATGTGGACCAAAATACCAGAGGATGTAAGAAAAATACTGGTTCAAATACCAGACCAGAGTACCAGAACAACTTTAGACTTGATCTTGCAATTGCAACTCATATATCATGGTGACATCAATGAAAAAACAAAAAAACAAAATGAGATGTTCTTCTTCATTTTTCCAACATATACTACCAAATTGATCAATCAAAACAACCAATAAATGACTAAAAATGGTTTAGTCATGAATCTGGTCATGGTATACTAGTAATAAACTACTAATCGTCACGTGACCAAGCTAATGGTCACGTGACCAGTTTTTAGTAGTTTTTTTAGTCATTTATTGTTGTTTTTCTACTAGTGGTAATTAAACCTTGTAATGAAATAGCATGAAGGAATGATGAATGAGAAAGCAATGTCACAACTCACGTAAACCTTGTTTTAGTTTTAGAATATGGATCTGCAACTTGCATGAAATGGCTTCAATGGATGTGGATCTTGCTCATGAAACTTGACTTGAATCAATGTGTTTGATATGCTTGAATGGATCTTGAACAATGCATCAATATATTAGCTTAGATACCATGCATGATGCATGAAGAATTTGACATGATAATGGGATCTTGATTGTTGCAATAATCTTCAATATTTTTTCCCTTAAATGCCTTGAAATTCTCTTGAACTTTCTCTAGCTTTATCTCATGAAGTCACATAAAAATTATAGGATGAAACATAGTGAAATGACCTCTTATTTATACATATTTTAACATGAATTCCCAAAATTCAAATAACACAAGCTAACATATGAATACACATTTGAAATCATTGAAAAACTGCCAAAAACATATTTGAAATTAGGGTCCTAGATCTAAGTGAGGACCCATTCATTCTTGGGTGAATGGGTCCTAGGTCACTTACCTAGGACACACATTCTCCAATGTTAAGTGTTATGTAATTGGATTGATGAATGTCGGTTTTTACCCTTTGGAAATTGCAATTAGTTAGGCTTGGATTTTAATTAAAGGGACCAATTAAGGTATAATAAACCTCAATTAATTAATCAATCCCTAGATTAGTGTGAAAGTATAAAGGTACACCTTACAACACCATAAATAAGGCACAATTAAGTCCATTTTAATTAAAAGGCACTAAACTTAATGTGAATATGTAAAATACATATTACAACAATAATTTAAGGCATGATTTAGTCATTTTATTTAATATTAATTCCCAAATTAAGTGTGAAAAATGGATACTTTTTCCTACACTACATATACATATATATTAATATATAATTATTTACTCAAGGTTATCAAATGCATTAATTTCTATTTAAAATATATATATAAACACATACTGAATAACAATTATATATATATATATACTCCCATTGGGTACATAGACCAATCATTGCGCAGAGGTAGAGGTTGTGTTCATAAGTGTTAGATATGCTATAAGCAAAGGATACTCCAAATTATGGGTGGAAGGCGACTCCATGAACATAATAAATTATATGTGTGGCACTCATCCTCTGAGTTGGAATGTCCACCAGCTTATCAAGGATACAATAATCATGTTGCAATCTTGTGATGAGACCCACATCTCTCACATCTACCGAGAAGGAAACTCATTGGTAGGTTTTTTTTCCAATGAGGTTGTCAGCTTAAATGAAAATTTTCCATTGGAGGAGTGATCGATCCTTCCTAAGAAAGCTAGGATTTTATTAATAAATGTTGGTGTGGGGTGAGGTGATGCAATATTTATGGTCTACTACATTCCTTCAGTTTGCACGCTTTGTGGGTATTTTGTTGCTCTCTGGTCTTTATTTGAGTATTTTTCTCAATGGTTTTGTGAGTCATGTGTTGGTTGACATGGGTGGTGATAGGAGCTAAATCAATCCACACTCTTGTGGTGACATTCAGAGAAAGAAGAAACTCTATAATATTTTGCTCAATGGGAATTTTACTCCATTTTTGGAGAGATTGCATGGGCATGACCCTAATGCCTTGGCGCAATTTGTTTCTTTCTAGAATAATCAAAAGCTCAAGTTTAATGGTCTGGTAGTGGAGGTTAATGAGGACTTGGTTTCCACTGTTATAGGGATGCCGACTGTGGGTCAGAAGTTTTTCAAGGATAAAAAAAGTAATGAGGAGGTGACGATCTAGTTTTTTAAAGATGATGAGAAAAATAAATTGATCAAATTAGAGAGTTGGGGTTATGAGAGAACTTCTCTCAAGAAAATCTAGGTGAGTGTTGTTGAGGTCCTGATGCATTACGTGACTCTAGATGGGAGGTTTAGGGCTATTCTTGGTCACCATTTTACTCTCCTCAACCATTTAGGACATCATTTTTTCATTTCATTCCCTTTCTTTTTGTTATCTTCTTTGGAGGTCTCGGTGTACACACATCTAAAGAATAGGAGGGCCCTCATCCTCCATGAAGGGCTTATATTATTAATCATGGAGCATGTCAAGACTCTTATCCCTACTCCGACCATCAACGCAAAGGAAAAACTTGCAAGTGATTTGTATGGGTCGTCAATTTTGGAGTCCCCTTCAAGTGAGGAGGAGGAATGGAATGAAGATGTGGATGCTTCTCCTACGGCTGCAACTACATCTTCAAGAATTCTAGTATTCAAGAGCATTCAAGAGTGAAGAGTGATTATCAAGTAGTTTGGAGCATTATTCAAGATTCAAGCATCATGTCAAAGTCATTATGCATCATGTTTGTTTTTGAGCTAACATTTGTGATGTAGGTTCTTATGACTCAAAAAAGCATTCAAGTCAAGATCCATAACATAAATTCAAGATTCAAGATTTACATTCATGCTAGACATTACCTACAATATTGTGACATTTGTTCCAAGTTTTTGGTGAGTTACAACATTGCATATTTGTTCATTCATCATTCCTTCATTCTATTTCATTTTATTTCAAGGTTTGATTACCAAAATGGGGTTTGACCAAGGAAAACACTTATCCACCAGCAAATCAACATATTCCCCTCTCTATGATGCGTGGATATAGATCTAGGTGGTTTAGGTTGAAGATCCATTAAATAGAAAGATTGGAGAAAAAATTTCAAGTTGACATTTAGTTGTCATAGATACATTGCAAGATCATGAAAAGTCACATACAGGTTGTAATTTAGTGTTTCAGGATCAAATATTTGATAAGAGATAGCTACAAGAGAAAATTAGAGGATATCATAGTTTCAGGTCAACCCTAATACTGGGACTAAATCACCACTTGTGGTGTATGAGTCCCAGTATACCTATTTTTAGGCATTTTCTATAGATCCTAGTTTTGTAGTTCCAAATTTTGGTTTCAACCCAAAACACTAAACTAGGACTAAATCACCCCTATTGGCATATGAGTCCCTTTGTGCATTATGTTGCAAATATGAATGAGTATGGTGGTGTTTTCATTGATGTTTTCATTGATGTCAACACAGTATAGGTTGTTGTTGAGAAAGGAAACAAGTGATTACAGGTGGTGCATGTATAGTTGAGATACTATTGAGATGTTGTGAGTACATGGAGTTATCTTTATGGTGTTGCAAGTGTGCTGATATGATGAGTTGTTAAGTTCTTTTGAGAAAATTAATAAATAGTGAAGATAGAGTTGTGTTTATGTTCAAAATGTGTTTCGATATGTGCTCCAAATTTCTTCTATGTTGATCTTATGCTTGTATGGATTTCTATTGTTGTTTATGGGAATCCTTAGGTGATATATCCTAGATTGTAGCTTCTGGTTTGATGAAGAGTGAAAGTTGTGTCCACTCGTGTATGAGCTAGTCTAACAGAGTTATTTCTCTATGGATTGGGAGAAATGTATCTGCTCTATAGTCCTCTGCTAGTTTATTTCATGTCTTGCAGATTGGGAAGAAGTCTTTTAATGGTGTTATATATGTTCTATCAAAGGTGTTCATGGTTTGGTGCTCCGAAAGACTAGTTTTTGAGTTGTTGTGTGTGTTTGTACAATTTGGATGGACTAATAAAAAAATTTCTATGTATGAAGGTTGTTACATTAACTATGAATGAATTTGAAGGCATCTAAGATGTGTTTCAGTGCATGGTGAAGCATGTTATGTGGTCTGCATGTTATCTTCTTGTTGAGGAAGTGTGTATGTCATGTGAAGGATAAGTACCAATTAAGGAAGCATGTGATTTATCCGAGATATTGTTTTGGGTCTTGGTTAATTGTTGGTTTGGTCCACTCTCATTCTCTTCCACCACGAGAATGTTGAGTTGCCAAACCAATTTGAATTTGTAAATTGAAGCGTGTGTAGTTGACCTTGATGAATGTTTCTAAGGTTGAAGATGGTATAAATACAAGTTGAGGTGTTGAGGATGGTACACCACAAGTTTGAGAAGCAAGAGTGTGCAAAAGTGAATTGAGGTAGCAGTACTTTAATGTGTTAGATTCCTGAAAGTAGTGAGTTGATGGTGTTTGCAATTCTCTAATCAAGATTGCGGATGTGTGAAAGTTGTTGTGGTGGTTTTTTTATTATCTTTGTTTGTCTATAGGTAGTGAACCTCCCTTTTGGATAGTGAGTCCTATCGAGATAGTGAGTCTTATCTTTGGCACTGAGCCCTTTGGTAGTGAGCCTCTTTGTAAAGGGTTTTGCAATTACTTTATATTGTGAGTTTACCCTCACTGTTCTTTTTCCTTTATTGGGTTTTCTATGTAAATTTTGTGTTTCTTGTGTTGATATGGCTTTCAGTTATTTGTATTTCATGCTCATACATAACAACAGATTAAAGTGGATGTGGAGTTAATAATTATATGAGATTTGTGAATGTCAATAGTGACAACTGACTCACCCCCCTCTTATTTTTATTGCTCCTTTCAACAATTGGTATCAGAGATTTGATTCCTCAGAGAAGAGCTTAATCGCTTGAGGTAGATCTGATGGTACAAAAATTGATAATCATTGTGTTTGATGGATATGACTATAGTTTTCTGGAAAATGTAGATGAGAGGTTACCTGATCTATCTTGGTTACAAAACTTGGAAAGCTATTGAAACTAAATATGTTGAGTCGGTAAGTGGTCCTACTTTTGCAAATGAGATTTCTACCTATGAAAAAAATGAAAAAGAAAGGTATGCAATTTATATTGCTTTATATAAGGCTGAGTTTCCAAAAATTATTTAATTGGGTACTACTTATGAAGTTTGGGAAAGGTTGAAAGATATCTATGAAGGAAATTATAGAGTTAAATTTTCAAAGAAATTAACTAAGCGCAGATATGAGAACTTTAAAATGGAAGAAGGTGAAGACACTACAAGCTACTTTCAAAGGGTTGATATTGTAGTAAATGAAGTTAAAAATCAAGTTGGTACTCTGACAGATGAAGATGTAATGGAGAAGAATTTTATGACCCCACTGGAGAGTTACAATGATAAGGTTTCAGCTATTAAAGACTTTTATGATCCCAAGAAATTCACTAAAGAACAATTATTTGGCACCTTGACTATTGTTGATGCCAAAAATTGACAAGGTAATAGTCTTATGGGAAACTTAGTTAATAGGGGGATAAATTGTGTTAAATTGAGTGACCTCTATATTTTTAAAGAAGCTGAATTCTTTTGTAATTAGGTTTTTGGAATGGGAAAATGAAGAAGATATAAAAAATAAATATCTAACTAAGGCAATACGCCAAGATGTAGATGTATGCATGGTAAATCTATCTTTTGAATGAGATTTAAGGGCCCATGAATTCAGTAATCTGCTAAGTCCCAGAATAACAAAACTCAAAGATGAAAACTTGAATAATTTATCTAATAACATAAAATAACTCCCATACAAATTTACTGAAAAGAAGAGTCAAAGACATGGTCCAAATCAACAAAATTATATTAAAATCATAGAAGTTTTGCAACTAAACTACTCAGTATAGTAATGGCATAGTATAATGTTTTGTCAAGTAGTAAGAAATAGAAAGGCCAAACAATGGCACAGTCTGTGAGCCTTATACAATAATCTGAAGAAAAAAATACAAAAGGCCTGGTGTGCTTTCACCATTTTTTTTTATATTCCGAACTCATTTTCTGAAGGAAGAAGAAGTATGTATAAGAAAACAATCCCACCACTTGAAAGCTAGTAACAAAAAATATTCCTTCATCATGAGAAATGATGCCCAGAGCAATGATTTCCTAAGGAAATTTCAATAGAAAAATGTTTGAGCCATAGAAAATAGTCACCTTCAAGCCGGATGCATCCCCTACAAATGATGGTAGTGGTCCTAGTGTATAAGTAGTAAACCCTCATGCAGACATGTGTTGCTCACCCACAAAGTTAGTTATGACACATGGCAATATGGTGGGGTTTATTGCTCACTCTTTCCTTCCCTTTGATGAAATCCCTATGCAGAAGACACATGGAGAAGTCTTCATTGCTAGCGCTAACCGTGGGGTCTTCCAAAGGTGTACGCGAAACAATGCTACATGGTACACGGGTGGAGCTCGGTTGAGAAGTGAAGGGAAGTAGGCATCAAGTGCCTACACTGCTGACATGTGGGATCATGGAAAGGCTTAGAATATGAGTGAAGGAAGAAATCATTGTGAGGAGTGCACAATGGACATGTGGTGGCAATGGGTGAAGTTCTTCAAAAAGGGCCAAGGAATATTCAAATGTATGGGGTGCGAGCCAGACTTAGTAAAATACAAACAACCCGAAGGGAGATTGAGTTATTTTATATCCACACCTTTTGGTGACTACCAGGGGTGTTTCTCCTATGGAATGAGGAACCCAAAAAAAATTGGTTTGAAGACCAGAGCCTTATCCATCAAGCAATGTAATCAGAGCTTTGAAAGAGTAGTCTGTAGAGGTAGCCAGTCGGCGTCAGATGGCATTGATATGTTGTGTAGATTCTCTTGTACTTTTTGTAGATCAACCACTTCTTTGAATGGTAGCTTCGTGGATATCTTGGTTTTGTAGTAGATTTGAAAGAGAAATTGTGCTATCTAATGATTGATGCCCTCAATATCCTTAGTAGTAGGGGGTTGACTGAAGCTCTAAAAAGTAGATATATCCTACTGCTTCTCCTCAATCTTTGTTGAAATCTACTATGCTATGGCCACCGAATCATCAAAGAGAAACATGGAGGGCATGCCCATCTGAGTTAGCTAGTAGAATTTCACCTACATGTTGTTCATAGTTTAGCCCAATGTGGCAGCACACTCACTATCATGGAGGATGGATGTGTGGCAACTGATGAACTCTTGTTTTTTTGGTAGTTGACTATTGGTCTTCAATCCCCATGTGCACTAAGTCCTCATTTGGCACTGTGTATATCTTTTCCAACAATTTTTATTCCTCGGCAACCTTTTTCGCAATATACTATGGGAATTGTTCAATTGTTCCATGAACCTACCTACTTAAACTTATTGCCTCTGCCATGAAATGAAGTGTCAGTTGAAGAGTCAGATAGAAGGCCTTGACCTTTTCTCACTATGAGATATATAGTCATTGAGCTATTTGAAGGAGGTCCAACTAGGTGGTAGGGGGTTGGGGAAGATTCTTCAAAAGATCAATCTCTGCATCCTTTGAACCAACATCCTATTTTAGTTTCACAATTATCTTTTCTATAATGGAGAGTTGTTCCTATAGGGTTCTCAAATTGGCAAGCCATTTTTCTTTGGCTTAGCTTCTATTTGTTGATTCCCTTTCAAGGGAAAGTTTCACCTCCTAGATTTCCTTCTCAAATTGAGCCTATCGGCCCTCAAATTCCATGTCCTTTTCCTGCATTCTTTGCTCTAATTGAGTGTGTTGATACTAAAACTCCTCATTCTTTCATTTCTTCTCTTGCTCCACCCAATCCAACTGGTACTGTAATTCTTGATTTTTCTATTGTAGCTCAGTAACCAGGTTAAAATATTGGGCTTGGAACTTTGCAAGTTCCTCCCAAATTTTTACTTGCTCTATTTACACTTGCTATGGAAAGCACAAAAAATCATTATCCCTTGCCTTACCCTTCTCTAGTAGGACTTCAATTCTCTCCTTGACAGTTTTCAGCTCTTCTTCCTTCTTCTTTAGCTAGTGACCGAGCTTAAGAAATTTGGTGCTCACCACTCATTGTGTCTCCTCCATGAGCTCAACTTTATCTTGCAACTAGGCTATGCTTAGATCAAGTACCAAAGCATGGATGGTGTAGTCCTTAGGTTACATCTCTCCTTGCAGTTTGATGATGGTTGGGTGCATGGTTGCAAAATCCAGTGATTGTTGAGCCTCATTGAAAAGTGTCTACCTTTGGCTCAATTGACCTTTTAGCATCCTTGTCCCTTTGCTTCTAGATCCTGAGAGCTCATGTTTGTTTTATTTTATCACCCTCCAACAAAATTCCTCTAGTGACCTAATGAGCTCACCCATGAAGGGTGCACCGTGAGGAAGAGAAAAAAGGAACAAGAGAGTAGTTGTTCCAACCGATTTCTTCTTCAAAAGAGAGAATGTTAGTGGGGAGAATGGTGGAATATGCCAAGGCCCAGTTTGTGAAGTAGTAGGAGGGCTCATGAGAAGCGGTGGTGGTTGTGAAGATATGGTTGATTCCATTTTTTGAGCAAGTTGGGTCGGAGCTGATGCATCAGATGTAAAAGGTGAAGTAATAGCGGATGCAAACTAGGATCTAACAAAAGGTGGAATAATCCATGGGGGAGTAAAAGTGAATTTCCCGCTTGGGAGAACTAGGAGAAACCTCCCATGACCATTGCAGTAGAAGTAGAGAAAGAAGGGTTGATACTTGAAGTGACAAGGGATTCAAAGACAGTGGAAGAAACCAAGTATTGTGAATCAAGAAGGGAGAGAGAGAAAGATACCTAGGAAGTGAATGATTCTAATCCTTAGCTCGTTGCAGGCTCTTATGAACCCTCTCCAGAAGTTGCATCTGTGCACTGCCTTTTGTCAAGTGGGGAATCTTCCACCTCTAATACCTTTCACGTTTGTTGTTGGGCTAGACCTCTAGGAATTTTCATAGCCCATGATTATGTCTGTGAGGCTCTCAAACGTGATATATTCACCTATAGCTTCTAAGTAGTTGTGCTAGGCTGCTTCACCGCTTGTTTAGTTTGCTACACTAGGGTTGTCTTCACTTCATTTTCCTTCTCCTTACCCTTCCCTATATACTTTCAGGCTTCCTCTAGGTCAACATCCTCATCATCACTTGCATCAGTATCATCATGCACTATGTCCCACTCAGTGGGTATGTGTAAGATCATCATGGAAAAAATAGGCCCTTAAGTGGCAAAAAATTTAGAAAAATCAGAGTTAGACAAGTTGACGTAAAAATTTGAATAAGTTATCGATATTATGTCAAAACTATGTAAGAATAGAATTTTTAGCCAATTGAATGTAGTTTCTAAAATACTAGGTTTATTTAAAAAAAAAAACAAAAACCAAATCTATTTGGTGAAAAGTTGAAATTTCAATGTAGTAGTACTTAAATTTCAAGGAAAAAATAAGAGGTGTCTATCGACCACCCTAACCACAATAAAATGATAAATTTTTTTATAAGATTTTAGATATAAGTAGGGACTCATGTTTGGATGTGATGCATCTTTTTTATAATTTTTTAGAGTAAATAATTAATAATGAATTTTTATTACAAACTTTTAAAAATATAAAAACTCATATGTCTAACCACCTTAACTTGGTCAAAAATTCATGAAATTCATTTTTTAAATCCTATATTATGTGAAGCATAGAATGTATGTTTCAAATTCAAAAATATATTACCGTTTAAGCTATAGATGTTTTTCAATCACCTATCAATCAAGACTTTAGTTGTAATTCAAATAGAAAATGAATAATAATAATTTATTAAATTCAAAGTAAAGCATAATTTATATTAGTGGAAAGCTGAGAATGTCCTTTAAAAACCCTTTTCATTTCATCAATTTTGGGGAAAAAAAAGTCGTCAACCACATACCCTACAAATACCCATCATATCGCCACTTTTTGGCCCATCATGATCCTACACATACCCGAGTATCAAATCTTTCATTTGTGTCTATGTCTGGGAATAGGGCATTAGTGCACTTGATTTCTTGATGGTAAATCCAAAAATCACTAATCTTTTCCTCACTCCATAGTGGTGTATTCAAATACCCAAGGTTGCTTGCACTGTTTTGTGGAAGACTTCCCATTGTCTAAAGCCTGAAACCTGTCTCCAATGGTTTCCTCTTGAGCTTCTAGGTTGACCAAACCCTGCTCCAACTCTTCTCAAAGAGTTCTTACTCTGTGCTTTACCTTGGGTAGCTCAACACCTTCTTGAAATTTGAATACTCTTTCTAGGACTTAGAAGAATCTAAGTGCCCTGTTCTCCAACTGACTTGAACCTCTTGCAGGGGGTTTAGAGATACTTATTTCTTGTGTTTCTCCTCCAAATGGATGCATCTTGCCTTGGGTTCAATCTTCAAATCACCCATTTTTGTGAAGTTGCCTAGGACAGGCCTAAACCTCTACTAGCCCTTACCAGTCCTTATTTTGTTTTTCTTGCTTAAAACTGCCAAATGACCTATCAAATAAATCATAGATTCTGACACCCTTTTTCCAGCTTTAAATCTTACAAAAATTCTTAGGTCATCAACTCTTCCGTACAGCTGTCTCCTGAGTTCTTGGAGAGGAGGGCTAATTGCCCTATTTCCTAAGGTTTTGTTGTTTCCTTGTTGTTTTCTCTCCCAAGAGAATTGTTCAGACCTCCCTCACTATGTTTTCCTTGTATCCAAACATAATCCACCTGGAGATGTACTTTGGCCATACAAATTGTACTTTCCCCTGCCTTGGTTCCTTAACCTGCACTTCCAAATCCCTAACCGGGTCCTAAGCTCGCCTAGGGTTTGGTAATAAGATTCATTGCTGGGCCCTCTTGATTACCTATCACCAAATGTACAAAATACACTGGCTTCCCTCCCATTTTCCACTAAACTCAGAAGAATCTCGTGGTCAGGGCTCATGGGGAAGCCATTTGAAAACCTACTGCCCAAAACAAGAAAACTAGCTCACTACACCTAATCTATGGATTGATCAGTTATTCTACCCTAAGTAACTTGAATATCAGATGAAGTTTATTCTATTCTATCTACTAATCATAATCACAGTACTAAACTAACATGCATAATGCTCTCTAGTTCACTGTCTTCAAATGGCATGGGCAGATATAGAAGTTTCAATTTTCTGCCAAACAGAGTTGAGTTCCTTTATCACCTGAGCTTTGGAAACCAAACACTGTCAACACATAAAGTGAATTTCATATGCAAAGAAAGATATTAACACTGATTTTTAAACACACACAACTTGCTACCAATATATAACACTAAGTAGACACTACTGCGCAAAACACACTGTGTTTTCCAAAAAACATAGAAATGACAGAAACCCAAAAACCTGTTTTATTATTCACATCAAAGTCTTTTGATACAATGCAAAAACTAAACTCTTCTCTCTATTCCCGAGCCATATCACCATTGATCATTCCATTTCCATGTTTCAAGGGCATTGCTCGTTCCAATATCCCTGATTTTAAGGGAATCCTAGATAACTCCTAAACTGCATGCAACCTCTCACTGTTATCATGCAGTTTTCGCAAGATTCCTACAATCCTCACCATTATCCCTCTTTTTAGGATCTCCTAACTCATTATCCTTGAGTTAACAACCCCTCAACTGACCACTAGCATCTTCCATCAATGAGGAAGTAACTATACACAAGTTGATGCATCATATCTTCAAGCACAACATTCCAAACCTTAAGAAAGAAAAATCTACCAACAACCAACAATGATGACTAGAATAACACCTAGGTGAAAGATTAAATCAACCTTCCACACAACATGCTGACTTGGTCAAGGTTAGTACAAGCCAAAACTTTTCAAACCAAAATTTGTGCAAATTAATTTGGAGTTTGGCCTTGGTGCTCCTGCACCACATAGCCACTTCTTGACCAGGTCATTGTGAAGCATGGCACCCATTTGGAACTTCTCATTAAACTTTGTCAAAGGGAAGTAGAATCTGAGCCATGGCAGCTTGCTATCCTCTATAGGAATGTGAACGAAGTCAACCAATAGATCATCTTGATCTTCCAGTGGATTCCAACACTTTTCCTAGTAAGGTCGGGGGTTGTGATTCACCCAGATGTTTGTGCCTACCAAGTCATTATTAGGGTTATATTTATATTTTTCATAAATGCATAATAGCCCTAGATGAGCCAATTTTTCCTCTAGCAGCTCATATGTCTACTTATTTTCCATAACCACTATTCTAAAGTTAGTGGAAAGAGGAAAAATCCTTTCTGCTTGGTCTTCCCTCTACAAAAGGTATAGTCAATAATTGGCACTTGCCAAAACATCACAAGGGCCAACACCCGATCTGTGATGCATGTCGGAAGCTGGAACGGTTCCTCGATAAAGCCGCACATCCGAATGAATGTGAAATCCTCTTCGAGAAACCAATCACATTTCAAAGTGAAACTCTACATCCACCATGTTTGGTCGATAGAAAGCTGATAAAGATTGCCATCCTCGCCCAAGTCTTG
Source organism: Sequoia sempervirens (assembly GCA_007258455.2). Taxonomy (NCBI): domain Eukaryota; kingdom Viridiplantae; phylum Streptophyta; class Pinopsida; order Cupressales; family Cupressaceae; genus Sequoia; species Sequoia sempervirens. The sequence goes on along the minus strand of VDFB02000003.1, from coordinate 420,926,947 downwards.
CAGAATCAGAGTCAAGAAATAATCCAAGAATGCATAATAGTCATAATTTGTGGAGAGGAGAAGAGCCCATACAAAAAATGACCTTTTGTTTCCCTTTTCATCAAAAATAGCTAACCTCAAATGTTTTTTGAAGAAGTCAGGGTTTTGATGTAAAAAAATATGAGCAAGGAGAGAAGGAAAACCTGAAATTATGTTGTGTTTTGTATTCCTTGATCTAACTCTTCATTTCTTAGACGATGACTTCACCTAAGTTATACCAGAATAAGGTATGTTGCCTCCTTAACTAAAATCCCAGACCCAGTTGGAACTCTTGCACCCATTTGTCCTCGTCCATGATGCATATGAAATCCATCATAGAGAAGGCATCCTACATATCTTGTTTAAAAGTGATGTGTGCGACTAGAATTTTTGGCAGCTTTGTGAAATCCTCCTGAGGTCTTTTGGTTTCCTAGTTATAAAAGTCCATAGCATGATCTCTGCTTCTGCATATTTTGTCCCCTTTTTCTAGAGTGAATGACTCCATCTTCCCTAATCTAGAGTCCCCTTTTGGGATGCACAACATGTCTCTGATAGCATCCTCACATATTACAACTCTCAGCTCTTGGCCTTCAATGGCATTGGTATATGGGTTGAAATGTTGAATTCCCTCATGAAGTAGCTACAGGAAATAATGCACGAAAGGGACCATATACTGCAGGATACTACAAAACCATTGCTTGTATGCCAACTGGTGTTCACCGATGGCCACTTTCATTCTTTTGTAAGTTGCTTCCCTAAGACTCTTGGGGTTGATGCTAAGGATGGGAAAATGAATGTTATCCCATTCTTCCCTTATCTAGCTCTGGTCCCTGTGATTTTTTTTATTTTCTACAACCTGCGTGTGAATCCATTTCGACTTCTCTAGTATCCTAGGTGAAGTGTAAGAGGTATCACCAAAAATATTGGCCATGGATGCCACATGCATGGCATCAAATAGGATATAGGTTCCCTCGCTTTGCACTTCTATCTAAGGATTTTGGGACATTTTCCTTCAATTGTGGATTTTTTTGATACTCAAACTTTCTGCAATTCACTTCGGCTCTTTAACACTTCTACACTTAAAACTCTTTGCATTGGATAGCATACTCAGGAAGCTTTTTACAATGTTAGCCTTTCACATGCAATACTTAGCTATTTCTTTTTGGGAGTGGTAGACAATGGTTTCCTTTTAGCATTAAATTTGGCATGGACCACCAACTCCTTTGCTCATGTGAAATGAATTCCTTGCTATTTTGAAAAGACAAGAATTCATAACAACAATTAGTAATTATGCCCTATGGCATGATTTCCTTGGAAATTGAGCTGAAAATTGAAGGCATTTTTAAGCTTTCGTATGATTTGGCAATTACTATCTCAAAAAGAATAATTAAGCCAAAAGTGGAATGAGTACTTTAAAATATTTGAGTTCATCCTGGGAGTTCAAAAAATGCCTCCAACATGACACATCAACACTTAACCATATGGATGATCACTTGGGACTGCCACCAATTTGCACTACTTAATTACCTCTTCTTAATTTCGCATGCAGTAATTTATACATGGCAGACGCAACTGGGTGGGATTTTCAAGTTGGTACTCGATTAGGATCATGCTTATGGGATGCAGATACCTCAAAATTTTCTATAAATAGACCCCAAGACAACAACAAAACCACACTTAGCAATTGGGAAGAATTGGTATTTGGAAGTTAGGTAGAATTAGCATTAGGTAGTTGGGTAGAACTAGCATCATTAATACTCCAATGAGGCTGGTTAGCAATAATTCACAGAAAAATTTCTTAGGTGAAGTTTTGAACAAGCACTTGAAGTGAATGATGAAAACCATACATTCATTGGTTATTATAGCAATGAAGTGGGTGTTAGACCAGGACTATGTAGAGTATGAAGATAAGTATAGAGTTAATATGGACATATGCTCTCACTTTGTTGTTTCTTTGCTTGATATATAGGTCCCTAAGTAGATGATTCTTCACTTGATGCTAGAAATCTTCCCAAAATAGTACCTTGGAGGCCTTGGAGAGATTTTGGCGAATGTAGTGTATGGCATGGGTATTTTGATGGTGAGTGACCTCCGCAAACATATCAAAGAGGATGCAGTGGTATCGTAGGTTCCATTTCTGAGTGGGTTATGCATTCTAACACACGAAGAGCACCACTAGAGGGTCACTTGTGCCTGTCACTTCTTGTTGCACTACTATAATGTGGTGTTGTTTTATGGTGTGGAGTGGTATACTGACTTCAGGGACTTGGTATATCCCCCACCACTCGCCATTGTTGCTATTGACACCCCTATTGTTGTTCATGATCCTGTTGCTCCTGTTGATTCTGTTGACGAAGTTGTTCTAGATGCTATTAATGATGATGCTCTTATTGTTGTTATTTAAGACCCAACACTTTTTATATGTTTTAAGAATCAATCTATTTATGTATATATTCCTTAAAAAGGCTTTCAAGGTATATATATATATATATGAAAAAAATTGCATAATATATAGATATACTTTAAAAGTATGGCCTTAGAGCCATTTTTGGAAGTGTATTATTGAAGTATATAATTCCATATATAATGAATATATAGCTTTTATCAAATTGCTTGTCACTTTTTCTTCTTGCAATTATGCATTATGGGTTCCCTTTTCTCTATTTCTTTGAGTACCTTTTCAATTTCGCACATGGGTTCATTTTCAATATTCTGCATATGGGTTCATTTCCAATTTTCTGCATATGGGTTCATTTCTCTACTTCATGGGTTGCTTGGAAAGACTGGCCGAACAAAAGAATACAGAGGAAAATTTACAATAATTACATATTTACATAGGAAGAGCAATTAATAAAGCTTAATTGAATAGTTTGAGGTGGATTCTATTTACTCGAATCTCCAATGCCTCTTTCTCCATATTTTCTAATTCGATTGCATTGTGTTGCTTACAATGAATTATTCTAAAAGGGCCTTCCCAAAGACTATCAAATTTTCCATGTTGGCCAGGCTTTGCAACCCTCTCATTGAACTTTAGCACTAGGTCTTCACATTTTAGACCCTAGTCAGAGGTTTTCTTGTTGAACCATCTCTTAACCACCTGTTGGCAGTTATTCATGGCCATCAAGGCCTTTTCTCTTTTTTTTTGTACTTCCAATAACTAGGCTAACCGAACCTCCATGGCTAATTTTTCTTCAACTTGTAGAGATTTCAACAAATGTAGTGCAGGAATCTCAATGGAGACTGGTAATAGCACATCTTTCCCATACACCAATTTGTACAACGAAGTCTTGAGAACTTGTTTAGGGGTTATACGATCTACCCAGAGCACTACTCAGAGGTTCTTGTGCCACTCCTTTTGATGTTCTGACCCGATTCTTTTAATGAGTCAGACCAAATTTTTATTAGTTGACTCGGCCAGGCCATTTCCTTGCGGGTAATAGTTTGAAGACATTTTTAAGAATATTTCATGCACGAGTGCGAATTGACATACCTTGGAGCGTAATCTTGTTACCAGTTCCTCGAGGAAGTTTGCAATCTCTGGCTCTATTGCATTCTTCAAGGGAATGGCCTCGATCCATCTGGTAAAATATTCCATAGCCATAAGGATCCATTTGTGTCTGATGTTGGAGGTAGGATTAATCATCTCGACAAAATCAAGGCCCCATTGAGGAAAAGGTTCCTCAGTCACTATTGGATTAAGAGGCATTACATATTTTTTCCTCCTTGGCATGAAAAATTGGCATTCCTTGCATGCTTTAACCAAAGAGTGTGATTCATTGAATAACGTAGGCTAGAAATATCTAGCCCACATAATTTTGATAGTAGTGGTTTTCGTAGAGAAATATTCACCCACAAGACTACTGCAAAAAGTGTCAAGAATTTTCTTCACCTATTCTATGGTGACACACCACAACAAAACATCATTGAAGTTCCCTTTGAAGAGGACCCCTTCAATAAATGCATATCTGTTGTTCTACAATATATAGAATCTTCTCTTCTAAGAAGGAAGGACCAATGGATATTTCTTGATATGCATGAATCTTACTCTGTCTACTAGCCAACAACCTTTAGACTCAGGTTCATTTGTTAGAACAAGTTCATGTTTCTCTTCTTCAGCTTCCATTTCTTCATCATGTGCCAAATACTTGCACAGTCCTCTGCCTCAGATGCTCTTTGTGGGCTTGACCTCAATATCATATTTAAGGATCTTAGTGATCCAATTGGACCTCTTTTTAGTGATTTCTCCTTCCATGATATACTCATGCACACTATAATGTGTGATATATACAATCACCTTGTTGCAAGATATGAGGTGTCAAAACTTCTCGAGACCATTAACAATGGAAAGTGATTTCCTTTCAATGAAGTTGTAGTTCGTCTCATAATCTTTTAAGGTCTGGGAGTGAAATGCTATCAGATGTTCTTCCTTTCCTTCATCATCTTTTTGAGTTAACACAATAGCGATGTTGGATTTGCTACTAAATACATACATTATAAATTCCTTTGATAGGTCTAGATTTACCAACATAGGAGCTGAAGAAATAGCGTCCTTAACCTTATCAAAGGCTTCTCTAGATTCCCTTGTCCATTTGAACAACTGATCCTCTTTTAGCATTAGGGTGATAGACCTAATTATTCCTACAAAATCATAAATGAATTTTCTCACAAAATTTACCTTTCCTAGAAAGGACTGAACTCCCTTTTTATTGACTGGTAGGGAAAGCTCTCTAATTTCTTTTATGGACTCCAGATCGATTGCAATTCCATATTTGGACACTACATGCCCTAATAGTTTTCCTTGCGGTACTCTGAAAACACATTTTTTTGGGTTCAACGATATCCTAAACTCCTGGCATTTTTTAAAAACCATTTCAAGGTGATCAAAATGATCAACCTTATGCTTGGAGAAAACTATAAGATCATCTAGGTAGATCAATATGATTTTATTCATCAATTATTTGAAAGCAATATCCATTGCTCACTGGAAGGTGGCTCCCACATTTGAGAGGCTGAAAGGAATTTTTGTATATGCAAACATTCCCCACTTGGTAGTGAACATTGTTTTGTATTGGTCCTCTTTTTTCACCCGAATCTAGTTATAACTAGAGAAACAATCTAGTAGAGAAAACATTTCCGATCCTACCACTATTTCCAATATGGACTCCATAAAAGGCAAGGGGTAGTGGTCCTTCAGGGATGCTTTGTTCAAGTCCTATAAGTCAACACATAGGTGGATGTCTTCGTTCTTCTTTCAGACTGGAACCAGGTTGGATACCCATGTATTTTGCTTGATCGAAAAGATGATTTGGGAATGAATTATCTTTGTCAACTCTTGTACCATGAAGGCTTCAATCTTCAAATTTATTGGCCTCTACTTTTGGCAGACAAGTTTTTCTCCTTCCATTAGGGTATGTGCAAGATCATCATGGAAAAACAGGCTGTTAAGTGGCCAAAAAATTAGAAAAATCAGAGTTAGGCAACTTGAAAGTAAAAATTTGAATAAGTTATCTATATTATTTCAAAATAATGTAAGAATAGAATTTGTAGAAAATTGAATGTAGTTTCTAGACTACTAGGTTTGTTTAAAAAAAAAATCCATTTGGTGAAAATTTGAAATTTCAATCGTAGTACTTAAATTTCAAGGAAAAAATAAGAAGAAGTATGCTTTGACCACCCTAACCACAATAAAAATGATAATATTTTTTTATAAGATTTTAGATATAAGTAGAGGACTCATGTCTCGATGTGATGCATATTTTTTTATATTTTTTTCCAAGTAAATAATTAATTATGATTTTTTTATTACAACTTTTAAAACATATTAAAAACTCATATGTCTAACCACCTTAACTTGGTCAAAACTTCATGAAATTCATTTTTTCTTTTTTTAATCCTATATTATGTGAAGCATAGAATGTGACGCATGTTTTGGATTCAAAAAATGTGATACTAGACATTTTTCAATCAGTCTATCAATCAGGACTTTAGTCGTAATTTGAATAGAAAATGAATAATCATTACTTATTAAATTCAAAGTAAAGCATTATTTGTATTGGTGGAAAGCTAAGAATCTCCTTTAAAAACCCTTTTCGTTTCATCAATTTTAGGTAAAAAAAAGGTTGTCAGCCTCATACCCATCATATTGCCACTTTTTGGCCCATCATGATCCTGCACATACCCATTAGCTCTATAGTATGTTGGATGATTTCAAGATCATATCCCTTGAGGTTATCATATGACCAAGCCACTACTCCATATTTCTCACAGAAATGGATGAGTCTCTCTTTATCATGATGTGTGACATATTTTTCAACTTTGAGCTTCCTTCCATCTCTGACTTGAAGATCTGCATGGTTTCTTTTGTCCTCTACAAACTTCCTCTTGTCATTTCTTGCATTATCACAATCAAATAGGTTTTCAAGAGTGACCAATCCTCTTGGAAGCTTGTTGGACCTTAACTAAATAATTTTCCCATCGTAGGCCTCAAATAAATTTGGTTGGAGTTGCTTAGCAAACTCTCCTGACTATTGGATGAATGAGGCGATGTGTTCATCACTTTCAAAAACTTGCCAGCTTTGATCATTATATGGGATTTTTGGTCAGTTGATCATTGTATAGAGTGAATGTTATGAATTAGGTCGAAAGAAAGATCAAATTGAGATCCGATTGCTGCCATGTAATCCACATCTATATTTTTCTTTCTTGGCATTGTCTAGATATTGAAAGCTTCAAAGACCTTGATCAAGTCCCAAACTCTATGTCTATAGGATCTCATGCGGACATTCTTAGCTATGGAAATCCCTCAAAATTGATTGAAAACTAGTTCAGAGTCTCTAAACACCATTATTTGCTTGATGCCCATCCACTCTCCAAGTCTTAGTCTTTATACTAGACCTTCATATTTAGCTTCATTGTTCAAATAGGAAAACTGGAAGCGAAAGGACCAAAGTGTCTTTTCATTGGATGGGGATGTCAAACATGTCCTGGCTCCCATTCCAACTTTGCATATTACTCCTTCAAAGTACAACATCCATAGCTTTCAGGCTTGACCACTCTCAGGTTCCTTTATGACCTTCAGAAGCACTTGATCTTAATCATAGATGACATAGGTCCCCATCTTGGTGACATGATAGTTTCCAAAAGGATCACTATCTATATATTCACTCAAGACTACCTTCTCTAAATCCATCCGGTCTCTGGTCACCTTTTCATCCTCTAGTAGCTCGGTACAATACATTTCCTCTTTGGTGAAAGAGGTATGAGTAGCCTTAAAGTTGATCATGGCTTCATCAGCCACATGTTATAAATGTAGAGGTTCAGATATTATTTTAATTTTAGCTCCATGCTTAGTCCTGAGGATCAATTGTTACCAATCCAAATAAAAATATCCACCTATCTTTGAAGTGAATTATTGGGATAAGCAAAGACCAAACACAGGGGGAATGTCTATGATCATAGTATCTTGTGGAACTGTGATACTAGGGTAGGAGAATAGAGTCAAGGGGAGGTTCTTAATTACACCTACAGTTTTGACCTTGTTCCCATCAAGTTGTGTAAACCCCCTTTTTAGAGGTTCATAGCTAAGTCCTAAGGCTTCAAATATCTACTTGGGCATGACTATTGTGCTAGCACCAGAGTCAATCATGGAATTATGCAATAAATTTTTACCCACAATAAGAGTTAGGAAAAAGGGCTTTGGTTTTAGCTTATCTCTAACTCTAGTAGAAGCTTCCTCAATACTATTTGTGAGAAATTTTTTCATAGGTGATGGATCAATGACATTTTCCTTGAATGATTGCTATGTTGGCTCAATGATCACATCTTCCCGAAGGGCCTTCTGTAGTAATGACTTCTGCTCTAAAATAGATAAGATATCCCAAAGGGATAGATTAGCGGAGGATTTTTTAAATTGTTCCACCACATTGAATGGTGGATTTGAAGGCTTTTGTTCCTTAGCCCTATTTATAACAATTTACTTTCACAGCTGAAATTGTTGTGCAGTTGTGGACGTAATAGGAGTTTGGTCAAAGAAACTTTTGAGCTATGAGATAACTGGTTCACCTACAAATCTCCTCTTAGAGTGAGTCTTGTAATCAAACTACACTTGTGGGGATTTTGATGTGGATGCATCATTTGCAAACACCACCTCTTCTTCTTCCATCCATAAGAAGAGCATGTGGTCGAGAGCTATGTTTGTTTCTTGTGCTAGGGAAATCCCCTACATTTACACGGTGAGTACCACATTTTACATTTATGGAGAGGCATATACATAACCTTGAGGATTTGACATCATGCCTTGGTTGCACTGTTCTACCACCTTTTGTTGCAGGTTGTCACATGGACAGTTTCGGGGCACCAGGGATTGATGTCATCGACAAGATTATTTTACCTATTTTCAACTCTCTACTCGAGCTCAGGTAAGCATTCTACAACTGAGTAGGCATTGGAACTATCTGATTAGTTGTTTGAGCCTGTAGATTTGTGTGTGAGCCTCCTTAGAATTAATTTTGCTAGTAGGAAAGTCTTTCACCTTGATAATTTTGGTATGTTGGCTTCAGAGGCATGGACTCGTTCTACTTGATGGTAGTTATTTCATTGTTTATGGTTTACATCTCCTTGATGCACCTATGCTCAAGCTTTGAAGTGTCAGATGTAGAAGCAACATTATGTGGCACATTCAGATATGTGTACATAGACTAGGGAGGAGTGGACACACTGGTAGATGGCATCTCTTGGGAGGGAACTAATATCTTGGGGAATATAGGCATAGAAGGTTAAGGTGGCAACTTTCTAGTGTCTATTAGATTATTCCCTTCCTTGCCAACAATTTTGTATGCATCTGGTAGAGTGGTCCCGCCAAGAGACTAGATCATCGAGATGTTGGCATTGATGGATTTCAAGTAGAACAGGAATGCTAACTCAGTCGGTGGGTGAATAGAAGCATGTATTCTTTTCCAAGTTGTATGTAACTAGGAATTGAAATCAATCATGGATTCATATGGGGCCCAATTTATGGTTGTCAATTGATGATATAGTGAAGACCAATCTCCATCATTCAAAAATATTTCGTAGAAAGGATCTCTGAGCTGATCCTAGGTACCGATAGTGTTAGCTTGCAGAGTGTGGTGCCAATCTAGTGCCTTACCCCTGAAAGAGGCTACAAGCAACCTTAGCGCTATATTTTAGTCAGTGAATCTAAGCACCAAACACACATCCACCACATCTTGCAAGTGTTCGGATGGTGTTTTCAAGCCTTCCCCATTGAATTTTTGCATAAAGTTTAAAGCAAAGGTCAAGATAGGGGTCCAAATGGTGGGTTCTATTGGTGCTATAAGAGGGATTTCAACATCCCATGCCACATAATTTCTATTAGCAATTGGTAACATAGCTAGTGGAGGGATCATAATTTTCACTAGATGGGTTCCAGTTTGTACTATTACTAGTGGTGGTACTAGCAAGCCAAGATTATTAGCTTTTTGGGATCTAGTAACAGGTCGATGGCTCATACACCAACTTTAGGTTTAGGTAAATTTAAGCAGTCCCACTGGGCATGCCAAAAAAATAAAATTTTGATACCAAAAATTGACAAGGTAATAGCCTTATGGGAAACTCAGTTAATAAGGGAACCAATTGCGCTAAATTGAGTAACCTCTAGATTTTTAAAGAAGCCGACTTCTTTTGTAATTGAGTTTTTATAATGGGAAAAGGAAGGAGTTATAAAAAAGAAAGATCTAAGGCGATGCACCAAGATGTAGATGTAGGCATGATAAATCTATTTGTTGGATAAGATTTAAGGGCCCATTCAATAATTTGCTAAGTCCTAGAATAACAAAAATCAAAGATGAAAACCTAAATAATTTATCCAATAACATCAAATAAATCCCATACACATTTACTAAAAGGAAGAGTCAAAGACATTGTCTAAATCATGAAACTTATATGGAAATCATAGAAGTTATGCAAATAAACTACTCTGTATAGTAATGGTATAGTATAATTTTTTTCAAATAGCTAAGAAACAGAAAGGTTGAACAATGGCACAGTCTGTGAGCCTTAAACAATAATCTAAAAAATCAATACAAAAGGCCTTGTGTCTTTTCACCATTTTTCTATATATTCCAAACTCATTTTTGGAAGGAAGAAGTAGTATATATAAGAAATCAATCCTGCCACTTGAAAGCCAGTAATAGAAAATATTCCTTCATCAGGAGCAATGATTCCCAGAGCAATGATTTCCTAAGGCCATTGCAACACAAAAAGATTTGAGCCATAAAACATAGTCACCTTCGAGCTAGATGCATCTCCTGCAAATAATGGTGGTGGTCCTAGTGTATAAGTAGCAAAACCTTGTGCATACATGTGTCACTCACCTACACAGTTAGTTACGACATGTGGAAATATGGTGGGGCTTGTTGCTCACTCTTTCCTTCCCTTCAATGAAATCCCTACCTAGAAGAAATATGGAGAAGTCTTTTTTGCTAAAGCTAATTATGGGGTCTGCCAAAGGTGTACGTGGAATGATGCTACATGGAACACGGATGGAGCTTGGTCAAGAAGAAAAGGGAAGCAGGTGTTAAGTGCCCATGCTAATGACACGTGGGATCATGGTGGCATTCAGAAGATGAGCAAAGGAAGAAATCCTTGCGAGGAGCACATAGTGGACACATCGTGGTAGCGGGAGAAGTTCTTCAAAAAGGGGCTGGGGAATATTCAAATGTATGGGGCGTGGGCTAGACTTAGCAAAATATAAACAACCTAAAGGGAGCTCGAGGAATTTTATATCCACAACTACATTTGAAATGAGGAAGTTTGGAAAAGAAAAGGAGAAAATAGAATCAACCTTCAAAGCTACAAAGATAGAAGATGATCTAAATGGTGGTAGTTCATAGGAGTTGGAAGCAAATTTTACAAGTTGAAGAAAGGTACCGATAAGTACAAAGGTATATTACCTTTTAGACATTTTAGTTGTGGAAATATTGGTCAGTATGCTTCTAGATGTCCAAAAAGAGCCATTCACAAGAAGAGTAGAGATAATAAAGAAAAAAAGGATAAAAAATTCAAGAAATTGTATTATGTTAGAGAAGATGCTAGAATTTCTAATGATGAATCTAATTTTGAAGGTGATAATGATGAATGCTTGTTTCTAGCTTTATAGAATAAATCAGTGTCTACTAACCATGGAAGACATACAAAGGAATGTGGTCTAGAGAGCAGGAAGGAAGAGATGGAAGGTACTCTGGTTGTTGTCTTTCATGCTAGACAAGATGAAGGCTATTGGGTAATTGACAGTGGCTGCTCAAATCACATGACCAGAGAGAAAAGTAAGTTTACTAAACTTGAAAAGTATGATGGAGGAATATTCATATTTGGAGATGATTTTAGTGCAAATATTTTTGATGGAAAACACAGTACTGATGATGTCTATTATGTTAAGGGCTTAAGGCATAATCTCTTGAGTGTTGGAAAAATGTGTAGCAAAGGATTTAAGCTTGTATTTCAGGATAACACTTGTGAGATCAGAAAAGGGTTTGGTATTGTGGTGGATATAGGAAAAAGAACATATGGAAACATTTATTAGCTTAAGGGTGTTGTTGGTCAGTGTTTTGTATCTCAAGTTAATGAAAGTTAGCTATGGAACTAGAGGATGGGACATGTAAACTTTGACAATTTGATTAGGATTAGTTCAAGAGAAGTTGTCAGGGATCTTCCTAGAATCACAAAGCCTACCAATACTATTTGCAAAAGTTATTAGTTAGGAAAATAAACAAGATGCAACTTTAAAGGAAAAGAAAAATTAACTACTGGAATGTTGGAATTGATTCATACAAACCTCTATGGTCCCACAAGAATAGGAAGTGTTAATGGTGATAGGTATTTCATGCTTTCAATTGATGATTATTCTAGAATGACATGGGTTACTTTTCTTAGGGAGAAATCTCAAGCTCTATACAGATTCAAAGTGTTCAAGGAGATGGTAGAGAATGAAGTGAACCTAAAAATAAAATGCTTAAGGTCTAATAGAGGTGAATAATTCACCTCTAGTGAGTTTAATATGTTTTGTGAAGAGCATGGTATTAAGAGACATTTTTCTGCTCCTAGAACTCCTCAACAGAATGGAGTTGTTAAGAGGAAGAGCAAGATTGTTCAGGAGGCTGCAAGGACAATGATGAAAGAGGAAAATGTACTTGATGTATACTAGAGAGAAGTAATTCACACTACTATTTATATCCTTATAACAGTTCAAATCAAAGGTAACAACACAAAGACCCCTTATGAACTGTGGCATGGAAAAATTCCTATTGTTAAGTACTTTAAGGTGTTTGGAAGAAAATGTTACATCAAAAGAGATGATGAGAACCTAGGAAATTTTGATGCAAGATGTGATGAAGGTATTTTCCTTGGATATTCAACTAATAGAAAATCTTATAGATGCTTCAATAAGAGATTGAGAAATATTGTTGAGAGTGCAAATGTGAAAGTTGATGAAGATATGCACATATCAATTGAGATAAGTGAAGTTGAACTAGATGAACCTATCTATAGAAAAGTACAAGAAGAGAATAAGGAAGAAGAACATATTGAAGAAGAATAAGAAGCTCTAGAACATGCTCCTAAAACTCTAAAATATGTATAGAAAAATCATCCTGAAGAATAGATAATTAGAGACAAAAGTGAAGGTGTAAAGACAAGAAGCAAAGTGGTAGCAACTGAGGTAAACTTTTGTTTACTTTCTGAGATAGAACCCAAAATAGTGTGTGAAGCATGCAAAGATGAAAATTGGGTTAGATCAATGAAAGAGGAACTACAACAGATAGAGAAAAATTGGACATGGGAATTGGTTCCTAGACCGGTAAACAAGAATGTAATTGGTACAAAATGGGTATTCAAGAATAAGTTGAATGAGAATGGTGAAGTTGTATGAAACAAAGCAAGGCTTGTGTAGAAAGGTTATTCACAAGTTGAAGGAATATATTTTGAGGAGACATTTTCCCGATGGCAAGAATGGAGGCTATTTGGATGTTTTTGGCATTTTCTGCACACAAAGATTTCAAGTTATACAAGATGGACATTAAGTCTACATTCCTGAATGGAGAATTAGAAGAAGAGGTCTTCATGGAACATCTAGAGGGATCTTATTTATTAGATAAACTAGATATGGTTTGTAAGTTGAAAAATGAATTGCATGGACTTAAATAGGCTCCCAGAGCATGGTATGCAAGATTGGACAGGTATTTGACATAACAAAGGCTCAACAAAGGCTCCACAGATAGCAATCTCTATTTCAAGGTTGAAGGAAACAAAATGTTGATAGTATTTGTGTATGTTGATGATATTATCTTTGGAGGAAATGAGGGTATGTGCAAGAAATTTGTAGAGGAGATGCAAAAAAAGTTTGAAATATCTATGATTGGTGAGTTAAATTTCTTCCTTGAACTTCAAGTGAATCATACTGATAAGGACATATTCATTTCACAATCAAAGTATGTTAAAGAGTTTCCAAAGAATTTTGGAATGGATGACTCCAAATCAGTCAATACCCCTATGGTGACTAATGCAAAATGAGTAAGGATGATTATTCTCCTAAAGTTGATTAGAGCATGTATAGATCTATGATTGGTGGATTGTTATATCTTACTGATACTAAACTGGATATCATACATGCAATATATTTGGTTGCCATATTTCAAGCAAAACCTAAAGAAGCACTCCAGATTATGGTTTATGGTATCCTAAGGATATCGATTTCACTTTGAGTGCTTACATTGATGAAAATTGGGCTAGTTTGGTGGATGACCAGAAGAGTACAAGTGGTGGTGCATTCTTTCTTGGAGGAAGATTGGTTTCATGGCTAAGCAAGAAACAAGATTCAATTTCTTTATCCACTACACAGGCTAAGTGCATTGTTGCAGCATGTTGTACACAGGTATTATGGATGAAGCAAACACTGAAGGATATAGGAGTGATGTGTGATGAGCCTATCCATATCTTTGGTGATAATACAAGAGAAATAAATATTTTAAAGAATCTTGTAATGCATTCAAGGAAAAAGCATATATCTATTAGATATCAGGGTATGTGCAGGATCATCATGGAAAAAATAGGCCCTTAAGTGGCAAAAAATTCAAAAAAATTAGAGTTAGGAAATGTGACATAAAAAATTGAATAAGTTATCTATATTATTTCAAAAATATGTAGAATAGAATCTATAGAAAATTGAATTTAGTTTCTAAACTACTAGGTTTTTTTAAATCTATTTGGTGAAAATTTGAAATTTCAATGTAGTAGTACTTAAATTTCAGGGAAAAAATAAGAAGTAGGTGTTTGTCTAACCACCCAACCAACAATAAAATGATAATTTTATTTTATAAGATTTTAGACATAAGTAGAGGACTCGTGTCTGGATGTGATGCATATTTTTTTGTAATTTTTTTCCAAGTAAATAATTAATTATGAATTTTTTATTACAACTTTAAAAAATATAAAAACTTGTATATCTGACCACCTTAACTTTGTCAAAACTTCATGGAATTCAATTTTTCTATTTTTAATCCTATAGTATGTGAAGAATAGTATGTGATGCATGTTTTGGATTCAAAAAATGTGATATCATTTGAAAGATATAGATGTTTTTCAATCAACCTATCAATCAGCTCTTTAGTCGTAATTCAAATAGAAAATGAATAATAATTATTTATTAAAATCAAAGTAAAGAATAATTTATATTGGTGGAAAGCTAAGAATCTCCTTTAAAAACCCTTTTCATTTCATCAATTTTGGGTTAAAAAAAAGTCGTCAGCCACATACCCTACAAATACCCATCATATTGCCACTGTTTGGCCCATCATGATCTTACACATACCCATCATTTTTTGAGAGAGAAGGTATTGGATAATGAAGCTAGGCTTGAATATGTGCCTACAAAGGATCATATTGTTGATATATTTACTAAGGCTCTTCCGAAGGATAATTTTGAGTATCTCAGGGAGAATTTGGGGGTTATTTCCCCTCCTTCTTTGAACTAGGTGCACATAGAGGTGCATCAGTCTAGGGGATCTATAGATTCTTCATTTGTCTGGATTGATGACTAGGGTCTACTCCTTAGGGGTAGTAGGAAGTATCATTGTTGTAGTATGATATGTGTGGATGCAATCCTAAGGGGGAGTAATCATATTTTTTGTTCTTTCCAATTGATGTCAAAGGGGGAGAGGGTGTTGTGTGTTGCCATCAATGACAAAGGGGGAGATTGTTGCAAGTATGAATGAGTATGGTGGTGTTGTCATTGATATTGCCATTGATGTCAACATAGTATAGGTTGTTATAGAGAAAGGAAACAAGTGATTACAGGTGGTTCATGTATAGTTGAGATACTATTGAGATGTGAGTACATGGAACTATCTTTATGGTGTTGTAGGTGTGGTGATATGATGAGTTCCCAACTACTTTCGAGAAAATTAATAAATAGTGAAGACAGACTTGTGTGTATCTTTAGAATGTGTGGATCTGTAGTGTTGTTTATGGGCATCCTTGGGTGATATATCATGGATTGTAGCTTCTAGTTTCATGAAGAGTGAAAGTTGTTTTCATCAGTGTGTGAACTGGTCTGATAGAGTTGTTTATCTATGGACTAGGAGAAAGGTATCTGCTCTGCAGTCCTCTGCTGGTTTGTTTTATGTCTTGTGGATCTGGAAGAAGTCTTGTAATGGTGTTATCTATGTTCTATCAAAGGTGTTCATGGTTTGGTGCTCTAGAAGACTAGTTTCTGAGTTGTTATGTGTTTCTGTATAATTTGGATGGACTGATGAAAAGTGTTCTATGTATGAAGGTTATTTCATTAACTATGGATGAATCTGAAGGCATCTGAGATGTGTTACAGTGCATGGTGAAGTATATAATGTGGTTTTCATGTTATCTTCTTGGTGAGGAAGCATGTACTTCAAAGTTCATTGGTGTTTTCATTAGGTTTGGCCAACTTGGTGTTTACATGTCATGTGAAGGATAAGTAAAAATTAAGGAAGCACATGATTGATCCAAGAAGTTGTTTTGGGTCTTGGTTAAGTTATGGTTTTTTACACTCTCATTCTCTTCCACTATGGCAATGTTGAGTTTCTAACCCAATTTGAATTTGTAAAATCAAGCATGTGTAGCCGACCTTGAATAATGTTTCTAAGGTTGAAGATGGTATAAATAAAAGTCGAGGTGTTGAGGATTGTATGCCACAAGTTTGAGAAGCAAGAGTGTGTGAAAGTGAATTGAGGAAGAAATACTTTAATATGTTAGATTCTTGAAAGCAGTGAACTGACGATGTTTGCAATTCTCTTATCAAGGATGTGGATGTGTGAAAGTTGTGGTTTTTTTTTGTTATCTTTCTTTGTCTATAGGCAGTGAGCCTCCATTTTATACAGTGAGTCCTATCTAGACAATGATTCCTAACTTGGGCAGTGACCCCTTTGGCAGTGAGCCTATTTGTAAATGATTTTGCAATTACTTTATATTGTGAGTTAATCCTTGTTGTGGTTTTTCCCTTATTGGGTTTTCCACATAAATTTGTTGTTTCTTGTGTTTATATTTCTTTCTATTATTTGCATTCCATTCTCATACTTGATAATAGATTAAAGTGGATGTGGAGTTAATAATTGTTTTCAATTTTTGAATGTGATTGGTGACAACAGATTCACCCCCCCTTAGTTGTCTTACTCCTTTCAACACATTAAAATTCATAATTTTTAGGATTTCAGATCTTCATTCAAGCCTCTTTAGTTTCTAGGTGCACCTTTGTTTATCTATAGTTTTTTGTTCTTATTTTGGTTCATTTTCTAAGTAATATACTTAATTTTACTTGTCATTTACACTTCTTTTCTTTCCAAACCTTTGCTTTGTTGTGAACCCCCTTTCAATATTTAATCACACCCCTAGGAAACCTTATTGTAGATCTCTTTCCCTCATTCCATTTGTATATTCATATGTCTAAGGTTTCTTTGAATGAAATTTGAAGGAAATAGGTGGAAAGGTCCTAAAACCCTACCCTTGTGGAACAACCTAATTTCCCAACATTTCATTTTGGTGAACCTATCCTTTAGAACACCTTCTTTTCTAATTGGGCATGTATCATAGTCCTAGATCTAGCTTACAATGACTTTGCACTATTTTTTGCATTAGTTAATTTACATATAGGGTTTCTAAATCTTGCATTAGGTAAAGAGCATATAGGTTGCACATTTTTGCATCTTACATCATTGAAATTCACTTGAAATCTGCAAATGCATTTAGTCTAGACATAATTCAAACTAAAAAAACATAACATTCACTTGTAATTTTCCAAAATTAGTGTAGAAACCCTAATCTCGAACTAATATGCCCCTCTTGGTGATTTAGTCCCAATGCAGGTTGTTTTACCTAATTTTTGGATATTCTATGTGCATTGTTTCGTATCATTTGAACCCTTGAGAAACCATTATTGGGACTCATATGCCCCTCATGGTTATTTAGTCATGTTTTATATTTGAAACTACATTTTACAACATTAAAATTCCTCTCTCTATGTTTTAGTTTGCTACTATTAGATTTCTATTTCATATAACAAAGTTTTTGTTTCATTCATTTCATTGCACATTTCATTCTAGGTTATTGCATTACATTTCATAATGGATATGTTCTTTGGTAAGTTTTGGATTTCCTTGAAGTCATTAGTGGATGTATAAAGTTGTCCTTTTAGAAATAAACCTAACGAAATTGAACTTACTCATGCTCAATCAACTTCTAATGCATGTCATCATGATGTTGACATCATTGGGGAAGATGATGATAGAATGAACAACTTCATAGATGATTGCTTTAGAATCCTCAGGAATAATGCATCCTTTTATCCTTCACTAAAACAACCAACACCTCCCATCATCCCACCACTTGACATGTTTTTTCGTTTACATCCTGAAATTGAAACACAGGATGAGCCTATGTTCCCTACAATAAGTGAATCTAGTTCCTATAATGAAGCAAACATTTGACCATCCTATATTAACAAAGTGACCAACACTCCTATCAACTTAGAAGAAACATATGGAAAATTATTTACAATATTAAGTAAATAAGGATGTGATACAACAAGTGAGCATGAAATTCATCAGCTCTTAGAGAAAATACCAACTGAAGATATCAAAGGGTTAGGATAGAAAGATCCTCCTCTTGACATAAGTTTCATCCTTCCTAAAGAACAACCGATTCTTCCTAATGATGATAAGGATGATAGGATCATCTTAGGTCCTCCTCCTCAACATATAACTCAAGAATTGGTGAATCTAGTAAGCAACAAAGGCGTTACAAACTAAAGAAACTACAATTCCCTTACCCGTTGTCTACAACTGAAATAACTTTACATGTACTTCTATGTCAAGGACTTATTACATTACCACCCATGTGATAAAACTGATTTCCAAATCCTAAGAACACAAACACAACACATCAAGTAAATATCATAGAATTTTTGTACATAGTAATGGTGAGTGTTGTGCTTTAAAAAAAATATTTATAAAGTTTGATATCATACAAATAATCCATTAAAGCATGTCATTTCACTCCTTTCCATGTAATAGTTTTAGGATCTTTCTTTCTCAATATTACATGCCTTACATTCATTGCATATCATTTCCTAATGCAAGGAGTTCTTTCTCATCACATACCTCAAGTCATTCTTGTCTTGCACATAGTGGGGGGGAGAATTAAATAGCCTTCTCCTAGTACCACACTTTATGTTTTCTCTTTAGCTAGTTGTCAACCTTTTGTATATGATGAACATGATTGGGATGTATAAAATATTCTAATAGGTTGACTTGCATGTGCCTTACTAGTATTTTACATTATTTTCTCTTTCATGTTATGTGTGTGAGCGCATTTGTATAATGTGATCCCTCGTATTGTTATGTTTGATGTATCTCTCTCCTTGTGCATACCTCTATTTGTATCTAAATTATTCTCTATGTTGTATATATCTTTTCATTTGTCTTGTGTTTTCCTTTTGGGGATGATGCAAGGCATCAAGAAATTTAGGTCTCTTCCATGTTGACCCAAAATCTTTTCCCTTATCTTTTCACTGATCTTGTGTTTTCCTTTTGGGGATGACACAAGGTGTCGAGACATTTAGGTCTCTTCCATGTTGATTTGAAATATTTTTCTTTTTTTTAGCTCTCTTTATGTCATTCTTCTTGTTCCATGAGTATTTTGGGAATGATGATAGTTCTAAGCTCTCTAAAAACATTGTAGCAAAGACATACTAAACCCAAATCCATGGATATCTTATGTGTGATTTTGGGATTTCATTTTGGGGGAAACCCATTTTCATGATGTAGCTTCATTTGGAAACATATGACTTGGAAAAATGCTTTCCAAATAAGCTCGAATGTCCTCTTTATTGTTAGCATTTTTCATTGGCATTATTATTTAAAGTGGGTGCATACATTGGCATTGTTCTCTTACAACTCATGTTTCATTGTGTAGTCTTCTTTCTTCATGCGATGTGTCTTTAGCTTTGCAGTGACTTTGGGTGTGATGTCCCTCAAGAGCATGAGCTCTCCTAGCATATTATGATCCTCTTAGTGGCTTGATGTGACACACCGCATACCCTAGGTTGTGAGTCTTCTATTCTTCAATTGGTCCTCTCTTGGAGACATTAGGCACAATGTTCCCTAAGTTAATACGTTACATAGACTAAGAAAAACTCCTTTGAGCATACCTTACACTATTTTTCATTTACAATATCAGTTATATGGCTACCTTGCATAACATGCTTTTCTTTCCTATGGAGCGATCTTGTTCATTCATTAGTGTCAAGCATATGAAGATTTGATTTCCTCATGAATCCTATTGTTCATGTTGTTTGGTTCCTTATCAAAGTTATCAAGAGGTATAGATTTGGTCTAGTTGTACATATGGGATCACAACTCAAGAATTACTTTCCCATAGCCACTCGCTTGTCTGTGTCAACCCATACTGACTGTCTGTGTATGCGTCTCATTGGGGGCTCACCTAGTGGATGGACTAAGGTTCCACTAACCCTTGTGAGTGTGCATTTAGTTTGCATAGTGGACATCGTGTTCCACTAGTAAACATTCTTGAAAAATAGCCTAGATCTTATCCACATCGTGCGAGACAAATGATCAAAGCTTGATCCACCCTTTGTGGTTTTTTCTTTCTTTCTCTTTGTCTTTGGTAGTGTACGCTATTTCCTTGTTATTTCTCCTTATATCATTTTATGTGTGTCATCTTTTGCCTATATTTATTTTCCATAGGATCTCAATCTTGGGGGCTTAATCATCCCTCTTGATCATTGTTGTCCTCTCTTACTAGCATTGGTATGCCTAGACCCTTCTTGATGAAAATTTTGTCTAATTTAGTGTGATTTTGAAGCAAGTTCCTCCTCTCACTAAATTAGAGACTAAATGTAGTGTAGCAAAATGTATCCTTTTACATTTTCACACTTGTTTGGGTCCTCCCTACTAAAATTGGGATTCTTCATGCCTTATTTGGTCTTATTTTGCATCTACAAGCCTTATTTAATGCATCTTTCCAAGGATAATCCTGACATATATGTGATCTGACCAGTCATAATTTAGTTATTTTGGATTTTATGGACCAAATTTAGTGATCTATGACTCATACGCCACCTTGGGCATATGGGTCCCACCTAAATTTCAAGGCCTAGTCCCAAATTTAGGATAAAACTAAACATTTCATGAAATTTGCCTCTTGACCAAGTAGCCTACTAGGACTCATATGCCCCAATTGGTGTATGAGACCTTCTTAGCTTGGACCTATTTTAAATTAAAATTCTTGGTAGGATTTTACTCTCCTAGATCTGATGTTGTCTTGTAGTGTTGTAATTTCAAGAAATTTGGCATAAACAAGTATAATTACATGGTTATTTCACATATTTTCTTCTACAAATTTTCATGAGCAAGTGTTATCTAAGAATTCAAGCATTCTAGAATTCAAGAGCATTCAATCTGAGTGATTATCAAGCATTTTTTAGCATTATTCAAGATTCAGGAATCGTGTCAAAGTCATCATGCATCATGTTTGATTTTGAGCCAACATTTGTGGTGTATGTTATTATGATTCAAACAAGCATTCAAGTCAAGATCCATAACATAAATTCAAGATTCAAGATCTACATTAATGCTAGCCATTACTTACAATATTGTAGCATTTGTTCCAAGGGTTTGGTGAGTTGCAACATTGCATATTTGTTCATTCATCATTCCTTCATTCTATTTCATTTCATTTCAAGGTTTTATTACCAAAATAGGATTTGACCAAGGAAAACCCATATCCACTAACAAAATAAAAAATTCCATCTCTTTTATGTGTGATTGCATATCTAGGTGATTTCATTTCAATATTGGAGAAAAGTTGTCAAGTTTTCATCTACATTGCAAGATGACTGAAAGTCACCTACAAGTTGCAATTCAGTGTCTCGGGATCAAATATTTGATAGGAGAGAAGCTATAGGAGAATATTCTAGGATATCAGTGTTTTAAATCAATCCTAATACTGGGACTAAATCACCACTTGTGGTGTATGAGTCCCAGTATACCTACTTTTCAAGAATTTTCTATAGATCTTGGTTTAGCAGTTCTAGATTCTTGTTTCACCCCGAAAACTTAAAAAAGGACTAAATCACCTCTACTGGCATATGAGTCCTAGTGTGCATTAAAAGTCGGCATTTTCATGATTTCAGATCTTCATTCAAGCCTCTTTAGTTTCCAGGTGCTCCTTTATTTATCTCTAGTTTGTTGTTCTTATTTTGGTTCATTTTCTAAGTCATATACTTATCTTTGTATGTTAATTACACTTCTTGTCTTTTCAAGCCTTTTCTTGGTGGTGAACCCATTTTAGTATTTAATCACACCACTAGGAAACCTTATTGTAGATCTCTTTTCCTCATATTATCCCTAGATTGAGATGTCTAAGGTTTCCTTGAATGAAATTTGAAGGAAATAGGTGGAAAGGTCTTAAAACCCTACCCTTGTGGAATAACCTAATTTCCCAACATTTCATTTTGGTGAACCTATCCTTCAGAACACCTTCTTTTCTGATTTAGAGTCCATCATAGTCCTAGATCTAGCTTACATTAACTTTTCATTATGTTTTGCATTAGTTAATTTGCATCTTCTGCTTCCAAATCTTGCATTACTGAAAGTGCATATAGGTTGCATTTTTGCATCTTTCATCATTGAAATTCACTTGGAATCTATAATTGCATTTATTTTAGATATCATACAAACAAAAAAAATAGAACATTGACTAAGAATTTTCTAAAATTAGTAAAAAAACCCTAATCTGGGACTCATACACCCTTCCAGGTGATTTAGTCAAAATGTAGGTGTGTCATAGAAAAATGGCCCCTTAACATTTTCGTGGCCTTTTAGACCTTGTTTCATGGTATTGGAACTATGTTGCTTTGATTTTATGTTGTAACATGGCTTGAACATGCTTATTTAGGTACTAAAATGCAAAGAACAATGTCTTGTGAAGGTGTTGTGAAGTGTTGTAAGACATTTCTACATTCTTCTAGACTCTATTTAATGCATTTCACCTAAAAACCACCTTTTTACACATCAAAAAGTCCTATTGTGAAGTGTTGTAAAGTCTTGTAACAAAATTTCATGCTTTTCTAGGCACATATTCACTATTTACACCCTTCTAATGCTTTATTGTGTCCCTTTATTCCCTCATATGACTTAATTAAGTGTATTTTTGAATGTTATCCCAACAAATAATATTAAACACAACATTTTTCCCAACACATGTTTTTAGGTCCTAGGTGGGACCCATTCACCATGGGTGGCGAATGAGTCCCCCTTGGCCCCAAATTCAAAATATTTTACATTTCTTTTTGGGATTTTATTCAAAATCACTTGATGTAGGCCTGTGATGAGGTATGAATGGATACTAGAGCACAAGAATTGTATAAATAAGTGATTTTCATATCATTCTAGCCCTGATTGATCAAGTTAACTTATCCACCTATTCACTTAAGCATTCAAGCATTCTACAACATCAATTCAAGCACTATTCAAGCACTTTGAAGCAGCCATTGGAATTACTTCAGACTTGCAACATCAAGAGTTAGGTGAGTTGATAGTACTTACATGTTGTTAGTTTATATTTCTCTTGCATTTCATTATCTTTTTAAAGGTTTAATTACTGAAAGTGGGGTTTGACCAAGGAAAACCCCTATTCACTAACCCTTAATCATTTTTCCCCTATTGCATGTTTGTTTGCAGCCCTTTGTTTGCAAATTTGATAGCTTATTAGGTGTTGAAGATTTATTTTCAAGTCAACTAGGTGCTTCAAGTCAACTTGAGACAATTTCAAGCTTAGAGAGAGTTATTTGTCCATTTTCTACACATTTGACTTTGGCTACCTGACAAGCAGACATTCCTGGATCTAGTGTTGCAGAGTTGTCTCCTAGATTTTCAAAAATTTGGGAGAGGACTAATTCACCACCTATGGAGAATGGGTCCCACCTTAGGACTCGAAACTTGAGTTTTGTCAGATTTTAGATCCCGAAAGACAGAAACCAACTCCCGACAGTTTTTCACTAGTAGGTGGGTTGATTCGCCATCCTGGGTGAATGAGTCCCACTCTAAAAAATAAGTGAATTTCACCAGCACCCATAATACTCTATAAAGCTCACATTTCATCTAGGTGAACTCAAATTTATCCTTGTACTTTTTGTTTTGCATAATTTCTCCATTTACATAATTTTTTGCTTATCACAATGTGTTTTCAAACATAGTTGTAATTGCACTTTTGCATTCATTTTCAGTCACCTAGATTAATCTATTGCATTTAGTTAACTTCATTTACATCATATCACATCACACACATCTTAATTTGAGTGTTACATAAGCATTTTTGGACCCAATCTCTCTCCTTTTAGGTGAAAAACCCTAGGAGTGTAAGAGTAGCATTCGGGTCCTAAAAATCTATGTTTCATTTTGGTGAACCAAACTTTTGAAAACTTTACATTTTTTCTTGCATTTACATCTTGCATCCTAGTTCTCATTTGCATTACAATTCAATTAGTACATTGATTTGTTAATGCATTTTAGGACTTTTTCATTTTTTATTAGTGAAATGTTCATTTAGCTTTCATTTTTGCATAACATCTAATTGAAAAAAGTAAAAATCTGCATTTTTCATTTGAAATTGCATACTCTAGAGAATTTAAATCATCTTAAATTTTTTGAAAAACACTAAAACACATCATACTGGGACTCATTCGCCACCCAAGGCGAATAAGTCTCTCTGCACTTTTTAGACAGTATTTTTGGCATTTTTCTGGCATTTGTTTGCATTTCTATTTTTTGTAGTTAGCTCTCTATTATAGTTAGCATATTTTCTATTATTTTCATTTTAGACCTCTTAGATTAGCTTGTATTTGCATTCACCCCTCCTTTTTGGTACTTTCATGAGTGTTTGGTGCCTCGTTGATAATACTTTAGCGAGATGAAGCTCTAGACTCATGGCATCCCTCGATAGCACTTTGGTTGTGGACCTTGGGATCTCACAAGCTCCTACTCCTAGTATGGACAATCATTCATTAGGCCCTAACAATACCACTTACATACCTTCACCTTTCCATCCAATGAATTTTGACAACAAAAACAATTACCTCCTGCAAGAAAAGGTCGTTAATATTCATGAGGACTTTGCACATTTACAACAAGACTTGTCACTTGAAAACATTTCCACAACTGCCATACCTACCATTGAGAATCTTCATCATTTGATTGAAAGTGATGATGGCTTGCAAGTGATGAAGAATTTTTTTGAGATTTACAATAAACATGCCTCTTGAAATACCCAATTTGCAACCATTCCAGTAGGCCAAGGAGCACCTCAAGTTCCTCCCCCTTCAACCATTGCTTCCATCCCAACTTATACCAATCCACAAGTCCATAAAACTATGCATTAGGCTACTTCTTTTATGGCATCACAAGTCCCTTATACCACTTTCACACCTCTTAGCATTCCTTTCACTTCCCCTAACATCACTTACACTCCATCACCATTTTCCCTTCGACCTCAACCCACATACCCCGATCCTCTTCTTACACAACTTCTCACTACTATTTCATCTATGCAACATCAACTTTCTAACATCAGTCAAGGTCAATCTGCTCCACCCACATATTATGTCCATAGTAGTTCCTTATCCATAGAAATATTACATACCCTGATGCCACAAGGGATAGAAATGCCTCAGTTTGAGAAATACAAAGGAAAAGGAGATCCTATCAACCATGTTAATGCCTATACCACTTTGTGTAGTGACTTTGTCCTTGACGATAAACTGTTGGCCAAAATGTTTCCAAGGACCTTGAAAGATACCACATTAGAATGGTTTTCCAACTTTCCTAATCATTCCATGAATTGGTGGAAGCTTTCATTACTAACTTTCAAGTTCACATGATACCTAAAAAGACAATGGCAGACCTTATGAGATGTAGACAAAAACAAAGATGAAAAAGTGATTGATTTCATCTCATGTTACCAATCCTTATATGCTCAAATTGATGTTAAAATTCCAGATGCACACCAATCTTCAAGATAAACTCACCATGATGAAATTCCCTTCATTCATGCATTTATGTACAACCTTATGCGATTACCAAAATTCGGTTTCAAGTCATGATTCAAAATCCACTTCTAGCCAAGTTGAAAAACCCAAACACAACAATCAAAACTAGAATAACAAAAAAAACTTCTGCAAGCCAAATAGAATCTTTTTATAGTTTAATCTGCCTCCTCAACCACAACCACAACCAACTCAACAAGTTCAAAGTTCAATGGCCACTGTTAAGGTAGTCATTCCTTATCATTATGGGGATTTGAATAGATAATTCACTCCTTTACCCAATACCCTCCATCACACAATGAACCAATTAATTCAAAAACACATGCTCACTTTGCCACATGTTTGACCACTTGATCGAAATCAACCATTACCACCTACATTCAAACCTAATGCTTATTGTCACTTTCATCGACAAAATGGCCATGATACCAAAAATTATAAGCATCTTAAACATTTAGTTCAAAACCTCATTGGTTCAGGTTAATTGACTATTACAAGTGTTAATGATCAAGGAAATAAGTCTGTTGCACCCCCTAACTAGAATTTGCAAATTTTCACCAGTCCTATGCATAAACATACTACCTTATTTGTCAAGGCTAGTGAACCTTCAAAGACTAATGTAATGACTATTGATATGAACAACTAACAACATGATACAACTCCTACTATTACCCTTGAGCTAGTCCTATGGATAAACTTTAGGCTATGATAGACGTTATCCATCGTGAGGGTCAAACCACTAAATCATTTGATATTACTTTTTCTGCTAAAGACATACTACAAAAGCTTCTTGATGGTCCTCTCTACATAGCTGGCAGAATCTATGATAATCCCACTAATGGGATATTAATAGATCCCGCTTGTGGTGAGAATGTGATCACAGAAGAGTTTTTGGTATTACATGAACTATATCAAGATGTCTATAATAAACCCAATGGATTGATTAAAACACATAAATTTTTTTGCATGCCCTATGATTGGATCGATCATCCTACCCTTACAAATAGGACCTAAAACTTTGGAGGTAACATTTTCAATTATTCCACAATCTGATCAATTTCGTTTTCAGCTAGGTCACCCTTGGCTTTGGTCAATGAAAGCGGTCCCATTAGTTGTTCATAAGTGCTTGAAGTTTCCACATGACAATCAGATAGCCACCATACACCATAGTGTATTTATTCCTTTATCTTCCAAAGGTAACTTGTCATTAGAAGCCTTATGTTCTGAACCCATGGAACAAATCACCCCTTGCAAAGACTTCTTTATCATAGCCTATGAAAAGTTTAAAGCCAAAAAGATAGTTGAATTGTCCCTTCATAATGCATCCTCGTCCACTTCCACACCTCCTATCATAGATGAAACCATGCTTCAACCTAAGCATGAAAATGAGCAAACCATACAACCTCCTGAAAAATCACCCCTTGATATTTCCCCGCCATCATTCAAACAACCAAGGGAACATGAACCAAACCCTACTCAACTGCCTCGAATTAAACAAGTATATAAAGCCAAAGAGAAAGTGGTTGATCCATCCCTTTGGTTTATTCTCTTCTTTTCCCTTTAGAAGAAAAAGAACCTATGATGTCTCAATCTGCTCTTACACCTCAACAACTCTAAAACTGAATTAAACAGAACCACAGTGCTAGGGAACGAAGATGTCACCATTGTCTCCTTGCTCGTCAATCTTGCATAGAATACAATAAAGAACATCAACCTTTACCTTTGATAGAAGTAATAGATGACCACCCTCCTTCTCCTGACCCACCACAACACAGTCCAGTGCAACAATCACAACACATTAAACCACTCCAATAATCTTGGCTTTTAATACATCCATCTTTAGAAATCACCCTTCGTCCTCCTATTGTCATTAATCTTGATGATGATAATGATGATAATGATGATGCAAAAATTTCCAAAATTGATTGAAGTGCATAATGATTTAAATTCTTTATTTTCATCTACAATGAGCTTAAATGATATATCCTTTCCACCAAGTGAAGAACCTGGTACAACTCCTGGTTCAACGCTTGTAATTATTCCTTTGGACAGTCAACCACAAGTGCATTACACTAAACATGATTGGGATATAGATGAATTGTTAGATGGTTAAGTTGCATTCACCTCACCAATCTTTTCTCTTTACTTTTATTTTGAGTATCATGTTCCCCCGTATCATGTGTTTGTTTTTCTCTTTCTTTGTACACTTCTATTCATCCCTATATTCTTCTATTTAGTGGTCCTTGTCTTTTTCATTATTTTTTTGTGTTTTCCTTTTGGGGATTATGCAAAGTGTAGAGACACCCTATGTCTCTTCCATGTTGACCCAAACGGTCCTTTTCTTTTTCATTCTTGTTTTGTGTTTTCCTTTTGGGGATGATGCAAAGCGTTGAGATGACCTATGTCTCATCCATGTTGACCCAAACCTTTTGTTTTCCTTTCTACTTTATATTTTCTTGTGTTTTTCCTTTTGGGGATGATGCAAGGAATTGAGACTGAAATGTCTCCTTCATGTTGACCCAAAAGCTTTCTCATTTTCTTTCTTTTTGCTTGTGTTTTCCTTTTGGGGATGATGCAAAGCATTAAGACCACAATGTCTCTTCCATGTTGTCCCAAAATGAACTTTCTTTTTCTTTTCTTTTCACTCTCTTTATGTCATTCTTCTAGTTTGTGTGCTTTGGGGAATGATGACAGTTCTGAGCTCCCAAATCGATAGATCCTTTATGTGTTTGGTGTGTTTTTTTTTCTAGGGGAAACTCCCTTCTTTCTTTCTTTTTCATTTTTCCTTGACATGACACAACCTAACTTCAAAACATATGACTTGGCATAGGGCTTTCCAAGTTGGCTCTCATGTCTTGTTTTCTTTTTTCCTCTCTTTTTCTTCTCTACTTTAAATTAATTGCTCACAGAATGATGTGTAGCAATTCCTTTAAAGTGGGGGGCATACATTACCATTAATTCATTTACATTCTTGGTTCCTAGTGTAGCCTTGTCATTTATTTGATGTGCTCATCACTTTGTGGATGACATTTGGTGTGATGTCTTTCATAATTATGATCTATCTTAGCATATTACATTCCTCTTAGTGGCTTGATGCGACACATTGCATCCTCCAAGTTGTGAATATACTATTCTTTGATTGGTTCTCTCTTGGAAGACATTAAACACAATGTCCCCTGAGTGAGTAACCTTGTATAAACTGAACAAGACTCCTTTGTATGTCTTTTTACATATTACATTTTACATTACATTTTTGCATTTTTAAATTTTCGCATTCCTTTTTACCACCTTGCAGAACACAACTTGCATGACTATGGTACCTTTCCTTTTTGTTCATGAGCATTTCTCCTTGTGGAGCCTTGTTAAAGTTATCAGGTAGTATAACTTTGGCATGGTTGAATGGGAAGCCCAACTAGAGGCATGACTTTTCCCCATAACCACCTTTGTGTTTTGTGAGTGCATACCAACTAGCCTATGTATCTTACTTTTTGGGCTTTCTCTCCATGCAGACATCTAGTTTCATGCCCCCAAAGTGAGTATACAGTTGGGCCTTCTCACCCCGTGGAAAATCTAAAGTTCTATGGCCCTAGAGTGAGTACACATTCTTTTTTTCAAACAATCATCCTAGATCTCTTTTCACAACTAGCTAGATTGACGATCGAAGCTTCATCCAAATCATTTCAACACTTGTGTGTTCATTTTTTCTTATGTTTATTTTTCCATGGGATCTTTATCTTAGGGGCTTGATCATCTCTCTTGATCGTTTCCATTCCATCTTACTAACGTAAGTGCATTTGAACCCTCCCCTCAATATTCATGGCTACTTTAGCTTGAGTTTGAAGCAAGTTCATCCTCTCACTAAAGTGGGGGCTAAAGGTGTCCTATAAAAATGGCCCCTTGCCATTTTCATGGCCTTTTAGACCTTGTTTCATGGTATTCGAACTATGTTGCTCTGATTTTATGTTGTAACATGGCTTGAACATTCTTATTTAGGTACTAAAACTCAAAGAACGATGTCTTGTGAAGGTGTTGTGAAGTGTTGTAAGAAATTTCTACATTGTTATAGACTCTATTTAATGCATTTCACCTAAAAACCACCTTTTTACACATCAACAAGTCCTATTGTGAATTGTTGTAAAGTGTTCTAACAAGACTTCATGCTTTTTTAGGCACATCTTCACTATTTACACCCTTCTAATGCTTTATTTTGTCCCTTTATGTCCTGATATGACTTAATTAAGTGTATTTTTGAATGTTATCTCGACAAATAACATTAAACACAACATTTTTCCCAACACATGTTTTTAGGTCCTAGGTGGGACCCATTCGCTATGGGTGGTGAATGAGTCCCCCTTGGCCCCAAATTCAAAATATTTCAAATTTCCTTTCGATATTTTATTCAAAATCACTTGATGTCAGCCTGTGATGAGGTATGAATGGATACTAAGGCACAATAATTGTATAAATAAGTGATTTTCATCTCATTCTATCCTTGATTCATCAAGTTCACTTATCCACCTATTCGCTTAAGCATTCAAGCATTCTACAATATCAATTCAAGCACTATTCAAGCACTTTGAAGCAACCATTGGCATTACTTCATACTTGCAACATCAAGAGTTAGGTGAGTTGATAGTACTTGCATGTTGTTAGTTTATATTTCTCTTGCATTTCATTATCTTTTTAAGGGTTTAATTACTAAAAGTGGGGTTTGACCAAGGAAATCCCCTATTCACTAACCCCTAATCATTTTTCCCCTATTGCATGTTTGTTTGCAGCCCTTTTTTTGAAAATTTGATAGGTTATTAGGTGTTGAAGATTGATTTTCAAGTAAAATAGGTGCTTCAAGTCAACTTGAGTCAATTTCAGGCTTTGAGTTATTTGTCCATTTTTTGTAGATCTAACTTTGGCAACCCGACAAGCAGACATTCCCAGATATGGTGTTGCAAAGTTGTCTCCTAGTTCTTCAAAAATTTGGGAGAGGACTGATTCACCACATGTGGTGAATGAGTCCCACCTTAGAACTAGAAACTTGAGTTTTTTTCAGATTTTAAATCCCAACATACAGAAACCAGCTCTTGATAGTTTTTCACCAGTAGGTGGACTCATTTTCCACCCTAGGCGAATGAGTCCCACTGTGAAAAATTGGTGAATTTCACTAGCATCCAAAATACTCCAAAAAGCTCACATTTCATCCAGGTGCACTTAGATTCATCCAGGTGCATTTAGTTAACTTCATTTACATCATATCACATCACATACATCCTAATTTGAGTGTTACATAAGCATTTTTGGATGCAATCTCTCTCCTTTTAGGTGAAAAACCCTAGGAGTGTAAGAGTAGCATTTGGGTCCCAAAAATCTGTTTCAATAGGTTGTTTTACTTGATTTCTAGTTATTCTTTGTATACGATTTTGAATCATTTGAACCCTTGGAAAACCTTGATTGGGACTCATATGCCCCTTGGGGTGATTTAGTCCCATTTCATATTTGAATTTTCATGTTACAACATTTAAAATCATGTTTCTATGTTTTAGTTTGTTGATGTTAGATTTCTATTTCTACATGCATTTCATTTCACTTTTCATTCTAGGTTATTGCAATACATTTCATAATGGATATGTGCTTTAGTAAGCTTTGGATTTCCTTGAATTCATTATTCTATATATCAAGCTATGCTTTTGGAAATGACCCTAACAAAATTGATCTTACTCATGCTCCATAAACTCCTAATGGATGTCCTCCTCATGATGTTGACATGATTGGGGAAGATGATGAAAACATGAAAAAATTCATCAATTATTTCCTTAAAAACCTTGATACTAATGCATTATTTTATCCTTCACTAAAACAATCAACACCTCCCATCATCCCACCACTTGATATGTTTTGTGATTTACATCCTGAAATTGAATTACAAGTTGTGACTAAGTTCCCTACAATAGGTGAACCTAGTTACTCTAATCAAGCAAAAATTTGACCATCCTATGTTAATGAAAAGACCAACACTCCTATCAACTTAGAAGAAACATATATGGAAAAGGATGTATGATCTTAAGTAAACAAGGATGTGATACAACAAGTGAGCATGAAATTCATCAACTCTTAGAGCAAATACCAACTGAAGATACTAAAGGATTAAGATATGTAGATCCTCCTCTCGACATAAGTTTCCTCCTTCCTAAAGAATAACTGATTCTTTCTAATGATGATAAGGGTGATAGGATCATTTGAGGTCCTCCTCCTCAACATCTAATTCAAGAAATTGGTGAATCTAGCAAGAAATGAAGGCCTTACAAACTAAAGAAACTACAATTCCCTTTCCTACCATTTGCAATTCAAAGAAATTTATATATAATTCTAAGTCAAGGACTTATTACATTACCACCCATGCAAGAAAACCAATTTCCAAATCATAAGAACACAAACACATCACATTGTAAATATTAGGATTTTTGGACATAGTACTGATGAGTGTCATGCTTTGAAACAAATACTTCAAAAGTTTTATATCATAGAATTAATCCCTTAAATCATGTCCTTTCACTCCTTTCCATGTAATTGTTGTAGGATCATAATATTCTCACTATTACATGCCTTACACTCATTGAAAATAATTTCAAAATACAAGGAGCTCTTTCTCATAACATACCTCAACTCATTCCTGTCTTGCACACAATGGGGGAAAGAATTAGATAGCCTTGTCCTAGTACTACACCTAATGTTGTCCCTATTTCTAGTTGACCGCATTTTGTATATGATGAACAAGATTGGGATGTTAACGACCTGCTAATAGGTTGACTCACATGAGCCCCACTAGTCTTTTACACTATTTTCTCTTTCATGTTATGTTTTTTATTGTATTTGCATAATGTGATTCTCCGTAGTGTTTTGTTTGATGCATCCCTCTCTCTTTATGCATTCCTCTATTTGTATCTACACTCTTCTCTATGTTGTAAATATCTTATCTTTTCATATGTCTTTTGTTTTCCTTTTAGGGATGACACAAGGCAACAAGATATTTAGGTCTCTTCCATGTTGACCCAAAATCTTTTCCCTTATCTTTCCATTAGTCTTGTGTTTTCCTTTTGGGGATGACACAAGGCGTCAAGACATTTAGGTCTCTTCCATGTTGACCTAAAAAAAAAAAAAAAAATTCACTCTCTTTGTGTCATTCATCCTATTCCATGAGTATTTAGGGAATGATGATAGTTCTAAGATCTCTAAAAACATTGTAGCAAATACATACTGACCCCAAATCCATGGATCCCTTGTGTGTGATTTTGGGATTTCATTTTGGGGGAAACCATTTTTCATGATGTAGCTTCATTTGGAAGCATATGACTTGGCATATGACTTTCCAAATAAGCTCTTATGTCCTCTTTATTGTTAGCATTTATCATTTTCTACTTTATAGTAATTTCTCTTAACATGGTGTTAGCAATTTCTTTAAAGTGTGGAAATAAATTGACATTATTCTTTTACAACTCATGTTTCATTGTGTAGTATTCTTAATTCATGTGATGTTTCTTTTGCTTTGTGGTGACATTGGGTGTGATGTCCCTCAAGAGCATGATCTCTCTTAGCATATTATAATCCTATTAGCGGCTTGATGCAACACACTACATCCCCTAAGTTGTGAATCTTCTTTTCTTCGATTGGTCCTCTCTTAGAGACATTAGGCACAATGTTCCCTAAGTTAGGACCTTACATGAACTAAGAAAATCTCCTTTGAATGTACCTTAAACTATTTTTCATTTCCAATATCAGTTATATGGCAACCTTGTGTAACACACTTTTCTTTCTTGTGGAGCAATCTTGTTCATTCATGGGTGTCAAGCATATGAAGCTTTTCTTGCCTCGTGAATCATGTTTTTCATTTTGTGTGGAACATTATCAAATTTATCAAGAGGTATAGATTTGGCCTAGTTGTACATATGGGAGCTGAATTTAGGCATGACTTTCCCATAGCCACTTGCTTGTCTACATGTGAGCACATGCAAGCCACATGCATATGTGTCTAGGTGGGGGCTTACCTAGTCGATGGCCTGAGGTTCCATTAGCCCTTGTGATCATACATTTGGTTTGCATAGTGGACATCATGTTTAACTTGCAAAATATTCTAGGACAAATGGTCGAAGCTTGATCCACCCTTTGTATATTTTTTTTTCTCTTTCTCCTTATATAAAATTCATATATGTTATCTTGTGCCTATGTTTTTTTTCCATAGTATCTTGATCCTAGGGGCTTATTCATCCATCTTGATCATTTTTTTCCTATCTTTCTAGCATTATTATGCCTAGACCCTTCTTGATGTGAGTTTTGTCCAATTTAGTGAGTCTGAATCAAGTGCCTCCTCTCACTAAAGTGAGGGATAAATGTAGTGTAGGAAAATGTATCCCTTTACATTTTCACACATGTTTGGGCCCTCCCTACTAAAATTGGTCTTCTTCATGCCTTAATTGGTCCTATTTTGCATCCACAAGCCTTATTTAATGTATCTCTAAATTAAGGATGATCCCGACACATATGTGATGAACAATCATAATTCAATGATTTTGGATTGTATGGCATAGATTTAGTGATTTACGACTCATACGCCACCTTGGGCGTATGGGTCCCACCTAAGTTTTGGGGTCTGGTCTTGAATTTAGCATAAAACTAATCATTTCTTGAAATTTGTGTCCTGAGTTTAGCCTATTGAGACTCATATGCCCCAACTTGTGTATGAGTCACACTTAGCTTGGACCTATTTTGAATCCAAATTATTGGTGGTATTTTATTCTCCTAAATCCAATGCTGGTAGTGTTATAATTTCGAGAAATTTGGCATCAACAAGTATAAATACAAGTGATTTCAAATATTTTCTCCTAAGAATTTTCATGAGCAAGTGTGATCTAAGCATTCAAGCATTCGAGCATTCAAGAGTGTTCAAGAGTGATTATCAAGGATTTTGGAGCATTATTCAATATTCAAGGATCATGTCAAAGTCATCATGCATCATTTTTATTTTTGAGCTAACATTTGTGATGTAGGTTCTTATGATTCAAACAGGAATTCAAGTCAAGATCCATAACATAAATTCGAGAGTCAAGATATACATTCATGCTAGCCATTACTTACAAGATTGTACCATTTTTTCCAAGGATTTGGTGAGTTGCAACATTGCATATTTGTTCATTCATCATTCCTTCATTCTGTTTCATTTCATTTCAAGGTTTAATTACCAAAACATGGTTTGACCAAGGAAAACCCCTATCCATTAACAAAAAAAACATTTTTCCCTCTCTTTGATGTGTGATTGCAAATCTAGGTGGTTTAGGTTGAAGATCTATTGAAGAGAAATATTGGAGAAAAGTTGTCAAGTTGTCATATTTGTCATCTACACTGCAAGATCATAGAAATTCACCTACAAGTTGCAATTTAGTGTTTTAGGATCAAAGATTTGATAGGAGAGAAGTTACAGGAGAAAATTAGAGGAAGTTAAAGTCTTAGATCAACCCTAATACTGGGACTAAATCACCACTTGTGGCATATGAGTCCTAGTATAACTATTTTTAGGAATTTTCTATACATCCTGGTTTAGGAGTTCTAGATTTTAGTTTCGGCCTAAAACCCTAAACTAGGACTACATTGCCCTTATTGGTGTATGAGTCCTAGTGAGCATTAAAATTTAGTGTTTCTAGGATTTCATATATTCATTCAAGCCTCTTCAATTTCTAGGTGCACCTCTTTTTATCTCTCATTTTTTCTTATTTTGGTTCATTTTCTAAGTCATATACTTAAGTTTGCATTTCATTTACACTTGTTTTCTTTCCAAGCCTTTACTTGGTGGTGAACCCCCTTTTAATTTTTAATCACACCCCTAGGACACCTTATTGCAGATCTCTTTTCCACATTCCATCCCTAGATTGAGATGTCTAAGGTTTCCTTGAATGAAATTTGAAGAAAATAGGTGGAAAGCTCCTAAAACCCCACCCTTGTGGAACAACCTAATTTCCCAACATTTCAGTAGGATTTGTCAATCCCATAGGAGTGTACTAAGAAAACCAAGCATTGTAGGCTTGTGTAGTACCCAAATCATTGGATCCTCCAACATAAACCCATGGAAATGGTAGAATGTGTGCAAAGTCCTAAATCGCTACGTGTGGGTCCATTTGTTGTCCCCAGGCTCCCTCTCTGGTGGTGTGTGCATAGATATCCCTGTAGGCTAGTGGAAGTACAGCTTGTTGCTCACTGAACTACCAAGACACCCTATTTGTAAGATATATCTCAATGATGTGATGATGGAATCCCATGATCCATCATGTATTTCTAGTGTAGAAGAGCTCCTATTGATCATCAACCCATGGATAGGCCTAGAGCTAGGGTCTCCATCTGAATGTTGTCATATCATCTATCAAGCATCTCCAATACACTATCCTTGTCACTCTAGTGTGGTGGACCAATGATAACTTTAAGAAACCCCCCTCAAAATATGATGTAAAATATTGGTGAATCTTTCATTATTTTAAGAAAAATATTAATTTTTATTGAAAAATCTTTCCTATTTTATGAAAAAATATTAATCTTATTGGCGATTTTTTTTACATCACTAAAACTTTATAGAAAATTTTAGTGAATTTTGAAAAATAGTAGGGAAATTCATTAATTATGATGGTGAATTCATCCAATCTAAAAATAATTATCATGGAAAAGTAAGGGCCCGAGGGTGGAAATTATGAATGGGTTTAAGGCGTAGACTATAATATTTACTTGCCACCATTGTTTTAAAACATATTATAATGGTCCTCATTATATTCTACAAGGTAAAATGTACCCACAATTTCTAATTCGATGGGGCTTCTTTTAGATCATTGATCTAACAATCCTGATTTTATTATGTGAGGTAAAATGTACCACAATCTATATTGCTTATGAGACCCCAAATTGTGGGTCACATGAGCATTATAGATTGTGGGTACATGTTACCTCATCGAATACAAGGGCCATTAGATTATATTATAAATTAATGGTGGAAACTAAACATTACAAATATGGTCCTAAAGCAACTAATAATTATGATATACGATTGGCCCAGTGAATTCACATAGACTTATACTATAATTTATGTGGACAATGGAAATGGAGTGTACAACTTCCTTTATCCACACTAGGAAGGGAATGAAGGAAGAGGGATCCTATTTCACAATATCCACACTCAAGGGTACCTTAGAGACCTCAACCCAATGAAGGATATGAGAGATTTGAATCCTATAAAATATCCTTGCAAATGAATGAAAACAAGAAATGGGTTCACCACCAAGTGTAAACTTGGAAAATGCAAAGTGTTTGAAAACACAATGTAGTATGCAAAAATACCTAAAAAGATCAATAGAAATGCAAGTAAAATAGAACAGGAAAGAAAAATAGAAAGTGTGCACTTGGAAATGTGTTGAAGACTAGAATGAAGACTGGAAATGTTGTTGATCCTAAAATTTTGACCTACTAGGACTCATACACCATTCTAGGTGAATCAGTCACAGATCTAGAAAAATGCACTGAAGCCTATTTCACCCAAATGGGTATCTAATTCTATAGAAATTTCTAAAAAATAGGTATAGTGGAACTCATATTCCACTAATGGCATATGAGTCAAATTTGGCTTTTCTGAAAACCTGAAAGTGGAAATGGAAGCTCTCAGTCTACTCTTTCTACTCCTCCAGGTGTCCAGATCTGAAACCTTGATTTCTAGCACTATAAGTAACTATTTTTGGATATTTTGACTTATCCAATAAGGAGATGATTTCAAAAAGTTTGTAAATTATTCTTCAATAATTTCCAAGCCTTCAAAGTACCTAAATCTGCAATCGCACAAAGAGAGAGAAATGTTGAATGTTAAGGAATGGGGTGTTGCCTTGGTCAAACTCCTTTTAGGTAATTAAACCAAATGAAGAAATAAAATGAAGCATGAACATGAAATGAAGGAATTAGAAACTTTCCATGATGATAGATCTTGAATTTCTGCAACAATGGATGAAGAATTTTCCCTTGAATGTCTTAGAAGACTATCTTGATGACTTAAAGTGCTAAAAACCCTAGCTTACTTGACTTGAGATGGATGATGAATGATGAATGAATTATGAATTGGCATTTAAAAGATTTTTTATATAGGAAATCCACCTAGAATTCTTGTTAATTTGATCCCCAAGGCTGACATGGAGGAAAATTAAACTTACAACCCATTTTTCTCGCTCAAACCTCGAAAATGGCCCAAATGGGACTAACTCACCAAGTTGGGTGACTTAGTCCCACCTAGATGGGAATAATTCACCTAAATTTGTGAATGGGTCCCACAGGGGCTTTTTTGTCGACTAAGATGTCGGGGAGTGAAGAATTTTAGTTTTTATGTTAATTTTATTAGGTCTTTGATCAAAATAAGTCTCAAGATGCACAATATGGGTTCATAAAGTCCTATTAATGATGATGTAAAGGGTAATTATGGCTAGGGACACAAATTTCAATGTGAAATTGTGATTAAATACACTTTAAAACATTAAAATGAGGTCCACTTAGCCTAGAAAGGCATAACATCCAATGTGAATGTGTAAAACACATTACAACACTAGATTAAAATTAGGTTTAATTTACAAGCCTTATAGATTAATGTGAGAATGCAATTAAATACATTTAATAACATTTAATTAGGGTAGAGTTGGGTCCATGAGACTTAAATACTTAATAAAAGCCTAGAAAACTATGAAATTCAATTACAACACTTTATAGCACCTTTACAAGACATTGATAAATACATTTTATTCAATTTGCAAGGGCCCAAGACCTAATATGGATGTGTAAAACACCTCACAACACTAAATCAAGGTGAAATTAGGCCAAAAATCACAAGGATGACTCAAATGAGACAGAAAAAGTAGAAGGGTTACTTTTTCGGTGTCCATAATTTATAAAATTTATGTGAATCTAATCTAATTATGTATTGAATTTTGTGCCTAATTTTTGAGTTAAATTTTTTAATAAAATAAATTCTTTGGAAATTTAAATAAGACAATAATAAAAATTTATAAAAATGTGGCGATTCAAGTCACATTATAGCTCAAACTATTAGCCAATTGGAAAATACAACCACTAAAAAATCACTAGTGGTGGAGTATAGTCGTGGCTCAATATCGATAGACAACTGGATGCTCCTCACCTATATCTACCAATTGAATGACAAGATTGAGCATTGGAATGTGCTCCCATGCTCAGATGTGTAGTAAAGTAACACCGATTGATAAATTTTGTCCTTGCATATAGACTACTTGGTGCATATCATGGTATAGGGAAGCTAGAATCACTAGACCCCAGACATACACTATCATTTCATCGACCATCCTCTCCAATACTAAGCCCGAGCAAACACTAAATCCATGACTTTATTTATCTAGAATCAACCTTGCTATCACTAAGGACTCCCATAATCAACCTTTCTATCACTAAGGTCAAGTCACCAGCATGTCTTCAGTATTGGCGTAGGTCCATTTGATAACTCTCCAACAATAAAGAATCAACATCTAGAACTCAGAAAATGGCCTCAAAGTCAAGATTTGTGTCATGAATAACTTAGGCTTCATGAATAGGAACTCGAAGGATGCAACAAACATCCTCAAATGTGATAGTCACCTCCCTGATTGGAAGATGGAAAAAGGTCTTATAATGCCATCTCTCCACGAGTGCTATCATCATCACAAGGTGTGTACAAATCTTCGACATATGTACAATGAATCCTAAACTGATGGCTCCTATAAAGAAGTTCTAATCATCCATGAAATTCCTCAATCATGACAAAAATTTGGGTCTCATCTATTGATACTATAAGGGACAAAAGGTCTCCTACATGCATCACTCACACAATGTCAAATTTGCTAAAAATTAGAAAAATTATAAGTCAAGCATCCTAGGAACACAAGTGTGCTACTTTAAACAAGTGTGTTGCATTGTCAATATTGCAACTATGTGACACTTTTTACAAGTGTGCTGCTATAAATCAAGTGTGTCACTTCTCACAAGTGCATCACATTGGTCCATTTTTCAAGTGTGCCACTCTAAAGCAAGTGTGCACTGATCTAAACATGTGTGTCGCTCTTGTAAATTTTACAAGTGCATGACTAAAAAACATATGTGTGGTGCTTTTAGAAGTGCACCTAGGGTTTAACATCTGTGTCGCTACAAGTGTGTCAGTCTAGTGAAAATTAAATGTGTGAGGTTTTAACAAGTGTGTCACACTTTTACAAGCGTTTCATTGGTAGCACAAGTGGACCACCAACCATAACAAGTGCATATATAAAATAAAAACACACTTGTTGGCCATTTTAGACCTCAAATAAATTTATCTAGAAAAGCATGCAAGAAAAAAATTTAGGGTATGTATCGGTAGTCTTGTGTCAGCTGGGCATTGGATCTCAGAACTCAATTTGTGAGGTGTAGTGGGAGCACATGGTCAACCATCACATAAGAAGCTCTGAAGGTTCTCTCATAATCTCTCAAATTTTCAATCTCAAAGTGTGCAAATGAGTTGGAAAATGACCCATGGCCCCTATTTATGCATGAAAATTAAGGTTTTTGACCTACTAGTGTGGTACAAACTTAGGGTTTTGTCCTTTTCTCTTCAATTTCAAGCTTAGAAGCATATTTGAAGTGTTTTTCAATGTCTTGGAGGTTATTTTATGTCCTAGAAGTATACCAACATTTATTCCTTCCACTAGAGCATAGTGGGGCATCTAAAAAAATCATGAATTTTTTATTTTATTTTATTTGAGTAGCAATGTTGATCTGATAAGCATCAATTCCTTGAACCAATGTAGGAGGTACCTTACTTCAGAGAAGGGAAAAATGTAAACACTTAAAATTTTCTTGATCAATATCACATATTTGATTCGATTTATTAACACCATTTTTGGCTATTTAATTAAATAATCCTAATTACTTAATTAAATTCATCATTTTATTCTGTTAATCAGATAATCAATATTATTTGATTAATTCACCTCCTTCCAACTAATTTTCATCTTATTTGATTAAATAATGCAAATTATTAATTTAAATTCCCCAATTCCTCTCATTTGATTAAATAATCTTAATTGTTTAATTAGATGTCATTAATTTCCCTTTTTAATTAAATGAGCTCATTGTTTAATTACAATCTTAAATTCCTCCACCTTTCATAATTAACTAATTTTTTAATTATTTAATTTGACTAATTTCCCCCTCCTCAAAGGAATATTGTCATGGAATATTCTTCCATTTCAAATTCAAACATTTTCCTCCAAAATGGAAATATCTTGCACATTCCTCCTAAAGCTAAGGATTTGAGTTTGTTGAGATCAATTTCAACCTTTGATTAACTTTATTAATCTGTGTGATCTTTCAATCTCATCAATGGATTTGATCATTGATATATGTCATTTCCTCTCATCCATTTCTATCCCTTGATTAACCAAATTGATCCTAGCCATTTATTCACCTAAAATTCCTATAAATAGCCTCCATTTTATGAGTAATTCATCCACAAGAATTTAGAGCAAATAGACTAGCCACTTTTAGAGCCATCTTTGAGAGAACTTATCCATTTTGCATCCATTTCATCATCAATTCACTATTAAAGCATCATTTCAAGCTTGCTTCAACAATGTGATTAGGTCCACATCAATTTAGCACTAGTCCCCCAATGGGATTAGGTTTGCAAGTGTAATTAGGCTTCCTTTTTTAAATTGCTTTCAATTTCTTGTTTAATGGCTTCCTAATTAGATTTTCAAAGATTTCATCAGGAATATGAGTTAATTAGTCTAATTGGTTGATTTGATTATTCATTTCAATTGTATTTAGCTTAGTTAATATCCGTGTTCACAGAACATCAATTAGATTAAGTGTCAAAAATGGCTCAAGGAAAATTCACCACTAGCAATTCATCGATGGAAAATTTACTCCTAGTAATCCACCGCCATGGAAAATTCATCGACAGAAAATTCACTGCCAAGTAAAATTCACTGTGAGCAATTCACCACAGCGGAAAATTAACCACATTAATATTTTTTAATATATATTTTGAAAACTTTGATTTTATTAAAATTATTAATGTGGTTAAGTTTCCCTACGGTGAATTGCTGGCGGTGAATTTTACCTAACAGTGAATTTTCCATCGGTGAATTTTCCATGGTGGCGAATTTTCCATATGCCGTAAAAAATATTTTCCAAATTATATGATTCCTAAATTTTGTATTGTAGAAATATTTAAGAAGCAATCAAATAAAAAATACTTAAATGATCATATCTTACATTGTCAGTTATTTTATATGGCCCGATTTTGTATCCTTCAAGATGTTAAAACATTTATTCTACTTGAATTTTTGTAAGTAGTACATATATTTAGATTCATGATCATTCTTAGATTTACATACACCTCAATGTGGGGGCTAAATATAATATTGAAATTTTCATATTCATGTCATTTATAATTAAGTTTATTTTCATTTTGAGAAGAGTGCCTTGATACATTGACATATTGACAAATAGAATAATTTTGTGCAAAATTGAATCCCTCAAACTATGCCATATTCTTATCTATGATAGATACCTTTATACAGTTATCTCTTATCTCAAAAATATGCCTATATATCCCCACACATTTTTCCTATTGATATATTTATTATACCTATACATGCACACACTTTGATGTGCTTTTTTATCCACACTAATTTGGCTCCATTTATGATCTAAGTCTTTTCTAGTATTATGGGATCTATCTCATGATCATAAGCCTCATCATTTCAAATTTAAATTTTAGCCAACTCCCAACAATTATTTTTCTAAGGGTTAACTATAAATAAATAAAATTGCATGATTTCTTGGTATTTCTTTGTATTTAATTATATTCACTATATTCATTTTATCATCTCCAAAAAAAAATATATTTCTAAGTAGTCCAAGTCATCATTCAAATTACAAAAAATTCCCATTAATAGTGGACAATAATTTATCATCTCTAGAAGGCATCATATGACAAAACATTTTTTTGTTGTAGAGGGGAAATCATGTAAATTAATTGTTTAAACATTCATTGCGAAGAAAATAAGGTGAGTGAACAATGGAACATTTCAATAATTTCATGTAAAACAATTGTTTGATTTTTTTGCGAGGGATTTATATCAAATCCATAGAATTGTTTAGTTATATGGAGCATGAGTCTTAGACCACTTAATCTCTAACTCATTTATTAAGAACCATTCAACTTTCCCAATAGACTAAGAACTAATTGATAATTGTTAAAAATTTAATAAATAAAATATTATAAATATATAATGATTAACGCTTCTAGTTTGAATTTTAGATGAAGACAAGGAGAAAAGAAGGGAAGACATCAGTCAATAGAAAAATAGTTTCAACTACATTGCCATAATTGTTTATAGAAGAGTAGTGGCCGTTGTTAACGAGCGTCAACGCACTTTGCATTAAATGTACTATTATCAAATCTATAGAATTGCTTAGCCATATGAGACATGAGTAGCATGAGTCTTAGATTACTTGATCTCTGATTGATTCATTCAGGCCCATTCAACTTTCCCAATAGACTAAGAATTAATTGTTTTGATTAGATTAAGATTGGAAAGACCCGTACCCATTACAAAACAGTCATTAAAACAAACGAGGGGCTCACGAGAAGTGAAAGACCCAATAAGAACTAATTGTTTAAATTTTAATAAATAAAACAGTACATATATGTACCATTTCTAATTCGAATTTTAGAGGAAAACAACAAGAAAAGAAGAGAAGACATCAGTCGATAGAAAATTAGTTTTCATGATTAGAACGTCGCTTATATAACTCATCGCCAACTACATTGCCATAATTGTTTATAGAAGAGTAGTAGCCATTGTTAACGAGCGTCAACGCACTTTGCATTGAATGTACTATAATGGAGGGAAGAATCGGAATGTAGTTCGAGGCCTAGGTCTACGAAAGCAGGGCGCAAAGGTACTTCCAAATTATTTAACTCTCTTCTTCGTACCAGCATCGACACTACCTCGGACATTGAAGGTCTATCTACAACAGAAGCCTGTGTACATAAAAGCGCAAGGTTTAAAGCTCTCAACACCTCCTCCTCGCTGTATCCTTCTTCTGCCATGCTCTTAACCACTGCCTCTAAAATCCTGTTTGCTTCATACAGCTTCCATATCTGCAAAAT
Organism: Sequoia sempervirens; assembly: GCA_007258455.2. Classification (NCBI taxonomy): domain Eukaryota; kingdom Viridiplantae; phylum Streptophyta; class Pinopsida; order Cupressales; family Cupressaceae; genus Sequoia; species Sequoia sempervirens. Next base: position 420,883,070 of record VDFB02000003.1, on the reverse strand, counting down.
AAGTGAAAAATGCATCTTAAGAAATGACTGTATGTCGTCAAAAATCAAGTCTAAGTCTCTAAATCATATACCCATCCTAGAGGATATTGCTTGTGAGGTGGCTTGCTTAAGTCAATGCTTTTCCTACCGCTAATGAGCTCAAGAACCACCACACCATAACTGTAGGTGTCAGCTTTCTCAGTCAGTTGCCCATGGATGGCGTATTCTGGAGCGGTGTATCCTCTGTCCAGATCCAAAACGATTATGTGCGTTTAATATCGAGTTCTAACACTAATTGTGTTAAGAGGGAATATGTGAGGGTTAGTTTTCTTACAGGGTCCCTGTACATCTTGTGGTAAGGTGACTCCTGTCATCGGGGAGAAGCCTGGCCAATCCAAAATCTGCAACCTTCGGCTGAAGGTCATCATCAAGTAATATATTGCTGGATTTGATATCCTGGTGGATGATGCACACATGGAACTCCTCGTGAAGATAAGCTAGACCATGAGCAGTGCCTAACATGACGTTATATCTTGTTTTCCAACTAAGAGGATTTTCTCCTTTTCCTGTAGTCAAAAGATTTTGGGAAGAGATTAATGTTAGAAGTTTGGTGCTAAAAGCTATTTGTACAAAACGATTAATGGCTTACCAAATAATTTCTTGTCGAGGCTTCTGTTTTGCATGTATTCATACACCAGAAGTTTTTCTGGGCCTTGAGAAGAATATACCAGTAAACGCAGAAGTTTTTCTGGGCCTTGAGAAGAATATACCAGTAAACGCAAAAGATTTCGGTGATGAAAATTTGAAATGAGCTTCACTTCAATTTCTAATTGCGTTAATGCATGGTTAAGTTGAGAATGGGTTAATGATAGCTTCTTCACTGCCACTGCTTTTCCACATTTCAACGTGCCCTGCAACCAAACAAATCATCAAAAAAATGGACCCTATATGAAAATCTGCTAGTCAAAAAAGAAAGGGTCATTTCTAATATCCCCGCCTTAAATACTTGACCGAAACCTCCTTCTCCAAGTATATTAGCTGGGCGAAAATTGTCAGTGGCCTTTCTGAGGACGTTGAAATCATAATCTGTCGGCCCACAGAACTCCCTTCGCCCTGTAGTGTCCACTGTTGCAAAGATATATTAGAATTCAACTTGGGTTTTGTTGTGTTCAACTAAACAAAGAATATAGCTAGTTTTTAAATAAATAGTCTATATTTACCTTTTAGAAAATCGTGTTATACATATTTAAAAAATAGTGGAAAACGGGAGAAAATTTGGAACCAAATATAGGGAGGAAAAATCCAAAACAAGAAGTAAAGAAATGGCGAGGAAAGGATCCTCCAGTGCTCTCAAAACAGGACATTCCTTTTGGCGAGTGTTGGAAAAAGAAATGTAATTTCTTTCGTAGGTTATGCAGTTTGTATGTTTGAACTACAGTCTATCTCATTTATTGTTTCAATCATGAATGCATGTAAGCTAAATAAGGACTTAACTGAATTTATTTATCCATCGATCAATTATAGTTTCACATGGGTAGTGTCTATTGTAATTAGGAATGAACTAGAGTTATTTAAGTTATTCTCCTATTCTATTTGCATATAGTTCAAGGATTACTTTAAGTGTTACTTTTGTTTGTGTTTGTTTATCTCCTATTCGAATAAGCCAAAAACCTCTATAGAAAATCAATTACATCTACCTCATTGTATAGAGGTCTTTGGCTTATTTGAGCAATAGATAAAAAAATGCAAACATAAGTACAACTTAAACTAATCCCTAATATATATGCAAATAGAACAGGAGAATAACTTAACTAAACTCTAGTTCATCCCTAGTTACAACAGACACCTCACACCACCCATGCGAAACTATAGTTGATTGATGGATGGATAAATTCATTTAACTCCTACTCATTTAGCTTAATTAATTGCATGCATTCATGATTGAAACAATGTATGAGATAGACTGTAGTTCTATGGACAATGATTTTGGATCACCCAGCTGCTTTAGCTCCTTCTAGGATTTTTCACCTAAAAGGATAAAGGAATGGAGTCTAAAATGCAAATGTCTACACTCAAGATTAATGTAAATGAAACTTAAGATGTCTAATTATGATCTACTAATGCACTAATATGAAAATAAAATGATTTAATGATATAAAACATAAAAAATCCAAAGTGTTGGAAAACACACTATGATATGCAAAAAGATGAAATAGATGTAATGAAAAACAAAATAAAGATGCAAGACATAAAATATGCACCTAAAAATTGATGAAGAGATGATTGGGATTGTAGAGACCTTTGAAATTCAAGAAATTTTAATTTTTAATTCAACTAGGACACTTACGCTAGGCTAGGCGACTTAGTCCCAAATGGGGAAATTGTCTAGAAAGTTGTTTCTACCAAATGGGTATATAAAACTATAAAAATCCCTAAAAAATCAATGCAATGGGACTAAGTCGCCACTATGGACGACTTAGTTCACTTTGGATTTTCTGCAAATCCAAAAGTGGAAACGGAAGCCCACAACCTGCACTCTGTTTTCTGATGAGAATCTGAATCTAAATCTTTCAAAAACCCTGCAAAATAGAAGATAATTTGATTTCTAATGGGGCATTTTCCTTGGTCAAACCCCTAGTTGGTATTTAAACTTTGTGAGGGATAAAATCTACATAAAACCCTAGCCCTAGGTGTGTCTAAGACTAGGAAACGCTAAAATGGGTGAAACCCTATTCTAATGTGCTAGAATAAGATAAGCAAATGACACTTGAATTATGCAAAACTTCAATCCATAAAACCCTACAACATTACAAATGAATGCAAATGTTATGCAAACCTTAAATCTGAAGATATAGAGAAAATGGAAGATGGAACCACTTTGAAAACAAGTCATTAGGTGTGATTTTATGGCTAGTTGTGTCTCCTCAACCTAGATTTCTCCATGATCAACCCTTTGCAATGTGAGATCTTGAACAAAAAGTGAGCTTGAAGACCTGCAAAAACCCTAGGTTGTTGCCCTTAAGCTTCAACCTTGCTATAGAAAGACTAATGAAACTTCTTGTGAAAGATACTTTGTGACGAGGGAGCAAACCTGAGACACAAAATAACACTCACAAAATAAAAAATAATATTTTATTCAAAAATATGGAACTCTTACATGCAGAGGATCTCAAATCCCTGAGCTCTGTATTACATGCAAATTATAGACTTACAGAAAATTACCCAGATTCCCCTTTCGCAGCATGCGAACTCTTTTCCCCAAAAAGTTACACAAAAATCAGAAACTAGCCCATAAATAGACTCCTTTCGGTTTGGAACCACAAACAACATTCGAGATAAGATTTTTGGTGATTTGGCACCAAAAGTTACAATTTGAAATTAAAAAACTAAGCCCTAATTCAAAAATTGGCAATTTTCCAAAAATCAGCCAACTTCAGGAAGCCATAACTTTTGATCCGGGACTCCATTTTTCGAACCGTTTGTACCGCCGGAAAGGTCTCAGAGTGAAGAACGCGTTAAGAACCACTCTGCTTGTTCTGACAATTTCTAGGCTCATATAGGACAATTTAGTGCCTCAAACTTGACTCAGAAGGTTTTTCAGGGCAAAAAGCAGAAACAGGAACTTGAATAACTTTCAAACTGTGAATGATATTGACCTGATTCTTTCGCCAAAGTGATTATTTTTCCATCAAGAACCTTCCCATAAATTTTTTTCTTTTCACGCCTTAAAATTGACACCTGCTAAAAATAGCAGTTGAGTAGAAAAAGCAGAAAAACAATTCTAAAAGTTGGAAACTCTTATTCAACAAAAAGGGTATCCAGAAATGCAAAAACATCTACAAAAAGCAAACAACAAGAACATAAATGGAAAGAATCTTTTTGGGTGATGCAAGATTGCCCTCACACCACTGGATGCTCCTGCATCAGACACCCATGGTAGTTTGAGAAGTGACCACGTCACATCTGAGATGGTTGAGGAAAACTCAACCTTTGCCTTAGACAACTAGGATGAGTCTTCTACAGGCCTTCCTCTCCACTTCACCAGATATTCTTCATACTGCCTATTTCTGGTACTCCTTCCCACACGACTATCCAGGATTTCTTCAATCTCCTCCTTTTCTGAAGTAGGTGCTGGAATGCCACACTATTCCATTGCTGGTACTTCCTCTGCGCCACCTTCATGATACTCTTGTCAAATCTAAAATATTGAACACAGGGGAAATGTTGACTCCATCTGGAAACTCTACCTCATATGCATTCCCTGAATCGCGCCTCTTTAAAATTTTACAGGGATCGAACTTCTTCATCTTCAATTTGTTATAGGTTCCCACTGGAAACCTTTCTTTCCTCAAGTGGACCATCACTTCATCACCAATCTGGAACTCCTTATACCTCCTCTTCTGATCTACCTTAGCCTTATACTACATATTCATCTTGTTAATATGTTCTCTTACCTTCTCATGTATATCCTTGATGTGCTCTGCAAATTCTTCGGCTTCAGCACTTGTCTTCTTCTCTTGGTCCATCTTCCTCAATTTTGGAGTGGTCCTAGGACTACCTCCATACACAATCTGGAATGGTGATCTACCAGTGCTTTTATTGATAGAATTGTTGTAAGAAAATTCTGCCTGGGTTAAGATCAAGTCCCATCCCTTGGGTTTATCTCCTACCAAGTATCTCAATAGGTTACCCAGACTTCTGTTCACAACCTCAGTCTACCCATTAGTTTGTGGATGGTGTGCAAAACTGAACTTCAACTCTGTCTTCAACTTCTTCCACAAGGTCCTCCAAAAGTATCCCACAAACTTGGTATCACGATCTAAGACTATACTCTTTGGTAGACCATGTAGTCTCACAACTTCTCTAAAGAACAAGTCAGCAATGTGGACTGCATCATGGGTCTTTTGGCATGGGATGAAATGTGCCATCTTCGAAAACTTGTCAACGACCACAAATATTGAATCATTCCCTCTCTATGTCCTTGGCAAACCAAGAACAAAGTCCATACTTATATCCTCCCATGGCCTCTCTAGTACAGGTAAGGGTTGATACAACCCAATATTCTGGCTCACTCCTTTAGCCATCTGACATACCCTACAACTTTGCACAAACTTCTTCACATCCTATGATAACTGAGGCCAATAATAATGCTCACTAATAATGGCAATGGTCTTATCCCGACCAAAATGTCCTTCCATTCCTCCACTGTGCTTCTCCTTTATCAGGCTCTCCCTCATGGAACTCCTTGGAATACACAATTGACTTCCCTTAAACAACATGCCATCCTAGATTATGAAATCCAGCCACTTCGTCCTATCAACTATAACAAGCTCCTTGCAAGCTTTCCAAGCCTCTGCAAAATCAAAATCTTCAGGGTACAATGTCTTGAGTTCATTGAACATGACCACTTCAATCTGCATCTCTATCAACAATGTTTTCCTCCTACTTAAGGCATCTGCAACCCTATTTGACTTGCCACTCCTATGCTTTAAAACAAAGGTATAACTCTGCAAAAATTCTACCCATTTCATATGCCTCTGATTTAATTTTCCCTGACTACTCAAATACTGTAATGCTTGATGATCAGTAAACAAAACAAATTCCTTTGGCAACAGATAATGTCTCCATTTCTTTAATGCTTGAACTATTGCATAAAATCCCTGATCATATACAAAGTACTTTCTCTTTGCATCATTTAACTTTTCACTGAAATAGGCAATGGGCTTACCTTCTTGGCTCATCACTGCTCCAATGGCACAGGTACTGGCATCACAATCCACCTGAAACACCTTATTGAAATCTGGGAGGGCTAAAACTAGTTGCTCTGTCACCTCCTGTTTCAACAGGTCAAAACTCTTCGCTACTCCAATGCTCCACTTGAACTCTTTTCTATCCCCTCTCATTGTTTCAGTCAGGGGTGCACAAATACTACTGAAGTTTCTAATGAACTTTCTGTAAAAACTGGCCAAACCATGGAAAGATCTCACCTTAGTATCAGTTCTTGGGGTAGGCCATTCTAGAATAGCCTTCACCTTCTCTTGGTCCATCTTCAGACCCTCTACTGAGACAACGAACCCTAAGTACACTAACTCCTTTTTAACAAAACTACACTTTTTCAAATTTATCAATAGTTTCTCCTCTCTCAACTTCTCAAAAACCCTAAGAATATGCATTAAATGCTCATCCAAGTTCTTACTAAAAATCAAAATATCATCTAAATACACAATGACAAAACTTCCCAGAAACTTTTTTAGTACCTCATTCATGAGCCGCATGAATGTGCTCGGTGCATTGGTTAGCCAAAAAGGCATGACTAACCACTTGTATAGGCCCTCTTTGGTCTTGAAGGCGGTCTTCCATTCATCTCCTTCATGAATCTGGATCTGGTGATATCCACTTTTCAGATCTATCTTTGTGAAGTACTGAGCTCCACTCAAACAGTCCTTCAAGTCATCCATCCTTGGCAAGGGAAATCTATACTTGATTGTTATCTTATTTATGGCTCGGGAGTCTGTACACATCCTCCACTCCCCATCCTTCTTTGGTGCTAGTAGTGTAGGTACCGCACATGGGCTCAGACTTTCTCGAATCAAACCCTTTCTCAACAAATCTTGAACTTGTCTATTCAACTCATCATTTTCTACAGGAGTCATTCTATGGGCTGCCTTATTTGGCAAACTGGCTCCAGGGATCAAGTCAATCTGATGACTAATCTTCCTCATTGGTGGTAAACCCTTAGGTACGTTATCAGAAATAATCTCCTGAAACTCATCCAATAGACCAGAAACTTCTACTGGTACCTTTTCACTACCTTCCTTTTCCATTCTAGGAATCAATGCATAACACATACGCTCATGCTTCATGCCTTCTAAAAATTTCCTTCCATCAACAAAACAAATTCTAGAACTACTGCATACCTTTTCTTCATCCTTCTTCAGGGGTTTCAACTTATGGCAGACTCCATCCTTCATCAAGGAATAAGTGTTTGCATGGCCATCATGTACAACATGCCTATCAAACTGCCACGGCCTCCCCAACAACATGTGACATGCATCCATGGAGATGATATCATAGAGTACCTCATCACGATAGCTTCCGATCTTGAACTTCACCAAGCACTACTCATTGACCAGAACTTTGTGGTCTTTCTGCAACTAGGCAATCCAATATGGGTGTGGATGTCTTTTCCTTTTCAGCTCCAACTTTGTAACCATCTCTTCTGACACAAAATTATCGGTGCTCCCACTATCAATAATGACTTCACAACATTTGTCTTCACACTTGCACCTTGTGCGGAACAAATTCTTCCTTTGTTTTGACTCCTTCTCTTTAGTCACGAGGGCTCTTCTAACCACTAGGGCTTCCCCCCTTTCAGCATCATCTGAATGCTTGAATTGAGCCGCCTCATCTACATGTGCAACCCTTCCATGACCTTCTGGCCTTCTATCTGTCCTTCCTTGGTGTTGTGGACATTCATAGGCTCGATGCCCTTCTTCACCACAATGGAAACAAGTTCCTCTGAAACCACCTCTTCCGGGTCCTGGCCTAGATCTTCCTTATCCTCTACCCCTTTGATTGCCACTATTTTGATCATGAGGGCAGTAGAAGTTATCATTCTTTTGACCTTGACTGGTACCCACATCTTCATTTTTCCTTTCACCCTCATTTCGGCTCCTAGAAGATCTTCCACTACCTCTTCCGCTTTCACCTCCTTGGCCTTTTTGCTTGTCGTCAAATCTCTTGTTCAGCTTCTCCTCAACTTTCAGAGAAAACTGGTATGCATCCTCAATGGTGGTCATTTTGACCAGGCTTAGCTCCTCTTGAATGCTCAGTCGTAACCCATTAAGATAACAGGCTACCTTCTCTTTGTTGGCCTCTGCATGGCCTGTTCTGATGATCATCTTGTGAAAATATTCTGTGTATTCTTTCACAGATCTACTTCCTTGCCTCAACCCTTGCAATTTCTTTAGCAGATCTAACTCATAGTCCACTGGTATGAACTGCTTATTCAGTTTCTCCACCATGTGATCCCAACTACTAATCTTTCCTTTTCCTCTTCAATTTCTCTCCAACTGGACATCTTTCCACCAAATATTGGCATGGCCCTTCAACTTTTTTTTTGCAAACTTAACCCGATCTGTGTCCTCTAATTCTTCATACTCGAAATACTCTTCTAGCTCGTTGATCCAGTCAATCAACTCTTCCGGGTTCAGACTTTCAGAATAACTGGGGACTTCTATTCTGGGTCTTTTTCTGATCTTTGAAATGGCCCTAATCAGCCACATTTGATCTCAATCAATAGCTTCTTCTTCCTCGTCTACATCTGTATCATCCACCTCTTCTTCATCCTCACTTTCTCCTCTCCTTCCCGGGTCTAACCCTCTTCTCATTTGTTCCTGCAATGCATCTATTTGTCTCTGGAGGGCTCTGAAACCCTCAGCCGCAAATGGATCTCTTCCACCAGCATTTCTACCACCTTTGCCACCTCTAGCACCACCACACCTACCAGACATCACTCTTGGAGGCATCTTGAATACCTTGAACCCACAACCACGGTCCCAGTGCGAACTACCTCACGATCGGCGATCTGTCCACATGCTCAAGAAAACCCGCTCTGATACCACCTAACGAGGGAGCAAACCCGAGACACAAAATAACACTCACAAAATAGAGAATAATATTTTATTGAAAAATATGGAACTCTTACATTCAGAGGATCTCAAATCCCCGAGCTCTATATTACATGCAAATTACAAACTTACAGAAAATTATCCAGATTCCCCTTTCGCAGCATGCAAACTCTTTTCCCCAAAAAGTTACACAAAAATTAGAAACTAGGCCATAAAAAAACCCCTTTCGATTTGGAACCACAAAAAACATTCGAGATAAGATTTTTGGTGATTTGGCGCCAAAAGTTACAATTTGAAATTAAAAAACTAAGCCCTAATTTGAAAATTGGCAATTTTCCAAAAATCGGTCAACTTCCGGAAGCCATAACTTTTGATCCAGGACTCCGTTTTTCAAACTGTTTGCACCGCCAGAAAGGTCTCAGAGTGAAGAACATGTCAAGAACCTGATCCACTAATTTTGATGATTTCTGGGCCCATACAAGACCGTTTAGTGCCTCAAACTAGACTCGAAAGGTTTTTTAGGGAAAAAAGAAGAAACTGGAACTTGAATAACTTTCAAACCGTGAATGATCTTGACCTGATTCTTCCGCCAAAGTGCTTATTTTTCCATCAAGAACCTTCCCATAAATTTTTGTCTTCTCACACCTTAAAATTGACACCTGATAAAAATAGCAGTTGAGCAGAAAAAGAAGAAAAACAATTCTGAAAGTTGGAAACTCTTATTCGACAAAAAGGGTATCCAGAAATGCAAAAACATCTACAAAAAGCAAACAACAAGAAATTAAATGGAAAGCATCTTTTTGGGTGATGCAAGATTTCCCTCACACCACTAGATGCTCCCGCATCACTTTGCCCTTGACTTTTGGTTTTTTCTTTGTAAAAATGACTAGGAGATGTGAAAAATGACCTAAAAATGTGTATTTATAGGTATTAACACTAAATTACTCATTATTTTAACTTCATAGGCTGACATCCCTCAAGAATTTGAATTAGGTCGATGATTTTCTCACTCAAAAGTGGAAAATACCCCAAAAGGGACTAAGTCACCACCTTAGGTGACTTAGTCGCACTAGGGATTTTTTTGGTGGGTTTCATGAAATTTGAGTGGTTTGAATGTTACTTTTTAGGATTTGAGTGATTTGTGAGTGGATTAGGCCTTAAAGTCCAAAATCATGAGCATTAGGGGCCTATAAATGCAGTTTTTAAGGAGTGATTAATGTAAGGTGTCTAAAGTAGGACCAAATTTATCGCAAAATTGTCTCTTTCTTCAAGAGTATACAATTTTTGGTGACACATTAAGACACCACTTTTGCACCCATATGACTCTATGTGCATATGTAAGATAAAGTACTCTAAATAGTACGCTTTACTATCAAAGGATACTCATTCAAAAGATGGGAGAATGAAGCCCCCAATGTAGTTATCTACAAAACCACAATATTAGGAACCATTTCTTGCAACATGAATTCATTAGTTGTCCAAAAATCCTTTTACCTAACTTCTAGAAATCAAATTCGAGGGTAGATGTATGCCCCCCTTGATTCTGCTTGCTTTTACAGAGGTGGAATCAAGGTAGCAATCTACCCACATGAAACAAGAAATATCATATCATAGGACATTTCCAAGTACCATGTCACATAACGATAGACATTTGATGATGTCAGGTGCGGAATCATTGTCCCAATGCATCAAATGGCATCAAAAACAGATTTCCCTATCTCTCATTATGTTGTTTGGAAGAAAAAGTACTTTATTAATTTGTAAGGTAGAAAATAAGCCTATTTTAATGCAGAAGAGTAATAAGAAATGACAATGGGTTAAAAGAGGTAAAGGATAGTAATTTTTCACTTACTATTTCATTCTACCTTCTTGTAGCTTGAGAGTAACGAGTGAGATGGAAAATGCCGAGCAAACAGGGTTACACACCTGCACAATTGGACATTCTCCGGGACCAGGTGGCACATGGTGAGCATCAACATGAGGTGAGTCAATTTTTCTTTTTTTGCTTTGTGATTTTGTAATGATTTAATTATTTTTATGCATATCTAGGTTAATTTAGGATCTTGGGATTTTTTTTGCAAAGTGTCCCATTTCTTTGCAATGTGTCCCTTTTGTTCGCAAAGTGTCTCATTTCTTTGCAAAGTATCCCATTTCTTCACGAAGTGTCCTATTTCTTTGCAAAGTGTCCCAAAAGGGTTTTAAATTTTCTAGGGCCTTTACGAAAGCACACTAGATGGAATTTAGCATGCTTGCATGATGAATAATGTAAAAATTAAAGATGTTAGATGAGTTTTAGTATTTGTGTAAATTTGATAGGTACCCATCCAATCACACCAGCGAATAGGAGGGAGACAGTTGAGCTTTCTAAGAGATTTGGCTCTAGCATTATCAATGGAGGAGACAGAGCATCTTCAGGCTATGGGCATCTATTGGGCATACATTATTCCTCCCATGAGATACCACAATGCCATGTTGATGGCTCTTTGCAAGTGTTGGAATGCAGATACATGCAATTTTCATCTGCCGATAGGGGAGATGACGATCACCTTGTAGGATGTACACTAGATTCTCTGTGTGCCGATTTAGGGAGAGAAAGTACATTTCCATAGAGACTGCACCTTCCATGAGTAGAGGATCAATTTACAATATTATCTAGATGGTCTAGTGCATGATGCATGGGTTAGAATATGGATTGATTTTTCTATGCTATTATATTCACGGGCACTAGTGGTTCAACAGATTATGATGCATACCGTAGCACTAGTTCTCATCCCTAATGGGTAGGGTGGGCATCTCCAGTGAGGACTAGTCCACTTGATTCGAGGGATGGAAAAGTAGTGGAAAATATATGGCTAGGGTCGGTGTATCTTGGCACATCTATATTATGATATTGGGCGATTTGTATTCTGAGAGGTGGACAATATGGTGCACTACACACTTCTATAGGTGTGGTTCCTTGAGCATATTACATGCACCATACCAGTTGGCTATCCATGTACGACAACAGTAGGGTATCCTCGAGCTTTTGGCTATCCTCTGCGGCAATTATGGCAGTATGGTGATTTGCACTTTTGAAGGGTACGCTTTGAGCAACTGGATGAGGACGAGGTCCTTTGGAGACCTTATCAACTAACACTTCAGTGGAAAGATCATACCAGACAATTGAGGAGGATGTAGATGGATATATTTTTGGTTGGTCGCCATGACTATGTAGTACGGCCATACTACTATGATCAAGTCATGCAGTAGTTTGGATAGGTGTAGACACCACCCTAGGCATGACACTCATTTAGGAGATTAGCGTGGAGTTCCCAGAGACTAGGTCATATAGTGTGACTCACTCTCAAACATGTAGCTGAGAGTGACTCCGATGACTTTGATCACAACTAGCCACCAGTATTCGATGTAGATGATGTTAGTGCCACATGAGAGCATGAGGAGTGGTGGAAAGTGACTCGACTAGCACCGATATTCCTGATGGATGATCTAGTGGGAGATGTAGAGCAACTACCAGATGAGAGAGATGACCAAGAGGATAGGGCCAAGGAGACAAGATGTACAGGGTTGCCGATATATTCATTGATGTGATTGACTATGAATATGATGAGAATGAAGATCTAGATTATGATGGCCAAGAGGGAGAGGAGGAGGATGAGGACTTGAGGAGTATGAGGAGGAGGAGCCACCGCTAAGTAAGAGTGATGAGGTAGTAGCTAAGGACCAACATGAGAGGGGAGATTCTTCTCCCATGAATATGACGAAGTCACGAGTAGCTATTTCAATACGCACTAGTACTCAAAGCTGAGGGGAGGCTAGCACAGCCTCCATGCCCCTTGTATATAATGACATTGAGATTTCTCAGCGGACCGATGATATAGGTGATGATATTTTATTGTATGCATGTGTATTAGTGCTTATGCTCTTTATATATATCATGATGATGTTTACTAATTCTATAAGGTTTCTACTTTGTAGGAGCGATGAGAGACTAGCGGGAATTCTACCATCAGGCTATTGCAAAGATAGTACATGCATTGATCGACGAGGAGGAGACGGACCCTAAATACATTCCCCCACCGATCGTGGAGGAGCCAGAGTCACTGAGACCATTCCTGAGGCTACGGGCAGCTTATGAGAGTGTAAGGAGATGACTTCATCAAGCCAAGACTGTAGGACATTCATCCTAGACTCCAATAGAGATGGGGAGTCTACATGCAGAGATAGCACAACTGTGGGAGGAGAGGGATGTGGCTCTTGGGTGAGCACAGGGTCTGGAGTTTGCACTTAGATTTGGTGGATCACAATCACGATCACACATGACCATCTCATGATGTCTAGATCAAAATCACTAGATCTCGAGAGGTCTAATTCTCACAGACCTTGGTGATGTTGTATACATGGGTATGTGCAGGATCATCATGGGAAAAATAGACCCTTAAGTGGCAAAAAATTTAGAAAAATCAGAGTTAGGAAACTTGATGTAAAAATTTGAATAAGTTATCTATATTATATCAAAAATATGTAAGAATAGAATTTATAGCAAATTGAATGTAGTTTCTAAACTACTAGGTTTATTTTATTTTATTTTAAATCTATTTGATGAAAAATTGAAATTTCAATGTAGTAGTACTTAAATTTCTAGGAAAAAATAAGTAGGTGTCTGTCTGACAACCCTAACCACAATAAAATGATAATATTTTTTAATAATATTTTAGATATAAGTAGAGAAATCATGTCCCAATGTGATGCACATTTTTTTGTAATTTTTTTCCAAGTAAATAATTAATTAAGAGTTTTTTATTACAACTTTAAAAAAAAAAAAATCTCATATGTCTGACCACCTTAACTTCCAGTCAAAACTTCATGAAATTCATTTTTTTTTAATCCTATAGTATGGGAAGCATAAAATGCATGACACATGTTTCAGATTCAAAAAATGTGATACCGATTGAAATCTATAGATGTTTTTCAATCAACCTATCAATCAACACTTTAGTCATAATTCAAATAGAAAATGAATAATAATTATTTATTAAATTCAAAGTAAAGAATAATTTATATTGGTGGAAAGTTGAGAATCACTTTAAAAACCCTTTTCATTTCATCAATTTTGGGTAAAAAAAAAGTCATCAACCACATACCCATTATATCGCCACTTTTTGGCCCATCATGGTCCTACACATACCCATATTATGATGATATGTACATAAAACTTTGGATATATATATATATTTATGAGCATTTTATGTTTTATGATCTATCTTAATGTGTTTGAATATTAAATGGAAATACGATTAATTAAATAACCTTTGCAAGATTACTTTAATTAATATCTTCATGATTTAACAAAATTTATGTGATCTAATTAAAATATATTACAATTTTATTTTAGATACAACATTATGATTGAGTATGTTATGCTAAATTAAATTAAATGTAACTTATCATAACACACAAGATGAATTTGAATAGTAAGAAACCTAAAGTAATTATAAATAATCACCTTAGTGTTCAAGACATATGCGCAAGTGGTTTGTCAAGAATGAAGCAATGTGAAAGCATATAGGACAAGACCCCATAACTTTAACAACATTGTTTTATGATTCATACTATTCAAAAGGGATTAGACATAATACCGATGTAAATGTGTTGCATTGAAAGGTTCTTTAAGGGGTGTTCCATCAAGTTTCGTTAAGACATATGGTCCTAACCAATTAGGACTAAATTTTCCTCATTCATTAGGGTCGGCGTTGACATTACGCTGATTTGCAAATAGAACTAAGTTACCCTTGCTAAATGTGTGAGGGATGATGTTGAGATTGTAATAGTGTTGTTTCATTTTTCAATAAGCTTGAAGATGTTCAAGAGCGTTAATGTGTTGTTCATCAAGCATTTCAAGTTGGTGTAATCGTCCTAACCAATTAGGACTAAATTTTCCTCATTCATTAGGGTCGGCGTTGACATTACGCTGATTTGCAAATAGAACTAAGTTACCCTTGCTAAATGTGTGAGGGATGATGTTGAGATTGTAATAGTGTTGTTTCATTTTTCAATAAGCTTGAAGATGTTCAAGAGCGTTAATGTGTTGTTCATCAAGCATTTCAAGTTGGTGTAATCGTTCTGCATTATAAGTGTTATTGTCAACTAGACCTTGAAGAGCAATCCATAATGTTGGGATTTCTAACTCCGAGTGCATGATTTCCTTAGTACCCTAAACCAGGTTATAAGGTGTGGATCCAGTGGAGGAGTGAACACTTGTGCAATAATCCTAAAGCGTATAATGCAGTTGTGTGTGCTAGTCCTTGTGATTGGTATTAACGGTTTTCTTCAAAATTTGTTTGAGTAATTTATTAGTTGGTTCAACTTGATCATTAGATTGTGGGTAGTAAGGAGTCAAAAAATGATATTGAATATGGAAAGTCTCCAAGAACTTCTTCACATCATTATTCTTAAATGGTGTTCCATTATCAGAGACTAATGCGGAAGGGAGCCCAAAACAAGCAATTATGTGCTCAAGAATGAAGCAACGTATTACCTCAGCAGTCATAGATCAAAGAAGAATAGCATCTACCCATTTCGTGAAGTAATTAGTAGAAGTGATGATAAACGTATGTCTAGCGGAAGATGGCAGTGATATTTTTCCAATTATATCTAGCCCCCATACAAAGAATGACCAAATAGGGATTTGGGCACAGAGCTAAAAAGTAGGAGCATGAAATAAATTGTTATGTTCTTGACATTTGTGACATCACTTTACATATGCATAATAATCTTTTTCAATATTTTTCTAGTACTAGCCTATACAGAGTTTTTGTGGTAAGGTCTTTGCGCCAAAATGACCACCACAACTACCTACATGAGCCTACTCGAGTGCCATATTGATTTCAAAATCCTTAAGGCATCTAAGTAAAATACCGTTAAAGGACCGTCTATATAACACATCGGCAAGAATTATTTACTTGGTGTCTAATTGTTTTAAATGAGCACATGTGTTACTTGTTATAGGTTCCAGAATGGTAACATATTTTATGTAATTATAGATAGCATCATACCATTCACTCGAATCATCCTTGGTTTCCACTAATGTGTCAGCAGTGATATCAGTGATGGAAGGTTTCATGATGGGATGAATAGTGAATATAATATCATGTGAAGGATTGGAAGGGGATAGAAGAGAAGCAACACTTGCCATTGTGTCCACATGTAGGTTATCTTTTTGTGAGATGTTATCAATGGTGAAGGAGTTAAATTTTACCAACAAGGACATTGTGAGATCTTTATATTTGGATAATTTATCATGTTTAGCTTGATAGACACCATTTATTTGTTTGATCACTAATTGTGAGTCACCAAATATCCTAATGTCTTTAATTCCCATGATTAAAGTAGCCTGTATTCCAACAATTAAGGCCTCATATTCAGCAGTGTTATTCATACATAAGAAATTCAATCAATATGACAAGGGAATAGGTTTTCCTTTGGGTGGAATTAATATTACTCCAGTACCATAACCTATTCTACACTTAGATCCACCAAAATATAATTTCCATGTAGAAACACTAGTTGTCAACACACAATCATCAGGAAAAGAACCATGCAAGAGCTGAAGGAGCATTAGCTAAATGGTTGGTC
The DNA here is from genome assembly GCA_007258455.2 of Sequoia sempervirens. Lineage (NCBI taxonomy): Eukaryota > Viridiplantae > Streptophyta > Pinopsida > Cupressales > Cupressaceae > Sequoia > Sequoia sempervirens. The sequence goes on along the minus strand of VDFB02000003.1, from coordinate 420,866,829 downwards.
AAGGCTTGTCCTTTAATTGATTTTTGTAAAACAAACTTCAGGTCAGACTCAGTCAACAACATAGCCCATTTAGCTAAACATCCTAATAAGTATGTTTTGTTAAAAAGATGTTTGAGAGGATCAAATTTTGTCATGAATTGTATTTTAGCATTTAGTAAATAATGCCACAATTTACTAGTAGCGAATACAAGGGCTAAACATTGTTTTTTGATTGGGGAGTATTGGGTTTCATAATCGATTAAAGTTCGACCAATGTAATAAACAGGATGTTATTTTCTATTGTCATCTTGTTGAGCCAATAATGTTGTAAGAGCATGAGTAGATGTGGAGATGTAAAGGACGAACAATTTTTTTGGCATAGCAAGTTGTAAAATAGGTGGAGTTTCAAGGTATTCATTAAAACTCTCAAAGGCCTCTTTACAATCCTCATTCCAATCAAAAGGCACATCCTTCATGAGGAGATGTGTGAAAGGTAGTGTTCAATCAACTAAAGAGGCTACAAAATGACGGATGGCTTGACTTTGACAATGTAATGTGCAATTAAGGAATATTCCTAGGAGTTGGCATGTTTATGATAGCATCAACTTTCTTTGTTTCCATCTTGATCCATCTGTGAGATATGATAAACTCTAAGAGATTCCCACTATCTATCCAATGACACACTTCTTTGGATTGAGTCTTATATTGTACTTATGCATTGGTTCAAAGATATGGCAAAGGACATTCACATTGTCTTGTCTTGTTAAGGATTTGGCAAGGATGTCATCATCATAATCTTCCAATATTTTATATATGTAATCATGAAATATCAATTTCATTGCTCTTTGATAAGTTATGCCTCCATTCTTTAGTCCAAAAGGCATCATAACCCAACAAAATGTTCCCAAAATAGTTGTGAATGTTGTATTGTATTGATATTTTGGGTTGATGAAGATTTGATTATAACCAAAAATTCCATCCATGAATGACAAAAAATCATGTCCAGCAGTTGAATCCACAATCATGTCAATATTAGGAAGAGGAAAATCGTATTTTAAGGATGTTTTATTCAAATCACAAAAAATCCATACATATCGTAATACGATTATCAAGTTTAGAAACTACAAGAATATTTGAGATCCAAGGAGACTAATCAATATGAATGAACCATGGATTTTTGGGTGCTATGTACTTCTCTTGCACTCTTAGGGTTTTTCACCTAAAAGGAGAGAGATAGGCCAAAAATCTAGGTGGTTTACTCAAACTAATGCAAGTATAATGGAAATATGAATGAAATGTTCTTCGATGAGATAAAATAAATGAAAATAACTAATAAAAGCTATTGATTATTAAGTGAAAACTATTGAAATGCAACTTTCTTGAAAACACATTGTGATATGCAAAAATACCTAGAAAGAATTTGATGAAACTAAAAGTGTGCACCTGAGAACTTGATGGAGACTGAAAATGAAATTTTAAATGCTATCGATGCTAAAAAATTTTCCTATAGGGACTCATTCACCATTCTAGGTGAATTAGTCCCAAATTTGGGAAACTGCTCTAGAGCTCGTTTCAAACAAATGGGTATCCAAAAATGTAGAAAACCAAAATCAAGCATGGTAGTGGGACTCATTTTCCACTCATGGTGAATTAGTAAACTTTTGAATTTATGAAAATCCAAAGGTGGAAACTGAAGCCCTTGGTCTGCTCTTCGGCTCCTGACAGGTTTTTGCCTCTGAAACTCTGATTTTCAGGTTTGAAGGTGACTTTTGGTGGATATTTTGACTTGGTCAACAAAGAGATGTCTTCAAAAACTTTGTAACTTGATCTTTAATTATTACCAATCCTTCAAGATGTCTAAATATACAAACACACAAGAAGAGAAAGAGAAATGTTGAATGTTAGGGCATGGGGGTTTGCCTTGGTCAAACCCCTTTGTAGGTAATTAAACCAAAATAGAGAAATAATGTAATGAATCATGTAACAATGGGGTCAATACCTTTCCATGAATATTGATCTTGAATGGATGCACCAAAACATGAAGAATTTTCCCTTTAATGTCTTAGGAAGCTATCTTGATGATTTGCAATGATGAAACCCTAACTTGCTTGACTTAAGGGAGAAGATAGATGATGAATGAGTTGTGAATGAGTTGAGAGATGTAAATTAGGGTTTAGAGACTTATATTTATAGGAAATCCACCTTATTTACCTTTTAATTGGATCCACAAGGCCGACATAGAGAAAAATAAAACTTAAATATTAATTTTTCCCGCTCAAAAGTCAAAAATGGCCCAAATGGGACTCATTCACCACCTTGGGTGAATTAGTCCCACCTGGACGGGAATCATTTGCCACAGATGGTGAATTAGTCCCAAAGGGGTCCATTTGTTAGTTGGGTTGTTGGGGAATGAGGAATTTTGGTTCTTATGTTGATTTCATTAGGTATTTGATCAAATTATACCTTGTGATGCACAATATGAGGTCACAGGGGCCTATTAATGATTATGTGAAGGTAAATTAGGGCTTGGGACATACAATTCAATGTGCAAGTGTGATTAAATACACTTTACAACACTAAAATGAGGTCCACTTAGCTTTGAAAGGAACATCCAATGTGAATGTGTGAGACACATTACAACACTAGATTAAAGTAAAGTTTAGTTTACAAGCCTTCTGGATTTGTGTAATACTGCTATTTAATACATTTTATAATTTTGAATTAAAGGAATATGGGTTCATTAAGTCTAGATAGGCGTGAAAGTCTTTTACAATACTTTACAACACCTTTACAAGACATTGATAAATGCATGTTATTCAGTTTGCAAGGGTCCAAGACCTAGTGTGGATGTGTAAAACACCTCACAACACTTAATCAAGGCCTCATTAAGTCCAATTTATCATCATTTATTCCCTAAATCAAACAAGTTTCCATTTTTCTATGGTACATTTAGCCCCCACTTTAGTGAGAGGATGAACTTACTTCAAACTCACACTAAAGTAGACATTCAAGAGAGGTCCAATCGTACCAATGTGGATGGTCTAGGATAACAAAGATCAAGGAAGCAATGAAGCCCCTAGGATCCAATATCCTAAGTCAAGCTGACATAAGCACAAAAGGACACGCACAAGGTGAATGATATGTAGCAGAACAAGATACATGATCATGCAATGCGGTGATGCCACAATAGTGGTTTACACTTTCTGGGAGATCTTGATTTTTGCTTAAATCACATTTTTTTTGAAAACATAATGATTTAAGCATTGAAATTTTCCATTTAAAGGATTCCAATTGAAGAGGCTTTGATCAAGCCACCTTAGACCAAGCCCCCTTGGATAGAACCCCACTAGTTTTAAGCCATACCTATAAGATAGTCTCCTTTGCACCTATCAAAATGATAATTAAAAACCACTTTTGATTTACCTTTTGGGGGATAAAATGAATTCGTTTAAAAAAACAAAAATACAAGTATGTAGTCCTTATTATAAGCTTCTAAAAAAGTATAATTTTAAATGAATTTAATTTAATTATTATATTTATTTTTTATTTCTTGTGAATGTAGGTTTTTAATTGAAAATCAAGCTCTCAATTCTACACATGTGGAAAATTAGAAGATTATAAAAAAAAAATTGAAAAATGTGAGTGCTCCAGATATTGAAGTCCTTGATCCAATAAAAAAAAAAAATTGAATTTTGATACATACAAAAAAAGTTATGTGCTATACGGCCTGGCTATGTTTAAATTGTAATTGGTTTGACTTCAAAACTTGATTAAGGAAAAAATATTTAATAAAACACTATGAAACCAATTGGAAGCACTAGATATCATAGTTACAAATCTAAATTCAAAAAAATTAAAATTCTTTCCTTCATGGAAAAAATGTTATGTGTTATACGGTGAGTGTCACTCAAAAATTGTGTTTACTGAAAATAACTAGTTTTCAAAGGACATGGAAAACAAAGTACAATCTGATTCCAAAAATTTTGAAAAAAATATATTTAAAATCTACAAACAAAATTTCACAAATCACTAGTTTGTATCATCTTCAAATTTCTCACAGTTTAGCCGCTATAGGTGTTTGAAAGTGAAGATTTAGTTAGAAAAAATTAATTTAATGTCCAGTTTGGCCAAAAATTATAAACCACTATTACGGGATCACCCAATGACAAGAACTAAAAGGAAGAGAAATTAAAATGAAATGGATCAAGCTTCGACTATTTGTCTAACACGTTGTGTATCAGATCTAGGTTGTTTGTCCCAAAATGCATACTCACTCTGAGGCGACGAAACTTTTGGTTGTCCATCAGGTGAGAAGTCCTAGAAGGTGAGACACATACGACTAATATGTGCTCACACACACATAGGTGGCTATGGGGAAATTCATCCCTCAGAGTGGGTTTCCCACTCAACCATACCAAAGTTATACCTTCTGATAACTTTAATAAGGTGCCACTTTCGAGCTCTATGAGGTAAGTAAAGCTTCATATTCTTGACACTCATAGACATTGTTAATGCAAGATAGTGTAAGGAATGTTCAAAGGTATTTTTCTTAGTTCATGCAAGGTCTCATTTTAGGGAACATCGTGCTTAATTTTTCAAAGAGAGGATGTGTCAAAAGGAGTATCACGCTCTTGGAGGGAATCAAACCCAAATACTCCACCAAGAAAAGGACACATCGCAAGAAGAAATAAATCACACAATAAAATGTGAGTGGTGATGTATGCTCCCACTTTAAAGTGGTTGCAAACACTAGTACTATTTGCAATTGCTTTAAAGCAGAAGAAGGAAAACATGAGAACTTACTTGGAAAGCCTTATGTGAAGTCATATGTATTCAAGAAGTTGTGTCATGAAAAAGGTAGTATGTCACATATGAGCCAACTTAAGACATGTCTTCCACATCCCAAGATTGCTCTTATGTGTTCATGAAAGGTTAACAATGAGCCAAAAGAGGCAACAACAAATGACATACGAGGACAAGGCTACATAATCCCTTTCCCCCACTGAGTACAGGACAAGGGTGAGCCAAAATGATTAATGAGATGCATGATGGAGTGAAAATCAGTATCAATTAGAGGAATTATGTTGGATTTTACTACTCAAATCCTTGCATTCATTAGTGGAATGAACATGAACTCGATGATACGTGCAAAATGAAGTCTTATAATAAAATTTCTTTTGAGTTCTTGGAGGAAGGGATATCAAGTGATCTTGGAGGAGTCACGACAAGATACCCTCTTGATCAATGGTAGAAGGTGGTCATGTAGTTTGTGATAAAGATACATCTTTCTTAGTATTAGTTGTCATACCTACACAAGACTCTGTAGATTGTGAGATTTTGTTCACTCCTTTATGGGAGGGTGTAAAATCTAACAGATTCATTTCATTAGTGTTTTCTGAGATGGCATTGACATTAAGTGAAGGTGTAGTTGTTGGTTGGATTGCTTGCAAAGGAGAATGATCAAGACCACTAGTGTCAATTAGTTCAAGATGTTTTACAATTAAAGTTATCTTACAAGGATGGCTTGTGAGAGTGTTGATGTTAAGTGAAGGCTTGGAAATTTCTATCAAAGGACAATAACCAATACCATGAGTTGTCTATTGTGTGAGAGGATCTAGAGGGTTATAGATACCTTATTGATTAGCACCACATCCTTTTCCACTGTAGCCAAGTTGTTTCATAAGCTCATACCCTTTTCCATAAATATTTTTTGTTTCTTTTGGATCGGTTGGTGGTTGGTAATAAGTGTCATCAAAGGTGGTTGTGTAGGTTGTTTTGTTTTCTAAAGTGGTTGAGGTGGATGCTTTTGAAAGGTCGTCCAAATTTTGTGTGGAAATTATTGTTGTTTTTTTTCATATATTTGAATCATTGTGAATGATTTTGTATTCGCCCATGAAGTCATGTTCAAAATCTAAGGAACTCCAATCATCTTCTAATATCTTCATGACTTGTTCATTATGTTGTTTGTCTTTTTTGTTGAATGGGTTCCACTCAAGTATGGTTGATTTTGATGTGTTTAAGGGATTTTCTTTGTGTTTTTCAAGTTGTAAGACAAGTGTTGTAAGGCTCAATATCAGTGTCAAGTGTGTACACTTGGTTATGGTAGATGTATTTCATTTTTTGATGAAGAGTAGAAGGAACGCCATTCATTGCATGAATCCATGGTCTGCCTAAAATGAGATTATATGAAAGATCGTTAGGCATAACATGGATCAATGTTTCTAATGTGGCCTTCCCAATGGTAATAGTCAGAGTGATCACAACGAGCAGTTTCTTTTCTATAGTGTCAAGTCCACTAATAGATAAAGAAGTTGATTGAATGTGTGATTCATCCACATGAAGCCTATTCAAAAGGTTTATACTACACACATTAAGGGTTGAGCCATTGTCAACAAGGGTGCACTTTATGCCAATGTTTTTATATTGAGATAATATTATGAAAGCTTCATTTTTTTTTTGCACTTCCAAAGAGGGGAGTTCACTTTGGTGGAAAACAATGTCATCATTTAACCCTTGAATTATGGTAGCTATGCCATGCGGTTGCACATTAGAAGAGATAGGAACTTGTTGTAAGGTTGTTTGGATCATGTTGTGATAGTTAGGGGAGGCTTGAATAAGGTCCCACAATGATATAGATTAGCAGGAGTATTCTTAACTTGCTCGACAAGATCATACTCCTTTTGACCTAGAAAGAAATGGTTAGGTAGGATAGGATTAGGAAATGGTAAGGGTGTCGGGGTTGGTTGTGGTGGTTATGGATTGTTATGAGTGTTATATGTATGAGCAACAATATTATGACTCAGTTTCTATGAAACATTATTCTTAGGAGGGTAAAGGAAAAGGTTAGGTTTATTTTGAGTTTTTTGTTTGTGTGAAGGTGGGTAGAGAAGTAGAGGGTTGTTAGGATGTCCCATGGGGTATGCATGAGGTTCATTGATCAAGGGGGATCTAATGGACACTTGCGCATTCATAACCTCAACGGTCTTGGTTTGATGTATCTTTGATAAAGGGCAATCGAGAATCACCTTTTTATTGAAGGAAGACACATTAGTATTATTTTCTTTTTTTAGTACCATTATATTCTCCCTAGAAGGAGAGTTTTTAGAAGAACTATAAATCAAATTTTCTTGACATTCATAGATTGTTTCTTCTAAAATGACAGCAGCGCAAGTAGGCAAATGATCAATGGTTGAATTTGGTTGTTTATTGAGAGTGGGGAGATTAGAATAAGATTCTACTTGATTTTCGGTTGTCTCTAAGGTCTCATTCTCTTGTGCCATGTTGCCTAACCTAGTAGGAGAGCTTGTAACATGTTCATCCATGGTTGGAGTTCGTAAAGTGGCTTCATCACAAATAAGGGAGGCAACAAAAGAAAGACCACTGTGGTTTTCATGTTTACCAAATAGTTCTTCCCATAGGAGGGGAACATTAGGGAATTGAGAAATAATGTTCACATGAATTTTAAGAGTTAGATCTTCTAACAACAACCCATCCTCTTTGCATCGAGGAGGGATATTAGGAAAAGAACAAATTTGATTATCATGATTATGGAGACTAGGTAAGGTAATGTTTAGAAATGTTTCTATGATCTCATATTCTTGGTGTGTTGTTTGATCATCATAATGACTTATTGCATGATGTCTTCTTCTTTAGTAATGTTATGTCTAATAGGAGAGCTAAGAGGAGAGAAACAACTCTGATTGTCAAAACTCTCATCCATTGGTTCTTCTAGCACTATAATATCTTCTTCACAAGTGTGAGAGATAATAGGAGAAGAATAAATGTGATTGTTATGATTATCCAAGTTTTCTTTCACTAGAATAGCCTCATCCCCAAAAGGGAAACTAGGAGAGGGATCCATGATAAACAAAAAGAGAGGGGAAAGGACCTCATACTCATATGCACTCAACAAAATTTTCTTACAACATGTAATAAGATCTAAAACTAGAACATTAAATATGATAACTATAGAAATTTGTAATGAAAACATGATATAATGATTATTCTATAAACTTGAAAGGTAACTATGCTAAAGAAAACATGCAAAAGAAGAATGCAATTTTTTTATATTTTAAGGATGACAATTAACTGATTATGCTATGTAACAATATGAGAGTGCAAACTTGAAATTTAAACCATGCATGAAATGAGCTAATTTAGGCTAGATTGAATTAAATGAATGTTATAGAAACTCAGCCAACTGATATAGTTAGGTAATGGCACCAAATAGAAGCTTAAAAACAGAGTTTTCAGTTCTGTAAATGATAGTTTCATGGGTGAAAAGGGATTGATTCGCCCAAGGTGACGAATGAGTCCTAGTGAGGATTTTTTTTCAGAATTTTCAAATCTTTTTGAGGGATTTTGATGTTTTTTGGGCTGTAAGATGCAGACCTAAGAGGAAAATGCAAAAAATAAGAAAATTTGAATGATTGTAGATGCCAAAAATGCAACCTAAATGCACTTTTCATGAATGCAAATTTGAAACCTAGAATGCAAATTAATCCATGCAAATCCTAATGCAAGGTCAATGCAAAATAGATGTGTGATGAAGGACTCAAAATCAATAAATAAAAGTAGTTGAAAAGCAGGTTCACCAAAATGAACCATAGATTTTTGGGTGCTATATACTTCTCTTGCACTCTTAGGGTTTTTCACCTAAAAGGAGAGAGTTAGGCCAAAAACATAGGTGGTTCACTCAAACTAATGCAAGTATAATGGAAATATGAATGAAATTTTCTTAGATGAGATAAAATAAATACAAATAATTGATAAAATCTATTGATTATTAAGTGAAAACTATTGAAATGCAACTTGCTGGAAAACACATTATGATATGCAAAAAAACCTAGAAATGAAAGCAAACTATAATAGAATTTGATGAAACTGAAAGTGTGCACCTAAGAACTTGATGGAGACTGGAAATGACATTTGAAATGTTGTTGATGCTGAATTTTTTTCCTACTAGGACTCATTTGCTATTCTAGGTGAATTAGTCCCAGATCTGGGAAACTGCTCCAGAGCCCATTTCAAGCAAATGGGTATCCAAAAATGTAGAAAACCAAAATCAGGCCTGGAAGAGGGACTCATTCACTACTAATGGAAAATCAATCCAATTTTGAATTTCTAAAAATCCAAAGGTGGAAAGTGAAGCCCTTCATCTACTCTTTAGCTCTTGACAGGTGTCTACCTCTAAAACTTTGATTTTCGGGTCTAAATGTGACTTTTGGTCGATATTTTGACTTGGTCAACAAAGAGATGTCTTCAAAAACTTTGTAACTTGATCTTTAATTATTTCCAAGCCTTCAAGATTTCTAAATCTACAAACACCTAAGAAGAGAAATTGAAATGTTGAATGTTAGGGCATGGGGGTTTTCCTTGGTCAAACCCCTTTGTAGGTAATTAAACCAAAATAGAGAAAGAATGTAATGAAGCATGTAACAATGGATTCAATACCTTTCCATGAAGAGTGATCTTGAATTTTTGTAGTAAAACATGAAGAATCTACCCTTGAATGTCTTAGGAAGCTATCTTGATGCTTGCAATGATGAAATCCTAACTTGCTTGACTTAAGGGAGAAGATAGATGATGAATGAGTTTTGAATGAGTTGAGAGATGTAAATTAAGGTTTAGAGACTTATATTTATAGTAAATTCACCTTATTTACCTTTTAATTGGATCCGCAAGGCCGACATAGAGAAAAATAAAACTTAAATCTTAATTTTTCCTGCTCAAAAGTCAAAAATGGCCCAAATGGGACTCATTCACCACCTTGGGTGAATTAGTCCCACCTGGAAGGGAATCATTTGCCACAGATGGCGAATTAGTCCCAAAGGGGTCCATTTGTTAGTTGGGTTGTTGGGGAATGAGGAATTTTGGTTCTTATGTTGATTTCATTAGGTATTTGATCAAATTATACCTTGTGATGCACAATATGGGGTCATAGGGTCCTATTAATGATTATGTGAAGGTCAATTAGTGCTTGGGACACATAATTCAATGTGAAAGTGTGATTAAATACACTTTACAACACTAAAATGAGGTCCACTTAGCTTTGAAAGGCACAACATCCAATGTGAATGTGCAGGACACATTACAAAACTAGATTAAAGTCAAGTTTAGTTTACAAGCCTTCTAGATTAGTGTAATAATGCTATTAAATACATTTTATATTGTTGAATTAAGGTAAGATGGGTTCATTAAGTCTAGAGAGGAATGAAAGTCTTTTACAACACTTTGCAACACCTTTACAAGACATTGATAAATTCATGTTATTCAATTTTCAAGGGTCCAAGACCTCGTGTGGATGTGTAAAACACCTCGCAACATTGAATCAAGGCCTCATTAAGTCAAATTTATCATCAATTATTCCCTAAATCAAACAATTTTCCTTTTTTCTATGATACAAGGGCAAATGAAAGCTGCATCAAGGAGTTTTTCAAGCTCTCCTTTAACATGCAAGGCTATCTTATGATTCATTCTTCATATCTTTTGTTGAACAAGTTTAGCATTTGCAGCAAGAACGATGTTGTATGTCACAATTTTTGGGTCAATTCATATCATGTCTAAATATTTCCAAGTCAAGATTTTAGGAAAATCATGGCGCAAAGGTGTAGTATCCTCTTTCTTTTCATCATCAAGACACTTCCTAATCTTAATGACATTTTCTTTATCATTGATGTCCATTGGTATATCAATTGTATCTCCTAGGTGGAATGCATTTGACTTAGGAGACTCAAGATCATATGGCTCCATGGTTTTCTCATTATCATCAATATTTTGTGGCTTGGAACTTCTCATAGCGCAGGTAACGTTGTGTTTGGAAGAAGATGGTTTATCAATAGCACCTAACATTTGTGCTTCATCACTTTCAACATACTCCTTGGATGGTGGAGAGTTCATATCAAGAAATTCAAGATTTTTTAGCGTAAGTTTAGTTTTTGGTTTACATGTGATGGTATTGATGTTTACTAAGGGTCATTGAGTTTCTTTTGTTGTCTTAGAAAAGGAATACCCTAAGCCAGTCTTGATTTCTTGTGTATTAGGTTCACAGGGACACAAATTCCTTGTTCATTCTTTCCACATCCTTTACTAGATTGTATCCCAATTGTTTCACTAACATGTAGCCTTTTCCATAATGTATTTCCATTTCTTTTGGGTTAGGCAGATGTTGATAATCTATCTCATCAAAATTCATTGTGTATGTTGTATTTTCTTCCAAAGGAGATGAGGTAGATATTTGAGAAGATAGATATTTGAGAAGAGTCTTCAAAATTCTGAGTTGACATAACCATTGGTTGTTCTAGTTTTTCACTATCTTTGTGGGTGATTATGTATTCATCCATAAATGAATGTGTGATTTCCAATGTTCCCCAATCATCATCTAGAAAATTAGACATGGATTCTTCTTCTTGTTTATTGGTCTCAAGAGGTTCAATATGAGATGTTGGAATTAAAGTATTCAAAGGACTTGTTGTTCCTTTTTCACGTCGCAAACAACTCTTAGGCTCAGGGTCTATCTCAACTTGATATACTTTATTGTTAGACATATTTCATAATGCGATGAAGAGTCGAAGGTACCGCATGTATCTCATCCATCGATGGCTTTCCCAAGAGAAGATTATATGTGAGATCATAAGGCATGACATGAATAGGAGTTTGCAAGGTAGCCACTTTAAGTGTTATAGGAAAAGTGATTACACAGAGTTGTTATTTTGTTGTGTTGTCAAATCCTCTAATAGATAAAGAATCAGGTTTAATTTGTGATTTATCCACATGTAAGCGATGTAAGAGTTTTATGCTGAACACATTGAGCTAGGAACTAATGCTGAAAATGAACATTGTAAAAATATAATGCTATTTATGATTGCCATTAAAGTAAATAATACTAATGTAGATGAGTGAAGTGTAATAGGAAATAACTATATAGAAACATAATAATAACTGAATCTAACGGTAATTACAGAAATGGGAAACAGAATGCAGAAAACAAAAATGTAGAATATGCACTGGGACTAAGTCGCCCAAGGTGGTGAATTAGTCCTAGTAGGGTGATTTTTGAAGCTTTTCTGAATTTTCTGATGGATATTATTGTGTTTGGTACTATGTCATGCAAATCTACAATGTAATTTTTTGTGGATATTAATGTGAATTTTGGAGATTGGTTGGTGGTTTTTGTGGCCTAATGCATGTTGTTTTGTAATGTTTCTTTGATTCAATAAATTTTTACCCCTTTCTCTTTAAAAAAAAGTTTACATATGCATAAAGTTTATTTACATGATTAAAATAATCAAATTACTTCGCATAACACACTTGATTAAATGAACAAACTATATATATATATATATATATATATATATATATATATATATATATATATAATAACATTATTGTGTTTAAAAATAACCCAATGTAGTTGATATGAATTGATTTGTACCTTCTTTCTTTGGACGGCGCTTAAAAAATGCCGCAATAAGAGTACGAAAGATATATAGTGTAACAATGACACCAATCAGAAATGTGCCTCCCAAGCTCAATATCAGTATCCGCGCAATGGAAGTAACCCTTTTACCTACATAAAGATTTAAAGAAAGCAATAAAAGAAGTTAAGACGTGCTGAAAATAGCAATTTGTTGAACACGAGACAATCTCCAAACCTGCAAGTTAAATCCAGCTACTGTTCATTGATATTAGTTTTAGGGCCTTGGAATTTAAATACTTTCCTATGCCACGATCAACCAGGTTCAGTAACGAACCTTTTGAACAGTGGAGATTTACTTTAAACTCTATACTGAGTCGTCTTAAGTCAATTAAGTCTTATAGAAAAGAAAAAAAATCCATGAAATCGTTGTTCATGAATATTTGATCTTAAACCCTGTATCAGATTATGAAACATACTCTAAAACTTAGGGGCCTGCTTTCGACGAAAAGAGAACGGGAAACTCACACCCCAACACCATAAAGGGACAAAATCACAACGAATGTCTTGTTGGATTGTTACAATATAAAGATTTATTTTTTTTTAAAGTAATATGGTCTAATGGGTTCTAGGACAATTCACCGCAACAAATTCACTTTCAACAATTTATTGTCAACAATTCATCGTCTTGACAAATTCATCACCACCAGCAATTCAAATCATATTCCCTGTAGTAAATTTTCCACGAGATGAATTTTTCATGGCGATGAATTATTGACGATGAATTGTTGAAGGTGAATATGTTGATGGTGAATTTTCCCTAAGCCGGTCTAATGATTTCTCAACAAGCCTAAGCATTGAGAAAATAAAAAACAAGTGCAAATGTTGAAAAAACTTTGCATGAATTTATTTTTGATATTAAAAGTAAAGAAGGGCCCCATTCTTACACCCCAACACCACAAAGACACAAAATCACAACAACGAATGCCCTGTTGAATTGTGATAATATAAAGAAAAATCTTTAAAAAGTTATGTGGTCTAATGATTTCTCAACAAGCACAAACATTAAGAAAATCAAAAACAAGTGCAAGTGTTGAAAAAATCCTACATGAATTTGTTTTTTATATTAAAAGTAGAAGAAAGGCCGCACATAAATTTGTTAAAATTTAAATAATCAGAAATTCATGGAAAGAAAAGAATACTACAAAATTTTATAGATTTGTTGTTACACTAAAACCTAACTTTCATGAACGCTTAATCCACAAAATATCAAGTCCCGGCATCAAACTTGAAATATTCATTTGGCTATTAGTTATATACATATCAAGGCTAACACCAGAGGCTTAAAATTTTCTCTAACCTGTTTGTAAATATCGTCCCAGATGTGTAGTAGAGTTCAGAGAGAAGAAAGGGTAGAAATCATAACGCAAATAACAGCCGGCGTCCACTGCCCGTCCATTTGCATGAGACACACAACTCTTTATATTTATCTCTGCTAAATTGAGACAATCTCTACAGCCTTCCCAGCTAAGCGATTTCAAGCAATAACCAAGCCCATAAATGGTCTCATTAGATAAACCTTTTTCTGAAATAAGCAGCAAAATAATCATTCATCCTCGGAGCTGCTGTGCACAGATCGCTCATCAAATCTTGAATTATATCGGGATGATTCCCAGTGTCTGTAATTTCATAGTCGTCACACAACTGCATACCTCCAGGAGCAGTATTTTGAGTAAAAAAATCATTACTCTCGTAGCGTAGAAAACAGTCATCATACATTATTCTGCCACCAGACACAGTGGAACAAGTACGAATAACCTTCTCCGCGGCCCTAATACAATTCATGCATTCAGATGAGTTCTTATCCTGTCTGCACTGGGCAAGACCATAGACAGGATCTGTTCCAATCGATTGCTCTGCTGTAGCAAAACCAGATGTAGCCGCCCCTTCAACTAAGGATCTCATTACCAGCTCAAAATTTTGTTGAAAGTTTGTATTATTGATGGTTTTCACATTACTGCATCCGAAAACTAAACGTTTTTCCAGTGGTTCGGCAGAGGCAAATAGGCACGATAGCATTATTAACATTAGAATCCCAATTCGCTGCGCAATTGAAGTTGAAGTTGCCGCTACAATTCTGGAATTGCCCATTACTTCTCTCCAGAAATGTTAAATGAAAGAGCTACATTTTATCTTCGATTAAAATAAATAGTCATTTCCACAAAAGAAGAATTTAAAAAACACTCAAGCCATGAAATTAAAACAAAGCTAACGGGTTCAGTTGATGGGTTATATTCGCAATTAGCGGGGAGTATACTTTCGAAGGATCGCCCTAGGTTGAAGAAAGCGATGAATCTGAAATGGCTTTCATTGGGAGTATGAGGAGTCCCATATATACTGTAAGCTGTCTGTAGACCCAAAAACAGATTGCCTGGTATTCGTGGACTATAAAATAATTATTATTATTATTATTATTGGTTCAAAGCTATCTGAGGCAGGTAATTTTGAGGCGCTGGAAAAGATGGTGAATCTAAAGATAGTGCGATTCTCAACGGCGCACAGGATCTGGGTTGTCCACACGACTGTACGATACATACGATGTATGTACCAAATCTTATATGATGATACGATACATACGATGTCTGGACCAAATGCTATATGATGATCCCAATGCGTTTTTTTTTTAAGAATATATCCGAAGTGAGAAGCTAGAATTGGAGCAAAGCAAGTTCATTTCTTCTGGACCAAATCTTATATTATGATCCCAATACGCCTTTTTGTTAGAATTTATCCAAAGTGAGAAGTTAGAATTGGAGCAAAGCAGGTTCATTTCTTCTTATCCGGTTCATAGTTTCAGGTCAAAAGTGTTTTATTTTTTTAATTAAAAAAAAAAAAAAACATTTTTTCTTACATAAGAGAATTGCAAAATAATAATGGGAAGTTGAGAAAAATATGGTTTCTAGACAAGAAGAGACAGAAATAGCCTTTAACAATGTTTTCTAAATTTATTTTTTGAACAGTTGTAGTTTAATTGATTGAGTATTATTGTCCATGATGGCATATTTTATGATTATGTTATCATGATTTAAACATTTTAGAGACACAATTGGGTTGAGTCTAAACTTATGATCTTTAGTTGTATGTTTACTTACAATGTTGTAATACGCTTAAAATAATATAGATGTCAATATCTAATGGATTTTTTGAATTGGCACAGTTAAGGATGAATATTCTAATGTAATATGTGTCTGGTGATTTGGATTTAGATTTTGATATCAAGCTTATATTGTTTAGACTATGATAGACCTATAACTCCAGTTTTCTCTAAAATGTGATTGTACTAATGATTAAATCCTTAGACAATCTATTTGTATGTGGATTTATCCTTTATAACTCTTTTTTTTTTTTTTTTAGACTGCAGGAATCGGGTAGCACGACCCCCTATAAACTGCAGTGCGCCTGGTAAACTTTTTAACGTGACCGGCCGCGCTGGCGCGACACGCCCTCCGGTACCACGGGACGGGGGAGACTAGAACTCGTGACCAGCAGAGCCGCAACGGAATTACTTAGCCAACCGAGCTAGGGCCCCTGCCCTATCCTTTATAACTCTAACCTTTCATGCCTTTTTGACCTTAATTGTACATGTACCTAAAAAGAACCTTAGGGGTATATTTTTTCAAAGCTAAGATTTAGAAATTACTTCTTAACATGTCAAACCTATTTATTGATACACAAAGGTCAAATATACACCATGTACATGATGTAAGTGCTTACAGTATTGATGTAATTATGTATTTTGTTGATAAAATGTGAATGCAAGTGTTCTATGATGGTTAATAATCGTTTGATATGATATTTTGATACTTTTTCAATGAAAATTTCTAATGATCAACTAATGACCTAAGACTATTATTGAATACAAGACTAAAGATACTTAACATGAGATTTTTTTTGCGTTTAAGGTGAAGGATAGTGGTCAAATATCAAAAAGGTTAGCCTTATGAGTAATTAAAAGAAATTATAAAATAAGGGGGAGGACCATAGTGTGGACCAATCCATATATCTACACTCATTGTCTAGTCGATGTTAAATAAAAGGATAGAGGTGGTTGATCTTAAAATATAAAAGTTGGAAATAGTTGTATGGTTGATAGGTTGAAGGCTAGGTTAATATTATGTACAAAAATTCCAAATCAAGCATTGTGACATTATATTTATTACAATACTAAAGCTAGGTGCAAAATGAAGAAGTAAAAGAGCAAGGTAAGCAATTTATCCCCTACAATTTATATCCACTTTATAATCCATGTAAGCTACATAAATAATATATACCAAAGTAAGATATAGTAAATAAAGTTAGCAAACATACCTACAATATGAACTCAGGGTGATGGATCTTGATTCCTTCATGTTCTAATGGAGAAAAATCTTGAAACCTACACATATGTAAGTCATGTGTAGCACTTGTAAAAAACTACATTGGTAACACAAAAATATGTTATAAATATTTGTACTTTTACAAAACATGAAATTAGTCTATATAAAAGGCAATTGCTATGTGAATGTGTTGAAAAATAGATTTATATATATCAAATCACAATAGTTATTGGGATAGAAACCCCTCTTCAATATGGTGTGACTTCCTTATTGAAATCTAAAACTAAGATTTATCCTAAAGTTGTAGACTTTACAAGTAGGGTTTTATTATTTAAAAAACAATTAAATTGATTGAAGTGACTAGAATAATAAATGTGTAGATTTAATCAAAATATCACAACCTTCAATCAATTCTACACAATAATACATTTTCTTGATGAGTATATTTTCATATTTTAGAGAAATAATTTAAAAAATGGACAATCACATCTAACACAAGAGAGAATACACTAGAAAGTGCAAATGGAAAACAAAAATCAATTTTTTAATTTATTTACTCTTCAAAATTGAACAACCTAAATATTTTTTTCTCTATAACATCTATTAAGTTTATAAAAAATGAAAAATACCCTCTCTTATTGAAAGAATTACACTTTATAGACACCTAAGTCCATAGTGTTAGAGTAATTAAGAAAAACACATAATGATTGATTAGCCATTAATTAATGATTAGATCCCTTATTACTTTATTACACTTAATCTAAACTTGGGAGTGTTTTGTTATTTTTAGATTGTACTATTTATAGGTCAAGTTATCTCATCACATAGGATTAGGACACTTGTCACAATCTAATCAAATCATAATCTAGGGTTTGAACTTTTTCTTTATAAACATTCATTTATACTTTGTAATCATTACATTACAGTTTAGATTAATTCATTACACATACAATTTATTTTTTGGGTGAATCATTCTCTCTTGGTTGAATAGAAAATCAATTGCTTTGATCTCTTCTTTGTGATAGGTGTTTTAGTTGTAGATGATTTTAGGGATCTATGGGGTTTCCTATCAACTCCAATATGGTATTAGAGCACCAGATAGGTGATTTCCTATCTAATTTAGAGAGATCTATCCTTGAGAGAAAAAATAGATCATCTTGGAGTGAAATGGGCATCACTATTGAGTTTAGAATAGTTAAAAATCTAAAATATTCCTATTGAATCGTTCAAATCTAAGTACTTGAAAAAAATGATAATTCCTTTAGGGGTTGCATAAATCTCCAAAAAAATCTATATAGTCATGCAAATATATATGGCTATACCATCATTAGGGTATGAATGCTTTTATGTAGTTAATTTGTAGATGTAGTTTTTTGGGATTTAAAAAAAACCTTCTAGTCTTTAAAAAAATTCCAAGTTTTGCAAAATAAAATAAAAAAGGCATAAAAAAAAAAAAAATTAATTAAGAGAAAGGGTACAAAGTACCTTATACTTGTATCTTTCACAAGTAACATTAGGTTTTTGGGCCCCACACAGGGGTCTTGACAACTACATTACTTACTAGCTACAGGTCTACATAGCCACCCGACACCCTTATCCTGCCAGCAACCAATGCTTCGAATTGGAAATGATAGAATATTTGAATATTCCTCACATCTTTTTTTCTGATGTCAATCCAAATAATTTCCACTAGATCCTCACCAATCAAAATATCATGATCTTCAAAAGAATATTCCCACAATTTTAGTAGATAGCTAGTTTTTCAACAACCATAAAAAAAATTTGGCAGGGGAATTTTTGATGGATAATGTACCACTGGGAAAATGTGATGAGGAGAAGGGACTCACAATACAAGAAAGGAATCCCTAATCCCATATTTTCCTTTATAGGGTGATGGTTCATTCAAGGAAACCTAGGATCCTAAATTAGATTGACTATCAACGTAAAAGGTGAGTCAATTCTCAATAAGGGAGACCTAGCAAGATTCCTTAGGATTTGAAGGGTTCGCCACCAAGAAAAACCTTGGAAAATACAACTTAACATTTAGCTCACAAAACCTAGTAAATCAAGATACATGATGAATGTAAATGATAAAATTAAGTAACAAAAAGTTAGGATGTATGTGATGAGAAGAAAAATGGATACCTAAAGATATCACACTTTCCCACTAATCATTCACTAATGTCCTAGGAGTCCTATGGACAAGAAAATTGTACTCCTTTATAGAAAGTACAATATGTGGCCTAATTTGGTCCTATTTTAGACACCCTTGCACCAATCACCTCTTAAAAATTGCATTTATAGGCCCCTAATGTTCATTATTTTTTATCTAGAGGCCCATTTCACTCAAAAATCATACAAATCTTCACAAATAATGTTTAATTCATTCATATCTCAAAAACTCACCTCTAAAAACCTCATGTGGGACCCATTCACCACCTTAGGCGAATGAGTCCCCTCTAGTTGAACCCACTCACCAAGGGTGGTGAATGAGTCCCTTTTTGGGGGAATTTTTAGTTTTAAGCAAGAAACTCACTGACTTAATTCATTTTTTCAGTGGATATCAGCCTCTTAGATGTTAATAACGAGAAATTAGGTATTCATGCCTATAAATATGTGTTTTTAAGTCATTTTTCACATCTCCTAGTCATTTTTAGAAACAAAAATCAAGTCAAGTGTTGAATATCTTCCACAAGAAGATTCTTTAGTCTTTCTACAACAAAGTTGAAGCTTTAGGACAGCAAGATAGGGTTTTTGCAGGTCTTCAAGCTCACTTCCTATTCAAGATACAACATTACAAAGGGTTTATCATGGATGCCTCTAGAGAATCATGGAGAAATCTAGGTTGAGGAGATGCAACTAGCCATCGAATCACACCTAAAGTCTTGTTTTCAAAGTGATTCCATCTTCCATTTTCTCTCTATATTCATATTTAAGGTTTGCATGTCATTAATGTTCATTTAAAATGTTGTATGGTTTCTTGGGTTGAAGTATTACATCATTCAATGTCCATTTAAATATATTATTCGAGCACATTAGAATAGGGTTTTTTCTTACTTCAAATTTTCCTAGTCTTAGACACACTTAGGGCTAGGGTTTTATGCAGATTTCATTATCCATCCAAGGTTTGATTACCAAATTAGGGGTTTGACCAAGGCAAACACCCCATTAGAAAACAAATTATATGTTGTTTTGCAAGTGTTTTCAAAGATTCATATCCAAGATTCAGTCAGGGAGTGTTGTGCAGGTGACAAAACTTGTGCAAATCTCAAACTTGAATTTTTGGAAAATGGAAAAAGGACTAATTTTCCATGAATGGAAAAGGAGTCCCATTGGAGGTTTTTGTCAGATCAAAGTGTAGATTCTAGTGCCCTTTTGGCATAAACAAACTTCTGGGTAGGAACCTTGATCTGGGACTGATTCGGCCAAGGTGGCGAATGAGTCCCAGTCAGTTAAAAAGTCAACATTTCTAGTTTTTGAGTCATTTCCAGTCTTCAATAGGTTTACAGGTGCACAAATTCAAATTTACAGCTTTCTGTTTGGTCCTATTTTTATTTCTATTCATCTTTCTAGGTCTTTTGCCTACAACACTATGTTTTCAAACAATTTGCATTTCTTAGGTTTAGTATTAATAATCATCTTTCTTTTTCAATTTTCTACATTTAGTTCATCTCATCTAGGCATATTGCATTTGCATCACATTAATCTTTGAATGTTGACATTGCATTTTGGCCCAATCTTTATCCTTTTAGGTGAAAAACCCTAGAAGGATCATAAAGAATTTGAGTGCCAAAATCTTTGTTTACATTTTGGTGAACCCATCTTTAGAACATTTTTACTTCTGATTTCAAGTACATTCACAGCCTAGTGTTATTTTGCATCAACATTGCAATATTTTTTGCATTGTTTTGCATCCTAGGGTTTTCAAAAAAATTGCATTAGTGAAAAGATCATATAGATTTCATTATTGCATTTACAATCACTCAAACCATTGAAATTTTGTATTTTCACTTTAGATTAGCATTGTACAGACTTGAAAACACAGGGAAACATCAAAAAAATAAAAAAAAATTCAAAATACCCCTATTGGGACTCATTTGCAACCTTGGTCGAATCAGTCCCAGTACACATTCTACATCACTATTTCTAGAATTCAATTTCCAATTTTTCACCTTTTGTTTGCTATAGTTAATTTTTGTTACATTCAAATCATTAGCATTAGTATCATTTACTTTAATGGCACTTATGGATAGTATTATATTCTTACAATTTTCTTTTTCAGCATTAGTTCCTAGTTCATTTAGATCAAATTCAACAGAAAACGCAAACAAAAACATTACCCAATCCAATGAAACAATCAAAACCATGCTTCACTTTAGGCAAACTATATCATCCAAACCTCTTAGTAGTGATGACTTGGATAGGTTAGATGAATCCCTATAGGGCTTCCTCTCACTAAGTTCATCCACTAAAGCTTGTTATGACCAACCTAAACCAATTAATGACAACTCATCTCTCAAACCTTTTAGTACTGTTGACTTTGATATGTTAGATGAAGCCCTTGAGGACTTCATCTCCACAAATCCATCCACTAAGGTTTGTTGTGAGCAACCTAAAACACAATATGTCAATGTAATTCAACCCCAACTTGTCCTTTACCAACCTTCACATCACCCTCAACCTTCACCTAAACCCAAATTCACCCTTTACCCACCTTCACATCACCCTCAACCTCCACCTAAACCTAAGTTTACCCTTTACCCACCTTAGCATGATGTTTTTTCCCATACACATTACACTAGAAATAACTCGCAACCACCGCAACCAACCCCAACCTCCTTACCTTTTCCCAATTCCACACTGCCTAGTGCTCCTCGATTAAGAGAGTATGATCTTGTTGAACTTAAGAGCACTCACACCAAAATATCCCTTTGGGACCTTCTTCAAAATTCACCAAACTATCATTCTATGCTCCAAACAACATTGCAACAAATAGTGGTTCCTCCTAGTACAAACATAATTGATGTAGCAGCTCTTATACAAGGAATGAATGCAGTTAACATAGACATTACCTTTCACCAACATGAGCTCCCTCCATTAGAATTAAGGAAGCAAAATGAGGCCTTTATGATAATTTCTCAATATAATACAACATGCATCAAAAGAACCATTATTGACAATGGATCTACCCTTAATGTGTGCATTGTAAAGCTCCTAGATCGGTTATGTGTGGACAAATCACAAATCAAACCCGATTCCTTATCTATTAGAGGATTTGACAATACTACAAAGCAACCATTCGATGTAATCACTTTACTTATCACAGTTGGAGTGGTTACCTTACAAACTCCTATTCATGTCATACCATATGATCTTGTGTGCAATCTCCTTTTGGGAAGGCCATGGATTCATGAGATGCATGTGGTACCTTCGACCCTTCATCGAATAATGAAATATTTCTATAAAAACAAATTTTATCAAGTTCCAATAGACCTCGAGCCTGAAAGTTGCTTACAACTTGAAAAAGGAAAAACGAGTTCTCTAAACACTTTAATTGGGTGATTCCACAATACTGGTTTACAATTTTTGGCCAAACTGGACACTGAACTAATTTTTTCTAACTAAATCTTCTCTTTTAGGCACCTATAGTGGATAAATCATGAGGAATTTGAAGATGATGCAAACTAGTGATTTTTGACATTTTGTATTTAGATTCTAAATATGTTTTCTTCAAAAAAATTGGAATTAGATTGTACTTATTTTTCCATCTCCTTCAAAAACTAGTTTTTTTCAGTAAACACCATTTTTAAGGAGTAATGCTCACCGTATAACACAACTTTTTTCCATGAAGGATTAAAAAAAAAAAATCAAATTTAGATTTGTAACTATGATATCTAGTGCTTCAAATTGGTTTCATAGTGTTTTATTGAATTTTTTTCCTTAATCAAGTTTCTAAGTCAAACCAATTACAATTCATACATAGGCGGACTATATAACACATAACTTTTTTTGTATGTATCAAGTTTATTTTGTTTTGTTGGATCAAGGACTTCAATATCTAGTGCACTCATATTTAAAAAAAAAAATTGATAATATTCTATTTTTCCACATGTAGAACAGAGAGCTTGATTTTCAGTGAAAAACCTACATTCATAAGAAATAAAAAATAAATATAATAATTAAATTAAATTTATTTCAAATTATACTTTTTGGGAAGCTTATAATAATGACTACATACTTACAAAAAAATAAATTTTAAATGAATTCATTTGATCCCCAAAAGGTAAATCAAAAGTTGTTTTTTATCAACATTTTGATAGGTGTAAAGGAGACTCTGTTATAGGTATGGTTTAAAACTAGTGGGGTTCTATCCAAGGGGGTTTGATCTAAACTAGTTTGAACAAACGGTTTTTAATTGGAATTCTTTAAATGGAAATTTTTAAGGATTAAATCATTATATTTTCTAAAAATATGTGATTTCAGCAAAAATCATAATCTCCCAAAAATTGTAAACCAGCTTTATGGGATCTCCCAATTCCAACATCTCACATAGAACCTCTTGAGACCAATAAAGAAGAAGAATAATCAGTCTCTAAATTATTAGGTGGAGTTTGGGGTACATTATAATTCACACCTTCATTTATGGATGAATACATAATCACACAAAAAGAGGATGAAAAACAAGAACAACCAACGATTATGACAACTCAGAATATGGAAAAATCCTCCCCAGCATTTACCTCATCTATTTGGAAGAAAATACAACCTACACAAAAAAATTTGATGATATGGATTATCAACAATTACCTAATCTTCAAGAAATGGAAAGACTTTATGGATAGGGCTATGAGCTTGTGAAACAATTGGGATATAACGGTAAAGGATGTGGAAAGAATGAATAAGGAATTCATGTCCCTATAGAACCTAATACATAAGAGACAAAGACTGGTTTGGGGTATTCTTTTTCTAAGACAACAAAAGAAACTCAATGACCATCCCTCAATATCAACACCATTGCATGTAAACCAAGAATCACTCTTACGCTAAAACATCTTGAATTCCTCAATATGGATTCCCCACCATCTTGGGAGTACATTGAAAGTGATGAAGCCTTGAAAAAATTGTTAGGAGCTTCTGATAAACCGTCTTCTTCCAAGAGAAAATTTACCTATGCAATGATTAGTACCAAGCAAAATGATGTTGATACTAATGATACAAAGATGAGCATGGAACCATATGATGTCGAACTTCCTAAGTCTAATGCACTCCCTTTGGGAGATACGATTGATATACCAATGGACATAGATGATAAAGAAAAATTTATTAAGATTGGGAAGTGCCTTGACGATGAAGAACAAGAGGACACTACAACTTTGCTTCATGATTTTCCTAAAAAAAATTCTTGGAAATATTCAAATATGCAAGGAATAGACTTGAAGATCTAGTCACACGTAGCATTTTTCTTACTGAAAATGCTAATCCTATTTGACAAAAGATATGAAAAATGAACCTGAAGATAGCCTTGCATGTTAAAGGAGAACTTGAAAAACTCCTCGACATAGGTTTCATTCACCCTATTGATTATTCTCCTTGGATCTCAAACATTGTCATAGTTGCTAAACCTAATAATCATATTAAGGTATGTATGGAATTTCATGACTTGAATAAAGAATCCTTAAAGGACGATTTTCCCCTTCCTAATATCGACATGATTATGGATTCAATTGTTGGACATGCTTTGTTGTCATTCATGGATGGATTTTTTGGTGATAATCAAATCTTCATAAATGCACAAGATCAATACAAGACAACATTCACAACTATTTGGGGAATGTTTTGTTTGGTTATGATTCCTTTTGGATTAAAGAATGCAGGCGCAACTTATCAAAAAGCAATTACATTGATATTCCATGACTACATACATAAAATCTTTGAAGATTATGTTGATGACATCCTTGCCAAATCCTTAACAAGACAAGACAATGTGAATCTTCTTCAACAAATCTTTGAACGAATGCACAAATAAAACATGAGACTCAATCCCAAAAAGTGTGTCTTTGGAGTAGATAGTGGAAAACTTCTAGGGTTTATCATATCACATAGAGGCATTGAGGTGGACACAAAGAAAACTAATGCTATCATCAACATGCCACCTCCTAGGAATATTTCTCAATTGCATATAGTACAAGGATGAATTCAAGCCATTCATCATTTTGTTGCCTCTTTAGTCAATCGAACATTACCTTTCACACATCTCCTCAAAAAGGATGTGCATTTTGATTGGAATGAGGATTGTAAATAGGCCTTTGAGAGTTTGAAGGAATACATTCCAACTCTACCCATTTTGCAACCCGCTATGTCAAACAAATCGTTCATTCTTTACATAGCCACATCAGCCCATGCTCTTGCAGCATTGTTGACTCAACAAGATGACAGTGGGAAAGAACATCGTGTTTATTACGTTAGTCAAAATTTAATTGATTATGAAACGCGATACACACCTATCAAAAAAAAATGTTTGGCTCTTGTATTTGATACTAGTAAGTTGTGAAATTATTTACTAAATGCTAAAATATAGGTCATGACAAAATTTGATCCTCTCAAACATCTTTTCAGTAAAATAGACTTATCAAGACGTCTAGCTAAATGGTAATGTTGTTGACCAAGTTGGACCTTAAGTTTGTTTCACAAAAATCAATCAAAGGCTAAGCCTTGACCAACCACTTAGCTAATGCTCCTTCTCCTCTAGTCTTACCTAGCAATGACTCTTTTCCTGATGAGAGTGTGTTGACAATAGAAGCTAAAACATGGGATTTATATTTTGATGGGTCTACATGTAGAAAAAGCTCCAATGTTGGGGTTATATTGATCCCACCTATAGGAAAGCCTATTCCCTTGTCATATCGATTAAATTTCCTATGTACGAATGAAATGGTTAAATATGAGGCATTAATTGTTGGGTTACATGTTGCTTTAATCATGGGTGTCAAATATATTAAGATATTTGGTGACTCGCAACTAGTAATTAAACAAATAAAAGGGAAATATCAAGCCAAGCATGACAAATTATCCAAATACAAAGATCTTATCATGCACATGCTTGAACAGTTTAAGACATTTAGCATTGATAACATCCCATGAAAAGACAATCGACTTGTGGATGCAATGGCAAGTGTGACCTCTCTTATATCCCCTCAAGATCCTTCAAAAAAATTCACATTCACTATTCACCCTATCATGAAACCTTCAATCGATGAACAAATGAAATACGCTTTAATAACAAATGAGGAAAACTCAAGTGAATGGTATGATGCCATATTCAATTATTTGAAAAGTGGTATCTTTCCTAAGCCAACCAGAAACCTTTGTGCTCATTTATGAAAGCTTGCATCTAAATATGTCATCCTTGTCGATGTGCTATATCGAAGTTCATTCAATGGTATCTTACTTTGATGTTTAAATAAATTTGAGATACCTCTAGCACTTCACCAAGCCCATGAAGGTGCTTGTGGTGGATATTTTAGAGGGAAAACATTGGTTCAAAAACTTATACGTATTGGTTATTATTGGTGCAACATCGAACATGATTGCTTTGATTATTTTCGAAAATGTCATAAATGTCAAGAACATAGAAATTTGCATCATGCTCCTGCTAGTGAAATCCAAACTCAACTTCTGATATGGCCCTTTGTGGTTTGGGGATTGGACATTATCAGAAAGATTTCACCTCCTTCTTTTGATGGGCATACCTTTATCATCACTACAACTAATTATTTCATAAAATGGGTAGAGGCCATCCCTCTTTGATCTACAATGGTTGAGGTAATATGCAGTTTCATCTTAGAACACATTATTGCTTGCTTTGGACTCCCTTCTGCATTAGTTTCTAATAATGGTACACCATTTAAGAATAATGAAGTGAAGAAATTTTTGGAGACCTTTAATATCCAACATAGTTTTTCAACACCTTATTACCTATAATCTAATGGTCAAGCTGAATCAACCAATAAAATTCTTGAACAAATCTTGAAGAAAAATGTTAACAAAAATCATCGAGATTGGCACACACAATTGCATTATGTGCTTTGGGCTTATTGTACAAGTGTTTGATCTTCCACAGGTACCACACCTTATAATTTTGTCTATGGTAGTGAAGCAATAATGCCCTTAGAGTTATAAATTCCTACACTAAGAATTTTTCTTCAAGGACTTGTTGATGATACACATTATCGAAAACAACGATTACATCAGCTTGAGATGCTCGATGAACAACGTATTAATGCTCTTGAACATCTTCAAGCTTATTACAAAAGGAAACATAATCATTACAACCTTAATGTTATCCCTCATTCATTTCAAAAGGGTTACTTAGTTCTTTCTACTAATCAGAGCAACATCAATGCTGACCCAAACAAATGTGACAAATCCAATTCTAATTGGTTAGGACCTTACATCGTTGACAAAACTTTTGGGTCTGGTGCATACATGTTAATTGACCTAGATGGCACACCCCTTAAATAACCTATCAATTATGCACATTTTCATTGGTACTATGTCTAATCCCTTTGAATAGTATCAATAGTAAAGTAGTGTTGTTAGAGCTATTGGGTCATATCCTATATGCTTTCACATTGCTTCATTCTTGACAAATCAATCATGCATATATGTCTTAAGCACTAAATTGATTATTTAATTAATTTTTATAATTACTTTAGGTTTCATACTATTTGGATTACTCTTGTGTGTTATGATAAGGGTATGTGCAGGATCATCATGGAAAAAATAGGCCCTTAAGTGGCAAAAAAATCAGAAAAATTATAGGCAACTTGACGTAAAAATTTGAATAAGTTATTTATGTTATTTCAAAAATATGTAAGAATAGAATCTGTAGCAAATTGAATTTAGTTTCTAAACTACTAGGTTTGTTTGAAAAAAAAAATCTATTTGGTGAAAATTTGAAATTTCAATGCAATAGTACTTAAATTTTAGGGATAAAATAAGAAGTAGGTGTCTGTCTGACCACCCTAACCACAATAAAATGATAATATTTTTTTATAATATTTTAGATATAAGTAGAGGACTCATGTCCTAATGTGATGCATATTTTTTTGTAATTTTTTCCAAGTAAATAATTAATTATGAATTTCTTATTACAACTTTTAAAAATATAAAAGAAATGTATGTTTGACCACCTTAACTTGGTCAAAACTTCATGAAATACAATTTTTCTTTTTAATCCTATAGTATGCAAAGCATAGAATGTGACACATGTTTTTATTTAAAAAAGTGATATCGTTTGAAAGCTATAGATGTTTTTCAATCCTATCAATCAGGACTTTAGTCATAATTTGAATAGAAAATGAATAATAATTACTTATTAAATTCAAAGTAAAACATAATTTATATTGGTGGAAAGCTGAGAATATCCTTTAAAAACCCTTTTCATTTCATCAATTTTGGGTTAAAAAAAAGTCGTCAACCACATACCCATCATATTGCCACTTTTTGGCCCATCATGATCTTGCACATACCCATAAGTTAGATCATTGAATATATTTATTTTAGCATAGCATACTTAATCATCATGTTGTATCTAAAGGAAACTACAATAATTTTTACTTAGATCACATAAACTTTGTTAAATCATGAAGAAATTAATTAAGTAATCTTACCAAGGTTATTTAATTAATCAAATTTCCATTTAACATTCAACCACATTATGAAAAATCATAAATCATCAAATTCTCATATATATATATATATATATCCAAAGTTTTATGTACATCTCATCACAATATACAATATCACTGAGGTCTGTGGGAACTAGCTCCCTCAAGCTCTGGTGCTTGTGATCTAGTAGCAGGACGTTGGGAGACAGTCATATGTGATCGTGACCGCAATCCGCCGAACCTAAGTGAAAACTCTAGGCCTTGTATCTATCCAAGGGCCACCCAATGCTCCCTCGCTATGTACTCCCTCTCGGCCTATAGTTGTGCTACCTCTGCCTAAATTCTCTCCACCTCTATTGGAGTCTAGGATGACTATCCTACAGTCTCAACTTGACAAAGTCATCTCCTCACACTCTCATACCTTTCTTGTAGCCTCGCGAATGGAGTGACTTTAGATCCTCCTCCATGATTGGGGGAGCATATAATCTGGGTCCATCTCCTCCTCATCGATGGATGT
This sequence comes from Sequoia sempervirens, assembly GCA_007258455.2. NCBI lineage: Eukaryota > Viridiplantae > Streptophyta > Pinopsida > Cupressales > Cupressaceae > Sequoia > Sequoia sempervirens. The sequence goes on along the minus strand of VDFB02000003.1, from coordinate 420,837,873 downwards.
AGACATTGTCTCTACAGTCACCTGATGGTAGAGCTCTTGCTAGTCTCTTGTCACTCCTGCAAGGTAGAAATAGTACACAATCAATACACATCATCATGATATATATATAAGGAACCATAAGTACTAACATACATGCATAAAATCAAAAATCATCACCTATATCTTTGGTAGGCTAAACAATATCAACATCATCTTGTGTCGGGGGCATGGAGGACATGCTAGCCTCTCCATGATTGTGAGTAATAGTGCCTGCTATAGCTACTACATGTGATCTCATCATATGGATGGGAGAGGGATCTCCCCACTCATATCGATCCCTAGCTACTACCTCATCACTCTCACTCAGGGGTAGGTCCTCCTCCTCATACTCCTCCTCATCCCCATCTCCTCTAGCTTGGCCATCATAGTCAGGATCTACCTCCTCATCATAATCTATAATATCAGTGAATATGTTTGCAACCTTGTATCATACCTCCTCAGCCATGTCCTCTGCCTCATCTCCCTCATCTAGTGTTGGTATTGCATCACCTATAGGGACATCCATCATAAATATAGGAGTTGCTCATGTCACTAACTACCACTCCTCATACTCATTTATGCTACCAACATCATCAGCATTGGAGACTAGAGGTTGATCATGATTTGAGAAATTGAAGTCACTCTAGGAAACATGCTCTATAGTGATTCGTACTATATCACATGCTCTCCGGGCACTCTGCATTGATCTCCTTATAAAGGGGCACGCCCTCAGTGGTGTCTAAACCTATCCAAACTACTGCATGACTTGACCGTAATAGAAATGATGTACTAGATAGTCATGTCGGCCAGCCAAAAATCTATCTCACTACATCCTCCTCAGTTGTCTCATGGGATCTGGCCACTATAGTTTCAAATGATAAGGTCTCTGAATGATCTCATCCTCCTCTAGCCGGTCAAATATCACTCTCCAAAAATGCAGGTCTCCATACTGCCATAAGCACTACAGAGGATAGTTGAAGGCTCAAGGATACCCAACAGCTATAGAGCATGGGAAACTGATAGGCCTAGTGCATGTAATATGCTCAAGGCACCAAACCTGCAGAAGTGTGCAATGCACCATATTGTCTATTTCCCAAAAAACAAATCGACCCAAGTCATAATACAGATGTGCCAGGATACAATGTCCCCAAGTGTAGACCATCCTGTACTTTTTCATCCCACAATTCAAGTGAACTAATCCTCCATCTAGGTGTGTCACTCGTCCATCTGGATTGAGTACTAGCACCACCATGTGCATCATGATCCATCTCACCACTAGGGCTCATGAATATAGTAGCATTGATAGCTCGATTCATGCCCTCACACGCTCATCATGAACTAGTCTGTCAAGGCAGTACTACATGTCAGCCTTCTACTTGTGAAATGACTGATCTCCTCGGAAGTGCACCTGTTCTCCCTGAATAGGAACTCGAATAATTCGATGTACGTCCTCTAAGGTAATCGTCATTTCCCTAGTCAGGAGGTGAAATGTGCATGTATCCTTGTCCCAACACTCGCAAAGAGCCATCAACATACCATCATGGTACCTCATGGGAGGCATGAGGTATGCCCAATAGATTCGTACATCCTAAAGGTGTTCTATCTCTCTTGCTGATAGTGTTGGGGATAGGTCTCTCAAAAATCTCAATTGTCTCCCCCTAGCCACTATCACGACCGGGTGGGTACCTATCAAAATCACAACAATATGCTTTATCAACTCATCTAATATCTTTAATTTTTACATTATTCATCATGCAAGTGTACTAAAGTTATTCTAGTGTGCTTTCCTAAAGGCCCTAGACACTTTACAACCCTTTTGGGACAATTTGCAAAGAAACGTGTCACTTCACAAAGAAATGGGACACTTTGTGAAGAAACGGGACACTTTGTGAACAAAAGGGACACTTTGCGAACAAATGGGACACTTTGAAAACAAAGGGGACACTTTGCAAAAAAAAATTCCAAGATCCTAAATTAACCTATAAATGCATTAAAAATCATTAAATCACTACAAAAACACTAAACAAAGGTCACAAAATCGACTCACCTTATGCCACATGCTCTTGAAGCACATCCAATCATGAAGGCCTGTAATCCCATCTACTTGGCATCTTCCCATCTCACTCATCACTCCCATGCTACAAAAAGGTAAAATGAAATAGTAAGTGACAAAATAATTTACTTTCACCTCTTTTAACTATTTTCATTCCTTTTACTCTTAAGCATTAAACTAGGGTTATTCCTATTTTACATTTTCATAAGGTATTTTTTCTTCAAAACACCATAATAGGTGCTAGGGAACTCCATTTTTTATCTCATTTGATGCATTGGAATCATGATTACGCACTCGACATCATCAATTGTCTATTGTTATGTTGAATGGTACTTGGAAATTCCCTACGATGTGATTGTTCCTTATTCGACATGGCTAGATTGCTACCTTGATTCCACCTCCATAAAGCAAGCGGAATCGAGGGGGAACATACATATACCCTCAAATTCTATTTCTAGAAGTTAGATAAAAGGATTTTTGGACAACTAATGAATTTGTTTTGCAGGATGCAATTCCTAATGTTGTGGTTTTACAGATAACTACATTAAGGGCTTCATTCCCCTGTCTCTTGAATGAGTATCCTTTTATGAAGTAAAGTGCGCCATTTAGAGTCCTTTAGCTTACATATGCACATAGAGTCATATGGGTGATAAAGTGGGGGCTAAATATGGACACATAAATTGTACTCCTTTGCAGAAAATACAATATGTGGGCTAATTTTGTCCTATTTTAGACACCCTTGCACCAATCACCTCTTAAAAATTGCATTTATAGGCCCCTAATGTTCATTATTTTTTATCTAGAGTCCCATTTCACTCAAAAATCATACAAGTATCGACAAATAATGTTTAATTCAGTCATATCTCAAAAACCCACCTCCAAAAACCTCATGTGGGACCCATTCACCAAGAGTAGCGAATGAGTCCCTTTTTGGGGGGATTTTTAATCTTAAGTGGGAAACTCACCAACTCAATTCCATTCTTTAGTGGATTTTCACCTCTTAGGTCTTAATAACAAGCAATTAGGTATTTATGCCTATAAATATGTGTTTTTAGGCCATTTTTCACATCTCCTAGTCATTCTTACAAAGCAAAATCAAAAGTCAAGTGTTGAATATCTTCCACAAGAAGATTCATTAGTCTTTCTACAGCAAAGTTGATGCTTTAGGATAGCCATATAGGGTTTTTGCAAGTCTTCAAGCTCACTTCCTATTCAAGATCCAACATTCTAAAGGATTGATCATGGATGCCTATGGAGAATCATGGAGAAATATGGGTTGAGGAGATGCAACTAGCCATCGAATCACACCTAAATACTTGTTTTCAAAGTGATTCCATCTTCCATTTTCTCTTTACCTTCAGATTTAAGGTTTGCATGTCATTAATGTTCATTTGAAATGTTGTAGGGTTTCTTGGGTTGAAGTCTTACATCATTCAATCTCCATTTAAACATCTTATTCTAGCACATTAGAATACGGTTTTGTCTTACTTCATATTTTCCTAGTCTTAGACACGCTTAGGGATAGGGTTTCATGTAGATTTCATTATCCATCCAAGGTTTGATTACCAAATTAGGGGTTTGACCAAGGAAAACCCCCCATTAGAAAAAAAATTATATGTTATTTTGCAGGTATTTTCGAATATTCAAATCCGAGATTCAGTCAGGAAGTGTTGTGTAGGTGACAAACTGCAAATCTGAAACTTGAATTTTTAGAAAATAGAAAAAGGACTAATTCTCCATGAATGGAAAATGAGTTCCACTAGAGGTGTCTTTCATATTAGAGTATAGATTCCAGTACCCTTTTGGCAGAAATAGACTTCTGGGTATGAACCCTGATCTGGGACTGATTTGCCCAAGGTGGAAAATAAGTACGAGTTAGTCAAAAAGTCAACATTTCTAGTTTTTTAGAGTCATTTCTAGCCTTCAATGAGTTTACAGGTGCACACATTTAATTTAACAGCTTTCTTTTTAGTCCTATTTGCTTTTCTATTCATCTTTCTAGGTCTTTTGCATACAAAATTGTGTTTTCAAACAAGTTGTATTTCTTGTTGGAAAAACAAGGACAGACAACTGAGAGGTGGGGTGAATCAATTGTCATAGATTATTTAAAATTTTCCAACTTAACTTAACTTAATCTTAGATCTAATGCATGAACAATAAACCATAAACAATCAACACATCAGAAACAAAGAAAACACCAAGATTTTTTACATGGAAACCCTATTAGGGGAAAAACCATGGTGGATGTTAGTCCACAATATTATACCCTGTTAAAGAAGAGAAGAATAATAATGGGAACTCACATGCATTCAGGCACTGCCTAGAGCTCACTACTCAAATAAAAGAGGGCTCACTGCCTAAAGAAGAGAAATACAGATTAGATCCACAGGGTATGAACTGAGAAAATAGTTTCTCCAAAAGCCTGATTATAGTTCTGATTAAGCACAGAAATACTCCTTCACACTTCACTCGAACTTCTTCACACTCTGCTCTGCAATCAAATGATTAGATCATTATTCACACATTTTATCTTCCTCTTCTCTCACACACTTATGCACATCTCACTTTTCTCAAACAATCGCTCTTATATATCTGCAACATGAATTTCATCAACAACTTCATTAGCCCAAATATAAAACATTTTTTCAATGTCAGCCCAAATTTACAAATAAATTTTCAATGTGAATCAAACACCGTCGGCCAATATTATGTTGTTCCCTAAAACAACATCCTCGAGTGCTCCAAACATTCAAATTTTAATCTCCAAGGATCCACAACACATTAAAACCACCATGTCGGCCAAGAACATGAATACCCAAACACACATGAGAAAAATCTTTGACCACAAACACACTGATCAACACGGACATGCCACAAAGATAGAAAATGATCTAGAAGCATCCACAAGTAACAAGAACCAATAGAGAAAAATCCACAACAACTAAAATTACTAGAATCACATCAACTTCACTCAGGAATACTAACTAAAACCACAGAAAATCTGTCATAACACAATTGTTCATAACACGAGCGAAACTTCATGGAGACCTCTAAAACATCTAGTGGATAAACTAGATACTCTCAGAAATAAATCCTTTAGTCCACAATGATTTATCATCAACATACTGAGCAAGAAACCTTCATGACCTTCACTATTCCACTGGCAACCTGCAACTCTTTCTTTAACAATTTTCTCAATATCCTCAACATATACAGTCTTCAATACATCAATGCTAATAGTGTTGACATCAATGAAAACCACATATCAGTAGCACAACCACAACATCCAACAATCTCCCCCTTTGGCATTGATGGCAACACATGATGTGAAAAACACCATCAATGCAACTCTCAATTAGCACTTACTCCCCCTTAGATTTTGACTCTTCTTCCTCAACCTCTTCTACATGAACTTCACCCCACAAGGCTCTTCTCCCAAGATAATTCACATTTTTTCACATGACTCTTCTCCCCCTTTGACATCAATGGAAAAGATAAAAATTATATTCCCACATAGAAGCTTTGAACCACATATCTACACATCTGACTACTCCCCCTAAGTAGCAGCCAGGAAAACATCAATCTAGATCACAATATAGCTTTGAAGCATATGGATTGATGCAAGTAAATGCATCTCTAGTTCATATCAGGAGGGGTCCCTCTGAGATACTCAAAATTATCCTTTGGCAATGGCTTGGTGAAAATTTTTGTAACTTGTTCTTTGGTAGGCACATACTCCAATTTGACTTCTTTCTCATTCACTTTCTCCCTCAAAAAGTGAAACTTGATCAATATATGATTTGTCTTAGAGTGTAGCATTGGATTCTTTGATATGTTTATTGCACTTGAGTTGTCATGGTATATGGAAATAGGTTCATCGTATACTACTCTGATATCTTTCAGCATCTATTTCATCCATATCACTTGAGTACAATTATTTGTAGCAACAATATACTCTGCCTCAACAGTAGACAGGGAAATAGAATTCTTCTTTTTGCTCAAACAAAACACCAACTTCCTCCCTAGGAAGAAAGCACCACCACTAGTACTTTTCATGTCATCTACATCTCCTACCCAATCTACATCAGTACATGCACTCAATGTAAGATCATCATCTTTAGGATACCAAAGCTCAAAATCCACTGTTCCTTTCAGATATCTAAAAATTCTCTTTATAACAGTCACATGAGATTCTTTTGGATCAGCCTAAAATCTAGCAACCATACATACAACATTCATGATGTTTAGTTTGGTCTAAGTTAAGTAGAGAAATCACCCAATCATTGACCTATATCTTGTTTGATTTTCCTTAGGAGAATCATCATTGTGTTAACTTGCATCCAGTTACCATGGATGTACCAACAGGCTTTGAGTCTTCCATGCCAAACTTCTTCAGTAACTCTCACATATTTGGACTGAGATATGAAAATCCCATTGTCTAACTGAGTGACTTGCAATCCCAGAAAGAACTTCATCTCTCTAATCATACTCATTTCAAATTCATTTTTCATTTCATTAGCAAACTTCATACATAAATCATCATCTCCTCCAAAAATAATGTCATCAATAAATAATTCAATAATCAACTCTTTATCATGATCCAACTTAAAATACAAGTTGTTGTCAGTAGTACCTTTATTGAATACAAGCTTCGGTAATTATTTATCTAGTCTACCATACCAAGCCCTAGGAGCTTGCTTGATCCCATATGGAGCTTTCTTCAATCGGGAAACCATGTCTTCCTTGTCAACCAATTGAAATCCATCTGGTTGTTCAATATATACTTCTTCTTCTAACTCACCATTCAAAAAAGTTGACTTCACATCCATTTGATAGACTTTATAGTTCTTAAATGTAGCATAAGCAATAAATAATCTTACAGCTTCAATTCCTACAATAGGGGCAAAGGTTTCTTCAAAACCAACACCTTCCATTTGTGAATACCCTTTATATACCAGTCTTGCTTTATTCTGAACCACTTCACCTTATTCATTTAACTTATTCTAAAAGACCCATTTAGTACCCATCACATTTTTCTCTTTAGGTATGGGAAAAAGAATCCCTGTATCATTATTTTCAATTTGCATCAGTTCTTCCTTCATAGCTTCCATCTAGTATTCATCATTGCAAGCTTCATTGACATTTTTTGGTTCAGTTTTCGAAATCAGGAAATACTCTTCTGCAATCCTTCTTCTAGTTTGCACACATTTATTCTTGTCTTCTATAATTTGATTCTCTGAATGATTCAATCTCACATACCTTAGATTTTTAGGATTCACTCTCACTTCTAGTTCTTCTGTTCTTTCTTTTGCACTTCCACTTGTCTCTTCATCTTGAATTTCTTGATTTACTGGAACAACTTGAACTCGATTTTGTGTCTGAGCATTCTTCCCTTTGTCTAAACTATCTTTTTGGTCATTTGAATTGTATCCATAGTATCTAGATGATCTAGCAAAGTCCTCATCAACTCTGACATTTGCACTTTCAACCATTTTTCTCAATCTTTTGTTATAGCACCAGTAAGCCTTGCTCTTAGTAGAGTAACCTAGAAAGATTCCTTCATTTCTCCTTGCATCAAACTTTCCTATGTCCTCATCTCTTTTAATGTATAAGTTTCTTCCAAAAATCTTGAAATATTTAACAATAGGCTTATAACCAAACCATAGCTCAAAAGGGGTCTTACCAGAAATACCATTAACATTTTCCCAATTTAAAGTGTACACAACAATGTTTACAGCTTCTCTCCAATAGATGTGAGGCACAATTCCTTCAATCATCATTATTCTAGCAGCATCCAGAATTATTTTGTTCTTTCTCTCTACAACTCCATTCTGCTGAGGGGTTTGGGGAGAAAATAACTATCTTTTGATTCCATTCTCTTCACAAAAAGAATTGAACTCCCTGGAGGTGAACTCACCACCTCTATCTTACCTTAGGCACTTCATCTTCAAACCTGTCTCATTCTCTTCCATAGCTTTGAAACTCTTGAACTTCTCTAATGCTTCACATTTTTCTCTTAAAAAAGCAACCCATATCATCCTAGAGTAATCATCAATAAGCAGCATAAAATACATTTATCCTTGTAGAATTTTGATTCTAGAGGGACCACATAGATCAGTATGCACTAGCTCCAATATTCCATTAGAATGATGCTTTTTACTCTAAAAAGAAACTCTAATATGTTTACCCATCTAACATTCCTTGCATATTGTATTAGTAGGATTCACTAGCTTAGGTAGATCTCTTACTGCTTGAATGGTCTTACCTTGACAATGTTATCAAAATTCACATGACACAGCCTCCTATGCCATAACCATCTTTCATCTAATTGAGCAATTAAAAATCTTACATTACCAGCACTCAGGTGAAAAATATTACCTCTTATCTGTGTACCTGAAGCAATCATATTTCCAGAACTTCCAAGTATCATGCATCTTCCATCCTTGAACTAAAGATCATAACCCTTGTCCACGATCTGTCCAACACTCAACAAGTTGTGCTTCAAGCCTTCAACATAAAGGACATCATCAGTGTTATGTTTACCACCAAGAAAAATAGATCCTCTGCCATGAATCACACCAGCATTGTTATCTCTGAATCTTACAACCCCACCATCATATTTCTCTAGACTTAAAAATTTTCTTTTTTTGCCAATCATATGATGTGAGCATCCATTTTCAATAACCCACTCATCCTTCTCTTCAATTCAGGTTGCAAGAGTTTTCTCAACCTTAGAAAATTCAGTAGCCACCAGACCATTTTCCTTGATAGAAATGAAAACCCATTCATCTTCATTTCCATTTTCTTTATTATATTCTTCATCAGTCACACCTCTTCAGCAAAACAACACTTCTTTTGAAATCTAGGTTTGTAAGATTTAGACCTAGAAACTCTTTCAGGACACCTTGAAGCAAAATGACCTATTTTACTACAAGAGAAACATTTAATAGGAAACTTTCCTTTATACTTACCTTGTCCTCTACCTTCTTTCTTCACAATCAATGCTTCCAGCTCTTCAACCTCTCTTTCTTCTTCTTTAAGCTATTTCATCTCTTCCTCATACTTGAATTTTTTTCTAGAACTTTCTCACAGATCATATCTTTGCATGTTTCTTCTGAATACAAAAGCCTTAAATGCAAATTCATTCGTAGGGGCAGATCACCAAATTCACTTAACTCAAAGGAAGCAAGTTTACCAATCAACATATCCCTTGCCACATTTGTTACTAATCTAAACTCTTCAATAGCATGAGACTTTGACTTGTAAGAGGGAGGAAATGATTTGAGCACTTTACCTCCAATTTCTTGTTCATCCAGAATACCACCGACACATCTAATACCCATCACAATTTCATTTACTCTTTGCATAAAAGAAGAAATATTTTCATCTTCACCCATCTTGAAATTTGCATACTTTCCTTTTAAACTCTATAGCTTAGTGACCTTAACATGTACATCTTCATACAAAGTCTCCAGATTCATCCAAATCTCATGAGCTGTCTTCAGACCTATCACATTTGTCATCTTTGAATCTGTGAGAGCACTCAAGAAAGCTTCAATAGCCTTGATATTAGTCTCAGCCTCTTTGATCTCATCAAGAGTGGAAGGACCATTATGAGGAATAGTATATCTATTCTTTGTAATCTTCTAGAAGGGTTCACCAATACACCTTAAATGACATGCCATTCTATCTTTCCACAGTGAGTAGTTTGTTCCATCAAATCTACGACTGTCCTTCTTGTATGATGCCATCGCGGATCACCTCAAGCTTTTAAACTTCTTTAGAGGAACTTGCTCTGATACCAATTGTTGGAAAAAAAAGTAAAGACAACTGAGAAGGGGGGTGAATCAGTTGTCACAATTTATTTAAACTTTTCCAACTTAACTTAATCTCAGATCTGATGCATGAACAATAAACCATAAATAATCAACACATTAGAAACATAGAGAACACCAATATTTTTATGTGGAAACCCTGTTAGGGGAAAAACCACAATGTATGTTAGTCCACAATATTATACCCTGTTAAAAGTATAGAGAAGAATAATGGGAATGAACATGCATTCAAGCACACTACCTAGAGCTCACTACTCAAATACAAGAGGGATCACTACCCAAAGAAGAGAAATACATATTAGATCTGCAGGGTATGTACTGATAAAATAGCTTCTCCAAAAGCCTAATTTTAGTTTTGGTTAAGCATAGAAATACTCCTTCACACTTCACTCAAACTTCTTCACACTCTGCTCTACAATCGAATGATTAGATATTTATTCACACATTTACTCTTCCTCTTCTCTCACACACTTATGCACATCTCACTTTTCTCAAACAATCACTCTTATATATCTACAACATGAATTTCATCAACAACTTTGTCGGCCAAAATATAAAACATATTTTCAATGTTGGCCCAAATTTACAAATAAATTTTTAATGCGAATCAAACATCATCGACCAATATTATTTTTTTCCCTAAAAAAACATCCTCAAGTGTGCCAAACATTCAAATTTTAATCTCCAAGGATCCACAACATGTTACAACCACCATGTCAGCCAAGACCATGAAAACCTAAACACACATGAAAAAAAAAATTGACCACGAACACACCAATCAATGTGGACATGCCACAAAGATAGAGAATGGTCTAGAAGCATCCACAAGTAACAAGAACCAATAAAGAAACATCTACAACAACTGAAATTACTAGAATCACATCAACTTCACTTAGGAATACTAACTGAAATCACAGAAAAACTGTCAGAACACAACTGTTCATAACATGAGCAAAACTTCATGCAGACCTTTGAAACTTCTAGTGGATAAACTAGATACCCTCAGCAATAAACTCTTTATTCCAAAATGATTGATCATCAATGTACTAAGCAAGACACCTTCATGACCTTCACTATTCCACTAGCAACTTGCAACCCTTTTTTTAACAATTTTCTCAATATCCTTGACATATATAGCCTTCAATACATCAATGCTAATGGTGTTGACATCAATGAAAACCACATATCAGAAACACAACCAAAGCATCCAACATTTCTTAGTTTTAGTATTAATAATCATCTTTCTTTTTCAGTTTTATACATTTAGTTCATCTCATCTAGGTATATTGCATCTGCACCACATTAATCTTTAAATGTTTACATTGCATTTTGGCCCAATATTTATCCTTTTAGATGAAAAACCCTAGAAGGATCATAAATAATTTGGGTGCCAAAATATTTTTTTACAAGTCTTGATTCGATTGACTAACAACCTCACTAGGTGTGTCAATTCTCAATTATGAAGAACCTAGAAGTGGGTTCTTTTAATTCAAGGGGTTCACCACCAAGCAAATGCTTGGAAAATGAGAATGTTGGAAACCACAATGTGATATTAAAAATGACCTAAAACTAAAAATGTAAGCTAAATGAGAGATGCAAATAATGAAATTATGCAACAGGGAGGTATGATATGTGTACTTGGGAAAACTGGAGATGTTGTGAGGATTCTGGAAATGTAAAGAAGCTACCAAAAAGTGTTGTGGAGGTCTAAGATTCCCAAAATGGCTCATTAGTCCTACCGCTATTTTTTAGGGAAAATATGGAGTCTTCAGATGCTGGAACAGAACCCTGAAGAATCTTTGAAAATAACTTGTGCATGACTAAGATTCCCAAGGTGGTAGACTAGTCTCACTCTAAATTTCTTGAATTTTTGAGTGTGGTTCTGAGGGTTGATGTGTGCACTTGCTTCTCCCCATATCTAAGTTCCTGAATCTTCTAGATCTGACCTGTAGGTAATTTTCTGTGAAGATGGAAACTATCCAATGCAACTTTTCAATTTTGACAACTTTGCACTTTAAAGGATCTTCAAGTCTTCAACCTAGATCTGCAAATACAAACATATAAGAGAGGAAAAACTTGTTGATTGTTAGTGAATGGGGGTTTTCCTTGGTCAAACCCCTTGCTGGTAATTAAACTAAATGATGAAATGAAGCATGAAATATGAAATATGTAAATGGTATCACCTTGGGATGTCTTGTGAATAAAATTTGCAATCTATCATGTAGTGGCCATGAAGAATGTAGATCTCGGATCCTTGGATATGATATAAACAATGGTTGCAAATAGATTTTCAATGCTACATCCACAATCTTGGCTCAACAACATGAATGGATGCACTAAACCCTTGACATGATGCTTGAATCTTGATGATGGCTCTACATGCTTGATAAATTACTCTTGAATGCATAACTTGTCCTAAGAATGAATACTTGAATGTGTGTTATCTTGTTATATGAAAAATGAGTGGAGGAACCTTGTATTTATACTTATTCATGCTTAATATCCTGAAATTACACCACAACAAGCCGACATATGAAATCATTAATTAAATGAGGCTAAATCCCACCAGAATTTCAAATTGGTCCCAAAAAATAAACCAAGGACTAAGATTCCCTAGGTGGTGTCTTAGTCCCAAGGCTCAAATCTCGGGGCACAGACTCCAAAAAGGGACCTATTTTGGTGGTTTCAAAATCAAGGTCCCAAGACCCATGGAGGAAAAACACACCCTAGGTGGCGTTTTAGTCCTAGTCCACAAATCAGGGATACACAAATAGAAACATTAAATGATCATTTATATTTTGATGTTTGTCAAGATTCACCATAAAAACACATAGTTTATTAGGCTTGTGGATGCAAAATAGGACCAATTAAGCCATAAAGAAGAATAAATGAAGCAAGGTGGGCCCAAAAAAGTGTGAAAATGCAAGGGTATGCATTTTACTACATTATAGTATGTACCTGGGAAGTCTGGAATTGTAATAAGAATTCTGGAAATGCAAAAATGTTGTCAAAATATGCCAGGGAAGACCAAGACGCCCTTACTATTGTCTTAGTTTTGTTGCTATTTTTCAAGGCAGATGTGGAATCTTTGGGTGTTAAAACAGAATTTGAAAGAATCTCTGTGAAATACTTCTAGGAGGACTAAGACACCCTTATTTTTGTCTTAGTCCCACTTTAAATTTCTCCAATCTAGAAATGTGATCTCGAGGTACAAGGTCTGCACTTCCTTCTTCTCAGATCTTAGGTCCTGGAACTTCCAGATATGGTCTGTAGATAACTTTTCATGAAGATGACAACTTTACAATGTAACTTTGCAACTTTTCACTCCAAATGATCTTCAACCTAAATCTACAAACACAAACACATAAGAGAGGAAAAACTTGTTGATTCTTAGTAAATGGGGGTTTGCCTTGGTCAAACCCCTTGTTGGTAATTAAACCTTGGAATGAAATGAAATAATGACGGGAAACAATGAATGAAAAAAGTGCTATATTGCAACTCACCAAACCCTTTTTATGAAATTTGCAAACTTGTGTGAAATGGCTAGCTTGAATATAGAACATGAATTGAATGAATGCTTGATAGATCTTGACTTGAATTTCTTTCTTGAATCAAAACCCTACATCACAAATGTTAGCTCAAAAACACACATGATGCAAGAATGTCTTTGACATGATGCTTGAATCTTGAAGATGGCTCCAAATGCTTGATGAATTGCTCTTGAATGCTCTTGATCTCATAAACTTTCTATAAGGATGAATGCCTAAATGTTTGGGGTGAAGATGAGTGTAAGAACCTTGTATTAATACTTATACATGCTTAATATCCTGAAATTACACCACAGCAAGCTGACATATGAATTCATTAATTAAAGGAGGCTAAATCCTGCCAAATTTTGAAATTAAATCCCAAAAAATAACTTGAGGGGGACTAAGATTCCCTAGGTGGCATCTTAGTCTTGAGGCTTAAAACTTAGGGCACAGAATCCAAAAAGGGGCCCAATTAAGGTGCCTTTAAAATCAAGGTCCCAAGACCTTTGGGGGAAAAAGATACCTTAGGTTTCTTATTAGTCCCAATCCAAAAATCAAGGAGACATAGCCAAAGTTAATAAAATATTATTTATCCTTTGATATTTCTCAGGATTATCCATAAAAACATATAATTTATTAGGCTTCTGGATGCAAAATAGGACCAATTAAGACATAAATAGGGATAAATAAAGTAAGGCAATCCCAAACAAGTGTGAAAATGCAAGGGTATGCATTCTCCTACACTACATTTATCCCCCACTTTAGTGAGAGGATGAACTTGCTTCAAACTCACACTAAAGTAGCCAACCACGCAATCAAGAGGGGTTTGAACATATGAATGCTAGTAAGATAGGATGACAATAACCAAGAGGGTGGACAACACCCAGGATCAAGATCCTATGACAAACCAACATAGGCACAAAGGAACACACTTGTGGATGATATATGAAGCCATAAACAGATCACAAACATACACCATCAAAGATAGGAAAAGGAAAAAAGAAAAAAGAAAAAATGCAATAGATCAAGCTTTGACTGGTCATCCAACAAATTGTGGACTGGGTCTACTTTGTTTGTCTAAAAGAGGTTTACAAGTGGAATGCACTGTCCACTATGCAAACAAAATGCATGCTCGCAAGGGCTAGTAAAGCTAGTTGTCCACTAGGTTAGCCTTGAGAGATCCATATCAAAGTCATAGCCCCATGACTATGATAAGGAAAAATAATGCACACTCACAAGGGCTAGTGAAGCTAGTTGTCCACTAGGTGAGACCCAAGGAACCATATCAAGTTCATACCTCCAAGACCTTAATAAGGTACAAAAATGCAACATGAAAAGAAATAGGGATGTTTGAAGGGATTTTGCTTAGTTCGTACAAGGTCTCATCTTAGGGGACATTGTGCTTAATGTCTCCAAGAGAGGAAAAATGCAAGGTCTCATCTTAGGGAACATTATAATCAATGTTTCTAAGAGAGGAAAAGTCAAAGAAATATCACGCTCTCAGAAGAAATCAAACCCAATGAAACCACCAAGAAAGGAATGTATATCGCAGGAAGAAAGAAAATTGTAAAATGAAACATGAGTGTCAATGTATTCCCCCACTTTAAAGTGGTTTCTAACATCATTGATGTGAGCAATTTCTTTAAAGTAGAATAATACATGAGAGCTTACTCGGATAGCCCCATGCCAAGTCATATGTTTCCAATAAGAGCTATGTCATGAGAAGGGAAGGGGTTTCCCCCAAAATTCATAACTCAATATGACACATGCAATCAAACTTAAGGCATGTCACCCACATCCCAAGATTTCTCGTACATATACATGGAATGCAGTAAACTAGCCAGAAGAGACAATGACATATGAGGAGAAGGCTATCTAACCCCTTTCCCCCACTTAGTTCAAGAGAAGGGTGAGCTGAAATGATTGACAAGAAACATGCTAGAGTGAAAATTAGTATCAATTAGAGGAATTAGGTTCCCCCACATAAGGAAGAGCCCCAAAATCCTTAAGATGTTGGATTTTACTACTCAAAGCCTTGCATTCATTAATAGAATGACCATGAACTCTATGATATGTACAAAATAAAATCGTGTAATTAAATTTATTTCATGTTCTTCGAGGGATAAATATCAAATGATCTTGGAGGAGTCTTGACAAGATACTTTCTTGATCAATAGAAGAAGATGTTCCTTTGTTTGCACAAGATTTCATATACAAACTAACTGATAAGGCTTTAGATGAAAATGGAGATAAGGGAGGTAAACCTAGATCTATCTTGAAAGAGCATGGTATGTCAGTTTGCTTCGTGTTTTCATTGTATCTATGTGTAGGAGGTAGATTGTATCTAATACCACAGCAATCTTCCAAGTTAGATGAAGGGGGTTTATGTTTTTGAGAAGGATTGGTTTCTTCATGAGAACACAAATCCTTTTTAAGGTTATGCATTGTCCCCTCATGAGGGATGGGAGTTATATATCCCCCATCACCACTATGGGATAATGTTGTAGAACTAAGTTGAGCGAATGAAACACAAGGTTGTTTTGGTTTAGATTGTGAGATCTCGCACTCTCGTATAAGGGGAGGTGTAAAACCCCAATCATCATTAGAAATTGTATCTAAAAATGAATCATTGGTAAATGGCTCTTTCAATTTTGAGGGTGATATTTTGGATTCTCTATTGAAAGGAGCCATAAAATATAATGACCCCCAATTATAACTAAATATTTTTGTTGTAGGTGAAAGATTAGCATCAACTTGTATAGGTGAAACTTTTTATTGCGGAATGAAAGTATTAAGGAGTTGGAAATGTTGTGATCGTATGATTCATAGCTTCTTTCATCTGCTTCAATCATGTATATCTTATTGTTGTATTCAAATTTCATTGTATGATGGAGAGTAGATGAGACTCCTTTCATAGCATGAATCCATGGTCTCCCTAGGAGAAGGTTGTATGAAAGATGTCCTGGCATGATATGGATAGGGGTAGGCAACACTAAAGGTCTGATCTCAATAGGTAGTGTAATCATTCCTAGTGGTTTCCTATTAACATTTTCAAAGCCACAAATATGAACATTATTAAGTTGGATAAGCCTCTTGTCCATGCCAATTTTTTCTAGGAGGTCAATGCTATAATCATTAATTTCTGCTCCATTGTCTATGAGAGTGTGCCTTACTACAATTTCATTAATTATCACTTTTATCATCAATGCTTCATTCTTGTTTTGAATGTCAAGTGAGGATAATTCATGTTTAGGGAATGTGATTTCTGATTGTGTGGCTTGGATACGATCAAAGGAGGATGTTACATTGTTTGATTTCATATAAGATTATATGTCCTCATGGTTTATTTATAATATTTCTTGAAATAGACACTTCTATGTACGTGATAGTTGAATGAGTTGTCATATGAATATATTAGCAGGAGTATTTTTAAGATCTTCAACACTAGGAACAATAATTTGAGGCAATTTTAATGTTGTGGGAGTGATTTTTGGTCCCATACATGTTTGAGCAACTGTGTTATATCTTGGTTGTTGCAAGACATTGTTAGATTGCATCATGGATTTCAAGAAATCTCTTAGTTTCTTATGTGATTCACTAATTGGAGGTGACTTAGGAAGCTCACTAATTAGAGGAGATCCAATTTGTATCATCCTAACCTCAACAAAATTTTGGCTATTTTCATGATTTCTTAGTGAAGAGGAGTCTAATGTCACTTCATCATCTTCATCTAAGGAAGCCTCACTATATGTGTCAATGTTTACATTTTCT
This sequence comes from Sequoia sempervirens, assembly GCA_007258455.2. Lineage (NCBI taxonomy): Eukaryota > Viridiplantae > Streptophyta > Pinopsida > Cupressales > Cupressaceae > Sequoia > Sequoia sempervirens. The sequence goes on along the minus strand of VDFB02000003.1, from coordinate 420,820,666 downwards.
TGCACCATGATATCCTCCATAGGAGGAGAGTTTTTAGGAGAACTACAAACCACATGTTCATGACTTTCAAAGGTTGGTTCTTCTAAAATGACTTCATCACAAGTAAGGGAGTTATCAATGGTTGGAATGTCTTGTTCAATAAGGTCTTTCCTAGGCAAAGAGAGACACATAATATTCTCACCAATCAAAGTATTGTCTTCACAACTAGGATGGTTACTAGGAGAGGAATAAATGTGATTGTCATGTTTATCTATGTTTTCATCTTCTTTCACTAGGACATTCTCACAAGCAGGGTATGAATGGTTTCTAGTAAGGTGATGTTTAGAAATGTGTCTATGATCTCATTCTCTTGTGCTATAATATCTTCCCAAAGGGGACAAAGAGAAGGACAAGCAAGACTTTCATTATTCTCAATGATTGTATCTTCATTCACCAAGATACCTTTTTCACTAAAAGGAGAAGTATCAAGAGAAGAACAACTATGATTTTCATGAATTTTCATGTTTGTATTGTCTTCTATCACATCATTCCCACAAATTGGATAGATAAGAGGGGGTGTAGGTTTAAGGAAAGCATCACTATTTTCACTCTCTTGTGCTAAGAGACTCTCATAAGTAGGGAATGCATTGAATGAATGACTAACATGCTTATTGACTAACTTTTTCTTTGCAAACTTGGAAAAGACGGATACCAACATTTCTGAAAAGAAATCTATGCAAACTCAAAATTCAATGTAAAGGCCTAAAATGAAATGTGTAGATGCAATTTTTAGATTTCAAAAAAGGTAATTTACTGATTACACTATGCACTAAAATTTTGTGAATGGAAATTTGGAATGAATCAATGCATAAAATGAACCACTTTACGCTAGATTTAGTAAACTACATGAAACAGAAAGTCAATCCACTGAAACAGATAACCAATGGTAGAAAACAAAAGCACATAAAAGTAGATTTAAACCCTGAAAACTTCAACTTCAAAGAAATCAGGGACTAAGTTGCCAGCAAGGGTATCTTGGTCCTACTGATGAATTTTTGAGGTTCTAGAAACTTAAACAGGTAGCAAACAACTTGGATAGAGTTATGAGGAAAAAATCCATAGAGGGACTAAGACGCCAGTAAGGGAATTTTAGTCCTAGTAGAGGATTTTCTCAAAAAAATAGCAAAATTTGGATTGTTTACATTGTTTCTAGGTTTCCCAATCAAGGACTTGATGTTTAGAAATAGAAAAGTGTGATATTGAATGCAAGAAAAAGTGACTAATGACAAGCAATTGAATGAAAATTTGAATGCATTTTTCTTTTTCAATTTTGAATGTAATAACAATGTTCCTAAATGCAATTAGGATAATTAACAATGCACTTTTCAATTTTTCAATGAGATAAGATGATGCAAGAAATAAAAAAATGCAAGCTATATGCACTTTCACTAATGCAAGATACAATGCCAAAATGAATGTAACCTAGATCTAGGACCTTCGTGAACTCCAAATCAGAAAATAAATGCCAAAAATGTCAGTTTCCCCAAAATGAACCATAAGAAAAATGTGAAGGGGAAAAGGGACTCACAATATAAGAAAGGAATCCCTAATCCTAAATTTTCCTTTATAGGGGGATGGTTCATTCAAGGAAACCTAGGATCCCAAATTGGATTGACTATCAACATAAAAGGTGAGTCAATTCTCAATAAGGGAAACCTAGAAATATGCCTTAGGTTTTGATGGGTTCACTAGCAAGGAAAAGCTTCGAAAAGACAACTTAACATTCAACTTACAAAACCTAGTAATGCAAGCCAAATGATAAATGAAAATGATAAAATTAAGTAATAGAAAGTTAGGATGTATGTACCTGGGAAGTCTGGAATTGTAATAAGGATTCTGGAAATACAAAAATGTTGTCAAAATATTCTAGGGAGGACTAAGATTCCCTTACTGTTGTCTTAGTCCCGCTGTTGTTTTTTGCGACAGATGTGAAATCTTTGGGTGTCAAAATAGAATCTAAAAGAATCTATTTGAAATACCTCTAGGAGGACTAAGACACCCTTACTGTTGTCTTAGTCCTACTTTGAATTTTGGAAATCTCAAAATGTGATCTCGAGGTCCAAGGTATGCACTTCCTTCTTCTCAAATCGCAGGTCCTAAAACTTCTAGATCTAGTCTAAAGATGAATTTATGTGAAGATGACAACTTTACAATGCAACATTGCAACTTTGAAACTTTTCACTCCAAATGATCTTCAACTTAAATCTACAAACACACAAGAGAGGAAAAACTTGTTGATTGTTAGTAAAAGGGGGTTTTCCTTAGTCAAACCCCTTGTTGGTAATTAAACCTTGGAATGAAATGAAATAATGAAGGGAAATGATGAATTCAAGCAAAGTGCTATGTTGCATCTCAACAAACCCTTGTTATGAAATCTGTAAACTTGTGTGAAGTGGCTAGCTTGAATGTAGATCTTGAATTGAATGAATGCTTGATAGATCTTAACTTGAATTTCTTGCTTGAATCAAAACCCTACATCACAAATGTTAGCTCAAAAACACACATGATGCAAGAATATCTTTGGCATGATGCTTGAATCTTGATGATGGCTCCAAGTGCTTGATGAATTGCTCTTGAATTCTCTTGATCTCATAAACTTGTTATAAGGATGAATACTTGAATGCTTGGGGTGAAGATTAATGAAAGAACCTTGTATTTATACTTATCCATGCTTAATATCCTAAAATTACACCACACCAAGTTGACATATGAATTCATTAATTAAAGGAGGATAAATCACACCAAGATTTGAAATTAAATCCTAAAAAGAACTTGAGGGGGACTAAGATGCCTGAGGTGGCATCTTAGTCTCAAGGCTTAAAACTCAGGGCACAGACTCCAAAAGGGGGCCCAATTAAGGTGCCTTTAAAATCAGGGTCCCAAGACCTTTGGGGGACAAAGATACCCTAGGTGTCTTATTAGTCCCAGTCCAAAAATCAAGGACACACAGCCAAAGTCAATAAATCATCATTTATCCTTTGATGTTTGTCGAGATTAGCCATAAAAAGATATAATTTATTAGGCTTGTGGATGCAAAATAGGACCAATAAAGACATAATTAGGGATAAATAAAGTAATTCAGTCCCAAAAAAGTGTGAAAATGCAAGGGTATGCATTTTCCTACACTACAAATAGCAATATTCAAAAATTATTCCATTGACATAATGTTAACATCAGTTGTATGGATGACCACTTAGCCCCCCTCCTAGCCCCCATTGGGAAAATGAGATACCATTGAAAGGATGGTTTTGTATACTTTCTAGTGGTGTGGGTCTTATGATTAGATTTTTCCACTAGAACATTTTATTATTTGTCAAATTCAAATCATCACTTTCTCCTTGTGAGCTCATATTTTTTTCCTATATCTCTTATTTGAATAATTCTTGTAACGTTGGAAAGGTATTTCAATGCTCTTCAGATCTATTTATGCACTTTTTCTAGAATCTAACCCAGGATTCTTTTATTCAATTTTTTTATTTCACATTTTTGGCAATTACTTGCACGTCTTGAAACTTGGAAAGGATCTATTTGTGTGAGATTACTTCATTTTATCTTCTTTATATACAATGAGGTTATTAGTCTCTAATTTTATCATTTGAGGAAGTATGATGGGTTTTTTTGTTCATCCTTATGTGGTCATCATATAAAAGGATAATTAAGAGTCTTGGTAAAATGGCACCCTAACACATCTGAGGTGGCTTGATCTTTTTCCTTATCTTTATAGACTCATTATTGAACATATGTTGCCATTGATGTCAAAGGAGTATTGTCCTTGATGTCAAAGATGGCCATTGTTTTCAAAGGAGTAAAGAAATGATGTTATAATTAAATGTAATCATACTATAAACATATATTGTCATGTTTGAGCTTCTTAAATTTATCAAGGAATGTTTATAGTATCATACTACATCTATTCATATCAATGGAAGTGATCTAGAAGTTTGATACAGGATGATTAAAGTAAGTTACCCAAATAGTGAGATTGTTTTGGTAACATGTTTTGATCTGTATTTCTCCATGGATGTACGTTATGTTCTATAATTTGAAAGTACAGTATTGATAAATGGGAAAATGGTTGCTCTATGGTTTAGGACATAGATCAACACCTTTCTCCCACAATCATTCAAGGAAAACCCTGGAGATCTGAAACTAAAGTATGCAAAGGAGAAAGAGATCTTGCAATAGGGTTTTCCTAGGGTATCATTATAAAATAAAGAGGGGTTCACCACCAAGCTAGGGCTTGGAAAGACTAATGAAATGCAAGACCTAATGTTTAAACCTAATGCAATGGAAGACTTCACTAAATGACCTAGAAAATCAAGTAAATCATAACAGAAAGCTGAGAAATTAGAAGTGTACACTTGGAAAGATGAAGAGGACTAGATGAAGACTTGAAATGCTGAAAACACTAAAATTAATGCCTACTAGGACTCATTAGCTAGTCTATGTGAATTATTCCTAGATTAGGGTTTCTAGGCAGGAACAGAAATATAGTAGAGAGATGTCTAGAACTCCTGAAATCTACAAATTTCCCTATACAGGGACTCATATGCTAGAATTTTAACGTATCAATCTAGTTAGGGTTTTCTAGAAATTCAAAGTCTAATTCTACTCTTCAATGTCTGCTCTATCATTTCCACCTAATTTTTGGGTCTGGATCTCTGATTTGCAACCTGTAGATGTCTTTCAATGATCTCCAATGCAAGGTGACAGCTTTGACAACTTTGAATACTTGAAAACTTTCTCTAAAATTTCTCTTCAATGTGTCTTCAACCTAGATCTAAAAATCACAGACTAAAGAGAGGGAAAAATGTTGTTTTGTTAGTGGAAAGGGGTTTGCCTTGGTCAAACCCCATTTTGGTAATCAAACCTTGAAATGAAATAAAATAGGAAAGGAGAATGGTGAATGAAAAAAATGTAATTTTGCAACTCACCAAACCCTAGCAATAAAGTGCTACAAACATGTATGAAATGGATTGAATGGATGTATATCTTGACTCTTGCTTGAATGTTGTAGATCTTGAATTGAATGCTAGCTTGAATCATAAAACCATGCATCACAATTGTTAGCTCAAAAATAAACATCATGCATGATGACTTTGACATGATGATTGATACTTGAATGATGCTCCAAAATTCTTGATAAACAACTCTTGAATGCTCTTGAATTCTCTCATGAGATTCTTAGTTTGTTAGATGAAAAATGAGTGAAATAACCTTGTATTTATACTTGTTTATGCAAAATTTCTTAAACTTACAACACTACAAGCTGACATCAAATCTAGGAGAATAATATCCTACCAATAATTTGAATTAAATTTTATTTTGGGCCACATGGGACTCAAATTCCAAACTTTGTGTATGAGTTCCATTAGGATTAACTATGGGACTCATTTTCAAAAATGCTTAAAATGATGCAAAATCCAAATTGGGGCCCAAAAACCTAGGTGGGACTCATAAACCCAAGGTGGTGTATGAGTCCCAGATATCTAAATATGGGACACATAACCTAAAAACACTTGAATTATGATTGGATATTGGTTCATGTCAGGATTATCCTCAAAAAATGCATTAAATGAGGCTTGTGGATGTAAAATAAGGCCAATTAAAGCATAAAGAAGCCCAATTATTTAATAAAAACTTAGAAAAGTGTGAAATTGAGTTCCAACACTTTACAACACTTTAAATAAGGTTCCATTAAGCTCATTTAGTTCACAAGGGCCTAAGACCTAATGTGAATATGTTACACATTACAACACTAGAAATCAAGGCCATGTTAGGGAGTACTTTTTTTAATTGCATCTAGCCCCCACTTTAGTGAGAGGAGGAAATTGCTTCCAACTTACACTAAAGTATACCAACACACATCAAGAGGGGTCCAAATGTACCCATGCTAGTAAGACAGGACGAAAATGATCAAGAGGGTTGTGCAAGCCCCCAGGACCAAGGTCCTATGGAAAACCAACATAGGCACAAAATAACACACATGAAAATGATATAAAGAACAAAAAGGCACAATAATACACTACCAAAGACAAAGAGAAGAGAAAAACAAAACAAAAGAGGGGTGGATCAAGATTTGATCATTTTTCCATCGTGATGTGGAATAGATCTAGGTTGTTTGTCCAAAAAATGCACGCTTACTCTGAGGCAATGGAACTTTAGGCTATCCATTGGGTGAGTAATCAAAAGGGTGAGACACATACACACACTGTCGATATGTGCTCACACACAGATGTGAGTGGCTATGGGAAAATCTTGCCTCAGTTCAACTTCTCATCAACTAGACCAAATTTATACCTCCTGATAACTTTCATAAGGTGCCACACAAAAATGAACTTCAACCTTCATGAGGCAAGAAAATTTTCATATGCTTGGAACTCGTGAACAAACAAGATGGCACCACAGGCAAGCAAAGTGTGTTATGTGAGGTGGCTATAACACAAATTGAAAATACAAAAATAATGTAAAGAAAATTCAAAGGAGTTTTTCTTAGTTCATCTAAGGTCTTAAACTTAGGGAACATTGTGCCTAATGTCTCTAAGAGATGACCAATCAAAGAATAAAATATTTACAACTTAGGGGATGCAGTGTGTCACATCAAGCCACTAAGAGGAATGTAATATACTAAGAGAGATCATTCTCTTGAAGGAAATCACACCCAATGTCATCCATAAAGCGAAAGATGAATCACATGAAGTAAGAAGACTACACCATAAAACATGAAAAAGGCAAAAAAGAATAATGCCAATGTATGCCCCCACTTTAAATAAATTGCTAAACACCATGCTGTGAGCAATTACTTTAAAGTAGAAAATGGCAAATTCTAATAATAAGGAGGACATGAGAGCTTATCATGGAAAGCCCTATGCCAAGTCATATGCTTCCAAGTAAAGCTACATCATGCAAAAGGAAAGAGAGGGGTTTCCCCAAAAATAAAATTCCAAACACATGAGGGATCCATGGATTTGAGGTTAGTATGTTCTTGCTACAATTTTTTTAGAGAGCTCAGAACTACCATCATTCCCCAAATACTCATAGAACTAGAATAATGACACAAAGAGAGTGGAAACAAAGAAAAACATTTCGAGTCAACATGGAAGAGACATGAATATCTCAATGCCTTGTGTCATCCCAAAAGGTAAACACAACACAAATGAAAAAGATAACGGAAAATATTTTGGGTCAACATGGAAGAGACATGAATGTCTCAACACCTTGCATCATCCCCAAAAGGAAAACACAAGAAAAATGAAAAAGATAAAGGAAAAGCTTTTGGATCAACATGGAAGAGACATGAATGTCTCAATTCCTTGCATCATCCCAAAATTAAAACACAAGACAAATGAAAAAGATAAAATATTTATGGCATAGAGAAGAATGAAAGTACAAATAGAGAAATTTCATAAAGAGAGAGAGAGAGAGAGATACATCAAATAGAACATCATGAGGGATCACATTACACACATGCAATTTCATAAAGAGAAAAAATGAAATAATGCAAAAGACTAGTAAGGAATATGTGATTCAACCTAAAGCAAGTCATCTGCATCTCAATTGTGTTTATTGTATACTGAAGGCGGACAACTATCCAAAGGGACAATGAAAAATGCATTACTAGGACAGGGCTATCTAATTCTTTCCCCCACTACACGTGAGACCAGAATGAGCCGAGGTATATGATGGGAAGGAGCTCCTTGCATCTTGAAATGATTTACAATCATTGTTGTGAATGATGTCACTTAAGTGTTAAATGCAATGGTATGTGTGTCATAATGAGGATTCATGTAGGTATGATTTGAAGATAAACATTTGATGGCTATTGTGCCCCACTAGTGCATCACGGTTTCATGTTAAAAGACATCGCCATTTGACGATGTGCGATAAGTGACATGGTGAGGTCCATGTTCAAAGTGTGGTAATATGTTATGTTGATAGGCATCTAGAATGATAGGTGGTAGGATTTGATTACATCACGCAAGTAATTCACATCTCTTTTGTGACTTACTAGATAAGTTGGGCTAAGTGTGATAGGCATAAATGATGCGATGGTGATCAATGACCCATATTTAAAAGGTTTTAATATGACGATTGGGTTTTAAAGTTTGAGGTAATGAATGATGGACATTGGATCTTCACGAAGAAGGTGGATTGATGGCCAATATTCAAAGATCTTATTCTGCAATGGCTAGGCAGTGGAACTAGTGGTGTGAATGCAAGAAATAGTTATGTGTCGATATAAATGGAATAATGAATTATTGTAACCACCCCAGTTGCTTACATTGGTAGATAATATAGACATGGATGGTGAAGGGCACAATCTATTAGAGATCTCTTGATTGTCAATATTTGGCTATAGATTTCTTGAGAGTGCCATATCTGCATTCATGATAGACATTAAGGGGTCTATTTGAGATGTTGAGAGTTGTTGTGCCTCGGTTGCAGCTCATGCTTTGGGGGTAATTTCAAATATTGTAATCTGATTGGATTTCATCCTTTCTGTAACTTTGATTGAGTTAGGGTTGGGATTTGTGGTCAATTTTGAGTTATGCCTACACTATAAAAGGCATTTTTTGTTGTTTATGTTTGGGTTCATACTTTTACTCTCTAGCCTAAGGGGTTTGGAGTAGTGTTTTCTCTTCCATAATTTCAACTTCTAGCTTTCTATAAATCTATTTTTGAGTCAAGTTGATTAGGTTATATCTGTGAAATTCAGATAGGGAATGTTTTAAGTTTTTCTCTATAATAACAACAAATGAGTATAATACACATTTTATTTGTCTCAAATCTGAATGTCAATTTTTCATGCTCTCCAAATATTGTACGCATTATCTTTTGAATCAATGTAATTAAGGGTTATTTAGATTCTTCAAGAAAATTTGTTGTTTGAACTATTTTTGTGTTTTCCTATCATTCAAGCAGTGATGTGAATGCTTGCATAGAGATAGTGAAGGTATCATTACTACAATGTGTTGCAAGAATGGAAAGATTGAAGGTGTTTTCATTGATGTCAACCAGTCAACTGGTTATCCACTAGTTGTTGTTGGTTGTATATGTTGAGGATATTGAGAAAATTGTTATAAAGAGATGTTGCATGTGTTCAATGGTTGTTTCAAGTTTTGGTCTAGATTTTCTCTTGTGGTTGTGCGGTTCAAATATGTTGTTCATCATTGTTAGAAGGTGTTATATTCAGATCTTTGATTATTGGTTCATTGTATAGTGCAAGTTGTGCTCACTAGTTGTGAACTGTGGTTTTTTGTGTTTCTAGTTGAGGTCCAAGAGAAATTTTGTTGGTCCAGATTTCTCTTTGACGAAGTCTTATGAATTGTGGTTCTAAATTTAAGTTTCCATGATTGTATTGAAGTTAATTTTGGCATTTGGAAAATTTTTTCTTAATTGTTCTATGTGTTTTACACTAGTTTGTCCGACCTTGTGTGAAATACTACTTTTGAGAATGATGAAGCATGTTGGATCTATTTCGGTCCCTATGAAGTGTGTGTTGGGTTGCCCTAATTCTAATTCCACCCTAGGATGTTTTGGCACTAACCTAATTTAAATTTTGATTTGGATGGCTGACTTTGGATATGTTTCAAAGTTGAAGATGGTATAATACAAGATGAGTAAGTGATGGAAAATATACAAGAGCGGAGAAGAGCGATAAGAGAAAAGAGGAAATGCAATTTGATGTGACATTGATTCTATTCAGTAAGTGTGTGTGTTGCGAGTGTAGGAGATCAATTAAAGGCTTAATGTTGAGTTTCTAGATGCAATGAACAGGAGGTGAACTATATCATTCATGTAATTTAATCAAATGACTATGGTAGAATCCTTTGTTGCATTTGGATTGTAGTCTTTTTGTAAAGAGTATTATTTTTCTTCTTTGTATCTTTGTGGTAGTGATCCCTTTGATTTGTAGCCCTGTTGGATAGTGAATCCTTGTTCCAGATAGTGAGTCCTTATTTCAAGCAGTGAGCCTTTTTCTAATCGGTTTTGATAGTGTCTATAGTGTGAGTTAATCCTCACCATGGTTTTTACCTCATTGGATTTTCTACGTAAATATGGTGTTATTATGTTTATGCATTGGATTTTAGTTTCTACATTGGAATTTGATGATTGATCATTTAAGCAGTTTTAAGTATTAATTATGGTAATTGAATTAAGACTTAATTTTGTGACAACTGATTCACCCCCCCCCCTCTCAATTGTCCTATTCAACACAATGTAGATTAGTAAGAAGTTTGATTGTGTTTCCCTTTTGTTGATTTTTCACTATAAGGTAGTGAGTTTATGAGAATCCATGGTTGGTCTATTGTAGGAGTTTATTTCATTCCTAAATCTATATGGATTAGGCACTGGTTAAGGAGACTCACAAAGTTTGAAGCTAGGGAAAAATCAAATCTTCAAACCATAAAATCAAAAAAACCATTTACTTTCTTAAATTTTACTATTTTTGTCCTTCCCGCACTACAAAGAATCACAACAAATATAGAGGGTTGCAATGATGATTTAGCCCATCCAACCACCTTCTCCCATAGTAGTGTGATTATTTATTATCAAATCCATCATAGCATAGAGGTGTTATAGGGGTACCCACCTTGGTTTTGTAGAGTATAAAGTATAGAGGATAAATTTTATATTTGTCTCCTATTCTTTGGCCACTGGCCTAGGGTCTCTAAGAATAAGGAGTAGTTATCCTTTAGGATAATCTAAACAATTAGTAGGAAACATCAATATATTGGTGACTCTACTAGGGATAAGTGCAAAGAATCTTTGGGTGAGCAACTGAAAATATGATCTGCCTCATATGAGCCACTAATAGGGTGACTTCATTAAGGAAGATAGAGGTGCATCCATTTGGGAGAGTCAAGAATTTTGTTGATCTAAAAAGAACCTACATATTCTAAGAAGGATATTGTTGTAACGTTTCTAGTGTGTTCTTGAAGTCTGGTGCTCTACTAGTGGAGAGAACTCAAAATAACTTAGATCTTGGAAGGACCTCCATGTTACTCAAAGATCTTGTCCTCTTTTAAGAGGTGGCAACTAGAAAAAAAAATTGCATCATCAAAAGAGTTGATTGCAGCAATTTTCAAGTGTTTTTCTATTGCAACATTGTATATGAAGGTCTATAACAAATTTCTAGTAAATATTGTCCTTATTCAGTTCTTTAAGGTACTAGTTGAAAAGGGAGTTGAGAAGTTGGATATTCTGACATAGATAGTTATAGAGGGTTAAAAAATTCATTACCAAATATGTATAACTAGATGGGTTACCCCTCTACAAGCTATTTTTCCATGACTGAACCATAGTCCTACCCTTAAAGAAAACCTTTCTCTATAGAGATATATAACCCTCTGAATTTTAGTAAAATCCAAGGTTATCCACACTCTGTTCAAAGAGAGATAAATGAATATTTTCCTAAGTTTACAGGTGGTTTAGAAGAACTAGCATCAAGACATTTGCAATATTTCACTATTTTGATGATGGAACATTAAATAGAAGAAGAGGATGTTGTCATGAAATATTTTGTAAGAACTTTAGAAAAAAATGCTAAGAATTGGTTTTATAATCTACCTTTGCATTCTATTTGTCCATGGCATGAGCTTAAGGTAATGTTCACGAATTATTTTGGTGAAGTGAATAATGAATGTCTATTTGATAGTAGCTTTTTGCATAGTCAAGAAAATGAATAAGAATATGAATCTGAGGTTGAAATTTTCTCACCTCTTGATGCATTACATGATATAAAAAGATATGAGGGTGAATCCCCTTTTAGCTTTCATGATAGATTCATGAAAAAAAAAAATCTATACTAGAATTAGATAGGCCTGATGAATCAGTATATATTGATTTCTTTTGTGAAATACTTGAGCTAGATCTAAGTAACTTGCTTGCTAACTTGAATCCTTTTAATGTTGAAATTATATATTAGTGGATTTTGGCAATTGGAAGGATGATAGAGAGGCATGGATATTTCTTCCTATCTAAATTGTGTGATGGTACTTTTTGTAGGATTGATCAAATGGTCCCAAATGGTAGAGGAAAGAACAATGATGCATCTTGTTGTGGTGAAGATTCTACTTTTGAGTAGCCCACAGAAAAAATGTATGTAGATGAGGGTTGTTGTGGCATCAACCAAAATGAAATGTATGATGAAGTAATAGAAATATTTTATGTCATACCTTTTTTAGATGTTGAAACAATAGAGGTAGAGATTTAGCTCTCTATATTAGATGAATGTGACAGTATGTGTGGCAATTTTCAACTAGAAGAGAGTAGCAATGATGATTCTAATGGTGATTTCCATCTTGATAGTGTGGGATATGACTCTATTAATTGTTGCAGTAGTATGAAAGAAGAAGAAGATATGTGTGCTAGAGGTTCATGGGATGAATCGATTCAGATTGTTGATCATGTTAGGAATACATTTGATGGTGATATAAGTGATGAACAAAAGGATGCTTCCTTGTTTGATTTCTCGCCTTATTTTGTCCCTTGTTCTAGTTTTAAATTTGTCACTGAAATCACTCATGAGGATAGCATAGATGTAGTTGTATGTGAAGAAGAAAATGTAAAGATAGATTTTCTATGTCGGTACAATTGAAGATGTTATTTATGATGAGTTTACACTTAGGAATATGATTGTATTGGTCATATGGATGGCAATGAAAACTTGTTTTCATGGGGTAGCTCACAATCTTCCTCATGAGTAGTGGACTTCAAATCTATCATGGCAGAGCAGTGTTTCTAAGGTAAGTTCTATGAACATGTGTCATTGTTCTAATTTTTGTGACACATATGTCCTAGCACATTGCAAATAAATTGAAACAGAGAGACAATTTGAAGAGTATAGCTCTTCACTCAAAATGTCTCATGATTTGAAAGGATGTGTTGACGAAGTTTGCATCAACATTTATGACTCCAAGCATGTCGCTTGTAATACTAATGAGCAACAACAAAGTAATATATTTTTGGCTTCTCATGTCCCTTGTGTGCTAGAGGTCCAAAGTTTTAAGTTTGATTTTCTAGAGGATCAGTTTCCCTTTCCATTCCAACACAATGAAGAGGCATATTTGTATTTTCCATGTGAATTGGAGGCATCTTCTTTTTTCCTTGATTCATGTGAGAGGGTTAGCAGATGTGAAGATACAATGGTTTCATATGGTGTTGATTAGTGTCCTCAATTTTTGTCACCTAATACAAAATCAGAAAATGCAATGGGTGGAAGTGAGGTGGCCTATATAATGTGGCTACCATGTAACATAAAATTAAAACATGGAGCAAGTTCTCACTTGTTCAAAGGTAATTAGATATTTTTTGTGTGAGAAGGAGGCTACTTTTGCTGTTATGGTGTAACAAAAATAATTATTGGTTGAAGGAGATCACCTCCTTTAACAAATTTGTGTTTGATAGGGGTAGGTGTTGACTTTCTTTTTTCATTTGGTGGTCTGAGGATATCAAATGAGGTTTGAGGGTTAGGTTGACTTTGTGGCCCAATGTTTCTGCATGGTTTGCTTCTCCAGATATCTAAATTTACGCTCTATTTTTTCAAACAAACGTCCCCAACTAGAGCCACTCATGGAACCTACAAAATCCATGATCATTTTAAAATGCTAAGGTTTTTGATATTTTGAAATTCCTTAATTGCATTTTAGTTAGGGTTCTAAATCTGCATAGTAGGGCTTAAACCGCCTAAAAACCCTAATTGTTCCATGCCTTAGTCTTTTCTTCTTTTCACTCATTGACCTCTTGCTTCTGGTTCTCAATCTTCTAAGTTATAACTCATGTCATTACAGTCATGTTTTGATTGTCCCTATTATCCTTGTCCCCTCAATCACTACCCCCTTCTAAAATATTTCAATGAATGTATAAGTTATTCCTTGGTCGCTATTATGTCCCCATATCCATTACCTAGGCGATGACCACCTTTTGAAAAAACCACCTTTTGTGTACGTGATTATTAAAACCCTTAGTCATGGTTGGCTTGGCCCCATAGCTTTCATTCTATTAGTCACATGCTAGCCCATGTCATTAAAGTAACTAAAAAATTCATGTGGGGTAGCGGGCATGTGACACGTGTTATGGTGGAACCTAGTGCTTGGTGTATGTATTGGTTTCAATGGCTCAAATTCAATGAGGTGTGATCTGATAGACATTTCATGCATCATTCACATCATTGTTGTGAGTGATTTTTTTTAAGTGTTGAATGTGATGGGTATGTGTCTCATGATGAGAATTCATGTGGCCATGATTTGAAGATAAACATATGAAAACTACGGCGCCCTCCTAGTGCATTGTAGTTTCATGTTAAAAGGCCTATCTCTATTTGGTGATGTGCAATGAGTGACATGATGGGGTCTAGGTTAGAAGTGTGGTGGTACGATATGCTAATAGGTGTCTAGAATGACATGTGGTAAGATTTGATGCATCGCACGAGTAATTCACATCATTGTTGTGTATTACTTTGTGTTGGGCTAAGTGTGATAGGCATAAATGATGTGATGGTGATCAATGACCTATATTTAAGAGGTTTTAATCTAGCAGTTAGGTTTTAAAGTTTGAGGAAATCAGTAATGGATATTAGATCTTGGCACAAAGAATGTGGATCAATAGCCAATATTCAAAGATCTGATTCTATAATGGCTAGGTAGTGGAACTAGTGGTTTGAATGCAAAAAATGACTATGAGTCGACATAAACAGAAAAATGAAGTATTGTAACCACGTTAGCTACTTACGTTGGTAGTCAATAAAGACATGGATGGTGAAGAAGGGCACAATCTATTAGAGATCTCTTGCTTGTATATATTTGTCTATAGAATTATTAGGAGTGCCATGTCTGCATTCATGAGAGACATTATTGGGTCTATTCGAGATGTCAAGGGCCCTTACACCTAGGTTGCAGCTCATGTTTTGGGGGAATTTCAATTTTGTAATCTTATCAAATTTCATCCTTTCTATAATGCTAATTGAGTTAGGTTTGGGGTTTAAGGTCAATTCTGAGTTATGCCTACACTATAAAGGAAAGTTTTGTTGTTTTTGTTTAGGTTTGGAGTTATGCTCTCCAACCTAAGGGGTTTAGAGTAGTGTTCTCCCTTCCATGATTCTAAATTCTAGCTTTTTGTAAATGATTAGGTTATGTCTATGAAATTTAGATAGGGAATGTTTTAAGTTTTTCTCTATAATAACAATAGATGACTGTAATACACATTGTATTTGTCTAAAATCTAAATGTGAATATGTTGTGCTCTCCAAATATTGTACACATTATCTTTTGAATCAATGTAATCAAGGGTTATTTAGATTCTTCAAGCACATTTTCTATTTGAATTGTTTTTGTGTTTTCCTATCATTCAAGGAGTGATGTAAATGCTTGCATAGAGAGAGTGAAGGTATCATTTCCATGATGTGGATTAGTAAGAAATGTGATTGTGTTTTCCTATCATTCAAGGAGTGATGTAAATTCTTGCATAGAGAGAGTGAAGTTATCATTTATGTAATGTGGATTAGTAAGAAGTGTGATTGTGTTTTCCTTTTGTTGGTTTCTCACTTTGAGGCTGTGAGGTTATGAGAAGCCATAGTTGGTCTATTTTAGGAGTTTATTCCATTCCTGACTTTATATGGAATAGGCACTAGTCAAGGAGAGTCACAAAGTTTTAAGCTAGGAAAAAATTAAATATTTAAACCATAAAATCAAAAAACCATTTAATTTCATGCATTTTACTATTTTATGTCCTTCCCACACTACAAAGAATCATGATAAATATAGAGGGTTGCAATGATAATTTATCCCATTCGGCCACCTTCTCCCATATTAGTGTGATGATATTTTATCAAACGCATCATAGTATAGAGGTGTTATATGTGTATGGTGTTATAGGGGTACCCACCTTGGTTTTATAGAGGCTAAAGTGTAGAGGAGAACTTGTATATCTATCTCTTATTCATTGGCCACTAACCTAGGGTCTCTAAGAAGGAGTAGCTATCCTTTAGGAGAATCTAGAAAATCATCTAGAAACACCAACAAACACTATGCACAAGGAAACACCAAATTTACATGGAAAACCCAAGAATGGGAAACCACGGTGAGGATTTTCTCATAATATAAAGTAATATCAATATCGATTACAAAGAGCTCACTACCAGAGGACTCACTACCCAAAAGAAAGAAAGGCTCATTGCTAGGATAGAAAAGAAGATAGAGAAGAGTGTTACAATGAGAAATCCATCTCAATGCAACATAAAGTCTACCACAACATCACCAACACCTATGCAATCTTAATGAAGATTGTAGACACCTTATGCTCATTGCATCCAGTAATCTAACACATGAAAGCTCACACTAAACTACACAAATTTACACCTCAAAAATTTGCAATTCACATCATTCGCATCACACACATTTATATTATCATCTCTCAACACATATTTATACCATCTTCAACCTTGAAAAAATTCTCCAAGGTCAGCTATGCACTCAACCATGCAAATTCAAATTAGGTCAGCATTAAAACATTCCTATGGTGGAAAGGAATGAAGGTAGAGCATAACACACCTTAGCTAGGACCTAAATCCACTCATGAATTCCACACCACACCTCCACAAAAATTGAAACAAATTTTTAGTTAGTGTAAACACCCAAGGTTGGTTGAACCTGTGTTAACACCATTAAAATTTAAGTGCATGCTTCCTCAAATCCAAAGATGACTCATGGACCACACACCACACTTGAACATGATCTAGAATATTCCACAACCATCCAAGAAACCAAAAAATTCCTTCACAACAACTTTCATTTGAAGAATGTACACTGATCTATAATTTAAGGGTTACAAATAATTTACACTTTACTCCTAATTACATATTTATCCCTGATCACAAAAGAATTGTGTGGTTATGTTTATTTAACTATTGAAATTGCAAAATTGAGTTCACTTTACTCTTTACACAAATTAATGAAACATTAACTAATTACTTAAATGTCATAAATAAGAACTCAAAGAACAAATTAAAATATTGGAGGGAAACATAGGAAGAATAGAGAGATACAACAATAAATTTGATAACGGAGTTCACCAATATGTTTGGGCTACATCTTCGGGTCCACTTCTCAATGAGGAACTGCTTTATTAATGATGCCAAGATTTAACTACTTCTATACACCATCCAAGCTTTAGTCCTACATTCAAATTCTTCACAATCTCTCACAACACCTAAAGACACTATCTTCCTTTACTCACGTCCAAGGGATAGGACTTAATTGCCTTAAGATCCCAATCACGCTTAAAGGATTATGAATTTCAAGTGTCTTTGTGTAAACACTTAGTCTTCAAAATTCTAAGATTCTTACTATGAAAATTCTCATTCCTCCTCCTAAAATTAAATTCATTTCCATTCACGAGCAAAAATCCCCCCTTTTATACACCAATTTTTCCTAATATGGTTCATAACCACATGATTTTGAATATCTCCCATTTACAATAGTAAATCTCCTAATTTGAACTAGTATTTTTGAATTTATGGCTTTTATTCATTAATCCATATTATCTCTCTATTTAGGAGTTCTAATTAAACATCAAAATCTCAAGATATTTAGCTCATAAACACCTTAAAAGATCTAATTCAATCTTGCATAATTCTTTTTAGGCCCTATGTTTCATGGCCTTCCTTTTTTTTAGGCCCCATTGCCCTTATATTTTGTATTCAACTTAGCAAGTCTAATTAAAAGTATATGGGCTCCATATAAATCATGGCCAAGCTTATGGCCTAGCGATCGAGTCGATGATTTGTAAGTCAGGGGTTGGGGGTTTGACCTGCTCAACTCCCCAAAATGGAAAACGATGATCTTGAAATAGAATACCACCGCATACATAGTCAAGGGAAACACTTGGCCTAATGGTGGAGCATGGAGTAGTTGGAAGGGGAGGCCTCAGGTTTGAGCCTCCCCTAAATTTTATCCTTTCGACCAACAAAGACCAAAGAATAGGGGTGCCACATGGCACCTTGTGATTGGGCCATGTGGCACCATTCTATATGCTTTCCTAAGACACATGTCACCACGTCATAGGACCAACTCATTTCCAAATCACCTACCCAATCACCAAACACATCACTAGCCATGTCAAAATCCACATCAATGTATAGACTGCCACCTCAGCATGTTGACATCATGCTAATGTTAGCATTCATACAGTCAAATTCAACATTACTGTGCAACCTTTGACCGGGCATAACTTTTGCATACAGGCTCCAATTCAGGAAAAATAAGTAGTGGATTCATGGCAACGAGCTCTTTAGTTTGATGCCATTTTTGACCAATTCTAGAATGATTGTGTTCTTTCTCTTGCATCATACCTTTAGTGCCCTATTTTGACCCAACTTTTATTAAGCATATCTAGAGTGTACGATCTCCTTTTGACACGATTCAAGTTGCATCGAGATCGTTTCAATGAGCTCTATGTGTTGATGTTGGTTCCATTGGATTTTGAGACTATTAATTTTTTGAGGTCTTCTAGATCCTCCTAGATCATTCCTCCCAATTGAGAATATTTTGGACCACCAAAAGTCTATTTTTACATAAAATTTAAGTGAGGACATTGTTGCATCACTTGTCATGTATCATTTGTCCACCCTTTCAAAATTTTGATCATTTGACCCATCACAAACAAGATGAAGAATGAGATAGCATAGCTGACACTATCAACTAAATATCCATCAATATTCATGGTCACTTCCACCAGCCATATAGAACTAACTAGTAGAATAAAAAGCAACAACACTGAATAAATTGATGTGAAAGAAAAAGTATCAACGTGTTGGATCTCTTGAACAGAAAAATCATAAGAGAATGAATCATTCAAACCCTCTTTTACCACCTTAGGTTGAAGGCTTAATGTGCTTGTAGCTAATCCTCACACTGTGTTGTCTGTGACACCTTATCAGGATTAGAATTTTTTCATCATCATGTTTAATATCACTAGCTATTACAAACATGAGGGTTAAAGCATTGCTTGTATTTACAATCATCTTTAATTTCCATGTGTTTACAACAGATCTATCATTCTTCATGCATTGAGCTTTCACAATGAATTCAATTCCATCTTTAAACAAATGATACCTATTGTGTTCCTTGTAGAATATGGCCTTTTTTTCATACAAGGACTTCCTAAAACCACCCCATAGATGCTAAGTGGAATTACATCTAATTCTACTTCATCTACAAACTTGGATGTGATTGCAAATCGTAGTGTACATTACCTTGACACATGTAACCAAGCATTATCATGCACCCAACCCAATGGATATGGTTTTGGATGAGCTATTTTTTTTAATCCCATTTGCTTAATAACTTGTTCAGAGATTAAGTTCACTTGAGATCCACTATCTATGAGTGTATCAATTTTACTATGTTTTGTGATAGTCCTTATATTAAATTGTTCATTCCTTTTACTTTCAATAGGGACGTCATTATACTTTACAAAAGAAGCATGGGAACTAGTACTAGCAATAGGAATGATACCTTTTATACCCACAATTGTTATCTTGGTTTCATCATCAGAACCTGATCTGAGGTCTTGCACGATGGTTGTGGTATTTTTCTTAACCTTTCAATCCTTGAACCAATTTAGTTTCTGATCGAGATGAAATTTCCAACACTTTTCATTTGCATGCCATTTCTTTTTATAGTGTGAGTAAAAAATTATTTTCCTCCTCTTTCTTCACGGAGGTTATCTGTTGCATTTCCTTCTTCCCTTTCTTTCTTTATGCTTACCATATTCCATTAAGAAACTATTCTTCATGTCTATTTCAAGATGAATGGCGTGAACACTAACTTCGTCAAGGTTAGTTGGATTGAACATAAGTATTGTATGCCTCAAATTTTCATGTAATCCACCTCTATACTTCAACAATGTTTCTTGTTTATATAATGGAATACCCAAAATTAAAGCTCTTTTCCTAAATTCAAGTGTATATTCTTGTACACTTTACCCTTTCTCTTTCCTTAATGATTTCCAATTCATTATTTCTTGTTGCATGTGACCTAATGGATAAAAAAATTTCTTAAGTGTAGCTATAAACTTAAACCAAGAAGAAATAATTTTACCATATTGGCTTATATCTTCCTAAGTTTTTCTCTCTCACCAGATTAAGGTTGTGCATCCCAGGCAAAGAGTGGCTAATTGGATCTTTGAAGTATCATCAATAAACTTTTGAATCATGTAATAAACTTCAATCTGCTTTATCCAATTATCAAGTTTCTCTATATCTAGTTCTTCATTATAAGTTGGCAATTGAAGTTTAACATCAAGCTTCAACAAAGGAGCATTAGATTCAGGTTGCATTGGTTGTTTCTTCTTTGAAGATGAAGTAGATGTAGTAGAGGAAGAAGATGAAGAAGATGAAGAAGGTGAAGAAGGTGAAGATGAAGGTTTAGGAGGGTCACCACCACCTCCTACTCCTTTACCTTTGACATATTTTGAAGAGGATTCACCTTTCTCCTTCTTTTTCCTGTAAAGCTCTTCCACCATCATCTTCATATCTAGGAATTCTTTGCAAAATTGTTCTTCACTCTCAAATATTTTAGGATTGGGAGATTTTCCTTCTTCTGGTTGTTCCATGGTTTGTCTTTGAGTAACTCTCCTTGATCCAATCTCTGGATTAATCTCCTCAAGTGTACCTTCTCCTTGCTTTAATTTCAACTTGGTTAACATCCACCACTTGCAATTTCTTTTGTTAAATTGCTCTATACCAAACTTGATCTATAATTTAAGGGTTACAAATAATTTGCACTTTACTCCTAATTATATATTTATCCATGATCACAAACAAAATGGTGTGGTTATGTTTATTTAACTATTGAAATTGCAGAATTGAGTTCACTTTACACATTAAACAAATTAATGAAACATTAACTAATTAGTAAATGTCGTAAATAATAACTCAAAGAATAAATTAAAATGCTTGAAGGAAACATAGAAAGAATAGAGAGAGACAACAAGAAATTTGATAACAGAGTTCACCCATATGTTCGGGCTACATTTTTGGGTCCGCTTCTCAATAAGGAACCATTGTATTAATGATGACAAGCTTTAATTGCTTCTATACACCATCCAAGCTTCAATCCTGCATTCAAATTCTTTGCAATCTCTCACAACACCTAAAGACACTATCTTCCTTTACTCGTGTCCAAGGGATAGGACTTAATTACCTTAAAATCCCAATTACACTTAAAGGATTATAAATTTCAAGTGTCTTTGTGTAAACACTTGTCTTCAAAATTTTAAGATTCTTCCTATGAAAATTCTAATTCCTCCTCCCAAAATTAAATTCATTGCCTTTTGGGAGCCAAAATCTGCCCTTTTATACACCAATTTTCCTTAATATGGTTCATAACCACATGATTTTGAATATCTCCCATTTGCAATAGTAAATCTCCTAATTTGAACTAGTATTTTTTAATGCATGACTTTTATTCATTAAGCCATATTATCCCTCTCTTGAGGAGTTCTAATTAAACATCAAAATCTTGAGATATTTAGCTCATATAGCCCTTAAAAGATCCAATTCAATCTTGCATAATTCTTTTTAGGCCCTATGTTTCATGGCCTTCCTTGTTTTTAGGCCCCCTTGCCCTTATCTTTTGTATTCAACTTAGTAGGTTTAATTAAACGTATATGGGCTCCATATAAATTGCAGCCAAGCCTATGGCTTAGTAGTCACGTTGGCGGCTTATAAGCTAGAGGTTAGGGGTTTCACCCACTCGGCTCCCCAAAATGGCAATCGATTATCTTGAAATAGAATATCGCTACATACATAGCCAAGGGAAACGCTTGGCCTACTGGTAGAGCATGGACCAATTGGAAGGGGAGGTCTTGGGTTTGAGCCTCCCCTAAATTTAAGCCTTTCTGTAGACATAAAAAATATATAGATTGATATCGCACACTCGATCCTGATCTACTAACATCGCGTCATCTTGAATTATCCCTCTGTCTAACCATTTAATTGAATAGCCTTATTTGATTAAAGTCATCATAATTCCCCTTTTAATTAAATAAATCCCTCGATTTAATTAAATCATTGTCTCTATGTAATTAGCTAGGTCATTTCATCTTCCTATCTTTATTTAATTAAATAATCCATATTATTTGATTAAATCTCTAAAGTTCATCTAATTAAATTAAATAAATCAAACATTTATCTAATTCAATCTAGCATCACCCCCTTTGGTTAAATAAATCAAAATATTTATTTAACTAGGTCTTAATCATTTTTATCTCTTTTTGATTTATTTCAACCCACAAATCTAAATCAAATAGTCAAATCACCTAATCTTCCCTTAAATTAATCAAATCCTGATTAATTTAATCATAATTACTCAAATCCTCTAGATTTTGCAACTTGCACAATTAAATCATTTAGTTGATTTATAAATCATCTATTTTCATTCAAAAAAGGCATCAAAGATGGAATATTCCTCAAATTTGAAATCTCCCCCAAAAGGACTTGTCCCTTCCAACAAAGCATTTAACATATCTTACATTTCTTTCTCTTGAGCCATGTGCATTTGCTTCACCTTTCACCTCATCCTTCAAGCCATATTTTGAATTTGAATCTCCCCCCTCTTTGCACATTCTTCAAATCTTGCACATCCTTCATCTATTCACATGATGACATGTGGTTTCTTCTCATTTGTTGAAGATTAGTCCCACATTGCTCTATTTTGAAAATTCATCCATCAATCTCATCTATAAATAAGAGGCTAATCTCCTCATTTCATCATCCACAATTTGAGTAAACTTACTATGCTCAAATCATTAGCAAATTCCATCCATTCTCATTGAGTTCATAGCTAGGTTATGCAGATTTTTCTATTGGAGCACTCATCATCCTTCATCAAAGTGGATCATTCATCAACATTCATCAAGCTTACATCATTGGAGTTGGGAAAGGGCCAATTTTCACATCAAATTGGCACCAACTCCCTCAAGAGATTGAGAGTTTGTTTGGTTTTAGAATAGGATTTGATATTTTGTTTCAAGTTTATTGTGTTCTTCATTTTGTTCCTCTTCTTTTACATTCAAATGAATTTCTTGAGGAATCGTGATTTTAACCTTGCATTTAATCTAATAAGTTGGTTTTTTCTTGTGTTTTGCAGGTGTTAGAATCTTGGTTCACAATTTGGCGCTAGAAGGAGGGCCTACCAGAAGATCAAATCACGTTTTTTGAGAAAATTTTGTGGTTTTTGATGTTTTTGGTGTTTACAGCAAACAGAACCTCTCACAGTCCAGCGTTGCCATACAGAACCGCTCAAAAATTCAAACTGCACCACTAAGTCTCCAATGTCACCATATAGTGCCACTACAAAATCAAACAGAGCCGCCATCACAGACAGAACCGCTGGAATTTCTTACTTTTTCATTCAAACTTAAAATGGCCATATCTTGGTCATTTTTTGGTCTTTTTGAAGATTTTTTTTTTGAAATGGGGTAAAATTTCATAATATATCCAATGATTTAGGTTATTATCAACTTTCATACAGTTAAAATTTTCAAATTTTCATTTAATGTGAAATCATAATGAAACTTGGTCTAACTTTTAGGGTTTTATGCTCAATCATCTATCTAACCCTCATATATTCTTGTTTCTTGATTTCATTTGACATTTGGAACTTTTATTGAAGGTTTTAAATGATCATGGAGCATAGAAGTCAAAGAAAAAGCATTTTCAAATAATTGTAACAAGTGTTTTTAAACACTTTGGGAAGAAATTATAATCCCTCTTCTAAGGATTTGCTATCTTTCAAGCTTTTAGGACCTACTAAATTTCTTTTGGGCTCTAAAAATAACATTTCAATTTTTTGCTACAAAGGGCTAAAATGAACTTTAGGACAAACTCACTAGATTTCGTTTGAGGCTAACATGAACTTTAGGACAAACTAACTAGAATTCGTTTGAGGCTAACAATTGAAGAAGGCAAATTCCACATTTGATTTGGTGCTATAAAAAGAATTCACTTTTTCTTTGTGGACTTAAAATCAACAAGTATTCTCATTGATTTGTAATTACTTACACAAAGTAATATCATCAAAAGGCGTATGCGCTTCTCTTGCACCTTGCGGAAATCTTGAGAATCAAAAGGATTTTGGTGACATTAGGTTGCATAAGTAATCACCTCCACACTTCATTTTGGGTTTAAAATTGAACAAAACACTTTATGAGTGTGAGTAAACTTATTGCATACATTCTCTCTTTGTTTCTAAATGAGGTTCAATCGAACTATGAATGCATTTATTCACTTTTTTTTATCTTAGAGGGCCTGCCTTGGGGAAAAAGTACTCACCCAAGGGAATGACTCAACCAGTAACACTCTAAAGCCAAGAGTATTTCCAACCGGGATATAAATGTGGGTATATAAATGCCAGTATCATGCGGTTGGCTCCAATGAGATGGATCTGAATAGGGACTCTCGCCATATGGGTCAATCTCCACGAACGGAAATTCCTAATTAAAACCCATGTTTTAGAATTTCCAAAATCTTTGATCTATTTGTTGGTGCAAGAACGGTCGTTCTGAAGCTGCCCCACTCTTTTACGGTCTTTTAGTAGAAATGGAAAGAATGCCATGGGAGATTCATGGGTGTTTATGCTTGGTTGCCCCGTATAAGTGAGTGTCGTGGAGGGGATCCAGTGGGGTCAAGCATCTAACCATTCACTAAAGATAAGCGTAGCTAGACTTCTCCAAGTGGGGACTCAAAAAATATTGTCTTTCATATCCATAGGGTTGTACTTATTCTTGGTTACAAAATGCTTTGCTTGTTCGAAAACATGTTGGAAACAAACACTTAAACATCATCATCAAAATTTCAAACCCTTTAGGAGGTAAATACAATTGACCAAATTCATGTATTATTGCTTTCCCTTGGGATTCTCATCCTTAGAGGTTTCTAATTGCTTGAACTTACATCTCAATTTACCTACTAAAGATAAACAATAGGTAACCATTACCTTGATTTCCTTGAATTCCACATATAGCACTTTGTGGGATGAAAATAAGTTAGGACATTGGATATTTAGTTTGAAAATCTGATCAAGAAAGTGTGTGGTAAAATAAATTCACTAATCAAGATGAAATCAATTGAACCCCACACATGTGCTTGTGTATATTTTGTCTTATGGTCTTTTGAGCAAACATTGATCTTTTGGTTTGAAGTGAAAATTATGTTCTTCAAAACCTTGGCCTTGTAAACAAGTAAAGTTCTTAGGTTCATTTAGGATCAAAATCAAACACTTCATCCACCCCAAACATTTATCATCTCTATACCACAAAAGAACTTTGGAAACATCATTCTAGACTTGGGTAAATCATCAAAATCAAAATAACCTTATTTAGTTAGGTGTATAGGAATGAATCCTTTCTCATACATTTAATTGAATTAGCAATCCTTTGAACAATTTCATCCTAATATCACATCTAACATCTTAGGGTTTACAAGTCCATTATCCAAATCCAATCAAAACCAATCAAAATCAAATCCTAAATTCTAGCATTGATACAAAGTCCCTAAACATTCAACACTCATATCATTCACCCCTTTTCATCCTTCATCTCATCATTGGTCCTAAACACCTTAGAGGTCACTTTTACAACAAGGTCAAAACACAAGAGGAACATGGAATATAAACTTGATCCATACATCATGAGTAATCCAAGTCAACCAAACTATCAAAGCCTTACAATGCCAAGTGATTTTCAAAACTCACATTTATACAATCCATACATGGGATCATTATCTCCTACAAACCTCAATGGTACAACAAATGTGAGTCTACCCCCAATCTAAATCTTGGAACACCTTTTATGATGCTAGATTTAAATCCAAGACCAACATTCCAAATATATCAACCAAATACTCAATGTATGGGTCTTCAACAAAACAACATTATCCCACCAAATCCATACATGCCAAAAGTGAATATACCAAGTACAATATTACCAAACATGAATCCACACTTGGAAAACTTTGGGATAAATATTTTTTCGAATCATACAAATGTTGTTCAAAGTCCAAACAAGATGTTAACAACTCCATGTATTAATCCAAGTCAAGGTAACACCATGCAAAATCAAAGTTACCTAAATCAAGGCAATGTGATTCCCAACACCAACAATGTTCAATTTCAACCTATCATGCCAAATTTGAACATCATCCCAAATCAGAACATTGTCCAAAATTAATTTGTCCATGATCCCATTCAAAACCACAAGTATGCATCCCAAATCTGCTTGAACAAAAACCAACTATATCAAGGGAGTCAAGATTGAAATCAAGATCAAATTTGGCGAGATCAAATACACTTACCAAAATAGTTGAGTCATTGTGCCAAGAGACATCTCCACCACCATTACCCATATCAACATCATTCCTTGGTTTAGGGATTCCCCCTTTACCTAGCACCAATCACTCCATCCAAATCAATCTACCTAACACCAATCAAGCCATCACATCAAATCCTTTGAATATACCATCGACATCACACCAACATATGGTATCTAATCAAATGATAGCATCAATCCTGACAAATCAAAATATGGTCTCCCAAGGATCTATCACCTCAGTCATTCCAACCATTCCTATCACCTCGATCACTCCAACCACCCCTATCACACCCATCATATCTCAAACCCTCACGATCACTCCAAACATATCTCAACGACTTGTCACTACATCCAACACGATTCGAAAACCACCATTTCCATCAACACCCACACCACTCCTTGGCTTAGGGTTTCCCCCTTTACCAAGTATCAATCAAACCAACATCCCAAACATTAATCAAAACATCACGCCAAACTTTCAGAACTTGTTGTCGACATCGCAACAACAAACGACAAATACACAAGCAATCACAATATCATCAACCACCCCCATAATATCTCAAAACATGGTCTCTCAAGCACCAATCACATCAATTACACCATCCATCACTCAAATACCAACCATCAATATGACAACACCTCTTATCACCACAACAAGCACTATTCCAAAACCACCTCCGCCACCACCACCACTCAAACCAAACACATCAAACCAATACAACATTGTGTTGCAAGCCGCTTACCAGAAGGCCATCCAACAATATCTAGCCACGCAACAAGCAACACAAGCCCAGGCTCAAATGCAAGTGCAAGCCCAAGCCACACTACAAGCCCAACAAGCACAAGCACGGGCTCAAGTGCAAGCACAAGCTCAAGCCCAATACCAATCCCAACAAGCAAATGTTGTTCAAATTCCCAACAAAATGTTAATGACTCCATGTATCGATCCAAGTCAACGATCACATGATCAAGACCTATCCATCAACGAACACATGGAAGATGCTTCTACCTTATCCGAAGATCAAATCAACATACATCAAGAGTCACTTTTTGATCATTATAAGAATCCTTCAACAATATTCGACAATGATCCATTTCAAGGAGTGTTAACATTATTTGATCTTGTAATCAACAATCCATCAACCAATGATCATGTTGAAAATGTCTCTACATCACCTAATGAGTTATAGGACATATCTCAAAAAATTATTCCAAAGCATGATCGACATCTCTCACCAAAGTCTAGCAATGGTCCTTTCCAAGACATATTGACATCCTCATGGTTGCCGATATTGAAGGAATATTCAACTCGACACTTGATCCAAATTCACTCAAAGATCAAGAGGATATTGAGCCACTTCCTATGCCTAATGAAGATATCCAAGAACCCTTTGTAAGCAATCCATCCTTCGAAATTGACCCATTTCAAGAACTTGATTCAAAGCATGATGAAAGCAACTCTCAAATCATTCAAGATCAAGAATTTGTATCTCCAAGATATTACAATGATCTAATGGACACTCTCCTATCCATACAAGATGCACATACTCCTATCTACCCATGAGATGCTTTCTATGGATGGACACATAGATGATCTTCATTCAGAACAGGATTCTTTTACTCCTGACATTATTACACAAAAAGAGTAGGTTATTGAGTTGACAACATCCGGATCAGACATATCCCAAATTCAGACTAAGGACATCATGTATGAAGATATCCAGCAGTATCCACTCAAGGAAACAGGTCAAAAAAAATAGGATATTTTGAAGTCGGTAGAGCAACAAATTCCAATAACATCATTTACAATGGTCATTTATCAGAGAATGCATTCTAAACAAGATCTCTTGGAATAGGTGGAATCAAAGCATGAAGTTGCTACTACCACCATATTGGGGGCAACTATGTCACAAGCAAACGTCAACATAGGGAGCACGAAGAGTCCTTATGATGAAACTAGTGTCAATACTACAACTAGCCATGTCATGAATCTTCACCCACCCATCACCCCATCCACGAATTGGGACCAACATCAAAAGAAAGATGTTAATCAAAGCACAAAGAACGTTATCAAATAAAAAGAAGCAAAGCATGATGGACAAATCAAATACACATCGATACCAAAGAATACAAATAAAGATTATCCCTATCAAACTCCATCAGTTAAAGAAACTATGGGGAAAAATAAAAAAGGGAAAAGTATCCATAAAAGATGTCCACAAAAGCAAAAGTAGGCTTTTCAAGTGACGTACAAAGTGTATCAAGAAATTGGTCCTAATTCCACACACACTTCCGTATCCACCCATCATTGCTCATCTTCCCAAGTTTGGAGATTCAAAGGTTTCAAACTATCAACCAATCCACCTCTTATCCCTAAACACACTCCATCCACACCTCCACACATGATATCTGATTCTCACATTGACCATGTATTGGCAACGACCCTTTATCATAAGGATTCAGAAGGCACTCTATCGCGATGTGCGTAAAAAAGACAAAGTCAACTCTAGTATCAATGAAGTAGATCAAGAATCTCAAAA
The DNA here is from genome assembly GCA_007258455.2 of Sequoia sempervirens. Lineage (NCBI taxonomy): Eukaryota > Viridiplantae > Streptophyta > Pinopsida > Cupressales > Cupressaceae > Sequoia > Sequoia sempervirens. Next base: position 420,791,717 of record VDFB02000003.1, on the reverse strand, counting down.
TTTGTATTCAAGTGCATGTATCTTAGCAAAAAAGCTTCTTCAAGTAGGCTATCAATGGAACATCATGACAGAAGCATATACATCAACAACACCTTGTGGTTCAACATGAGCTTTAAATCTTTCATAGAAAAATACAAAAAATCAAAAAATATGAAAATTAAAAAAAATTAAAAAATGATTGAAAACAGTAAAGAAAAAAATTGTCCTCTAGTGAAAACCACTTCAGTGGCACTTTGGGCAGGTACCATGATGAAAACTTGGAAAACAGGCATCATGTGTAGAATCAAGCATCTACGTACGCTAGTTCAGGTGAAAGCATCTTATCCCATCCATAATAAATCCAACATTCCATCCATCTCATCCATAATAAATCCATTTCATCCATGAACCATTTATCCAATCCATCTACATTCATAGTCCAAATTATCATGATCTTGGTAAAAGTTTGGTGTACACTTTACACTTGCTTATGGTAAACATCTTGACATGGGTCACTTTCATTTATCCTATCCTACCCAACATTATCTGAGCCATGAAGCACTATCCAATGAGCATCCTTTGTTCGAACACCTTATCTTATCACAAGATAATCCATATCCCTCCATCCACACACCTATCCAAGCATCCACCTAGGGCATTCATACATTGCTAGACACTGGGGGCAGATATTTACATCTTGCTTCGAGAATAAATCTTGGTCTATATCCTCCAACTTATGTGGTGATCCGAACTTTGGCAAACATAGAATCAAATTGGTCAAACCACTTGTGAGAAAAATCCCAAATCACTAGCCCATGGCATATTTTGACAAGAAGACATTCCTTATCAAGCTTTATCTTTCATCGAACATCAATCCAAACAATCAATATCAGTTGCATCTAATTTTCACATCAACGTCACCTCAAATCATCCAAAACAACTTTTATTCCAAACCAAGCTTCATCAATCTTGATCAAATCAAATCCAGTCAATCCATCATCATCTCAGGATATCCTTCCCAATCCTTGTGTTGCTTAAACACTATCCTTGCATTGTTGTGTATCCTCAACAATGTTATCATCATCAATCCATTGATCTGATTAATCAACCTTAGCTTGGTTTTCAACAAAATCCCAAAACAGATCACTGATATCATCACACACATCCATATCCAAATTGTCAAAATCATGTGAAAAATCCAAAACATCCAAAATCATAAAACACTCAAAAAGTCATAAGAACATCAAAAACATGTTATCCAAACTACGTCATCTTTGAGCTTAAATTTAGGAAAGGCTAATCTTTGATCAGCCCGCGAGACACAAAATCAAAAAAACATTCATAAAATCTCAGAAAATCCACAAATCCAAAAATCCAAAAATAGTCATAAATCAAAAAACCCAAAAAAATAGCTTCAAAACATTTCAAAACATCAAAAACATCCAAATATTTTAAAATCCATCCATCTCCCATCTTGCTTTCACCCGCAATAATCAATCATGATCCATAATAAATCAATCATCACACTCATCCTTTAGCAAAACAAATAGAAACAACCACAACAATCAGCAAAAAGCAAGCTTCAAATGTAAAATCAAAATGGAAACAACAAAATTTTAAATGCAAAATCAAAATCCTGATCATTTTCAAAGATGTCTAACAACCTTATATCAATAGCTTATCAAACAACTTATCAACCCATCGTCATCCTATACAATGCATGTCCTAGGATATATCGTTCTGCAATGGGCATCATTTTGGATATCACCTTGGATTCTTATACTATCAAAACAAATCCCTTTGGCTAGAGGTATGAAGAACATTGACTTGTTTGTTTACTTGATCTTTTCTTTTGATTTATCTTATTGCGCTCATTCCAATTACCTCTTGATGATGTTTAATCAAAACGATTTAGAGAGAAAGGAATGGGGCAACGATGTGCTTGTTGGAAGTTCTTGTAATATAACCTTGGCGAATACTTGCTTTGTTCGGTGTGTATGGAAGGTGTTTTTGGCAGCTTGTTGACTATTTCATTGATGGGTTATACTTTCCGTGTTTTGGTCCAAGATGTTTGAAGCTTTGGAAGTGCATCCTAGCAAGGTTTCTATATGTCGGGTGTGAACAAGAATACTCCTATATGTTTGTTGATTCAAAGTCCATCGCATTAGGTACAATGCCATCCAAGTTCTTTATACCCTGATGCATCGGGCCTACATGTGTTATCAAACATAAGGTAATTTTCCCTTTGAAAATCCCAACTCCTCAGCAAGTAATCATCATCATCTCATGTCTTGTTGGAATCTCTTATTTTCTTCTTACTTCCTTTCACGCTAACATGGTACCATGATAGTTAATCATAAATAATTGATAATGCATCCATCCTGCATCCACAAACCATCAATATATTGCATAATGCATATCATACAATATAGAAAACATTAATTATACCACATGCATTCATCCCCATCATTGCATAATATAGATTGGTTATTCTAGGCATCTCATAAAGCATACATTTATCATCCACTGTATAATCATAAAATCATCATCATATCATATCATGTGCATCCATATCATCCATGCATCATCATATCATCCATTGCATATAAACATCATAATCATCTCATCATTAATAATGTCATTGTCATGGTACAAATCAGGATCAAGTGGGTGTAATATATCAAAATAGGCATGAGGCTAGCCATGGCTGATGACTATCTATATCATCAAACCTGTCTACATCAAACTTTCAAGTTGAATTGATCTTGAACCTCTTTGTTGAGAGATCGACCCTCAAATCAAACCTCTTCACCCGATCTCTCAAGGGAGCAGTATACCAGTGTAATTCTTCATTTGTTGGGGCAGTAGTGGGGCATCCGAAAAAATCAAAGAACTTTTTACTTTTGATCATGGTGTAACTGAGGGTAAATTTTGGATTAGATCTAGATCAATAAAGCATATAAAATAAACCCAAAGTAATTACAAAATACAATGGAATTAAATAAAAGAACGATTATACCAGAAAACCGCTGAGATCTCCATGATTCACTTTTGTAATACCTTCTAGCTTGCTAGTTGATGTGTTGCCCTCAGATTCTTCATGTGAGCAATCTGAAATAAAAGTCTAAGTCCTACACCAAGCTTTGAAGGATTTGATCAAAGTCTAATGTCTATGCCTATGACAATATGAGTGAAATTTCTATGTCTAAATATGCCAAGACTAGGTGAAATGAGATGACAAATGATGCAATGTCTATAGAATATCTAAGCGTCTAATGTCTAAAATCTAATGCCTCCTTAATGTCTAAAATCTAATGCCTCATCCAAAAATGAGAGGAAAATGGCATTTTATAGAAAATGCCATTTTGAACGGACGGATGAGATTGAATGTCAATAAGATGTCTTAATCAATGGCCAAAATTGAAAGTTGTAGTATGGACTAGGTTTAGGTCAAAATTAGGGCAATGACAAGAAATGAAGGGTTGAGATTGAATTATGAGATAATTCAATCAAGGGATGAAATTGAATGAGATGTCAAGAGATAAGATTTGACGAGGAAGATAAGATTGGCACAGAAAAAGAGGTGATAGGAGAAATTAAATAATAGAAATTATTTAATCTAGGTGACTAATGAATAATTAAATAATTAAAGATATTATTTAATTATAGAAGAATGTGAGAAAAGGAATCATTTTGATTTATTTATTCAAAATTCAAGAGAGTGGACCAAATTAAATAAATAAAATTTATTTAATTTATGAGAGAAGAGGCTAATGAATAATTAAATAATTAAAATAATTATTTAATTATAGTGGAAGGTGGATAAAAATTAAATAAATAAGAATTTATTTAATTTTAGAAAGAAGAGGACTTAATTAGTGACATAATTAAATAAATAAAATTTATTTAATTAATCAAGCAAGAAATAAAGATAGGAATGAATTAATTAAATAATTAAAATTATTTAATTAATAGAAGACATATGACTTTAGAAAATAATTAAATAATTAAAAATTATTTAATTATCAAAGCCAAAAGGGGGGATGATGGAGAATTTAGAAGTGAAAGGCTTAGGACAATTTTTAGTGTCTACACATGGCAAGGTTATTCTTTGAACCAACGCAACAAGTGCATCGCTTCAAAGAAGGAAAAAATGTAGACATCCAAAATATACAGATTGATATTGCGCACTCGATCCTGATCTACTAACATCGACTCATCCTGAATTATCCCTCTATCTAACCATTTAATCAAATAGCCTTATTTGATTAAAGTCATCATAATTCCCCTTTTAATTAAATAAATCCCTCGATTTAATTAAATCATTGTCTCTGTGTAATTAGCTAGGTCATTTCATCTTCCTATCTTTATTTAATTAAATAATCCATATTATTTGATTAAATCTCTAAAGTTCATCTAATTAAATTAAATATTTATCAAACATTTATCTAATTTAATCTATCACCCCCTTTGGTTAAATAAATCAAAATATTTATTTAACTAGGTCTTAATCATTTTCATCTATTTTTGGTTTATTTCAACCCACAAATCTAAATCAAATAGTCAAATCACCTAATCTCCCCTTAAATTAATCAAATATTGATTAATTTAATCCTAATCACTCAAATCCTCTAGATTTTGCAACTTGCACAATTAAATCATTTAGTTGATTTATAAATCATCTATTTTCATTCAAAAAAGGCATCAAAGATGGAATATTCCTCAAATTTGAAATCTCCCCCCAAAAGGACTTGTCCCTTCCAACAAAGCATTTAAAATCTCTTACATGTCCTTTTCTTGAGCCATGTGCATTTGCTTCACTTTTCACCTCATCCTTCAAGCCATATTTTGAATTTGAATCTCCCCCCTCTTTGCACATTCTTCAAAACTTGCACATCCTTCATCTATTCACATGATGACATTTGGCTTCTTCTCATTTGTTGAAGATTAGTCCCACATTGCTCTATTTTGAACATTCATCCATCAATCTCATCTATAAATAAGAGGCTAATCTCCTCATTTCATCATCCACAATTTGAGTAAACTTATATGCTCAAATCATTAGCAAATTCCATCCATTCTCATTGACTTCATAGCTAGGTTATGCAGATTTTTCTATTGGAGCACTCATCATCCTTCATCAAAGAGGATCATTCATCAGCATTCATCAAGCTTGCATCATTGGAGTTGGGAAAGGGCCAATTTTCACATCAAATTGGCACCAACTCCCTCAAGAGATTGAGAGGTTTTTTGGTTTTAGAATAGGATTTGATTTTTTGTTTCAAGTTTATTGTGTTCTTCATTTTGTTCCTCTTCTTTTACATTCAAATGAATTTCTTGAGGAATCATGATTTTAACCTTGCATTTAATCTAATAAGTTGATTGTTTCTTGTGTTTTGGTGGAGTTAGAATCTTGGTTCACATATGAAACATTAACTAATTACTTAAATGTCGTAAATAATAACTCAAAGAATAAATTAAAATGCTTGAAGGAAACATAGAAAGAATAGAGAGAGACAACAAGAAATTTGATAACAGAGTTCACCCATATGTTTGGGCTACATCTTTGGGTCCGCTTCTCAATAAGGAACCATTGTATTAATGATGCCAAGCTTTAATTGCTTCTATACACCATCCAAGCTTCAATCTTGCATTCAAATTCTTTGCAATCTCTCACAACACCTAAAGACACTATCTTCCTTTACTCGTGTCCAAGGGTAGGACTTAATTACCTTAAAATCCCAATTACACTTAAAGGATTATAAATTTCAAGTGTCTTTGTGTAAACACTTAGTCTTCAAAATTCTAAGATTCTTCCTATGAAAATTATAATTCCTCCTCCCAAAATTAAATTCATTGCCTTTCAGGAGCAAAAATCCCCCCTTTTATACACCAATTTTCCTTAATATGGTTTGTAACCACATGATTTTGAATATCTCCCATTTACAATAGTAAATCTCCTAATTTGAACTAGTATTTTTTAATGCATGCCTTTTATTCATTAAGCCATATTATCCCTCTCTTGAGGAGTTCTAATTAAACATCAAAATCTTGAGATATTTAGCTCATATAGCCCTTAAAATATCCAATTCAATCTTGCATAATTCTTTTTAGGCCTTATGTTTCATGGCCTTCCTTGTTTTTAGGCCCCCTTTCCCTTATCTTTTGTATTTAGCTTAGCAGGTCTAATTAAACGTATATGGGCTCCATATAAATTGCAGCCAAGCCTATGGCTTAGTAGTCGAGTTGGCGGCTTATAAGCCAGGGGTTAGGGGTTCGACCCGCTCAGCTCCCCAAAATGGAAATCGATGATCTTGAAATAGAATATCGCTGCATACATAGCCAAGGGAAACGCTTGGCCTACTGGCAGAGCATGGACTAATTGGAAGGGGAGGTCTTGGGTTTGAGCCTCCCCTAAATTTTAGCCTTACAACTATTGAAGATCAAAGAATAGGGGTTCCATGTAGCACCTTCTGATTGGGCCACATGGCACCATTCTATATGCTTTTCTAAGACACATGTCACCATGTGATAGGACCAACTCATTTCCACATCACCTTCTCAGTCACTGAACACATCACCTGCCATGTCAACATCCACATCAATGTATGGACTACCACCTCATCATGTTGATGTTAGCATCCATATAGTCAAATTCTACATTACTATGCAACCTTTAACTGTGTGTAACTTCTACATACAAGCTCTGATTCAAGCGAAACAAGCGGTGTTGGTCTCGTGGAAATGAGCTCTTTGATTTGACACCATTTTTGACCAATTTTAGAATTATCATTTTTTTTCCCTTGCATCCTACTTTTGGTACCCTATTTGACCCAACTTTTACTAAGCATATCTTGAGTGTACAGTCTCCTTTTGACACAATTCAAGTTGCGTCGGGATCATTTCAACGAGCTCTATGTGATGATGTTGGTTTCGTTGTATTCTGAGACTAAATTTTTTGAGGTCTTCTAGATCCTCCTAGATCATACACACCTAGTGCACTCAAATAATTTTTTCATACACTATAACTCAAGAAACCAACTTCCAAAGTACCAACCCTCAAATAACTTCAATTGAAGAAAGATACAAACACTATCAACACTTTTCCAAATCTACAAGAATTGAAACCACTCTACACAGAAATGTGGAGCAAAAACATTTCTCCCAAACACCTCTACATTACATAGTTCACACACTAGTGAACATAACTTCCTTTGCACAACAATCAAACATAGAAAATTTTGGATGCAATACCTTTGATAAACATATCCAAGCCACACAATCAGATCTTCAACATAGAATAAATGTGGAGCCAATATAGAACGCTACTTTACAACATAGAACACCACTACAACACATTGTTTCCTCTTTTTATTCATTTTTTCTCAAAAACACTCAAAAACCAAGCATTAGAGACACATCCTCAACATCTTTAGCACTTCCTCATCACCACCAAGCCAGATGAAACATAGAAACTCAACCACACATCCATAGGCATAAGCTTATCAAAGAAACACTAAAGGTTGACAGTAGTAGCTTACTAATAACAACATAATGAAACTAATAAAAGCATCATTAGAGACAAAATCAACTCAATACCAACTGCTCACACTCTTGCAAAAATATCTTTCTCATATAGTTGACACCAATGACAACACATAAGCTTGTTGAAATCAATGACAAAACCAACTGCACATACTTGCAACAATCTCGCCCTTTATCATTGATGGCAACACATGATGTTAAAAACTATCAACAACAAACATGACTATGATCAATACTCTTTCTCTATACCAACTCTTCTTTTCTTTTCTTTTACTTTCTCCCCCTTTGACATTAATGGAAAAGGGAAAAACTATTTGCATCATTCATTCTCCCCCTTTCACCACTTCTCTACAACTTCCTTTCCTTTACTGCTCTGCATACTCCCCCTTAGGAGCACACACCAAACTACATCAATCAAAAACCATTGCATAATGACAAGTCTCACTCCTCCTTACTGCAATAGCCAATAATGTCACTACCTACTCCCCCTAAGAGGTAGCCACCAATATTAGTCTAGACCAAAGAATGAATCTTGAGATCCACTGGACTGATGCATCTCCTTATGCATCTAGTTCAAAGGAGGAGGAGAAATAACCCCCAACTTCTCCTAGAGATACTCAAAAGTATTCTTAGGAAGAGCCTTATTGAATTTGTCAGCAACTTGATCCTTTGTAGGCACATATTCAAGCTTCACTTCATTCTCTACAATCTTCTCTCTCAAAAAGTGATATCGGATTGAGATATTATTTTTCCTTGAATGCATTACATAATTATTTGATATATTGATAGCACTTGTATTATCACACAAGATAGAAATTGGTTCATCATATACCACTCTAATATCCCTTAATGTTTTCCTCATCCACAATACTTGTGTGCAGCAAGATGTTGCTACAATGTATTCTACTTTTGCAGTAGATAAAGACATTGAATCTTGTTTCTTTCTTAGCTATGACACCAATCTACATCCAAGAAAGAATCAACCACCACTTATAATTTTCTTGTCATCTATGCAACCATCCAATTTTGCTCTGTTTAAGCATTAATAGTAAATTTAGTATCCTTTGGATACCAGAAATCATGATCTGGAGTTCCCTTAAAGTATCTGAATATCCTCTTCACTGCTGCAACATGTGACTCTAGGATTTACTTGAAATCTAGCCACAAGACAAATTGCATGCATGATATCCAATCTAGTATTAGTTAGATATAGCAGTCCTCCAATTATTGATCTATACTTTCTCTGATCAGCCTTAGGAGATTCATCATTCTTGCTCAGCTTGCAACTAGTAACCATAGGGGTACATACCGATTTAGAATCTTTCATTCCAAACTTCTTCAAAATTTCCTTGACATACTTTGATTGTGAAATGAAAATACATCTATCTATCTGATTGATCTGTAGCCCAAGGAAGAAATTCATCTCCCCAAACATTGACATTTCAAATTCTTTTTGCATCTCCTCTACGAATTTCTAACATAGATTCATTTCTTCCAAAATTATGTCATCAACGTACACAACCACAATCAAGATTTCATCTTTTTCAACTTTGAAGTAAAGATTACTATTTGCAATACCTTTATTGAATCCTTGTTGTAACAAGTACCTATCTAACCTTGCGTACCAAGATCTAGGAGCTTTCTTCAACCCATATAATTCCTCCTTCAATCTACAAACCATATTTGGTTTATTTGATAATTGAAATCCTTCTAGTTGTTATATGTATACTTCTTCTAATTCACCATTCAAAAAATCAAACTTCACATCCATTTGATATACTTTTTAAATCCTTATGTGCTACAAAATCCAAAAATATCCTGATAGCTTCCATTCTTGCCACCATAGAAAAATTTTCCTCAAAGTCTATTCCTTCTACTTGTAAGTAGCATTTACACACAAGCCTTGCCTTGTTCCATACCATTTCTCCACTCTCATTTAGTTTGTTCTGAAATACCCACTTAGTTCCAATAACATTCTTGTTTTTTGATCTTGGGACAAGTTTCCAAGTTTTATTTTTCTCAATCTACATTAGTTCTTCTTCCATATCCTTGATCCAATACTCATCCTTCATGCTTCAATCACTATTTTAGGTTAAAATTCAAAAAGTAAACATGTATTTACCTATTCTTCAGTAGTTTTCCTTCTTTTTAGTACATCTTTTCTCTTATCACCAATGATCTATTTTTCAAAATGATTCTTCTACACATACTTAAGAGTTTTAGGAATCTTTTTCATAGCTTCTTCCTCTTCAATCTGCACTTCTTTCTGTTGGAGTAAACAAGTCATTATTTGATAATTAACTAGTCATCAATTAATTATTATAGGCTTTTCTACTTTAGTTCACTTAAGCTAAACTTAGGAAATTCTTCTTAATCTTTAGTTTGATTCTTATTATTAGATTGGACTAAATTTATGACAAGTTGTCTCATTGCATGAGATTAAAACACTTGTCACTATATTGTTAATCCACATGTAGGTTTTTCTTGTGCATTCCTTATATAACCATGCAGATTCATTTGTAATATTTATCAAGGTTATTTGCATCAATAATAATTCTCAGGTTATTGAGCACAATCTCACTTTTGATCTTCTCTATTGTGATAGGTAATAGCTTGCAAGTGTTTCATGGGAGCTGTGGATTGAATTAGTCAATTCCAACATGGTATCAAAGCCAAAATCTACAACCCCCTATATAATTTCTTGAGGGATCTGACTTTGAAAAAAAAATAGTTGCATCTCAGGGAAAAACAGGCCTCGCCATTGCATCTAAAACGGTTTAAAACATAATTTTTTTGTCACTTCTCTCAAATCTGAGCAATTGCAAAAAAAGTAAAAAAAATAATAATATCGGCATAGATCTCGAAGTAATCTGTATAGTGCCTATCAGACCTACGTAGGCCTCCTCTACTATAGGTACAATTTTTCAAAAATCAAGGTTTTTTAATTTTTATTTACCTGCAAATAAAAAAACAAAAAAAATCAATTTTCTTTTTGAAATTAAAAAAAAAATTGGATATTTCAAATCAATCAAAAAAATTTGAAAAAAAAAAGAAATCAATTTTTTTTAAAAAAGAAAAAGGCGGCAAACACTACAGGCCGTACTCGCTTGGTAGTACCTATGGGCCCACTTTTTCCTAGTCATCCAAGGTTTTCTAGCCACCTCTTATCAACAGTGGCACCCTCCACATACAGCAAGCACAAATCCTCAACCAATGGTTTCTACCTCTGCTCGATGGCAATCAAAAGCCTGGGTGGAATCTAAATGATTCCATGATATCCACCTTCCAGCTAGCGGCACAAACAATTCGGTAGAAAACTTCAATAAAAACTGGTGGCTTTTGACCCTGTAGAATATTTCGATGAAGATTCTAACAGCAAAAAAGAATATTCTGGCAGATGAGGCTCTTTCTGGCAACCACGTATTTTTTCTGATAGGGTGTTTTTTCTATGATGATGACCATCAAACCATCAAATTTAATGATGGGATTTGTTGACATCAGCATGATATCATACTGATTTCATCCATATGGAAGTTCTCAAGCCCCCCTCCTAGCCCTGATTTGTCTTCAAAGAGTAGTTTTTTTCTTTTTGGTATAATTTGGGCATACGGTGTCGAAATCGGGCAAACAAGATAGTGTCAAAAAGTTGGTTTTGTGAAATTTCTAGTGGTGTAGGTCTCATCATCAAACTTTTCTATATATTCTTACTATTCTCAATCAAATTCATATTTTAATTTTATGCTTCTAAGCTTGTAACTTTTCACCTACATCTCTAATTTTGTGATTCAAGCAGTGTTGGAAAGGTATTTCAGAGCTCTTCAGATCTATTCATGCACTTTTTCCATAATCTTCCCTAGGTGCATTTTATTTAGTTTTTTGTGTTTTACAATTCTATAAATTAGTTGGACATCTTAGCTCTTGGAAAGGATCTATTTTTGTGAGATGACATCATTTTATCTTCTTTATAAGTACTGAGGTTTTTAGACTCTAATTTTTTCATTTGAGTATCATGGGTTTTTCTATGATCAACTTGGATAAGGATAAATATGAGTCTTGGAGAAATGGTATCCTGACACATCTCTGGTGGCCTGATATTTTTCCTTATCTATATGGACTCATACCTACACCAAACACACTAGGGAGTTTATCAACATGGGGCATCATCAGAGATCATATTATAGGGGTTATATGTTCTAGTGCTGATCTTGACACTATGTATGTTGTATTGGACATTGCATATCCCCACATACTTTGTACATGACTTTGGGAGATCTATGGAGACCCTTATATCTCTCCATACCTAGAGGATCTTGCTATAGATTGTCTCATCCCTCTTGTAGATGCAGATTGCATACACTTTGATGATCATAATTTAGAGGAGCTTCAATATATCACAAGTCTTGCATGTTCTGATGGTTCAAAGACTTGTCTTCATGTTCCCACTCTACAGATTGACATTGCATCATCATCTCATATTCTTCTTGATTTGTAGTACATCGCCACATCCATGGACCCTATTGATTCAGTGTGGCAAGACATCATACATCTTCCAGACATAGCTACTTGGGAGTCATATCTTGCAAACATGTCATCCTTGTTTGTAGAGTCCTATATTACAAATCTAGAGGTTACTTTGAGGACATTCATCTCCTCATTGTTGATAGCCACATCATCACTATTGGCCCACCATCTTCATCACCTTTGTAGCTTGTTCTATATCAATATTCACAGGAATCTAGATCAACATCATTGCTTTCTAACATGTGGACACTTGAGTAGTTTTTAGAGGCACACATAATCTAGATTTGGATTCCAGAATCACCCATTCTTTTGGATTGGTTTCTCCAATCACTAGTCACTACTGTATTTTACTACAAATTCCAATTAATGTTTGGTGACATTTCGACAAAATATTATTGAATTACCGATGAAACACTATTTTAACTTTCGTTGCTTGAATTTTGTTGCTTTAATGACAAATTTTTATTCATCGAAACCATGACCTAGCATTGTCGGTCAATGCCACAGAAAATGTTTGTGGTTTTCATCGCAAAATAAACATAATTTCATCTATCTATCGATGGAAAAAACACAAAAAATGTTGCAGAGTGCCCATTTGAAAGTGTCGAAAAAGCAACAAACATTTGACATTTTTTTGATGAGGTGGAGTTGCCATTACAATGAAAAAAAATTTGTGAGTACAGCAACCTCATCACAATTTTTTTTTCTTTCATCAAACAATGTTCATCGAAATTACGATGAAACATTGTTGTTTTTAAAATATATATATATTTATCTGCCACCATAGTGAAAAGTTAGCAATTGCATTTGGTTTGTTAAACATGGCCCTTGGTACAACTATTAGAGTTGTTAAGAACCTTCAAGTATGTTATGATTTCCATAAGCATGAGACATTTGTCAACATCTATGTGGAGTTTAGCTAACAAACTAGGTAAACTATTGTGTATAAATAATTGAATTGTACATCAAATATGGTTAGAATAATCCATAGATTCCCTTATAAATCCTCCCTACAAATTTCCCTTGTTCTTTCTCAATAGAAGTGACATATCTAACAAAATCCTTCTGCATCTCGAGTGTCTTTGGTTTGCATTTTTGTTCTTCCATTACACATTCTATGATCTTGTTGACAATTAGCTAAAGTATAAGATTGTACACCAATTTTCCTAGAAATCAAATCATTGACATCAAAGCTAAGTTATTCCTTCATGCCAATGCAAACGCATGCACAATAGTTAAGGGATTGTAGCTCACCTAGTTTAATTTGTGAAAGGACTCACAATCTTCAAAGCAAAATTGCCAACAAGTAGTACCAAAGGTCAAAGAAAATATTTAGTGAATGCTCAACACTACCTTGCAAGCACAAAACCAAGTACTATTCAAACCATTCCACGACTTCATAAGCCAACTTGAACCAGCATTGTAAAACCCCTCACAGCTTGTCTGCATGCAAAATCACAATTGTTTTAGAGTTCAAAGGAAAATTTGACATTTCAACGCTAGCTATCTAGATTTGAATGCTCAAAGCACACTTTTTCACCAACTTCGCTAATGTTGAGAAAAATTCCTTCATAGCATTGGAAATGTTCATTTCAATGTCTCATTGGTGAAAAGCACTAAGCCCACAATGCATTAGGAATCACCAACAAATTCTAGCATAAGATGTATTTGTTAGCGCTTCACAAGAGGAATTATACCCTCTCAAACATTGCAAGGATGAATAATGATGCTCAAGTCATTGTATCAATGCAAATATGAATTTGTGGTAGAATACACTGAATAGCACAAATACTTTACACTTATACATGAGAACCTTCCTAAGCAACACAAATTGCTCAAATTCATCACTAGACTATCACCTTCTATTTGGACTAGGATGGAGTTCCTAACTTCAAACACTTTTGGTCAAACATTTTGTAATGCATCCAAGATTGAATCCAAAGAAAAGCTTAATCAAAGTTCACAAGAAAGAACAAGCCCATAAAGGAAACATACTCCATACCAACTATGCAAAGGCCTAGAATGTCACACCAACTTCACCAAGTAAGGAAAAGGGCAAGAAGTTGCACCAGGGTGATATGTGGTGCCATCAGCATCACACTAGCTTCCACACTAATGCCAAACATTGTGTGCAATAATCCCTATTTGTGCAATCCACATTAGATTCCAACTCAATTGAGGATACTTATCAAGAGGCACAATGATTTCACACTTGCATCGTGACAATTGATGCTTCAAAGGTACAAGAGTGTCTCTTCCATATGAAGTGTGGGGTTAACAAACATGTCCATGTGATCTTTTGCAATGGAAACCAAAATAAAATCATCATGCATGATTCAATAAGGAACCCACATCTTTCTACCACCATACATCCAAACCCCTACTCTCTATGATGGTTACAACATAATTAGGGAATTTAGGTAAGCCAACAATGCACTTTTGAGTATGCAATCAAGCCTTTGCAAGACATTATCACTTGTGATATCACACCTCTAGTACAATATCCTACTTGGAGAACCATGAGTGTATGATCATGATGGAATTTACCATTTTAAGGCACAAAAATGGACAATACATAATGACAATTGGAAACTTAACCTCCTTGAGTTAACATCATAGGCCAAACTAGCTTTAGTCTCTACTAAAAAATGTTGCAAGATCATTTCCCACACACAGAAATTTGTGCTTCTCATAGTCCAAAAATGCACCTACACAACCAAGTACACACAATAATAGTGCTCACAAATATGCCAACCCCATTGCAGCAAGAAAGGTTCGACAAGATATTGCAGCATTATGAAGACATCTTTGAAGAATGCAAGTCCAATACAATGTGAAATATAACACCAAATCGATTTAAAAATGCCCTCTCCTAAATATATATTTGTATCACAATTCTATTAGGATAATGATTAACTTCAACATCAAACCCAAGAGTTACTAAATCGAGGCAAGATCTAACCTAGCTCTTCACCATGGAGCAGCCCAATAGTCCATGCACATAAGAACGATGATGCCTAGAGCATGTTCATCAATAATCACACACTCAACAAGATCACAGTGAGAAACAAATAACCTTTGTCATACATCAATTTCTTGTTGGACCAATTTCAAAGTGCATAATACTTCGCCAAGACTAACCTCAAATTAGGATACCACTAATTACTAGCTCAAACTAAAGTTATTTGGAAAAAATCTTTCAAAACCAAGGATTGTATGAATAGATAGCATAATGGGTTAGCCACATTCATGTTCCTAATGAATTAAATCCTAAAAACCTTCACCAATTCCATCATTGTCTACTTAGACGACATCCGCCTCTTTAGCAAAACTTAGGAGGAGTACATGGAGCAAGTCTCATGCATACTAGATACACTACACCAATTCAAGTTGCAAGCCAACCTTGGAAAATGCACTTTTGGGGCCACATAGATTTAGTACTTGGGCTACATCATTGACCATGCCAATATACATGTAGACCCTAGCAAAATCAAGCCAATTTGAGATTGACCAACACAACGTAGCCTCATTGACTTGTGCAATTTCCTCAAACTTGCCAACTTCTATCCCAAATTTGTTCTTAGTTTCTCACATTGCATGGTCACTCAATCAAATCATGCACACTAAGACAAATACTAAGTGACCTTGGGAAGTTGAAAGGATAGTTTTTTATGACTAAAAACCTATGACAAAGGCATGCTTTAAATATAGTTACAAGGCAAGTGCAACAAGGAAGTCAAAAGCATGAAAAGATAGTCGCAAACGGACATACCATATATTTGCAAGGATAGTCATGTGCATTGATATTCATGAGGAAGAAGCAATACACAATGTATGATGTAACAAAGGGGCAGTGCTATGGAGGAATATAGAGTTTTGATGAGAAATCACAAAGGGGTCAAATCTCAAGGAAAAATAATGACAATCAACTAACAAAAGATGATTTTCACAAGGGAAATGATAGTAATGAGGGTGCAAAAAATATCAAACACCCTGAATAAAACCTAGGATAGTCATAAATGTCTTCAAGAGATAGTCATTTTAGAAAATTTAAATGGCAGTGACCTTGTGAAGTTGAAAGGATAGTTATACTGACTTTGGACAATGATTAATGACTATAAGTTATGACTGTGTTTTGTGCCCAATAGGTCTCTTTATGACTATGTTATAAAGGTTTTGACTATGAATCATGATGAAAAATCTCAAGATAACTAAAGGATTATCATATTAAATGTATGAGGTCAATGGGAATAAAAGAGGAGCAGAGCATAGACCTAGTAGGCATGAAATAGAAAATGTCAATATTCAAATGACACTCAAATCGATTTCCCAAAGAAGACAATCACCATACATATAAAGGGCAGTCACCTAGAATGACTATCAACCAAGGTTAGTAAAAGATAGTCATGTAAAGGGTAGATTCAAAGGATGATAGTCCACAAGCATTTCAAAAAAGTACAATGGCAGTCCCCCTCACCAAGTGAGCAATGATGGAAAGAGTTTAGAGTCTTCAAGAAGATTCCAAATCATGAGAGGTAGAAAATTATTTAAAAGACAATAAATAATCAATAAAGGATGGTCTTAACAATTAAAATAATGTATGAAAATATTAATAAAATGGACTATGAGATGAAAGATCAACAATGCATAGTGATTTGATGAATATGGGTGACAGTGTTAAGACAAAGGAATAGTCAACTAAATGCAAATTCAATGGTCATTCAACTTAGGGAAATTATAAAGATTACAGAGGCTTATTATGCTTATGATCATAGATATGAATTTTTAAACAATCCAAAAGACTATCATGTTCCCTTAGCAAAGGTTATGATTGTGATGTATTTCCAATGGTTTTATGCACTGTGAGTCTCTAATGGATTGGTGGACTATGGTTTATCCTCCATAGGTCTTTATGAAATATGTTTACCCTTAGTAATTTATTAATGACTATTATCCTTTTTGTCAAGACAAATATTAATGACTGAGATTGAAGCATTACGACAGTGTGCTAGTTATGGTTGTGGCTTAACAAGGGTGGATTTTGGTAAGAAAGACAGTAAGATGAATGAATGCAAGTAGAGAAATTTTTGCATACCTGCAAATGGTACAAAATTGCATGGTTAACTAGAAGCCTCCCTTCAACAACAAGATCCAAATATCCGTGTATCTATCTTAATCGAGCCTCTAAACCCTTCAGAGTTGTCAATTTTTCCACTAACTTGTTATGCACAAAAGTCAAATTTTAGAGTTATGTCACCACTTAAAACAAAATAAACATAGCTTTGGAACCAAATCCACACACAACACAATGTGGTATTCATACAAAGCCATACAAACAAATTAAACTCAGAACATTGGAATGGAAACAACTTCAAATTATGATGCAGAGCATGGATTCACTTTACTCAACTGGAGGCACATTTCATAATAATGGGTTCTTCATCTAAAACATCTATACGAGGTTCAAATAGTAAAGAGATTGATGAAAGATAGAGGAATTAAAAAGATACTTGGATGTAGTTGGATTGAAGGCCATAAACTAGTACATTTTTTTTGTGTAGGAGACATATCACATCCACAAACATGGCAGAGCTATGCAAAGTAGGAGAAATTAGCTTGGAAAATGAAGGTATCAGGGTATAAAAAATCATTTTTCTGCCACCATGGTGAAAAGTTATCATTTTCTTTCATCTTTGCATGTTGGTTTGATGCTTCAAATGATGCATTTCTTATATTGAAAAGTGCATTACCTTATTGAGCTTCTCTTTGTTTCGAGAATAATTTAATATTCTCTACTTAGCAGGGCCAACCACATGATGGTGGAAGCTCATTTGGCCCCTCCCCCCCCCTCACATCACTCTCAATTCCCCATACATATAACCATTCATTCATATAACATTAATCATTCATTCATCCATTAATAACATATCATTCATTCCATCCATTAATATCATATAACATTCATTAATTAACATATAACATTCATTCATTAACATATTCACATTCATTCATTAACATATAACATTCATTCTTTCAGTTTTTACATATTATCAAAATATGGTTGCTATAATATGATTACAATCACTTTTTTTTTGTTTCTTTTTTGAAGCTAAAAAAAGCTGAAGTGGATTATCTTTTTCTAAATCATTTGTCCCCCCCTTCAGTTGTTCTTCCCTCTACTCATGATCTTAATATATGCCTAGTTTTGTACTCGTGATGTGGAGGCTGCTACAAGGGGGGGTCTGCTATAATAACAAAGAAATGTTAAATTGATATGTTTTATTATTATTGTTACAATTATTTCATTAATTAAAAGAACATTAGAGTGGTGTTCTTTACCTAATGGGGCCACATCATGTTCTGATCTTGTCTTATAGCCTCATGCTCAACATGTTGAACACCCTCTAAATCCTAATCTAGAGTTGAAACATGAAAGGTTACATTAATTAATACACCAATTGCAATTAAATATGTTTAAAAGAACATTAGAGTGGTCCTCTTTACCTGATGGGGCCACATCATGTTCCTGATCTTATCTAGCTTGATCATGCTCAACATGTTGATCACGCTCTACATGCTTTAAAGTTGAAACATGAAAGGCTACATTAATTAATACACCAATTGCAATTAAATATGTTTAATTGTATTAATCCATACTACATTTTGTATAGCACATGAATACATCTAGTACCCGGATTCACACCATGACCTTCATCTGCAGGTTGTGCTCCACCCTCACCAGGCTACATTCCAATGTCATTTGCAGTATTATCATTGCTTTCCTATTTAAAACAAATAGGCACATAATTACTTTATGGTGGAAATTAATATTGAATAAATTGCACAAGTATTCAATTTTAATTAAACTTCATTGATTTTATCTACCTACATGTCGGATGTAGTGGAAGCTTGTTTTTTCCCAGTCAAGATTCTTAGGCATTCAACCATGGCTCCATAGCCTTGTTGGAAGGCAATCTTTAGGTTCTCCTCTATGGGCACCCTGTTGAATTCAAAGCCCTATATTTTTGCATAAGGTCATGAATTTTGATTCTATGGTGTGATAAAACCAAAATTATTTGCAATTTATTATTTGGATGCAATATTTCATTTATTGATACTTACAATTCATGTGGCTAATTTCAAATAACCACTAGAGCCAAGTTTGTGTTGCCTATGTTTTTCTAGTCTTTCCTTTGTTTCCTTTGATGTGTCAAGAAGCCTATGAAAAGTTTGAAATATGTTATATTATGTAAAAAGAAAGAGTAATCAGTATATAATTATATTGTTAATAGTACCTTCCTTGGCCTGGTGGTGTCTTTCCTTTTTTCTTTTCAGCCTTGTCCTTTCCATCTAACACTAGGTCTTTCCACTCCCTCTCTGGAATCATGGGGGGACACTCATACTTTTTGTTCTTCTCTAAATGTGACCTATATTGGTCCATCACATACATTAGATAGGTACCATCTTTCTTAAGGACCTTGGTTTGGTTGAATGTGTTATTACCGAATAACACAACTAAATGGTTAATGAGCTCATGTTTTAAATCTTTATTTTGGGCATTCCAACGTGTATGTATGGTGGGCCCAAAGATCTCCAATGTAATATCATTTATATTTTTATAAAAACATCGTTTCCAGCAAAATGATCATGGGATCATTAGTCTAAAAAGAGTGATCAATAAGTAAATTTCAATTGGATTATATATAATACTAATTAAAACATTTTAAAGTACCTAGGACCTTCTTTATCTTTATGGGAACGAAATCCTCAGTCACCACAAATGTGACCGGAAATGTTCTCATACTAGTAATATGGGAAGATCCAGAAAATGTTGCTAAAAAATCACCAGTACTAATGGCCTCTGCATCCCCAGGTACATGTCCTGATACATGTTCTAGCATGTGTTCGTTGCCAGAGAGTGCACTACCTAATGTCTACATTTTATGTGCTTCCTGAATTTCAGTTGACAATATAGGCAAGGATGATGGGGTCGGATGATGTGATGTATGCACAGGAAGATCGGGATCAACACTTGTACCAACTCCTACTCCTTGGGTAGCACGTGCAATACCCTAATCATGGCTAGCAGCATCATGATTACGCAAAAATACTATAAAAAAGCACATATTTTAGTTCATGACATAAAAGAGTACAAAATATAAAACCATGAATGAACTTATGTTATAATTAAAGATCTCATGACATTTTACTAGCAAGTTTTGTGCTCTCTTAGTCAATATTTTAACCCTTTCTCTTATCTCATCTGTTTGAGGCACTATGAATAACAACTAGAGGATTTCTTCATTGCATTTTTTTTGGCTCTTCCTTATAATATCCAGAGGGTTTGCAGAATATGTGATGTCATCATCACATAATAGTTATTGCACCTCCCTATGGATGCTCTCCTCTACTGCTAATGCCTTTCCTTGATCAGCCGACTGTGACAAGAATATTAAAAGCATTATCCAAATTAACCTAATAAACTTATGAAAAAAACATAATAATAAAACATTTTGCTTGTATCTAATTCGTACAATTACAATGAGGTAAACCTGTCAGGTAGAAGCACCTGAAGATGCATCATGATCTGTGCTTTGGGCCAGAGCCTTCCCCATATGATCAATGTCCTATTGTGAAAAAATTTAAATATAAAAGAACATTATCGAAATGAAACCAATAGACTTACGAAAAAAAAACATAATAATAAAATGGTATATTGGAGTCATTAATTTGAGGTTGGGTAAAATGGTATATAGTGTATACCACCCCCATAGTAACTGTGTTTGTATCTATGTGATTCAAATTGTAATCGATTAGAAACTCTTCCCTTGCAATTATTGATTTTATCACACATACGAATACATGGTTTCTATCGCACGCCTTCAATATGCAATTGGGTTGCTTATTTTTTGACCCAAGTCATGTACTATTTATAAACCCTACAATATTCCCTAATTCTTTTGGCCTTTTTTCAATGTACATAGCCACTCCTTTATTTCAATCCTTATCTTTTAGTTGTGTATAATTTGCTAACAGTGCATACCTATGCATACTTTGTGTATATCGAACTAGCTGCATCCAATCTTTGCAACTGTAATAGGGTCCAACATACTCCATCAATTCAGTAACTTTTTTGTAACAGACCTAAATATGTCATCCATGCAAAATAGGTCCAAACCATGTAATGATGATGGTGCTAGATGCGATATATCCTCTCATTGACACAAAAATTATTGTTTATTGAGGAATTTCCTTGGGTACCCATTGTTTCCATAGATGTTTGTACCTCAAGGGCACCTTGATGTCACCTATGCTCTCATCATCATAAGAACATGATCCCCCTTTAGCAAGAAAAAATTCCATGCGTTTATGGAATTTTCTTCTAATCTTTTAACCTCTAGTTGATCTCCCTCTTTTAGACCTACTACATGTCTCGCTTTCCTCTTCTCTTCCTAAATTTCCCTCGCTCGAGGAAGATAGATCTAACAAAAACCTATTTGGTGGTACCTACACTCCATTGAATGATAGATATAGTTACCAAAAATTCCTTGAGGTTTTTCATGGTCCATCAAGATGTGGGTGAGCATAACTATAAGGTGACAAAGAGCATCTACAAGAGATCATGGACTTAGTAGAGGTTTCCCGGAAGATGGACTTAGTTTTCTACATCCTTCAACTTGGATGGTTATTTTTCATGAACTTTGATTTGATTTCAAAAGGCATTGATAAAGCTAAGACGTATGCCATCTTATGTTTTCTTGTGACAATAGAATCTTCTTAGGGGGGTTCTATGGTGTAGGAGCACCAAGATCCCTTTGAGGCCACCATGACCATTTTGGGTCAATATTTGTAATGATTCCATGATGAGTCCATTTTGTTTCTTTTCATGAGTAAATAAGTTCATTCCATGTATTGGATCAAAGTTGTAAGGCCATTGTGCCATTTTTTGTCATCTCTAGGCCAACTAGGTCCTGAATAGGTCAACACTAATCAACCCCTCTAGGGGTGGTCAAAAGTGATGAAATTGATGTAATTCATGGTTTTATGTTATATTTAGCATGTTTTAGGAGTTCTAGGTTGATAGGAGATCATTTGGTTGAAAATTGCAAAAGTTGTCAAAATTGCTCAAAAGTTGCTATGAGCAACTTTGCAATTTTGGTGCAAAAAGTTGCATTTGTTTCCCAAACCTTGTGTTTTGAAGCCTTGGGTTTTGGGAACATCTAGAGGAGTCATTGTCTTATTTCTTGGAGGTTTATTTGGTTAGTTGGTGGAAAGTTTCTATTACTTTATGTACCTATCTATGAATTTTTTTGGACCACCTTCCTCGAAGACAATAGTCCCTCTAAGGTAGTTTCCATTTGGGTAGGAAACACCTCAATGGGAACCAAAAATTTTCTTGAATTCCCTTTAGAATCATACTTTCTAACCTTTCTAACCCCTTACAAATGAGAAGGCCTTCTCTCGATCCATATAAAATATTTTTTTGTAGTTATACGAAGTTGTTTGTGATGTAAGACCAAATTATTGAATTCATTGCAAGAAAGTTATTTGAATCAAGTTATTTAATTGATGAGCTAAAAGGATCTATAATGAATGGTTCATAAGGCACAATGCTTGTTGTAGGTTTTACAAATTGGATAGCAAGCAAAGTGGGTTTAACCTTGGAGGAAACTCCATGGATAAGTGCACTTGAGTTGGAGTCATCCTAGGATTGACCTCTCGAGAAGGCCCAACACTTCACCTCTATGAGCATCACCTAGATGCAATGAATTTAAGTGTTCCATTCATTCTCATGAAAAGTTGGAGTTCTTTATAAGGAGGCTTTCCAAGCTATAGTAAGTGTGCTTTATGAAATTTGATGCAATGAATTTGTTTGATGATGTGAAGCTGACGGAAGCCTTCAGTAGATGAAAAAGAGTTGGATGAAAACCTAAGGGTGGATTTGCAACAAAGTTCACAATTGGGAAAAAGTTGTTAAGTATCCATTGGAGAAAAATTTGTAGGGGTTAAGGGTTTGATTCAAAACTAAGGTACTTCTACAATTTTTAGAATAAAGTTATTTTGATTGGAAAATGAATTATATTATCACTAAATCATGTATTTTAGTGTTGGTTCAATTAATTATTGTTTGGAGGCCAATTTGGAGTTGAAATACAAAGCTACGAGTTTAGGTTTTTATATCCTCTAGCAATGTCTCATGATGTGTTTAAACATAATCTAAGGTTGCAGAGCATTTGATCAAGGTTTGGTCAACAAAGGTGGATGCCCTAGGACTGTTACAATAAGGTTTAACAGGAAAGTCACATGATCAGTGATTTTTTCTTGACATTTAATCATTCAATTTGAATTTATTTGTGTTATAAGGGTTAAAACAATTTTCTACTATCTCAATGGTCCTATTTCAACTTGGTGGTTGCATTGAATGCAAACAATTGTATGCTTTTTCATGGACTGTTATGTGTTGGTAGCAGATGATAATTCTGATTTATATCAGTGATAAAGGAAGGATGTTGATATGAGTGAATCATTTGAACAAGAATGCCATGAATGTAATAGGTTAAGGGGAGACATTGGGGCCCTCTTATATTTTGATTTGGTGGAACCATGAGTTTGAACTCTTCATATGCACTGATTGGTAACCCTGATTTTTATAACAGTCAACAACATTAATTGTTTTACAGACAAAGGGAAGGTTCTTATTCATACAAATGTGTTATGAATTTTGGTGGATGGTTGGGATACTCATAAAAATTTTGAATCCCAAACCACAGAGTTTATGATACCTTTCATGTTCTCTTAAGAGTCATTGATATCAAACAGTCTCTCCATTAGAGATTGTGCAAATAACATAGGGATGTTTGATAGAGTAAAAGGGGATTTCTTTGTGTATGATGGTAAGCACTTTTCAGTATTGAGTGTTGAGTGAGGAGTGTGATCATGCTTGTTTTGGATAAAGGGTTGGTTATTCTTGAAATCAAAACCAGTGACCTTGTTTAAGGCAATAATACAAATCAGTGGTTATTCTTTATATCTTGCTTTATGAACATTGGAGGGTAATTGGAATGTACCTTGATTGGGAAATTGCTTGTATGTCTTGGTTATGATCAGATTTGTTGGTAAGGTTGATGGCCTTTGGAGCCATTTGGAAGTGATTGAGTTGTGAACAGTTATGGAGACCTTATTGTCTTAATCCTAATTTTTATATCAGAAAGTGGATAGGAAGATTCATGTTCCTTGAGGAGTAGAAGGTTGTGTATCTACAATCCTTTATGTAAGGGTAAGGTTCTATTATTGAAAGATGACTTTGAATTTATTTGATCCTATATGCATTAATGGTGTCCTATGAATTATTATAAGTTATTTATCAGTTCATTGCATTTAGGGGTCTAATAAAGCAAGAAACTTGGCATTGAAGTGATGCCCTAGGGCTGACAAGGGCAATTTTCTTGTGAATTTGTGGTTGTTAAGTCAGGGTTTGTCAATTTGATGGATGGAACAATATGAATGAATTTTTTTTTCTTATTTCAAGATTATTTTAATGTGTTGAAGACAATAGTTGAGTTAGGGAGGTTGGGTATATGGTGCTTCTCTAAAACCCTAGTGTATTGAGGGAAAATGGAGGGTTTTGTAGAACAGTGAGAAAAGGGCCATGGCTTAGCCCAACAATGGTGAAAAATCAATTAAGCTCAACCCCATGTACATTCATCTATAATCTTTTACATTCCTAGGGTATGTGCAGGATCATGATGGGCCAAAAAGTGGCAATATGATGGGTATTTGTAGGGCATGTGGCTGACGACTTTTCTTTTACCCAAAATTGATGAAATGAAAAGGGTTTTTAAAAGAGATTCTTAGCTTTCCGCCAATATAAATTATGTTTTACTTTAAATTTAATAAATAATTATGATTTATTTTCTATTTGAATTACAACTAAAGTGTTGATTGATAGGTTGATTGAAAAACATCTATAGCTTTCAAACGGTATCACATTTTTTGAATCCAAAATATGCATCACATTCTATGCTTCGCATACTATAGGATTAAAAAAATAAAAATTGAATTTCATGAAGTTTTGACCAAGTTAAGGTGGTCAGACATACAATTTTTTATATATTTTAAAAGTTGTAATAAAAAATTCATAATTAATTATTTACTCGGAAAAAAATTACAAAAAAATATGCATCACATCTGGACATGAGTCCTCTACTTATGTCTAAAATATTATAAAAAAATATTATCATTAAATTATTGTGGTTAGGGTGGTCAGACAGACACCTACTTCTTATCTCTTCCCTGAAATTTAAGTACTTCTACATTGAAATTTCAAATTTTCATCAAATATATATATATATATAAACCTAGTAGTTTAGAAACTACATTCAATTTTCTACAAATTCTATTCTTACATATTTTTGAAATAATATAGATAACTTATTTAAATTTTTACATCAAGTTGCCTAACTCTTATTTTTCTAAAAAAATTGCCACTTAAGGGCCTGTTTTTTCTATGATGATCCTGCACATACCCCCCACCAACATTTTTTTTAGATTTAGCTATATAGTTTTAGATTTATGTGACAAAATGGTTTTATCTATGTCTATATAACTTATATTCACTTGAGAAACTACAATTTCTCATCATAATACTTGAAATGTTAGAAGAACATGGGATTTCAATCCCATTTGGAAGTAAAATTGTAGGTTAAAGAGAATGTGGGTGCCAATATAAAAGATATAAATCACTTACAGTACTCATTGTCCCTTGGTTGTCGATTTTCCCTTTATGAGTTCCCTCAACCTCATCGCTTTGGCTTTCCTCCTACCCTGTTTTTCCAATTAGGGTCTCGGTTCACTGCACTAAGCTATGTCGCGGTGCTCTTGCACACATGTGGCCAAAAATCAAAATAACATGTGAAATTAAAATTAAATCGCTATGGGTTTTCACTCCTCCAAACTCTTCCTCAGTGGTATTGGCCTTTCACTTCTCCAATTTGACGAGCTACAACCTGAAAAATAAGGTTTTGATGAAGGTTTTAGAGTATCATGTTAATTAAAGGTCAAGGAAGCATTTATTGACCATGGAAAATGAATTTAGGTTAGAGCTAATACAAAGAGATTATATCTTGTAAGTTGTGTGGTAAAATATTGCACATCACTATTAGTAGTGGTCATTATAGTTGGCTTTTTAAGAGATCTATTAAAATGGATTAAGCTTAGTTCAAATAACATTAATAGAGATGAGGAACATGAGCATGAAATGTAAATGTATAGCTCACACTTAATTGTAACAGATAATGGTCAACATATATCGAAATAAATTTAGGAGAGAGCTATAATGGAGACAATTATAATGGTTTAGATCATTACGGAACCCTTACCTACTCTCAATTATGAAAAATAATAAATCAGGAAAGTTCATGGTTGTTGAATTTGGACCTTGCAAAAAACTAAAATGTGTAGATTTGATAATGATCAAATTTACAATAAATAATTTTGAAACAAGTGAAACAAATCATGCTAAATTTACACAATACAACAATCTTAGAATTCCAACACTCTTGCAGTCACTTAAATTTTATAAATGACATTTTCTTAAGTAAATACATTTATTATAGGTGTAACTTGATTAATTTCAATCATAATTCAATTAAGGTCCATGCAAAAAAGGTTAGAATTGGTAAAATTGGTCTAATTACAAATCATATAGTTGTGGCATAGCTTTCTAATAGTCCTTTATTTATACAAAATTTATGTTGTGGTCATATTTTAAGGTTTATCCATTTGACAAGATCAACAAGAACTATAGGAAAAGGTGACTTTATTCTCTTACAATAGGAGGTATCCACAAGGATGCAAAATTTAACAAGGAATAGGAACCATGACTCAACATGGTGATGAAAAGGGGTCACCCCAAAGTTAGAAGACTCTTATTAAGAGAGATTATGAAGATGAAGATTCATGTTGAAAGCATAAGGAAATGCAAGTGAAATATTGAAAAGATGGAGAAATGGATGGAGGTTCTCCATGAAAAGATCATTTGAGATTTCATTGAGACACCCAAAAATCTTGAGAAGACAAGAGAGAAGTCTCTTAAATAAAGGAAATATATCATCCCCATTATAGCTCAAGTAATGTCCCAACTCAAATTCCTTCAAAGAAAAATCCAAGTTGGTGAGCATTGAACCAAATTTATTCACAAATAAATAAGAAATAAAAAATGAAAATTATGGCCATTTAGGTTTTAATATTCTACATAGTTAATGAGAGAAAGAGATGAACTTAGATAGATAGGGAGAGAGAGAGAGAGAGAGCATGAGAGAGAGAAATATAAGAGATACAAAGGAAAAGAGAGAAAGGGAAAAGAGAAAGTAAATTTTGATTGGTTGTTTCATGTCAAAAATCCAAGGATGGAATGTGTCCTTGGGGAGTTATGCTCAAGGTAGTGTCCTTGAAGAGTTTTTCCCATGTGGTTTTCCCCTTTTCTCTAGTTATGAGAGATTTCAATTGCTTGTTCATGGGTACCTCATCAAGCCTTGTAGCTGGGACCCATTCTACAATCATTTAGCTTCTTTTATCAGTTGTTTAGTTTCTCCCTAAGTTGATCTTAAGGGGGGGTGTTGGAGCAAACAAGTCATTATCTGATAATTAATTAATCATCAATTAATTATTAGAGGATTTTTTGCTTAAGTTCACTTAATCTAACCTTAGGAATTGCTTCTTAATCTTTAGTTTTATTCTTATTATTAGATTAGACTAAGTTTAGGACAAGTTATCTCATTGCATGAGATTAAAACACTTTTCACTATCTTGTTAATCTGCATGTAGGGTTTGTTTGTGCATTGCTTATATAACCATGTGCATTCATTTGTAATATTTATCCAAGTTATTTGCATCAATAATAATTCTCAGGTTATTGAGCATAATCTTGCTTTTGATCTTCTCTATTGTGATAGGTAATTGATTGTAGGTGTTTCATAGGATCTATGGATTGAATCAGTCAATTCCAACACTTTTTTCTTAGATTTTTCTTCTTCTCTACAAGAAGACTCAATTGATTCATATCCATCAATTGATTCATATCCATCTATCACCACTTAATTCTTTTATAGGTCTTCATCAACCTTGACACTTGCACTCTCAACAATATTTCTTAGCCTCTTGTTGTAGCATTGGTAATATTTTCTTTTAGTAGAATATACAAGGAAGATTCCTTCATAAAACCTTGTATCAAACTTTCCAAAGTTTTCTTCATCTCTTATGATATAACATTTTCTTCCAAATACTCTAAACTATTTGACAGTAGGAATCCTTCCATACCATAGCTCATAGTAGGTCTGTGTTGTTTTATCTTGCTTGCACTTTGTTAAGTATGTAAACAACACTATGAAATTTTACTTAGCTCCAGTAGACTTCCAGTAGATTTTTTTTTATCATTGTCCTTGCAACTTCTTGAATAGTCCTATTCTTTCTTTCAACCACTTCATTATGCTAAGTAGTCTTAGGGGAAAATAAATGCCTCTTTATTCCATGATTCTCACAAAATATATTGGATTCATTAGAGGTGAACTCTCCACCTCACTCCTGCAACATGTGATTCTAGGATTCACTTGAAATCTATCCACAAGACAAATTCCATGCATGATTTCTGGTCTAGTATTAGTTAGATATAGCAGTCCTCCAATCATTGATCTATACTTTCTCTTATCAGCCTTAGGAGATTCATCATTCTTGCTCAACTTACAACTAGTAGCCATAGGGGTATGTATTGAATTAGAATCTTTCATTCCAAACTTCTTCAACATTTCCTTGACATACTTTGATTGTGAAATGAAAATACCTTTATCTTTTTGATTGATCTATAGCCCATTGAAGAAATTCATCTCCCTAAACATTGAAATTTCAAATTATTTTTGAATCTCCTCTACAAATTTCTAACACATAGATTCATTTCTTCCAAAAATTATGTCATTAACATACACAACCACAATCAAGATTTCATCTTTTTCAACTTTGAAGTAAAGATTACTATTTGCAGTACCTCTATTGAATCCTTATTGTAACAAGTACCTAACCTTGCATACCAAGATCTGGGAGCTTTCTTCAACCCATATAATTCCTCCTTCAATCTACAAACATCTGGTTTTTCTGATGACTAAAATCATTTTGGTTGTTATATGTATACTTCTTCTAATTCACCATTCAAAAAATCAAACTTCACATCCATTTGATATACTTTTAAAATCCTTATATACTACAAAAGCTAAAAATATCTTGATATCTTCCATTCTTGCTACCAGAGCAAATGTTTCCTCAAAGTCTATTACTTCTACTTGTAAGTAGAATTTACACACAAGCCTTGCCTTGTTTCATACCATTTCTCCACTCTTATTTAGTTTTTTCTGAAATACCCACTTAGTTCCAATAACATTCTTGTTTTTTTATCTTAGGACAAGTTTCCAAGTTTGATTTTTCTCAATCTACATTAGTTCTTCTTCCAAATCCTTGATCCAATACTCATACTTACATGCTTCAATCACTATTTTAGGTTAAACTTCAGAAAGTAAACATGTATTTACTTGTTCTTCAGTAGCTTTCCTTCTTTTCAATACATCTTTTCTCTTATCACCAATGATCTATTTTTCAAAATGATTCTTCTGCACATACTTAGGAGTTTTAGGAATCTTTTTCATAGCTTCTCCCTCTTCAATCTGCACTTCTTTCTGTTGGAGTAAAAAATTCATTATCTGATAATTAACTAATCATCAATTAATTATTATAGGCTTTTCTACTTTAGTTCACTTAAGCTATACTTAAGAAATTCTTCTTAATCTTTAGTTTGATTCTTATTATTAGATTGGACTAAATTTATGACAAGTTGTCTCATTGCATGAGATTAAAACACTTGTCACTATCTTGTTAATCCACATGTAGGGTTTTTTTGTGCATTTCTTATATAACCATGCACATTCATTTGTAATTATTATCAAGGTTATTTGCATCAATAATAATTCTCAGGTTATTGTGCACAATCTTGCTTTTTATCTTCTCTATTGTGATAGGTAATTGCTTGTAGGTGTTTCATGGGAGCTATGGATTGAATCAATCAATTCCAACACTTTTTTCTCAGGTTTTTCTTCTACTCTACAAGAAAACTCATTTGATTCATATCCATCTATCACCACTTAATTCTTCTATAGGTCTTCATCCATGTTGACACTTGCACTCTCAACAATATTTCTTAGCCTCTTGTTGTAGCATTGGTAAGATTTTCTTTTAGTAGAATATACAAGGAATATGCCTTCATCAACCTTGCATCAAACTTTCCAAAGTTTTCCTCATCTCTTATGATATAACATTTTCTTCCAAATACTCTGAAGTATTTGATAGTAGGAATCCTTCCATACCATAACTCATACGGAGTCTTTGTGTTGTTTTATCTTTATTGCACTTTTTTAAGTATGTCAACAATAGTATGAAATTTTACTTATCTCCAGTAGACTTCCAGTAGATTTGAATAGTCCTATTCTTTCTTTCAACCACTTCATTATGCTGAGGAGTCTTAGGGGAAAATAAATACCTATTTATTCCATGATTCTCACAAAATATATTGGACTCATTAGAGGTGAACTCTGCACCTCTATCAAACCTCAAGAACTTCATTTTCATATCCATTTCATTCTCAACCATAACTTTAAATGCATTAAAATTATCTAGGGCTTCTAATTTTTCTTTGAGAAAAGTAACCCATGTGATTCTAGAATAATCATCATTCAATAGAATGAAATACATGTCACCTTGAAGACTTCTTACTCTTGTAGGACCAAAAATATCTATGTGCACCAATTCAAATAGTTTGGTAGAGGATTTTTCTTTGACTTTGAAACCTCTTCTTGCTTGATTTCCAACTTGACATTCCTTATAGACAACATTTATAGGCTTTGTAATCTTTGACAGATCTCGCATCTTGAACTAAATTTATTCTCACTAGGCTGTCAAAATTGATATGACACATTCTTCTATGCCATATCCAACTCTCATTGATTTGAGTCGTGAAACAATAACCATCAGCACCTTTGAGCTAATAGACCTTTCCATTTTTCCTTCTTCCAACAATAATCACATTTTCAGAGCCTTCTTTTTATCTCACAACCATCATCTTGGAACATAAGATTTTATCCTTTGCTAAAAAAAATTCCAACACTAAAGAGATTATTTTTTAAACCCTTAACATAAATAACATCATCAATGTTATTTTTTCCATCAAAACTGATTGAACCTTTTCCACATATCTTAGCAGGTGTGTCATCACCAAACCTAACAAGTCCTCCTTCATATTTTTTAAGTTTAACAAACTTACTCTTGTCATTGGTCATATGATTAGACCATCCACAATCAATGATCTAGTAGTTCTCCTATGTATCATGAAAAGAAGACACCAAAGTGCCTTCAATATTAGCACTTGCTTCTGGAGCACTTTCCTTCACACATCTCTCACAGTTAGCAAAATTAGTTTCATCTTGTAAATCCATGAACATGCATTCACCATCCTCATCATCCCCATAATTAGATTCATCATCAAATATATTGTCATCTTCTCTAACATAATAACTTTTCTCAATCATCTTACCTTTTATCTCCTTATTTTTGTCATCCAAACCTCTATTTGGAAATATTGAAGCATAATGACCTATCTTTTCATTACTAAAATGTTTGAAAGGAAACTTACCTCTGTATTTTCCAATACCCTTTTTCATTCTTCTCACAAAGTTAGCTTCCACATCATCAAGATCCTTTTGATCTAATTCCACAATCTTCTTGGTGCAGGAGCACCCAAGCACTTCATGAAAATTTTCAAGAGCCAGGAGGATGTAGGGGTCATGAATACTTTTCAAGGATCTCAGAACATCAATTATGACATATTGAAGCCCATAATGGCATTTGGCATGGATGAGAGTAATTGGAAGATCAAAAGTCCTAAGGGTCCTGATAAGGACCATAGGACCAAAAATGATTGTAAATGGACCAATAGTGTCCTAGGGGTTTAGAGAGTTATAAAATGATTTAATTATGTAAAATAAGGTTGGATGTTAAAGATTTAATATTTTTTAGGTTGTAGGAATCAATAAAATAAGAGTTGGAAAATTCAGATTTTCAAATTCCAACTTTGGTGAGACAGTGTGTTTTTGATGATTTAGCACTAATAATGTAATGAAACCAATTCTAATTGGTTGGAACAGTTGGGGGAAGGGTTTTTAAGGTTGGAAAAGTCATTTTTATTGGTTTTTGGCTGATATTCTAAGTGTTGTACGGACTGCTACAGAAAATCAATAAAAACTTCATTTTTTTTGCATTTTCTTGTGCTCATTTGATGATCTATTGATTTCTACTAAAGATAAGTTCCATTGGATTAAGTAGAGACTTGTATTTAAATTAATTTAACCTTTTTAATGCCCTAATATATGTTAGAAATCTGTTTCTTACATTATATTATTGACTGTCCTCAAGAAAGTGTATATTTTCACTATTTTTTGGTGGTTTTCATGGATGTTTGATCCATTTCATGAGGAAATGATGATATAACTTGTGAAATGGATCTATTATAACATTTATAATACAAATATAACAAGCTAATGTTCAAGGAAGATGAATTATAAGGTGTACACCGAGTTTTAGCAAGGAAAAGTGCATGAGGATGGGGGCTAAAGTATAGCAGTAGAAGATCTACCTTAATAAGGGGAAATTTTTTGAGTTTGTATTGATTTATTATGTTGATATAATGGTGAAAAGTCATAGAGAGGGTTATGGAAGTGTTTGGAAGGTGAGTAACTAAAAAGCCCTAGTTTTGAGGCAATTTATGGAGGGTTTTGTGTTTGAGCATATTAAGGGTGTCATAGAAGACTAAAATATTGAAAATCCTTGGTTTGGGAATGTTTTAAGAGACTTTTGAAAGTTTCATGGTCAGGGGTTGATTTTAGAGAGGGGTTGCTTTGAAAAAGAGGGCTAATTAGGCCTAGTTTTTGAGGAAACAACATATTTTGGTTGGTGTGCTCCAAAACAAGTGCCATCAAGAATCTATTATGTTGTGTAGCATCATAAACCACATATGGTTCAATCATTATTTTTGAGGGTCCTTTGGGAACATTGAGTGAAAATTCAAGAATCCATCGCTAGAGGCCTAGTTGGGCTAGAAGCCTAGTCAAGTTGCAAAAAGAGATTTGTGCTTAAGACAGAGGGTTGGGGATTTGTAAACATTCAAGACAAGTTTGTATGAGTCTATTATGATCACTCCTATGGTTTGGGTCCATAAGGAAGCATATAAGTTATAATTGAGCCATTGAGCCTTATTTCTATAAGGGTGTTTGAGAGTGCATTGTTGTGACCTTTGAAATCATTGTATTGTTTTCCTAAAGTTCCCATTCCCTCTACATCACTTCTCTAATTTTCCAACATTAAAATTAGTCTCAAATTTTGCATTACTTTTACAAAATTCTCTCATTTCAAAAGAAGTTAAAGAACCATACAATGGATCTCTAGTTTATTGGTTCAAATTTTGTAATTCCTCAATAGCAAAAACTTTAAATATAATATTTAAGAAGAGTTTTGAGTACCTTCTTCACCACTTCTTTTAGTTCTCCACCAAGACCTCTCATGTTGTTGACAACTTCATCCACCTTTTGTAAGTATCTTGTGATGATTTCATCTTCAGAAATTCATAGGGTCTCAAACATGATGTTCAAATTATGCATCTTAGCTTGCTTGACCTTATCATATCCTTCATAAATTCTTTCTAAATTTACCCAAATTTCTCTAGAAGTTTTTAGATTCATAAATTTCACCAATTCAAAATTAGCAAGATCACTTAAGAGAGCATACCTTACTTTACCATTATTTTCATAGTCCTTGATCTCGTCATCAATCTTCAAACCACTTGCAGGCATAGTATATCCAATCTCGATAGAATTCTAGGTTTCAAATCCAAGAGAAACTATAAAACCTTCCATCCTTGTCTTCCTAAATGCATAATCTGACCCAACAAACAAAGGAACATCTTTCTTTTGTGCCATCCCATATCTACCTCAAGTGGTTAATCTTTCTTCCAAGGAACCTTTCTCTAATACCAATTGTTGAATACATAAGACAATTGAGAGGAGGAGTGAATCAATTTACCTTAAAACTTCAAACCCTCATAAACATTCATATCCACGTTAATTTAATTAACCCTTAATAGAATGATTTATCATGAAAGAAGATAACAGAAACAAAACGAAGAAAACTTTATGCACAAGGAAACAACATATTTACTTGGAAATCCCAAGAAGGGAAAAACCACAATGAAAATTAGCTCACAATATAAAATAATATCAATACAAATTACAAAGGGCTCACTACCAAAGGGCTCACTTCTCAAAAGAAACAAAGGCTCACTGTCATAATAGAAAATAAGATAGAGAAGAAAGTTACAATGAGAAATCCATCTCAATGCAACAAAAAATCCCACCATAGCATCACCAACACATTTGCAATCTTACTAAAGATTGTAGAAACCTTTTTCTCACTACATCTAGTGATCTAACACATGAAAGATCAAGCTCCACTACACAAATTTATACCTCACAACTCTAAAATTTTCATCATTCGCATCACACACATCTATCTTATCATCTCTCAACACATATTTACACCATATTCAACTTTGAAAGCATTCTCCAAGGTTGGATATGCACCTCAATCATGCAAATTCAAATTAGGTTGACACCAAAACATTCCCACAGTGGAAATGAATGAAGGAGAGCCATAACACACCTTAGCTAAGACCTAAATCCACTC
The DNA here is from genome assembly GCA_007258455.2 of Sequoia sempervirens. Classification (NCBI taxonomy): domain Eukaryota; kingdom Viridiplantae; phylum Streptophyta; class Pinopsida; order Cupressales; family Cupressaceae; genus Sequoia; species Sequoia sempervirens. The sequence continues at coordinate 420,756,845 of VDFB02000003.1, read as the reverse complement.
ATACACACCACAACACACTTCCACAAACACTAAAGAAACTTTGCAATTAGTGTAAACACCCAAGGTTAGTCAAACCTATGTTAACACCATTAAAATTTAAGTACATGCTTCCTCAAATCCAAAGATGACTCATGGAATACACACCACACTTGAACACAATCTAGAATATTCCACAACCATCCTAGAAACTAACAAATTCCTTTACAAAAAAAATCACTTGAAGAATGTACACACCCAATACACAAATAATTATTTCATGCATTATAACTCAAGAAACCGACATCCAAAGAACCAACCATCAAAAAAAATAAACTAAAGAAAGATGCAAACACTATCAGCACCCTTCAAGATTTGCAAGACCTAAAACCACTCTGCAAAGAAATGAGGAGCAAAAAAATTTCTCCTAGACACCTCTGCAATACACAATTCACACACTAGTGAACATAACTTCCTTTGTGCAATGATCCAGCACACCAAATTTTGGATGCAATACCTCTGAACACCTCTAATCAATGTATCCAAAAGTGTTGGAACAAAAAAATCTACTGAGATGGGGGATGAAACAATAGATCTTAAAACTTATCCCTTAAAACCTTTTTTGTAGACTAACTTCTTTAAGCCCTTAATCAACACTGCAGATTAATTCCTTTTATTACTTTATGCATATTTACTAAACTAGAAAAAAAGATAAACATGCACACACACAAATTCCCATAACACATGATGTATGTGGAAAACCCATGAGAGGAAAAACCATGGTGACAAAGGTTTCTTGAATCTACTACTCAAATCCAACATCATAAATAAGTCTTATGTTACAATATTTTAGGGCACCAACTCAATGAAGCACCAACTTCAAGGAGACATCAATCCCATACTCTGAGCACCAACTCAGTCATCTGATGGCACCAACCAATCAGATTTACATTGACAAATATATTTTATTTACAATTCTATGTTGCAACTTACTTTGCAATTGCACAATACTTTGTTGCAATCTCTACAATTTACTCTCTATTGTTGATGTTGCAATCTCACCAAAACATCCCTCTACTTTGCACTCTATTCTCCTCTACACTTAGAACAATATTTGTTCTATATTTTTGAATATTAACCCAAATCAGAATCTATATTTTGTTTGCGTTCTACTCATTCAGATTGTGCATACTCTGTCATTTGCACTACTCTCTCATCACACTTCCTCTACTGCATACTCAGCAATACATAACTTTGTTTAGCTCTTTTTTCCACTGTGGAATATTCTCTCGCACCCACATCACTTGTAAACCCAACACATAGACAATATTCTAATTTCCTTATTTTTCTTTTCTCCACTAATTTGCAATTACTACCTCGATATTCTCACACATGATCATATCATCTTGAATCCTCTGTTAGGGTTTCTTTGAACCTATTATATTCTCTAGCAAGCTTCCAGTGCATCAAGCCATACACACTCTATGCAAATTCGTTGAATCTGCTAAACCAAACAATCTACAAAACCCTAAACCTAGAATACATTAAATGCATTCTCTTGACTATGTGATCTGATTCTGATCTTGATCACCTATTAGGGTTTCCCAAAATCCTTCATTACAAAACCTCTACATTGAGCCTCACAACATTTAATTTAAATACAAAGAAATTTTCCCCCATTCTCTCTCTATTAAACCCTAGAATTGAATTTTTCATTTAATGTGTTCTTTGTTTATTCGATTTGATCTAATCTTCATCATCTTAGTAATCTGTGTTGTCACTTAGTAGATCAAATCTTAACCAAAAATGGTCATAGGTGCAGTTGGACAAATAAATTCTTTCCTATATCTAGGTTACCAATTAAAACCCTGTTTACATTGACCTAATTGTTTGAAGCCTTCACTTCAAATTCTTACCATTGATCTTTATTCTTCATATGATGACCGTATGATCTTCATTTATCTCGGCATCTTTAGAACACTATCATTAGATTTGATCACTTTAAATCTCCATTGCAAATCTTGAATTCCTGACATATCACTCATTGCTATTCTCTATCTATCATTCAATTCACAACAGTGATGTGAATTGATGCAACAATCATTGTTAGATCAATTTCCAACCAATTTGAATCATCCCCCACTATATCGTTGGCAAAGGACATGGTTCCAAAAAATCCTAGTAGGCTAGCGGGATGCTACCACCTATTTACCTTTGACATCACCTTATCAGCATGTCAAAGAGACCAATCATTTTGTCCTACTGATATCCATCTTTCTCCTCAATGAAGTGATCTTACCATCTAATCATCACCAACTCAATCACAACCATTGATTAGGTTCATCATTGATGCAATCATTTATTGTCACCTGTCAACATGAAATCACCTTCCTTCATCACCTTTCACTTAATATGGCCCCACCAGACTTACTACATGAACACCATCTGATCTCCACCATTGATCAAGCTATCATTTCCATGTCAAAGGGACATTAAAACTACTCACTCTAATATTATGGTGTCTCTTTGATATATCTTGCAACTTCGATCACCACTATCCAATCTCCAAGGCTTGATAATAGCCATTGTTATTTACTGCAATACCACCAACACCAACTTGAATAGTCGCGGTGTTGCACTTAACCTTCATCACTCTACCAGTTACCGTCATACCATATGATACCGCTTTACTACCATCCATCCAAATGGCCATTATGATGTAACAGGTCAATGTTATACCACAAACCCCCTCATGAACCATCGTGAGATTGTAGGTTCTATACCGCCATACCGCAGATCCCCTCACAAAATTTTGTGGGGTTGTAGGTTCTATATCACCATATTGCAAACCCCCCTCATGGACTATCATAGGGTTATAGGTTCTATACCACCATATTGCAAATCCCCTCATGGTTTGTCGTGGGGTTGTGGGTTCTATACCACCATATCGAAAATCCCCTCATGAGCTATCATAGGGTTGCAGGTCCTATACTGCCATACTACAAATCTTCTTCACGAACTATCATAGGATTGTGGCTTGCTCCCACCTATCCTTCTATTAGTTGTCATAAATTGGGGATCCCTCATTATTCATGCCAAACCAACAAACATGTCTTCAAAATCTGACTCACGATGCCCAAATCCTCTTCTAGGTTCGGAGAACTTCCATACTCATTCCTTCAAACACAAAGGTAAGATGTGTACATGAAGTCTGAAGTCTGAAATATAGACTTAGTGTATTTTACTTCATCTCTCTGAGGGACTCAATAAGAGGTATAACTAAGGCTCAATGTCTGAAACCTTGGAGGAATAGCTAAAAATGACTAACTCCAAACACTTTCCTTCTTCAAAAAGTGATACACTATAAGCCCAAGGTCTGTGACCTGAACTTCTACAATCTCTTCAACACTTGCACAACTACTTCAAATGACCTTCCTAAGTTAGTCCATTGACATCAACCAACACCACATGCTTCTAGAATTCACTACTCTCACAATGTCCTTTGAGCTCTATTTCATTTAGGTGCATCACCAATCACACAACTGATCTATCATCATGCCAACATCTCCCTTGTATGATTAATTCCATCTTTCCTCTAATACTCTTTTGACATTAATGACACTTTTACATTCATGCCATCTTACTTACTAATAGGATCAGTTCCATCTCTCTAATTCCCAATTGAAATCAATGACAACAATATGCCAACAATCTCCCCATTTTTCATTCATGGAAAAACTAAATGCTCAAACTTCTAATGGTATGATACCAATTGTGGATAACATCTAAGCTCTCAACACTCCCCCTTTGACATTCCTTCTCCTCTACATACTTTTCTCATGCTCCTACTTTGAGCATTTTCTAAAATCTCTCCCCCTTTGACATCAATGGCAAAGGGTCACACCCCTGAACTTCTTGTCTCAGGTCACCATTTTGTTGCATCTCCTACTTCTCCTTAGCAATAAAAAAAATTACTTTTCTCTCCCTTTGATTGATACCAATTAATTCTCTCATATGAATTGTTACTCTCATTCTTTGACTGTAATGGAAAAACCATATGGTCCAACCACTCTATACCAATTAATAATATTTTATACCAGTTGAAGTTTCATTACATGCTTTGAGCCAATTAGGTCTAATACCAATTATAGATGTTCAAATTCATGCTTTGAACCAATTGATATTCTAGACTGCAATGTATCAAGTATAACATTGATTTGATACCAATAGCAGCTCCCCCTTATACATTGTGTTATTTTCTCTTCTTGTGTACCTAAGAACTTACACAGTTGCCTTCTCCTTTAGCTATAGATGTTCTTCCTCTTTGACAAGCCTTACAAAGAGAAAGAAATAACCATTAATCTGCAACCATCAAATGTTAGAAATATGTAAACCTTATTTTACCTAAATTGATCTCCTTTTCACTTATGGGGATGAATATGATACCAATTAAGCTACCCCTGGACTCATTCCCTGTCACTAATATTTAGTGATGTAAGATAGAAGCAACCACATTTGGTGCTTCTTGATGACCTTTTACTCTCTGCACCTTCTTTGACTTCTTTTTTGTCTTTTCAACCTTCTTCTCAAGAATGTGTGAACCATTTTCCACTTTGGGAGACATTCTTTCTTTCATAATGTTCTATTGGTATTACATAGTTTTATCTACAACTCTTAGCTATGTGACCAAGATTATTACAATTGTAGTACATTATACTCATACTCATTACAGAAGCAAATGAATTTATATTCACATATTTTCTGCTCCTTCTAGGTGCAACTCTAAATTCTCTAGCCCTATGACCAAACTGATTATAGATATAACAATATCCATAAAATCATGAGGAGTACCTAGTCATATTTTTTCTTTGTGTCAAATGAGGTGGTTTTCTTTGCTTTATTTTCTTCATGTATCTCATCCTTGAGAATCTTTCTTTATCATCTCCCTTCATATGTTGCTTCTTCAAATTTTTCAAGAACTAATTTCTCATCCTTCTTATCTATTGTGGTCATCTTCTTTTGATAGTCAAGAACTGAATGGTTGTTCTTCCTCTTGTCTGCAGTAGGTCTCTTTTCTTCTTCAACTTTCATCTTACTTTTCTTCTTTATATTTCTTCACTTGAGCAGTTCCTTTTTCTAATCTTCCATCTACTGAGGCATTTTCCTTGGAACAACTCATGTAGTTTTTCTCTTCCTTAGCACAACATTTTTCTTCTACTCTAAATCTATCAAATAATCTTGTAGAAGTAGAAAGAATCTTCCCTTTCTCACAACCAATTCCAATCTTAACTCTTGGTCTTGATCTTTTTCTTAATGGATTTTGTGATCTGGTCAACTCATCTAGCATCTTAGAGCCACCTTTCAATTTCAAGACTTTATCAATCTATTCTTTAACATCTCTTAACTCCTTTCTTAGAGAAACTATCTCTCCTTCCAACTTCATGCATTCATTTGATTTAGACTATAGTTCATATTTAACTACATCTTCTACTCTCTTTTCTTCTTCCACTTATGTCTTCAAGATGATCACCATTTGATTAGATTCTTCAAGACTCTTGGTCAACTTATCAATCTCCTCTTGTGCATGCATTTTATTTTCTTCATTTTCTTTCATCAACCTTTTAATCTCATCTTAAGCACATATGTGTTTACCTTCAAGGTCCACTTTTTCTTTTTCTTTAGAGGTTTTAGCTTCTCTCTTTTTACTAAATCTTTCAACTTCTTCATCAGAAGTTGTTCCAAAATCCATGGATAGAGATTCATTTGCCTCAATCTCATAGGAACTTTCATGTCTATCATTTGAGCTTCCAAAAACATCTAATAACCTATTTTCTTTTCTTGTGTGAAGATTCATCTTATCCATTTACTTACTACTATTTCCTTGCTTAGATTTATACTCTTCATCATGAATGCATATAGAAGCAAGATAATTAGTTTTACCTCTAAATTTTCTAGATCCTCTCCTTAGTCTTCTGATGAAATTAGCTTCCTCTTTATCAACCTTCTCAAATCCAGATGTAGATGCTTCTTCCTCTTCCCTTTTGGCTGCAACATCTCTCATGGATGTGTTTGTAGTCCTCTTATCTTCACTTGTCTTCATAATTACATAATCACCTCCACATGTTTGAATTTTGGACTGCGCAATATTTCCATCTCCTTCATACATCTTATTCAACTCGTTTCATCTATCATGTTCACTTTGAAAGTGCATGACTTTGGTAGCCACGGATTTTGGCAATCTTATCAGAATAGAAAAAATTTCCCTAGCATTGTCTTCATAAGTCTTCCTTCCAGTAGTATCAGTGGGAAGATTAGCAAGTTCCTTGTATCCCTTCTCAACTAAAATTCACACATCAGACCCTAATGATTTCAAATATGCTTTCATTTTACTGCTCCAAAACTTATAGTTTGATCCATCAAAGAGAGTTACTTCTTCTGCAGATGAGAATTTTTGATTAGCCATTTTTTGTTCACTCCACTAGAATCTGCCCAAGTTGTTTAAGCTTCTCCTAGGGAACCTAGGGATTTGATATAAATTGTTGGAACACAAAAATCTATTGCGAGGGGGAGTGAATCAATAGATCTTAAAACTTAGCCCTTAAAACCTTTTGTGCAAACTAACTTCTTTAAGCCCTTAATCAACACTGTAGATTAATTCATTTTAGTACTTTATGTAGATTTACTAAACTAGCAGAAAGATAAACATGCACACACACAAATTCCCATAACACATGATGTACATAGAAAATCCAAGATGAGAAAACCCACAGTGACAAAGGTCGCTTGAGTCTACTACTCAAATCCATCATCACAAATAAGTCTTATGTTATAATATTTTAGGGCACCAACCCAAGGAAGCACCAACTCCCTGATTTAGGAGCACTAACTCCAAGGAGACACTAATCCCCTACTCTAAGCACCAACTCAGTTATTTGATGGCACCAACCAATCATATTTACATTGATAAATATATTTTGTTTACAATTCTATGTTGCAAATTACTTTGCAATTGCACAATACTTTGTTGCAATATTTGCAACTTACTCTCTATTGTTGATGTTGAAATATTAGCAACACATCCCTCTACTCTGCACTCTCTTCTCCTATACACTTAGAACAATATTTGTTCTATCTCTTTGAATATTAACCCAGATCTGAATCTTTGTTTTGTTTGGGTTCTACTCATTCAGATTGTGCATACTTTATCTACTACACTACTCTCTCATCACACTTCCTCTAATGCATACTCAGTAATACATAACTTTGTTTAGCTCTTTCTACCACTGCAAACTATTCTTTCTCACACCCACATCACTTGTAGACCCAACACTTGAACAATATTTTGATTGCCTTCTTTTTCTTTTCTCCACCAATCTATAATTAGTGCCTCAAAATTCTCATGCATGATTAGATCATCTTGAATCTGAGCTATAGGGTTTCCTTCACCTATTTTCTTCTCCAACAAGCTACTAGTGCATTGAGCCACACACACTCTATGTAGATTCACTGAATTTTCTAAACTAGATAATCTACAAAACCCTAAACCTAGAATACATTAGATGCATTCTCTTGACTATGTGATTTGATTCTGATCTTGATCACCTATTAGGGTTTTCCAGAAACCTTCATTACACAACCTCTACATCGAGCCTCACAACATTTAATTCAAATATAGAGAATTTTTCCCTCATTCACTCTATCAAACCCTAGAATGGGATTTTCATTTGATGTGTTCTCTATTTATTCGATCTGGTCTAATCTTCATCGTCCTTAGAAATCTATGGTACTGCTTAGAAAATCAAATATTAACCAACAATGGTCACAAGTGTAGTTGGACCAATAAATTCTTTCCTCTGTGTTGGTTATCAGTCAAAACCCTGTTTACACTGACTTAGATGCTTGAAGCCTTCACCTTCAAATTATGACCATTGATCTCTATTCTTTGTGCCACAATCCTATGATCTTCATTCATCTCGACATCTTTAGAACACCACTGTTAGATTTGATCACTTTAAATATCCATCACAAATCTCTAATGCCTGACCAATCGCTCATCGCTATTCTCTATCTATTGTTCAATTCACAACAGTGATCATGTGAATTGATGCAACGATCATCGTTAGATCAATAGCTAACCAATTTGCATCATCCCCCACTATATTGCTGGAAAAGGATACAAGCCCACATAATCCTAGCAGCCTGGCAGGATATTTCCACCTATTTACCTTTGATGTCACCTTATCGACATGTCAAAGAGACCAATCATTTTTTCCTGTCAATATTCATCTTTCTCCCTGATGAAGTGATCTTATCGTCTTATCATCACCAGGTCAATAACAACCATTGATTAGGTTCATCATTGATGCAATCATTTTCTACCACCTGTCAATGTGACATCACCTTCCTTCATCACCTTTCACTTAATCTGATCCCACTAGACTCACCGTGAACACTATCCAATCTCCAAGCCCTGATCTCCACCATTGATCGAGTTGTCATTTCCATGTCGAAGGGACACTAAAACTACTCACTCCAATTTTGTGTTGTCTCTTCGATATATCTTGCATCTTCAATCACCACCATCCAATCTCCAAGGCTTGATCACATCCATTGATCTTTATTGTAATATCGTCGACACCAACTTGAACACTCGTGATGTTGCACTTAACCTTCATCACTCTGCCAATTACCATCATACCGCACAATAATTCTTTACTTCCATCCATCCAAATGACCATTGCAATGTCATGGGTCACCGCTATACTGCAAACCCCCCTCATGGACTATCGTATGATTGCAGGTTCTATATCACCATACCATAGACCGCCCTCACAAACTATCACAGGGTGGCAGGTTCTATACCACCATACCACAAACCCCCTTCACATATTGTCATGGGGTTGCAGATTCTATACCGCCATACTACAAATCCCCTCATGGGTTGTCATGGGGTTATGGGTTCTATACCGCCATACTATAGATCCCCTCACGAGTTGTCAAAAGGTTGAAAGTTTTATACCACCATACCAAATATCTTCTTCACGAACTATCATGGGGATGTGAGTTTCTACCACCTCTCCTTCTATTAGTTGTCATAGATTTGGGATCCCTCATTCTTCATGCCAAAACAAAAAACATTCCTTCAAACTCTAACGTGCGATGCCTAAATCCTCATCGAGGTTCATATAACTTCCATACCCATTCCTTTTAATACAAAGGTAAGATGTATACATGAAGTCTGAAGTCTGAAATACACTAGACTTATCATATTTTACTTCATCTCTCTAAGGGACATGATAAGAGGTATGACTGAGGCCTGATGTCCAAAAGCTTGGAGGCATAGTCAAAAATGACTAACTCCAAACACCTTCCTTCTTTAGAAAGCAATATATTGTAAGCTTGAGGTCTAAGACCCGAACTTCTGCAATCTCTTCAACACTTGTACAACTACTTCAAACGACGTTCTTGATTCAATCCATTGACATCAACCAATATCACATGCTTCTAGAAAGGTTCACTACTCTCAAAACATCCTTTGAGCTCTATGTCATTCAGGCACACCACTGATCACACAACTAATCTATCATCATTCCAACATCTCCTTTGCATGAACAATTCCATCTTGCCTCTAATACTCTTTTGACATCAATGACACTTCTACATTAATGCAAAGTTCCTTACTACCAGGACCAGTTCCATCTCTCCTTGAATCCCCATTTGACATCAATGACAAAAATATGCCAACAACAAGTGGATCTTCAACATAGAAGAAATGTGGAGTCAAACCAGAATGCTACTATGCAACACAAAACATAGTTGCAAGGCATTGTTTCTTCTTTTTACTCAAATTCTCTCAAAAGCACTTGGAAACCAAGCACCAAAGACACATCCTCAACATCTTTAGCACTTCCTCATCACCACCAAGCCAACTACAACATAGCAACTCAACTATACATCCATAGGTAGAAGCTTATCAAAGCAACACTAGAGGTTGACACCATTAGTTTACTAATATGACAACATAATGAAACTAATCAAAGCATCATCAAAGATAACATCAACTCTACCAATTGCTCACACTTTAGCAAAAATCTCCTTCTCATATATTTGATACCAATGACAACACATACACTTGTTGACATCAATGAAAACACCAACTCCACATACTTGCAATATTTAGAACAAGTTAAATGTTGGAATCAAGGAACAGTGAGAGGGGGGGTGAATCAGTGTTCTACAAAATTTAACTTTATTAATATGATCTTTAAACCACTTACATCATTGAACCAAAATAAAGATGAAAGCACATAAAGCAATCATCCACAACACCATAACACAAGGAATTTTACATGGAAACCTTGTTATGGGAAAAACCACGGTGGAGGTCAATCCACAATTTGAGTACTCAAATATAAGTGTTTTACAAATGGGAAATGCACATGAATTTAGGCACACTGCCTAGAGCTCACTACTCAGATACAATAAGAAGACTCGCTATCTTATAGAGGATTTGAATTCATCCAGAAGATTTGAACTAAGAGAATAGCATCTGCTAATACCTGATTACAGTTCTAGTTAAGCTCATCAGTCCCATTCTTGACCTGCTTGTCTAATTCTGCTCTTTTGCTCCATCTGCTTTCATTCGCATCACAAATAATTTTATGCACAAGAGAAACAATGCATAATTTCACTATGATCCTTCTAAAAATTTTAACATACATCAACACACTTAGTTCATACACAAAATGATATAAATGATCACTTATATATATTTGCAACAAAATATTTAATCGCTACAAGTCGACTCCAACAAAATATAAAATATTTTCCAACCATCAGCCCAAATCTCAAATAATTTACAATGTGCATCAAACAAAGTTGGCCACAACATAGTGAGGACCCAAAACAAAATCCTCGAACATGAAAATACTTCAAACAATTTTTCCTCAAAAATCTGCAACACGCTACATTCATTAAGTCTGCCTTCTAGCATTGTTATATATAAAATCAATTAACCGAATCTCCTAACTTGTACACCAATTGATGTGATGGAAAAAAACTCAAGAATAAGATATTCCAGATACCCAATGACCTTCCCTGAGATCCACAACTCAAACTAATAATCTGGTAATGCATATGGATCAACAAACTTAACTTAAATCGGATACCCTATTCTTCACTTTGTCTTCCAATATGGACAAGTACTGAAGTGTGGACCAGATCAATGACTTAGGTTGCCATCAATGAGAACACCAGAATCCATATGCCAACAATCTCCTCCTTTAGAATTGATGGCAACACTTAGTGAAAAATGACTAAGTGTCATAACCAACATACTGCAATCCTTCAAGACTTCAAAAAGTCATAGCTGACACAACTCCCCCTGAATTTGATAAGGAACATTTCACTGCTCTCCCTCCCCCTTTGACATCAATGAAAAACAAAAATAAAAATTCCTATAGTAATCCCTTTTGGAGTGTAACCAAGAACTTACTTATTCAAAAATTGGTTCAAATTTTTTGAAGAAATACAACTGCTACTTGTGTTAGAAGATTATTGTGTATTTGTCCTTCATCTCCGAAAGAAGCTTCTTCCATGCTTCTACTGCAATCCCGGTGATTATGATCATGCTATTGTTTTCAAATATTAGGTTGATAATCTTGATGAGGGATTTTGAAATGGTGATGGCTTCTTCTAATATCTCTCATTTCCTCAATATCTCAATCAACTGTTCCATTCTACATTCTGCTATGTCCTTCACTTTCCAAAAGGTGTCAACAATCCTGTTTTTGGTGTTTTGAACATTTGTATGCTATATCTGTAACTCTTGAATCCTTTTCTTAATTGCACCATCATGATCCTGAAAGATGTTAAAATCTTGTCCAATACTATTCAGCTCTATTTCAATTTGTTCCAACTTTTCCTTGTACTTGTCAATTGCATGAGGCCATCAAAGATAGTAGTTATAGATGTTGTTTGTTGTGTTTATGCATTTCCTTAGTTGATTCATGTGCCCTTTTAGCTTGGTGAGTGATAATCTCTACTGCTTCCTCAGGTGTAGAATTACTTCTTCTTCTACCTTGTTCTGAGACTCAGAGTTGATGATTTCCTTGATGCATTCAATCATCTCTTCTGGCAACATGTTTTGTAAATTCTCTAATTTAATATGGTTGTGCACAAGATGAGAACTTAGTATGTTTAAAATCATGTCCTGCTCATATGAAGGTCTAAGAGACCATATATTTCCAATTTTCTACGTTCCATCTTCCTCATGAATAAGCTGCAATATCTCTTCTTTGGTTAATTCACCTTCTTCTTTACTTTCTTCTATCATTTCCTTTTCTTGTTCCGGTTCGGCTATTTCCAATTCTTTAGTTTCCTAATCAGATTCCTCATCTGGTGTATCCACAATCACCTGTTCTTTTCCTTTCCCTTCAACTCTTGGAGTCTTGCATGTTGGTGGAGTATAGACAGTAATTTCTTTTGGTCTTTTCTTCTTCCTCTCCATCTCACTGGAGGAGGAACCAACTTCAAGTGCCCTTACTGGAAGGGGAATACCAATTGATCCAAACTTCCCTAAAAGGGTAATTTATAATCTTTGTCAATTGTACATTCTCCATCAATTGATCTTTCAATAATCCACAAAGGTCAAAATCCTGATCTTCCATTATCATCTTGTGTGAAATGTAAACAACACCAGCCGAAGTTTCACCTTCTATGTTTCTGAAAATGACTTTGTAGGATACTCCATGCACAATGTACCTTGTCACTGAGTCTCTAATTGTTGAGATTATTAATGCCCTTTGATCTCCAATTACTCTAGTTAGGGTTTCAACATCTTTATTTTGGATTGACTTCTTTCTTGGCACATCCCCAATTTTGCATAATCCAGTTACAGTTCCAATCACTTCTTTTGAGATATGGTAGGGTTTATCTAGAGTTAGAATATCATCATTCAATTTTTCCAAAATAAACTCAATGATTTATGTTCTCTTGAAATAGGGGAATTCACTCTAACTATCCAAGTTTTTGTGTTTTGCTTCTTTCAACCATTTCAATTCATCGAGCGACAACATGTTTCTTACAACTCTAATCTTCTCACTATTGTACTCATCTAGGTTTATCATTCCTTTGATTTTTTCCATTTTACCTTTTGTACTCATGTCTTGATTCTACCAAAGAAGTTCTTCAACCGCACACCAAATTAAATAGAAATTTCTCAATACAACTGAAGTACCTAATGGATTAGGATTTTCCCGCTGAATTATCTTCACGCTTTTAAAATTCTATTGTAGAGTGCTCTCCTTCTTTTCTTCAATATAAAGTGGCAAATGAGGGTTCCAACTTTCTTTTTATAACTCGTACACCTAACCTTTTGTTGTATTAAATTATTTTTCCCTAGGTGTTCCGGATACCCTATTTTCTCAGTCAGTAAGAGAAAAATTCTTCTACGGACCTTCAATTGCTTGGATTTCTATACGAGTATTTTCCAATGCATCTATAAATCATTAATACAAATGTTGACAATCTACCACATTTTAGCACCAACTACTAATAGGGGGAAAATGATTTTCTTGAAAAACTCCCCCTAGGCCAATGGCCTAAGATCAATTCTCGAAGGAATTACCAGCACTAGATTCTAGTACAGAACCATTTCCTACATCAAACTTGCTCTTTCTTACCCATGTCTTCTTCATATGATCTTTTATTTCATCCACAATCACTTTCCCTTTTCCTTTATCATATTTCTGCATATTTGTTCCTTTGTATGTCAGACTTCTTCTATCCATATTTTTGTTTTTGCAAAATCTTGCAATGTGACTGTATTTGTTGCGATTGTAACACACAACATTTCCTTGTCCAGAATGGTCATTCCATTGATTTCTTCTTGACTTGCAATGGTTAGCAATATGCCCAAATCTTCCATAGGTATAACATTTAACATTCTTTCTATTGATAGAGTTGTTTGACATATTTATGCATTCAATTGACTTATGACCAAACTTATTGCAATTGAAACACTGACCAGAGAATGATGGATCACTTGATTTCATTTTACTTCTACATTGAGCAGCCATATGACCAAAATTATTGCAAGAAAAATAGTATCCATTAAATTTTTAAGCATTAGGTTGTCTTACCGGATGCCTTTTTTCTTTGTTCATCTAATTTCCTTGCCTGAAATTCCTTTGACTAGATTTGGAACTTTCTCCTTTCTCATATCCAAGACCTCTCTTGTCATTTCCATTCTTCTGACCTTGAGTCAGCTCATCAAGCTTAACTGAGCTAATCTTGAACTTCTCCTTGTATTCATTTGCAGTAGCAAGTTCATCCCTGAGAATAACAATATGTCTTTCAAGCTCTTCTTCATTGTTTTTAGATTATTGCAGTTCAATTTCCAATTGAATGAATCCTCCATTAACTATGTTGCATTCATTAGATCTTTCTTTTAAGGACTGAGAAAGATTCTTCGAGCATTCTTCTTTCTCTCTTCAATCTCCTTAGTCAGCTTCATCACCATAGATTCCATCTCGTGCTTTAGGCTAGCATTATCTCTGGAAAGCTTTTCACATTCTTTAGTTATTTCCTTCAAGGTTTGATTTAGGTGAACATCATCCATGCTTTTTCTCTCTTTATGCTTAATCTAATCACAAAGATCCTTTCTCTTCTCCCTAGACTTAATAATCTGATCCCTTAATGTCTGAAAGAATTTCCCAACATCCTTAAGACTTGCTTTCAATTCCCAGACTTATTGCTTTGGACTAATCAAGATCATCAAGTTTCACCAAAAGCTATTTTTGAAGACTACCAGAGTCCATTCCTAAACCATTGAGTTTTGGCTCTTATGGGCTACTCTTGCTCTTCTAGGGTTTTTCACCTAAAAGGAGAGAGATAGGAGCAAAAATGCTAATGGTTCACTCAAATTATGTTATGTGCAATGTTTTCTAATGTAAATGAAGTTAACTAAATGCAATTGAATGATATAAATGGATGAAAACGAATAAAAAAATAGGATTTACAGTATGTTTGAAAACATGTTGTGATATATGAAAAGCATGAAAGAATGAACAAAATGCAAATTAACCTAAACAGAAAGTTGTTTCTCAGAATGTGTGCACTTGGAAAACTGTAGATGACTAGAAAAAAATCTGGAAAACTGATGAAACTTGAATTTAGGCTAACTGGGACTCATTTGCCACCTTGAGCGAATCAATCCCAAATTAGGAATTTTCTGCATAGAATCTATTTTCTGATAGTCGAGAACCTAGATCTGAATCTAACTCATTTTTTCACCTTAGGAGGGACTCATTCACCAAGCATGGTGAATTATTCCACCTTGGAATTTCTACAACTTCAAAATTATGTTCTGTACCTTGACACTTGCACAGTAATTTCTGATAGATACCTGATCTCGAATCTCAGAAAATTCCTACAAAATAGCTTAAAAGTGTTAGTCTAAAGGGAGTTTTTCCTTGTTCAAACCCCTAGTTGGGTAATTAAACCTTCAATAGAGAAAAATCTGAGTAAACCCTAGCCTTAGATGTGTTAAAGACTAGGAAGAGCTGAAATATAACAATGATCCTATTCTATTGCTCTAGAATAAGACATGCAAGAATTATCTATATGATGCAAGATCTCAACCATAGAAACCTTACAACACATGAAAAATAGGAATGAAATGACATGCAAATGATAAAAAAATAAAATGCAAACCTTAATCTGAAGATAGAATGAAAATAGAAGATGGAATCAATAGGAAACCAAGTCCTTAGGCATGATTTGGTGGCTAGTTGCACCTCTTCACCCTAGATTTCTTCATGATTCACCATAGGCATTCATCATCAACCCTTTTCAATGTTGGATCTTGAAAATAAAAGTGAGCTTCAAGACCTACAAAAACCCTAGTTTGCTACCCTAAAACTTCAACTTTTGCTAATGAAACTTGTTGTGAAAGACTTGACTTTAAAATTTGCTTTGTGAAAATGACTAAGAGATGAAGAGATATGAAATGTATTGTGTAAAATGACTTAAAATGAGTATTTATAATCAACAACACCTTATTTTCACATTAATTAGACCTAAGAGGCCGACATTCACCAAAAATAAAAAGTTAAATTGATTAAATTCTCGCTTGAATTTTCCCTTAAAGGGGAATGGTGAATGGGTCCCACCATAGGGGACTCATTCAAGGGGACTCATTCGCCCAAGGTGGCGAATGGGTCCCACCATAGGGGACTCATTCACCCAATGGGTCCCACCATATGGGACTCATTCACCCAAGGTGGCGAATGGTTCCCACCAGAGGGGACTCATTCACCCAAGGTGGTGAATGGGTCCCACTACTGTTGTTTGAAGGTGGGTTGTCGGGGTATGATGTAATTAAATTATTTTTATGTGATTTCTCAGGTAAAACGGGCCTCTAGATCAAAATTAATGGGTCTAAGGGGCCTATAAATGTTGTTTTAAAGGGAAATGATGTGAAGGGACTCAAAAGTGGGTCTAATTATGCATGAAATTGTCTCTTTTCTCAAGAGTATCCAATTTTCTACAACACATTTATCCCCCACTTTAGCACCCATATGAATCTATGTGCATATGTAAGCTAAAGGACTCTAAATGATGCACCTTACTACATAAAAGGATACATATTCAAAAAGATGGGAGAACAAAGCCCCTAGTGTATTCATTTGCAAAACCGTAGCATTAGGAACTGCATCCCGCAACACACATTCATTAATTTCCCAAAATCCTTTTATCTAACTCTTAGGAATCCAATTCAAGGGTAGATGTATGCCCCCCCTTGATTCTACTTGCTTTATGGAGGTGGAATCAAGGTAGCACTCTAGCCATGTCGAATAAGAAACATCATATTGTAGAGAATTTCCAAGTACCATGCCGCATAACAATAGAAAAATGATGTCAGGTGCAGAATCACGATTCCAATGCATCAAATGGTGTCAAAAATGGATTACCCGAGCACCTATTATGGTGATTTGAAGGAGATATACTTTATGAATTCTTTAAAAGACAATAACCGTATGGTAATGTGTAAAAGTAAAAAGAGATGAAAAGTGATTAAAGGAGGAGGAGAAAATAATTTGTCACTTACTATTCATTTTGCCTTCGTGTATCTTGAGAGTGATGAGTGAGAGAAGAATATGTTGAGCAGATGGGATTACACACCTTCATGGCTGGATGATCTTTGGGAGCAAGTGGCACACGGCAAGCTGTATCATGAGGTGACTCAATTTTGCAACTTTTTCCTTGTGATTTTATAATGATTTAATGATTTTTATGCATGGATAGGTTAATTTAGGGTTCTTGGAAAAAAGTTCGCAAAGTTTCCCCTTTTTTTGCAAAGTGTCCCATTTGTTTGCAGAGTGTCTCTTTTGTTCACAAAGTGCCTCATTTCTATGCAAAGTGTCTTGTCTCTTTGTGAAGTGTCCCTGTTTCTTTGTGAAATGTCCATAAAGGGTTCTAAAGTGTTTAGGGCCATTAGATAATCACACTAGATGGACTTTAGCACACTTGCTTGATGAAAATTTTGAAAATTGGAGATATTGGATGAAGTTTAGAGTATTTGGTGATAATTTTGATAGGTCCCCACCCAGTCACGGCAATAGCTAGGGGGAAGATAGTTGACATTTCTAAGAGATCATGCACTAGCACTATCAGTGGCAGAGGTAGATCATTTATAGTTAGTGGGTATCTATTGGGCATATCTTATGCCACCTATGAGATACCATGACACCATGCTTATGGCTCTATGCGAGCGGTGGGATGCAGATACTTGTACCTTTCATCTTCCCACCAGGGAAATGACGATCACTCTCAAGGACATACACCACATTCTTTGAGTTCCCATTCAGGGAGAGCAAGTATATTTCCAGGGGGTCGATCATTCTAGGAGAAGAAGAGAGATATGCAGTATTTTTTAGATGGACTTGTACATGATGAGAGGGTTAGAGCACGGATCGAGCTTCCTATGTTGTTGTATTCATGAGCTCTTGTGGCTAGATGGATTATGATGCATATAGTGGCCCTGGTTCTCAATCTAGATGGACGAGCGACACACTTGGATGGGGGATTGGTACACCTGATATGAGGCATGTATGAGCAGAGGATAGTCCATGCTTGGGGCTGTTGCATTCTAGCACATTTGTATTATGATCTTGGTCGATTTGTATTTTGAGAGATCGACAGTATGGTCCATTGTACGCTTCTATAGGTGTGGTGCCTTGAGCATATTACATGTACTAGGCCTATCGGATAACCTTGTACTATAGCAGCATGATACCCATGAGCATTCGACTATCCTTTGTGATAGTTATGGCAGTATGAGGATTTACATTTTTGGAGGGTGAGATTCGATCGGCTGGAGGAGGATGAGATCCTATTGAGGCCTTATCTACTCACTCTACAGTGGCTAGACCCCATCAAACAATTATGGAGGATGCATATGGATAGGTATCTAGCAAGGAGGCATGACTACGTCGTATGACCATTCTATTATGGGCAAGTAATGTGACAGTTTGGACAGGTGCATACAACATTGAGGGAATGCACCTTCATTAGACGACCAGTGTGGAGCTCCCGAAGGCCAGGTGATACTATTTCGATGACGATAGATCATGTACGGGAGAGTGATTCTGATGATTCAGATCACGACTAGCCACCAATCTTTGATGTTGATGATGTCGGTAGCACAAATGAGTATGAGGAGTGGTGATCATATGCATGACCAACCCATTTTTTCTGCATGGATTTCCCTATAGGTGATGCAGAGCTAGCAGCAGATGAGGGTGATGAGCCAGAGGAGAGAGCAGAGCAGGTACAGTACAGGCTAGCAGATATTTTTACAGATGTTATAGATGAGGAGTACCAGTCTGAGGCCGATCTTGATTATGAGGACCAAGATGGAGGAGAGGATGATGAGGAAGAGGATGAGGATTATGAGGA
This sequence comes from Sequoia sempervirens, assembly GCA_007258455.2. Lineage (NCBI taxonomy): Eukaryota > Viridiplantae > Streptophyta > Pinopsida > Cupressales > Cupressaceae > Sequoia > Sequoia sempervirens. The sequence continues at coordinate 420,737,909 of VDFB02000003.1, read as the reverse complement.
GGATTATTATTATGAGGAGGAGCCACCCCTAAGTGAGGGTGATGAGATAGCTATTGAGGATCGATACAAGCATGGAGAGTCATCACATACTTACATGACCAGATTACGGGTAGTAGCTATAGTAGACATCAGCACTCATAGTCAGAGATAGGATAGCACATCCTCCATGCCCCCCAGAGATGAGGAGTTTGACATTCCTCATGTATCTGGAGACATGGGTGATGATATTTAATTTTACGCATGTCCTTTAGTGATTTATGCTTTATTTGTGTGTATATATATCATGATGTGTTACTGATTGTGTATATTTTCTATCTTATGGGAGTGATGAGAAATTGGTGAGAGTTCTATCATTAGGCTGCCATGGAGATAATGCCTACATCCATTGAGGATGAGGAGATGGATCCCGACTACGTGCCCCCACCAGTCATGAAGGAGGAGCTGGAGACACTCAAACCTTTCACGATATTTTGAGCAGCATACAAGAGTGTGAGGAGATGACTCTGTCAAGTTGAGAGTGCACTACAGTCAACACAAACCTTAGCAGAGGTAGAGAGACTGCAGGCAAAGCTTGCACAAACATGAGTAGAGAAGGATCAGATGGAAAGTGAGCAGCTTATAGTCGTTGGTCGAATATAGGGTCTAAAGTATGCACTGAGACTCAGTAGTTCATGGTCACAGTCACACACGACCATCTCTCGATGACCAGGGACCAGATCACAAGAGCCAGATCCTAAGCGGTCTAGCTCTCATAGACCACTATGATATTGTATATGATTCTAAGATGTACATAAAACTTTGATATATATAGACATGTGCACTTTGATGTTATGATGATGTATCTCTTCTATTTTAATGTTAAGTTCTATGTGATTAATTAAATGACTTATGGTAAAAGTATTTAATTAATGGCTTGATGATTTAACAGGAGTGATGTGATCTAGTATAAAACATATTTCAGCTTTAGCATAGATACAACATTGATAATGGAAAAATAATATGCTAAATTAAATACACTAATAAGGATTTAACTTAACACAACAGGAAGGTGAATAGTATGAAGCCTAAAGCAATTATAAAATGAACTTAAATAATTACCTTAGTGTTCAAGACAAACAAAAATTTAGTTGTCAAGAACAAAGAAATATGAAAGTTATAACATCAAATAACTTTAAACAACACTACTATATCACTCATACTATTCAAAGGGGATTAGAAATAATACCGATGCAAATGTGCAGCATTAACGGGTTCCCTAAGGGGCATTCCATCAAGATGTGTTAAGAGATAAGCACCAGACCCATAATTGGTATCAACTACGTAAGGTCCCAACCAATTAGGGCTGAACTTATCTTTGTCTTCGTTGTCAACACCAGTAGTTCGTTGATTCTCAATAAGAACAAAATCACCCTTAGAAAATGATTGAGGGATAACATGAATGTTTTGTTTGCATTGTAATTGTTTAATGTGACCTTGGAGATGTTTGAGAGCATTAATGTGTTGTTCATCGAGCATCTCAAGTTGATGTAATTGTTGTTCTTTATAAGTTTCAGCATAAAAAAGATCTCAGAGAGCAACTCGCAAAGTAGGAATTTCTAACTCCAAGGGAATAATTGCATCAATACCATAAACAAGGATATAAGGGGTATTTCCTATGGATGATTGAACATTAGTTCTATAAGCCCAAAGCGCATAAGATAGTTGTGTATGCCAGTCTTTATGATTTTTGCTAATAGTTTTCTTAAGGATTTGTTCAAGAAGCTTATTAATATTCTCAGCTTGTCCATTGGATTAAGGATTATATGAGGTGATCCCACAATAGTGGTTTACAATTTTTGGCCAAATTGGACACTGAAATTATTATTTTTAACTAAATTTTCACATTCGGGCACCTATAGCGGCTAAACCGTGAGGAATTTGAAGATGATGCAAACTAGAGTCTCGTCACATTTTTTTGTAGATTCTAAAAATATTTTTTTCAAAATTTTTGGAATCAAATTGCACTTCTTTTTCCATCTCCCACAAAAACTAGTTTTTTAAAAACAACATTTTTAAAAAATGACACACATTATAAGCATAACTTTTTTTCCATGAAGGATAAAATTCTAAAGATTTGTAACTCCGATATCTAGTGCTTCCACTTGGTTAGATAGTTTTTTATTGAATATATTTTCTTTAATCAAGTTTCAAAATCAAACCAATTACAATTGACATAGCGATCGTATAACACAACTTTTTGTATATATCAAAATTCAATGTATATATCTTTTTTTGTATATATCAAAATTCAATTTTATTTTTTTTGTTGGATCAAGGACTTCAATATTTGGTGCACTCATATTTTTCAAAAAATTGATAATCTACTATTTTTCCACATGTGTAGAACAAAGACCTTCATATTCGGTGAAGAACCTATGTTTAATAAAACTAAAAAAACAAATACATAATAAAATCAAAACATATGAAAATTATATTCGTTGAATAGCTGTTCCAAGGACTATCTGATTCCAGAAGGGTTTCTGAAGACTTCTCCATTTTCATCCTCAACCCGAGCTTCGAAGCTAAAAAATAGACTTTTTGTGTCTCGGGGAGGGGGGAAATGGGGGTTCGAGTGAACCCCTAGAGGTTCAGAACTAGGGTTCAGTTGAACCATGGTTCAAGCGAACCTATTCAAGGGTTTTCTCGAACCCCCTTTTGCTATGCATTTGTTTTATTTTTTGGCGGCCAAAATTTAAAGGGGTTCGCTCGAACACAGGATCGAGTGAACCCTTAATGCATTCGGTTGAACCAATAGGTTCGTACAAACCTCCAAAATCACTTTTTTTTGCTTTGGGGTCATTTTTTGTGAGTTTTCCTTCCTCACTTGAATTGTAAACTATTATTGTGGCTTCACCCTACAATGTAGAGAAACGATGTTGAATATTAAATGTTTCAAGAAATTTTTGAACTTCGCTATTCTTAAATGGTATTCCATTGTCTGAAATGATTATGGAAGGAAGCCCAAAGAAAGCCATTATGTGTTCCAAAATGAAAGGAACAATTGCTTCAATGGTTGTAAAACAAATGGGAATAGCTTCCACCCATTTTGTGAAACAATCCATTATGCTTATAGTAAACATATGTCTAGCAAAAGAAGGCGGTGAAATTTTTCCAATAAGATCCTACCCCCATACTGAAAATGGCCAAATGGGAACATTAGCACGAAGCTCAGCAACAGGAGTGTGGATCAAATTTCTATGCTCTTGACATTTGTGACATCATTTAACATAGGTGAAGCAATCCTTGTCCATATGTCTCTAATAATAACCCATACAAATAAGTTTTTTCACTAACGAACGACCTCCACAATGACCTCCACAAGCACCAACATGAGCCTATTTGAGCTCTAAAGAGATTTCAGAATCCTTAAGACAACGTAATAGGAGACCATTGAAAGATCTTCTATACAATGCTTTTGCAAGGATTACATATTTAGTTGTGAGTTTACGTAAGTGTTTTCGAGTATTTGTTGTGGTAGGTTCAGGAATGGTACCATCTTTCAAGTAGTTGTATATTGTATTGTACCATTCATAGGAATTATCATGAGTTATCACCAAAATTTCTTTTAATGAAGTATTAATCAAAGGTTTTCTGATGGGCTAGATAATAAAGATGAAATATATGGAAGGATCGAGTGGGGATGTGGGAGAATCCGCACTTGCCATTGCACTTGCATGTCGGTTATCTTTGTGTGGGATGTTATCGATGGTGAATGAGTCAAACTTTTCTAATAGTCTCATTATAAGATCCTTGTATTTTAATAATTTGTCATGTTTAGTTTGATATGTTCCATTGATTTGTTTGATGACCAGTTGTGAATTTCTAAAGATCTTAATATGTTTAGCGTGTAGAGATAAAGTAGCTTGCAGACCTGCGATCAATGCCTCATACGCAGCTATAATATTTGTGCATAGGAAATTTAATTGATATGATAAGGGAATAGGTTTTCCATCGGGTGGAATTAGTATCACGCTAGCATCGGAACCTATTTGACACTTAGATCCATTGAAAAATAACTCCCATGGTTTAACGTTAGTGGGTAAAACATGATCATCATGAAAGGAATTAGGAGTAGGTAAAGTAGAAGGTGAAGGAGCATCAGCTAAGTGTTCAGTTAAGGCTTGGACTTTGATTGCTTTTTTGGAAAAAAAATTAAGTCAAACTTAGTTAACAACATTACCCACTTAGCTAAGAATCCTGAAAGATCAGTTTTGTTGAAAAGATATTTAAGAGGATCAAATTTTGTGACGACTTAAATTTCAGCATTTAGTAAATAATGTTGCAACTTACTAGTGGTGAATACAAGAGACAAACATTGTTTTTCAATTGGTTAATATTGTGTCTCATAATTGATTAAGGTGCAGCTAATGTAATAAATAGGGTGCTCTTTACGATGATTGTCGTGTTGGGCCAACAATGTTGCAAGAGCATGGGTCAATGTAGTGATATACAAAATAAATGGTCTATGTGGCATGATAGGTTGTAAAACAAGTGGAGTGGCTAAATATTTCTTTAGACTCTCAAAAGCTTGTTTACAATCCTCATCCCAATCAAAAGGGACACCCTTTTTAAGGAGATGCATGAAAGTAATGTGTGATCAGCTAAAGATGCAACAAAATGATAAATAGCTTGAATTCGACCTTGTAACGTGCACAACTAAGAAATACTCCTAAGAGGTGGCATGTTAATGATTGCATCAATTTTCTTTGTGTCCACCTCAATGCCTCTGTGAGATATGACAAACCCCAAGATTTTACCACTATCTACGCCAAAGACACTTTTTTTGGAGTTAATTGCATGTTGTAGTGTTTTATGTGTTCAAATATTTTACGAAGGACGTTCGCATTGTCTTGTCATGTTAACGATTTAGCGAGGATATCATCAACATAATCTTCCAAAATTTTGTGAATATAATCATGAAATATTAATGCCATTGCACGTTGATAAGTTGTGTCGGCATTCTTTAGACCGAAGGGCATCACAACCCAACAAAATGTTCCCCAAGCAGTTGTAAAGGCAATTTTATATTGATCTTGAGGGTTAATAAGGATTTTATTATAACCAAAAAATCCATCCATAAATGACAACAAAGCATGTCCGACAGTTGAATCCATGATCATATCTATATTAGGAAGCAGAAAATCATCTTTTAAAGAGGCTTTATTCAAGTCTCAAAAATTTGTGCATATCCTAATACGATTATCAGGTTTTGCAATGGTGACCTTGTTTGAGATCCAAGGAGAATAATCAATAGGTCGAATAAATCCTGCATCAAGAAGTTTCTCGAGTTCCTCTTTAACATGCAAGGCTACATTAGGGTGCATTTTGCATTTGAATCTTTTGATGGATGGATTTAGCATTTGTAGCAAGGACAATGGTATGCATCACAATTTTTGGGTCAATTCCTGGCATATCAAAATATTTCCAAGCAAAAATTTTAGGAAAATCATGAAGTAAAGTGGTTGTATCTTCTTGTTCCTCATCATCAAGGAACTTCCCAATCTTAATAACTTTATCTTTATCATTAATTTCTATTAGCACATCAATTGTATCTCCTAAAAGGAGTGCATTGGATTTAGGAACTTTAGATTCAAAAAACTCTTCAGTGATATCACTAGCTTCTTGCTCGGTAATGTTCAAAGCACGGGTAATGTGTTTCATGTAAGTGAGGATGGGGTATCATAAATTCCAAAAATTTGTTTCAAAGCCTCATCACTATCGACATACATCCATGAAGGCAGTAAGGTTATATCAAGCAAATCGGGATGTTTGATTGTGAGTTTGTGTTGTGGTTGACATGTTATAACATTAATGTTTAAATATGGTCGTTGAGTAGCTTTGGTCATTTTAGAAAAAGAATATCCCAATCCAGTTTTTGTTTCTTGCATGCATTAGGTTCAATAGGGACATGAATACCTTGTTCATGGAATCTAATCTAAAAGAACTAGGAATGAAAATAGAAAAGGAAAATTTGAAAGATCTAAAACTATCCATGAATGCCATGAAAAGAAATGAACTTTATGCTAAGAAAACAAAAATAACTGAACTGTAATAGAATGATAATGACAAAAAATAGAAAGATACAATGCAGGAAAATGAAATCTGAAAATGCTGATGCAAAACTGTAGAGGGACTGATTTTCCCTAAGTGGTGAATGAGTCCTAGGAGATGAATTTTTTAAAGAATTTTTTGATTTTTTTGTGTTTTCTATAAAATTTCAAGTCTGTACAATACAAATACAGAATGTAGATGTAGAGATTTGGAATAATTGAATGAAATGCAATGATGGAAACTAAAGAATGCTTTCACTAATGCAATATTTAAGAAACCTAAAAATGTAAAACAATACAAGATTATGAAATAATGAAGACCTAAGATGCAATTATAAATGTAAATCAAAATGATGTTATGTTCAAGAGTCGGGTTCACCATAATGAACCGTTGATTTTTGGCTCCTATGGGCTACTTTTGCTCTTCTAGTGTTTTTCACCTAAAAGAAGAGAAATAGGAGCAAAAATGCTCATGGTTCACTCAAATTATGTTATTTGCAATGTTTTCTAATGTAAATGAAGTTAACTAAATGCAATTGAATGATATAAATGGATGAAAACGAATGAAAAAGTAGGATTTACACTATGTTTGAAAACACGTTGTGATATGCAAAAAGCATGAAAGAATGAACAAAAATGCAAAATAACCTAAATAGAAAGTTGTTTCTTAGAATGTGTGCACCTAGAAAAATATAGATGACAAGAAAAGAATCTAGAAAACTAATGAAAATTGAATTTAGGCTGACTGGGACTCATTCGCCACCTTGGGCGAATCGAGACTTTTCTACACATAATTTGTTTTTTAACAGTTGAGAACCTAGATATGAATCTAACTCATTTTTGCACCTCAAGAGGGACTCATTCACCAAGCATGGCGAATCATTCCACCTTGGAATTTCTACAACTTCAAAATTATGTTTTGCACCTTGACACTTGCACAGCAATTTCTAACGGATACCCAATCTCGGATCTCAGAAAATTCCTACAAAATAGCTTAAAAGTGTTTGTCTAAAGGGGGGTTTTCCTTGGTCAAACCCCTAGTTGGGTAATTAAACCTTGAATAGAGAATAATTTCAGTAAACCCCAGCCTTAGATGTGTTAAAGACTAGGATGAGTTGAAATATAACATTGATCATATTCTATTGCTCTAGAATAAGACATGCAAGAATGACCTATATGATGAAATATCTCAACCCTAGAAACCTTACAACACATGCAAAATAGGAATGAAATGACATGAAAATGATAAACAAACAAGATGCAAACCTTAATCTAAAGATAGAATGAAAATAGAAGATGGAATCAATAGGAAACCAAATCATGGTGGCTAGTTGCACCTCTTCACCCTATATTTCTTCATGATTCACCATAGGCATCCATCATCAACCCTTTTCAATGTTGGATCTTGACAATAGAAGTGAGCTTCAAGACCTACAAAAACCCTAGTTTGCTACCCTAAAACTTCAACTTTTGCTAATGAAACTTGTTGTGAATGACTTGACTTTAGAATTTGCTTTGTGAAAATGACTAAGAGATGAAGAGAGATGAAAAGGATTGTGTAAAATGACTTAAAATGAGTATTTATAAGCAACAACAACTTATTTTCCCATTAATTAGACCTAAGAGGCCGACATTCACCGGAAATAAAAGTTAAATTGATTAAATTCTTGCTTAATTTTGAATTTTCCCTCAAAGGGGACTCATTCGCCACCCTTGGCGAATGGGTCCCACGAGAGGGGACTCATTCACCCAAGGTGGAAAATGGGTCCCACTACTATTTTTTGAAGGTGGGTTGTTGGGGTATGATGTAATTAAATGTTTTTTTTTAGGTTTTATGTGATGTCTTAGGTAAACCGAGCGTCTAGATCAAAATTAATGGGTCTAAGTATAAATGTTGTTTTGAAGGGAAATGATGTGAAGGGACTCAAAAGTGGATCTAATTATGCATGAAATTGTCTCTTTTCTCAAGAGGGTCCAATTTTCTATGACACAATTACATTCCAAGATCCACCTCAAGCTATTAAACTTCTTCCGAGGAACTAGGCTCTGATATCAATTGTTGGAATCAGGAAACACTAAGAGGGGGGTGAATCAATGTTCTGCAAAATTTAAATTTATTAATCTGATCTTTAAACCACTTACAACATTGAACCAAAAGAAAAATGTAAGCACATAAAGCAATCATCCACAACACCATAACACAAGGATTTTTGCGTGGAAACCCTATTAGGGGAAAAACCATGGTGGAGGTCAATCCACAATTTGAGTACTCAAATATAAGTGCTTTACAAATGGGGAATGCACATGCATTCAGGCACACTGCCTAGAGCTCACTGCTCAGATACAATAAGAAGACTCACTATCTTACAAAGGATTTGAATTACATCCAGAAGATTTGAACTGAGAGAATAGCATATGCTAATGCTTGATTACAGTTAAATTGGTTAAGCTCATCAGTCGCATTCTTAACCTGCTTGTCTGATTCTGCTCTTCTGTTGTTTGCTTTCATTCGCATCACAAATCACTTTATGCATAAGAGAAACTGTGCATAATTGCACTATGATCCTTCTAGCTTTCGCAACATCCATCAACACACTTCGTTCATACACAAAATGATATAAATGATCACTTATATATCCGCAACAAAATATTTAATTGCTACAAGTCGACTCCAACAAAATATAAAATATTTTCCAACCGTCGGCCCAAATCTCAAATAATTTACAATGTGCATCAACCAAAGTCGGCCACAACATAGTGAGGACCCAAAACAAAATCCTCGAACATGAAAATACTTCAAACAATTTCACCTCGAACATCCGCAACACACTACATTTAGCAAGTCGGCCTTCTAGCATTGTTATATAGAAAATCAATTAACCAGATCTCCTAACTCGTACACCAATTGATGCGATGGCACAAAACTCAAGAATAAGATATTCTAAATACCCAACAACCTTCCCTAAGATCCAAAACTCAAACTGATAATCTAGTAATGCATATGGATCGACAAACTTAACTTCAGTCAGATACCTTGTTCTTCACTCTGTCTTCCAGTATGGACAAGTACTGAAGTGTGGACTGGATCAATGACTTAGGTTTCCATCAATAACAACACCAAAAGCCATATGCCAACATTAAATTCTAATTGTATTATAATCATCCTTTTGATAGTATAATTAAGTGGTGATGTATTCTTGCTAGGCCTTTTTCTTGAAAGGTTTTCTCATGGTATATATGTTGCAAGATGGTGTGTCCTTTGGCCTTCTTTGTGCAGCATAGCGCTTGGGTTCGTAACATGGATTATTTTCCTCCTATGGATCTTGTATAAATCTAGCAGTTGTGTTGAGCATTAACAGGTCAATCTTTTGGTGCAACAACAACCACTAACGTAGCATTTGGTATTAGATCTGAGGTCATAGGTTTGAACCCCTCGCTTGCACTTGGGGGGATTGTTTCAAGATGGTGTGTCCCTTGGTCTTATCTATGCAAAGTAGTGCTTGGGTTCATGACATGGCTTAACCACCTCTTGTGGATCTTGTTTAAATATAGCAGTTGTATCAAGCACTAACAGATCAATATCTTTTGGTGCAACAACAACCAACAATGTAACCATAAATGATAGTATTTATGTGATTTCTTTATCTATTATGTTGTACTTTGAATTTAGATATTATTAGCATAGCTCATCTTGTTATGAGTGTCAATACTAGAATTCCTTTCATCTAAAAATACAAGGGATCCCTCATACAAAAATTAGAATTGTTCCCTTAAGGCTATGAACATTGTCCAAAATAATACGAAGCATGATTTCTTGTGTCTAGCTTGTATCTTACTCAATTCTAACAACCATCATGCTCATCAATAATAGGTATTCATAATGTAAGCTTAAAAAAAAATGCAAAACAACATTGCATTTTCAATTTGATGACACAAATCTCTAGAAAGTTGATATGGGGTGATTAAATGAAAATATGACAACTAACTTACTTCTCCAAGGTGAATTTATATTTCTTATCATACCTCTTGCACCCCTTAGCTATCTGTAATGGCCTTTTTCCTCTCATTATCTTTGTGTGTTCATTTTTTCCTAAAAACATATCTTCTTTGTACTTTGATGCAATCACTACTTGTAATTGGTGGTGAAAATGAAATCATCATGACAATTTTAATTTTTCCATGATATTTTTATCACTATTAAAACAATAAATTTTGTGTGAACTAATGATTTCATCAAGCTAGTTTATATGCATGAATTACTTTTAAAACACAAATTTTTCCTTTGTCATCTCTTTAATATTGTTCAATCAAGATCCATAATTTATGTTCCCACAACCCAAGAGCATTTCATGCAAATTATGTAAATCAAAGTCAATTCTTACTTCGTAGAGATATTTAGAAGAAACTTAGAAATCTACCCAAAAAAATTACAAAAACCCCTTATTAGACAAGCATACTTAGTCAGTGTGTTTCAAGCAACATGATTCCTCATTCTATTTATCCTTAAATTGGATATACATCATCAATAAACTATACCATGGGAAGGAGCCACCAGAAGAAGGATTTTGATCTAAGGACAACCCAACCAAATACCAAATTTTCTCCACATCTCTAGCATTTAGGTTGTCAATTTTTATGTATTTTTCTTTTAGTAGATTAGATTTATTTATATTAATTAGTTTAAGATATGTCGTTTCTTTAGATAATGATAAACTAATTTATTTAATTTAGATCACTTTGTTAGCTTATAGATTTAGTTTTTCATTTCTTTTATAGATTAAAATCAAATGAGTTTAGATTAATTGCTTTCATTAAAGTCCAACATCATAGTTGAAATAAGATAAGGTTTTGGAGATTTGGTTGGGTTAAGGGTGAGTGCAAGAAGTTGATTCCACTTTTAGTGGAAGTCTCATAAGGAGAAAAACAATTTTACAGCAATGGGTACACATTTCATAAGAAAATGTGTACATGTTTGAGTGAAGCCACAATAGTGGTTTACAATTCAAGTGAGGAAGGAAAACTCATAAAAAATGAATACATGGCAAAAAACTTGATTTTAGAGGTTCGTACAAACCTACTATTTCGAGCGAACACATAAGAGGTTCGCTCGAACCAGGGTTCGAGCAAACCCTTTTAATTATTTCCCTCCGAAAAAACCAACAAAATCCCTTATAGAAGGGTGGTTCGGTTGAACTAGGGTTCAAGCGAACCCCTAGAGGTTCGCTCGAACCACCCTTATTCCTCATCCCCCCCTAAGACACAAAAAAACCTAAATTTTGGCACCTCGGAGCTCAGGTTGAGGATGAAAATGGAGGAATCTTCACAAACACAAATGGAATCAGGTAATCCTCAGAACAAGCTATCCAACGAATATAATTTTAATATGTTTTGGTTTTATTATGTATTTGTTTTTTTAGTTTTATTAAAAATAGGTTTTTCATCAAAAATAAAAGTCTTTGTTCTACACATATAGAAAATAGCAAATTATCAAAAAATTGAAAAATATGAGTGCACCAGATATTGAAGTCCTTGATCCAACAAAAGAAAAATGAATTTCGATATATACAAAATATTTTTGTTATATAGTGTTATGGAATTGTAAGTGGATTGACTTCAAAACTTGATTAAAGAAAAAATATTCAATAAAAAACTATCTAACCAAGTGGAAGCACTAGATATCGGAGTTACAAATCTAAATTGAAAGAATTAGAATTTTATCCTTCATGGAAAAAAAGTTATGCATTATACAGTGTCACTTTTTAAAAATGTTGTTTTCTAAAAAAAAAATAGTTTTCATGGGAGATGGAAAAAGAAGTACAATCTGATTCCAAAAATTTTGAAAAAAATATTTTTAAAATCTACAGATAAAATGTGACAAGACTCTAGTTTGCATCATCTTCAAATTCCTCGCAATTTAGCCACTATAGGTGCCCAAATGTGAAGATTTAGTTAAAAATAATAATTTCAGTGTCCAATTTGGCCAAAAATTGTAAACCACTATTGTGGGATCACCAGTTTAGGAATGTATGTCTAAACCTAAACTCCTACCCATATGGAATGGTTGTCCATCTCAATTTGGGATCTCATTCCTAAACGGGTATGCATTCTAAATAGAAATAGTTGCCTATTTTAAAATGAGTACATATTCTTAAAAAATAGGTACACATTCTAAAAATAAATGGGTACCTATTTCTTTTTAGAACGCATACCCATTTTAAAATGGGTGTGTGTTCTAAAAAGAAACAAGTAAACATTCTAAAATTAAGTGGGTCTCATTTCATTTTAGAATGCATACCCATTTTAAAATGGGTACTTGTTTCTTTTTAAACCA
>VDFB02000003.1:420086559-420125389 GCA_007258455.2 Sequoia sempervirens | reverse complement strand
ATGTGTCCCTCTTGGCTCCAAATTCAAAATATTTCAAATTTTCTTTCAAGTTTTTATTTAAAATCACCTTATGTTATCCTATGATGAGGTAACATCAGGTTACTAAGGCACAATTGTGTATAAATATGTGTTTTTCTCCTCAGTTTACACATCCTAACTCATTCAAGCAATCTAAGCATTCATTAAAGCATTTTAGAACTTTGCATCATCTAATCAAGCATCAATCAAGCATCCAAAGGTAGCCATTGATATATATTCAAATTTTCTTTAATAAGGGTTTGGTAAGTTGATAGCATTTTCATGTTATTTGATTATCATTCTCTTCCATTTCATCATTTCATTAATGGTTTGATTACCAAAGTGGTATTTTACCATGGAAAATCCCTATAACCTAACCCTTAACCATTTTTCCCTTATTGCATGTGTGTTTGCAGACTTGTGTATGTAGATTTGACAAGTTATTAGGTGTTGAAAAGTGGGAAAGAATTCAACAAATTGTTTCAACTCAACTACAACCTATTTCAAGCTTGGAGAAGATATTTTGTCTATTGTCTACAAAATTAACTTCATCAATCCAACAAGAAGAAAACCTTAGATCTAGTGCTACAGAATTGTCTCCTAATTTCTCATAATTTTGATTGAGGACTGATTCACCATCAGTGGTGAATGAGTCCCACCTTGAGGATAGAAATCTATATTTTGTCAAATTCTAGATCCCGACATTTAGAAACTAGTTTCTAATAGTTTTCATCAGAAGTAGGATTGATTCGTCATCAATGGTGCATGAGTCCCACTGGTGATTTTTATTGATTTTTGACATCATTTAGAATACTCCAAATTCATCTATAGACCTCCAGGTGCACTTTGAATCATCCTTATTCCTTTTTTTTTTTGCATTTGTTCATACATTTGTTTATGTTTGCATATCTCATTTTGTTTTCCAACATTTCATTGTTCTTAGGTTTTTTATTCATAATCTCTCAAATAGTTCATTTAATTGCAAATTAGAACATTCCATTTAGCCTAAATAACATCATACATTGCATAATTTGAGTGAACCTAGCTAGATATTTTGGCTATTCTTTCTCCTTTTAGGTGAAAACCCCTAGAAGTGCTAGAAAGGATTAGGGTCCCAAAAATATATGGTTTAGTATGAAATATTGAAAATAGGTGATATACCTAATGTCTCCAATAACTCCACTTCATATGAATTTATAGAACCAAAATTCCTTAGAATCCTACATGGTCCAAACTTCCTCATCTTCAAATTATTATATGTTCCAACTAGAAATCTCTCGTTCCTCAGATACACCATCACTTCATCTCCATCAACAAATTATGTATATCTTTGGTGCTCAAACCTTTCTTCTCCTTATACTTATTGTTCTTTTCTTCTAAGTTCTTTTGAACCTGATTGTGCATAGTATCCATGAAATCTACAAAAATATCTTCCTTCACACTCCTTTTATCCTCCTTACTCATGTCCCTTAACTCTACAACTCCTCTAGGATGTGCCTAAGTAATGATCTCAAATTATGTCTTCCCTATACTATGGTTAACAAAATTATTGTATACAAATTCTACTTGTGGTACAACTATATCCCATTTTACTACCTTATTTCCAACCAAAAATCTTAACAATTTACTCGAACATCTATTTACTACCTCTATTTCTCCATCTGCCTATGGTTGATATGTTGAACTAGACTTCAAGTTTGTCTTCATCTTCTTCCATAATTTCCTTCAAAAGTATCCAATGAATTTAGTGTCTCTATCTGAGACTATGCTCTTAGGTAATCCATGCAATGTCACAATCTCCTTGAAAAATAAGTCAGCAACATGCATAGCATCATTAGTCTTCTTACAAGGGATGAAATTTTCCCTTTTAGAAAATCTATCCACTTCTACCATAATAGAATAATAACCTCTCTATTTTTTTGCAAATCCCAAACTAAAATCCATGCTTATATTTTCCCAAGGTCTCTCTAGTACTATCAAAGGTTATACAATCTAGTATTCTAACTACTTCCCTTTGCAACTTGACAAATTTTGCAACTTTGAACATACTTCCTCACATCCTTAAATATCTGTGGCCAAAAAATAATGTTCACTCACCAAAGCTACTATCTTATCCACTCCAAAATGTCCTGCTAAAACTCCCCTATGTTTCTCCTCAAAGTGAACAAAATCTCCCTCATTGAGATCCTCAGAATACACAATTGATTTCCTTTCAATAACATATCTTCTTGAATGAAATAATCCAACCATTGGCTTCATTATGTCACTACTGGTTCTTTACATTCTCTCCATGCTTTACCAAAATCTGCATCCTCTTCATACATATGCTTCAACTCTTCAAATCCAAATACTTATATCCTCATTTTTGTTAGAAATTTTCTTCTTCTACTTAATTCATCTACATCTTTGTTTGGTTTACCACTCCCATGCTTCAACACAAATGTGTAACTCTGTAAGAACTCAACCCACCTCATATGTCTCTGATTCAATTTTTCTTGATTATTCAAATACTATAAGACTTGATGATCTATATACAACACAAATTCCTTAGGAAAAAAATAATGTCTCCACTTCTTCAAGTCTTGGATTATGACACAAAATTACTTATCATAAACTAAGTATCTTCTTTTGGAATCATTCAACTTCTCACTAAAATAATCTATAGGTCTTCCTTCTTGACTTAATATTGCTCCAATTGTGTTTCCACTTGTATCACAATCAACATGAAATACTTTTCCAAAATCTAGTAATTCTAACACTAGTTGCTCTGTCACCTTTTGCTTTGATATATTCAATTCAAAACTTATTTGTGCTCTGAATGTCTACTTAAAATCCTACTCCTCTCCTCTCATTGTATTTGTCATAGGGTTACAAATGCTACTGAAACTTTTGATAAAATTTTGGTAGAAACTAGCTAGTCCATGGAATGATCTCACCACTCCAATGTTTACCAATGTAGGAAAATCTACATTTGATTTCACTTTCTCAGGGTCCATATTCAATCCTTCAATATAAATGACAAATCCCAAGTATATCAACTATATCTTCATGAAACTATACTTGTTGAAATTAATCAACAACTTGTCTTCTCTCAACCTTTGCAATTGTGTCGTAGAAAAATGGACCCTTTAATTGACATGATATTAATTCATGATAAATGGACTTAATGAGGCCTTGATTTAGGTGTTGTGATGAATTTTATGTATCCACACTAGGTCTTGGACCTTTGAAAATCAAATAACATGCTTTTATTGATGTCTTGTAAAGGTGTTGTAAAGTCTTGTAATGAACTTTCATAGTTTTCTAGACTTAATAAACCCACTTCTCACTAATTCAAAATTATAAAATGTATTTAACAACATTATCACATCAATTGAGAAGGATTTTGAATTAAACTTAATGTTAAATTAGTGTTGTAATGTGTCTTGCACATTCACATTGATTCGTGTGCCTTCCTATGCTATGTGGACCTCATTTTTGTGTTGTAAAGTGTATTAAATCACACTTTCACATGATTTCTATGTCCCAATCCTTATTTGACATTTACATCATCACTAATAGGCCCCTCTTTACCCGTATTGTGCATCTTGAGGCTTAAATTGATCAAATACCCAACAAAGTTTCAATTTAAACCTTATTTCCTTATCTCCTAACTTCTTAGTTTTAAGAATGGCCCCTATGGGACCCATTCACCATGTGTGGCAAATGAGTCCTATCTGGCCCCATTTTGACCTTTGAGTGGGAAAAAGTGAAATTTAAAGTTTAATTTCACTACATGTTGGCCTGTGATGAGGTATAATTAGGATACTAAGGCACAATTGTCTATAAATAAGAATTTTTATCCTCATTTTACATCTAACAACTCATTTTTACATCTCATCATTAATTGATCATGTATCTTCTCATCCAAGTCAAGAAAGCTAGGATTTCTTCATTAGAAGTCATCACATTAGATTTCTAAAGCATTCAAGGGTTGAATCTTCATGTATTGCCACAGAATTTCAAGATCAATCATCATGGAAAGGTAATAAATTCCATTGTTTCTTTTTTCATTCCTTTATTTCATTATTTTGGTTTAATTACCTAAACGGGGTTTGACTTAGGAAAACCCCCTTGCCCTAAACTTAAACATTTCTTCTTCTCCTCTTATATGTTTGCATATTTAGGTCTCTTGAAAGATTGGAAATAATTGAAGATCAAGTTGCAAATTGATTCAAGTTAGGCCTTTCCATTACACCAAAAGGTTGACCTATCAATGCCCAATACAAGCATTAGTTAAGATCCACATGAGGAAGTTAGAACATGTCAGAAAACCAAGTGTTGTGCTACAAGGAAGACCAAGGCAAACACCATCTTGCAAAAATCCCCCTAGTGAGGGGTTTGAACCTGTGACAAGCGAGGGGTTTGAACCTGTGACTAGCTCTGATACCAATTGTTGTCCTTTCTATTGCACCAAAAGGTCAACCTTTCAATGCCTGATACAAGCATTAGTTAAGATCCATAGGAGGTGGTTAGACCATGTCACAAACCCAAGTATTGTGCTGCAAGGAATACCAAGGGACACACCATCTTGAAACACAAGTCATATCTTCATTATTCAAAATATCAACAAAAAGGAATTTTCAAACCCGAATACAACATTTTCAGAAGAAGACACCTATAGGCAATCAAAGTGCAAATCAGAAGCTTTAGAATCCACCCTTGAAAATCTAGAAATTCAAAAGTGGATTCATTCGCCATGAGTGGCGAATGAGTCCCACTACAAGGTCAATTTTGATTTTTCTACATCTTTTAGTACCCTTTTGTCAAAAATAGGTTCCAACATAGTTTACCAGAACTAGGATTGATTCACCCAGAATGGCAAATGAGTCCCTCCGGGCATGAAAAAAATCATCATCAGCTTTCCAACATCAATTTCCAGTCCTCATCAAATTTCTAGGTGCACACTTTCAATCTAATTCACTTTTGTTGCATTTTCCTATTCATTTGTAGGTTATTTTATAATACATAATGTTTTTTCAAACAATTTGTTTTCCTTTAGTTTCTATTCATTAGTCAATAAATATCATTCATTTATTTCATTTAAGAATTATATCTAGGCATATTGCATTGACTTTGAATGTAACATAAGCATCTTTGGTACATCTTTCTCCTTCTAGGTGAAAAACTCTAAGAGAGCTAGAAAGCGAGTGGGTAGAAAAAATCTGTGTTTCAACAGTAATTTTTGGATGTGCCACAAATTTTCTTCTTTGGTCTTACTAAAAATCAAAATATCATCCAAGTTAACAATGAAAAACTTACACAATAATTTCTTCAATACCTCATTCATTAATCTCATGAAAGTTCCCGATGCATTGGTTAATCCAAAAGGTGTCACTTTTCACTCACACAATCCTTCTTTAGTCTTAAATGTAGTCTTCAATTCATCTTCTCTAAATATGATCTTATGATATCAACTCTTTAAGTCAATCTTTGTAAAATACCTTGCTCTGCTCAAGCAATCGATAATGCCATCCATCCTTGGCAACAAAAATCTATACTTGATGGTGATCCTATTGATTCTCCCAAATATGTACACATTCTCCATTCTCCATCTTTCTTAGGTGCAAGTACAACAAGTACCACACATGGGCTCAAAATTTCTCTAATAATATCTTCCTTTTTTTAACAACTCTTATATTTTCCAGTTCAATTTTTCATTCTCTACTCGTGTCATTCTATGTGCAACCTTGTTTGGAAAACATTCTCTTGTTATAAGATCTATATAATAACTAATACTCTATATTGGTGAGAGTCTCTCTCATACATTCTTTGATATGATGTTTTCATAATCTATTGACAATTTTACTACTTCATTCTTTTTGGTGGGTTTCTCTACCTCTAGACCATTTATTTTCCTTGGAATCAATGCAAAACACATATTTTCATGCCTCAAACCATTAAGAAATTTCCTTCCATCTACCAAACATAGTCTAGAAGTTCCACAAACTTTGGTCTTCTCCTCCTCCTGCAAAGGTATCAACTTGATTATCTTTCCATTTGATGTCATAGTATAAGTATTTATTCTTCCATCATGAATTCATTTCTTGTCATATTACCATGGTCTCCCTAACAATAAATGGCATTCATCCATAGGAATTATATATCACACAATACTTCATCCCTATATGATCCAATATGAAATTTCACCAAAAATTTCTCATTCACCAATATCTTATGCCCCTCTTGTATCCATTCTATCCTCTAAGGGTTTGGATGTTTCACTCTCTTCAAATTCAACTTGGTTTCCATCTCCTCTAAAACTAGATTATTAGTACTACTACTATCAATGATAAATTTACATTCCTTTCCTCGGGACATACATCTTGTTTTGAATAGAATTTTCCTTTTTTGGCAGTTCCTCAGTCACGTCTTCATGCATTAAAGCTCTTCTCATTACCAATGATTCACCTTTATCTAGTTTCCCAACTAAATTAGGGGATCTAACATGTTCTTCATCAACATAAGTTGTTCTTCTAGTATGCTCAGGTTTTTTTTGGTACTTCCTTGATGAAACTTAAATCCTCTATGTCCTTCACCTCCACACTTGAAATATGTTCCTCTAAATGGCCTTCTTTCAGATCTTCCATCATCTCTTTATTATCCTTCATTGCAATAATATTTATGACCTTCGTTGTCACTGCGATAGAAATTTCTATCTTCTCTACCTCTGTGGTATAAATTAGAATCCTTTTCTTCACTCTAGTAGGATTTTAAATCCTTTTCTATGCTCTGTATAAGGTTTTATTTCTCCAGATTAGGTTCCACTCTTCTGAAATATTCCTCTTGCACTCTTCTACCTTCGTTCAAATTTATTATTTAGCTTCTCTTCCACTTTCAATACAAATTGATATGCTTCCTCCACTAATATCATCTTTACCAAGCTCAATTCTTCTTTAATTTTTGTTCTTAGTCCATTTATATATCTTGCAACCTTCTCTTTTCTTGCTTGACTATGACTAGTTTTGATTATCATTTTGTATAATTCTTTAGTGTACTCCTTCATAGATCTTTCTTTTTTCCTTAGGTTCTGCAATCTTTTTAACAATTCAAGTTAATAACTTCCTGGAATGAATCTATTCTTTGTCACCATTCTATCCCATTTGATGATTATTTATTTTCCTCTCCTATTTTTTTCCAATTGAACTTCTTTCCACCATAATGCAACATGACCTTTCAACTTTTTTTTCACAAATCTAACTCTTTCTGGATCTTCAATTTCTTCATATTTAAAGTATTCCTCAATTTCATTTACCTAATCAATAAATTCTTCAGGATTCAAATTTCCCGCATAATTTTGAATTTCAACTCTAGATCTTTTCCCAATCTTTGAGATCGCTTTCAACATCTTTACTTGATTTGATTCTTCTTCTTCACCTAGGTATTTTGCAATTTGATTTGCAACATGATCTACTTCATCATCACTTTCATCTACTTGCCTAGGGTTTAGGCGTCACCTTCTATCTTCTTGTGACATATAAATTGGACCCTCTTGAGAAAAGAGACAATTTCACACCTAATTAGGACCACTTTGAATCCCATTGCATAATTTATCCTTCCAAACAACATTTATATGCCCCTAAGACCCATTAATTTTGATCTAGAAGCTCGTTTCACCTAAGAAATCAGTTAAATCCTGAAAATCAACATTCAATTCATCCATATCCCGAAAACCCACCTTCAAAAACCACTGGTGGGACCCATTCACCAAGGGTGGCGACTGAGTCCCTTTTGAGGGAAATTTCAATTTTGAGCAGGAATTCAATTAATTCAACTTAATTGCTCGATAAATGTCAGCCTCTTAGGTCTAAATAATGAGAAAATTAGGTGTTGATGCTTATAAATAGTAATTTTAAGTCATTTTTCACATCTCTTAGTCACTTTAAAAATGAAAATTCTAAATTCAAGTCTTCTACAACAAGTTTCATTAGAAAATTTGAAGTTTTAGGGCAGAAAAATAGTGTTTTTCAGGTCTTGAAGCTCAATTTTTCATACAATTTTAACATTGTAAAGGGTTGATGATGGATTCCTATGGTGAATCATGGAGAAATCTAGGTTGAGGAGATGCAACTAGCCATAAAATCACACCTAAAGACTTGTTTTCAAAGTGATTCCATCTTCCATTTCTTCTCTATCTTCAAATTAAGGTTTACATTTCATTTACATTCCATTTTTTATGTGTTGTGATATTTCTAGGGTTGAGATCTTTCTTCACTCAAATCATATTTGCATTTCTTATTCTAGCACAATATAATAGGGTTTTTATCATACTTCAGACTTTCCTAGTCATTAAAAAGTTTGAGGATAGGGTTTTATGCAAATTTTTATTCATTCAAGGTTTAATTACCCAACTAGGGGTTTGACCAAGGAAAACCCCCCATTAGACAAACAACTTTAAGCTGTTTTGTAGGAATTTTCTGAGATCCTGATTCAAGTTTCCATCAAAAAGTGTTGTGCAGGTGTGAAGTTGCAGAACAAGATTTGAAATCACAAAAAAATCAAAGTGGACTGATTCACCATGCATGGAAAATGAGTCCCTCCTGAGGTACCATTTTGGGTTTGATGCAAATCGAGATACCTAGTTAGTAGAAAACTATTTCTGAGCAAAAAAACCCTAACCTAGGACTGATTCACCTAAGGTTGCGAATGAGTCCCAGTCAACTCAAAATCATATTTTTCATATTTCTAGATTACTTACTAGTCCTCTTCAGCTTCTCAAGTGCACACATTCTAAGATTTATCTTTCTCTTTAGTTTACTTTACATTTTCATTCATCATTTTAAGCTTTTTGTAAACATCATTGTGTTTTCAAACATTACATATTTCTTAGGTCTTGCATTCATAATCAATCAATTAAATTATCTAGTTGCATTTAGATCATCTCATTTAGCCTTAATTACATCATACATTTCATAATTTGAGTGAACCACCTAGATTTTGTGTGGGGTTTATCTCTCTCCTTTTAGGTGAAACATCCTAAGAGTGCAAGAGTAGCCTATAGATCCCATTCCCAAAAATATATGGTTCATTTTGGTGAACCTACATATTGAACATCATATCATTTTGATTTGCATTTATCTTTACATCCTAGAACTTATGTACATTGTGTTTTGCATTTTTTTGCATCCTAGGGTTTCTTAAAGTTGAATTAGTGAAAGTATTATTTAAAGTTCATTATTGCATCTCCTCTCATATCATCATTCCAAAATTTTGCATTTTCAATCTTTATTTGCACTGTACAAACCTAAACACATTTAGAAAAATTAAAAAAAATAGAAAAACCTAAAAAACTCTCTTGGGACTCATTTGCCACTTTTGGTGAATTAGTCCGACTGCAATTTTTGAATCAGAATTTCCATAATTTAGTTTACTACTTTGCACATTTTTTGTTTCCTACAGTTTCTTTTCTACCATAGATTAGTTATTTTATATTTCCTTTGAGTAATAATCTTTCCTTTCATGGCATTTATGGATAGTCTTAGATTTTTGCAAATTTCCTTTTCAATACTAGTTCCTAGTTCTATTAGATCAGATTCATCAATACATAAAAGAACAAAAAAAGAAACATCAAACCAATCCTTCAAGCAAATGATTCAATTTCGAAACAACATCTCATCCAAGCCTTTTAGTAGTGATGATGTAGACATGTTAGATGAAGTTCTTCATGACTTCCTCTCACTCACTTCATCCTCTAATGCTTGCAATGAGAAACCTAAACCAATTAATGATAACTTATCCCTCAAACCTTTTGGTTGTGATGACTTTGACTTGTTAGATGAAGCCCTTCAAAACTTCATCTCACCTAATTCATCCACTAAATTTTGTTGTGACCAACCCACAATAACGAATGTTAACACCTCTAATGTGTATCGTCAACAACTTAAACCAATTGAGAATAACTTACCCCTCAAACCTTTTAGTCATGATGACTTGGATTTCTTTGATGGGCCCCTTCAGCACTTCATTTCAATGAATTCATCCACTACGGTTTTTTGTGAGCAATCTAAAACTAAGGATGTTAATTTGATTCAACCTCACATAATTATTTACCCACCCTCGCACAAACTTCACCCTTCCAATAAACCTGAGTACACCCTTTACCCCCTAAAATCGATGTGTTGCAGCAATCCAGTAATATTATTGTTGCTCATACATATAATACCTGCAACAATTTGCAACTACTGCAACCAACCCCACCCTCTTAACCATTACCCAATCCACCTATTTCTCCTCATTTCCTCCCACACAAAGGATTATGATATTTTTGAACAATTAAACAAAATTTCTACAAAGATTTCCGTTTTGGATTTACTTTAGAACTCCCCAAATTACCACACTATTCTTCAAACAATAGGTTACAAAAAATTGTAATTCCCCTTGTCACAAATCCAAATGATGTGGAAGGTTTAATTCATGGAATGAATCAAATTAATCTATACATTAATTTCCATCAATGTGATCTCCCTCCTTTATATTTAAAGAAAATAAATGAAGCCTTTATGATAATTGCTCAATTGAATCAAATAGGTATCAAATGAACCCTTATCAATAATGGTTTTTCACTTAATGTGTGTAGTGTGAATCTTCTTGATAGATTGCATGTTGACAATTCACAAATAATACCTGATTTCGTATCCATTCGAGGACTTGATAATACAAAAAATCAACCGCTCGATATAATCACTTTGCCTATTATGGTTGGGGTGGCTACTTTGCAAACTCCTATTCATGTCATGCCTTATGATCTTCCGTATAATAATATTTTAGGTAGACCGTGGATTCATAAGATGAATGCAATGCATTCAACCCTTCATCATGTCATGAAATATGTCTATAACAATCACATTTACCATTTTGAAGTAGACCCCGAGCCTGAAAGTTGCTTACACCTTGAAAAAGAAGCTACAAGTCCTCTGAAAAAATTAATCCCAACGTCCAACATAAATCCTCTTGAAATTTAACACAATGATGAGGAATCAACATATAAATTATTTGGTGATGATTGGGGATTCTTAGAATTCACACCTTAATTTATGGGCGAATACATAATCACACAAAAGAAAGATGAGAAACAAGAAAAACCAACCATCATGTCAACTCAAAATTTTGAACAATCTTCTCAAATGTCTATCTCTTCTACTTTGGAAGAAAATGCAACATACACAAATTGTTTTGATGAGATAGATTATCAATCATTGCCTA
Organism: Sequoia sempervirens; assembly: GCA_007258455.2. Classification (NCBI taxonomy): domain Eukaryota; kingdom Viridiplantae; phylum Streptophyta; class Pinopsida; order Cupressales; family Cupressaceae; genus Sequoia; species Sequoia sempervirens. The sequence goes on along the minus strand of VDFB02000003.1, from coordinate 420,114,130 downwards.
CTTTGATAGAAATGGAAATAATTTATGGAAAAGGTTATGAACTTGTGAAACAATTAGGATACACTGGAAAAGGGTGTGGAAAACCTGAACAAGGTATTTGAGTTCCTATCAAACCTAATACGCAAGAGACAAAAACTGGATTGGGTTATTCTTTTTCTAAACTGACAAAAGCTACTCAACGACCATTTTTGAATGTCAACACTATTACATGTCAACCAAAACACAACCTCAAAATCAAAAATCCTAAATTACTTCATATGAACTTACCACTATCATAGAAGTATGTTAATAGTGATGAAACTCTAAAACAAATGTTAGGAGTTTATGATAACACATCCTCTACTAATACCATGAAATGAGTTACAATCATTATCAAGAAAAATAATAGTGATGTCATTAAAGACTCCCACGAGTTTGAAGTTCCTAAATCTAATATGCTCCCTTTAGGAGATAGAATTGATGTGCGAATGGAAATTGATGACAAAGAAAAATTTATTAAAATTGGGAAGTTCCTTGATGATGAGGAACAAGAAGACACTACAACTTTACTTCACGATTTTCCTGAGATTTTTGCTTGGAAATATTCTGATATGCCAGGAATTGACTCAAAAATTGTGACACACAACATCATTCTTGTTGAAAATGCTAAACCCTTTTGTCAAAAGATAAGAAAAATGCACCCTAACATAGCCTTGCATGTTAAAGTAGACCTTGAAAAACTCCTTGATGTAGGATTCATTCGACCTATTGATTATTCTCCTTGGATCTCAAAAAATTTCATAGTTGCTAAACCTGATAATCATATTATGATATGTATGAATTTTCATGACTTGAATAAAGCTTCTTTAAAAGATGACTTTCTAATTCCTAATATTGGCATGAAGATGGATTCAACTGCTAGACATGCTTTCTTTCATTCATGGATGGATTTTCTAGTTATAATCAAATCCTTATTAATCCTCAAAATCAATACAAAACTTCCTTTACAACTATTTGGGGAATATTTTTGATGGGTTGTGATGCCCTTCGGTTTAAAAAATAACGATGCAACTTATCAACAAGCAATGACATTGATCTTTCATGATTACATCCAATTTTTTTTGGAAGATTACATCCTTGCAAAATCCTTAACAAGACAAGACAATGTAAATGCTCTTTAGAAAATATTTGAATGAATACATAAATATAATGTGATTAAATCCGAAAAAGTGTGTCTTTGGTGTAGATAGTGGTAAACTTTTTGGGTTTTTCATATCTCATAGAGGCATTGAGGTGGACACAAAGAAAATTGATGCAATTATTAACATGCCACCTCCTAGAAACATTTCTCAATTGTGAATGTTACAAGGCCGAATTCAAGCTCTTTGACATTTCATTGCATCTTTAGCCGATCACACATTACCTTTCATGCATCTTCTTAAAAAGGGTGTACCTTTTGACTAGGATGATGATTGCAAATAGGCTTTTGAGAGTTTAAAGGAATACCTGGCAACTCCACCTATTTTACAACCTATCATTCCAAAAAAACCATTTATCCTGTACATAGCCACATTAGCCCATGCTCTTCTAACATTGTTGGCTCAACAAGATGATCATGGAAAAGAAAATCATGTTTATTACATCAGTCGAACCTTAATTTATTTTGAAACTCGATACTCACCAATTGAAAAACAATGCTTTGATTTTGTATTTTCTACTAGTAAATTGTGACATTATTTACTAAATGTTGAAATACAAGTCGTTAGTGCAAAAACTTATCTGTATGGGTTATTATTGGAGACATATGGAGAAGGATTGCTTCACTTATGTTAGATGATGTCCCAAATATCAGGAACATGGCAATTTGATCCATTCTCTTGCTTCTGAGCTTTGTGCCCAAGTTCCCATTTGGCCATTTTAAATATGGGGATTAGATCTTATTGGAAAACTTTTTCCTCCCTCTTTTGTTGGACATACGTTTATCATAACCACAATAGACTATTTCACAAAATGGGTGGAAGTTATTCATCTTCATTCTACAAATTCTGAAGTAATTTTTCATTTCATCTTGCAACACATAATTTCTTACTTTGGACTCCCTTCCACAATCATTTCAGATAATAGAACCCCGTTTAAGAATAACGAAGTCAAGAAATTTCTTGAAATGTTCAACATTCAACATTGATTTTCCACACTATACTATCTGCAATCCAATGGACAAGCTAAAAACACTAATAAGATTTTGGAACAAATCCTCAAGAAAACTATTTACAAACATCATAAGGATTTGAATATGCAATTACATTATGCACTTTGGGCTTATTGAACAAGTGTTAGATCATCCACAGGAACTACACCCTATAACCTCATTTATGGCACTAATGCAATCATGCCCTTGGAGTTAGAAATTCCTACATTTCAAATTTATCTCTAAGACCTTATTGATGATGCCACTTATAAAGACCAATTATTGCACCAACTTGAGATGCTCGATGAAAAGAACATTAATTCTCTTGAGAATCTCCAAGCTTACATCAAACAACTACAATGAAATTATAGCTCACATGTCATTTCTCAAACATTCTATAAGGGTGATTTTGTTCTTTATCAGAATCAACATAATACTAATGCTAACAATGAAGATAAAGATAAATTCATCCCTAATTGGTTAGGACCTTACATAGTTGATACCGGTTATGGGTCTAGTTCTTATGTCTTAATGGAGCTTGATGAAACACCCCTTAAGGAACCTATTAATTTCATCCATTTGTGTCAGTATTACCTTTAATCTATTTGAATGGTATGATTGTTAAAGAAGTGTTTCCTAAATTTATTTGATGTCATTCTAAATACCTTTCACGTTGTTTCTTTCTTGACAACTAATCTTTTATTTGTATTGAGCACTAAGTTAATTATTTAAGTTCATTTTATAATTACTTTAGGATTCATACTATTCACCATTATGTTATTTGAGTTAGATCCTTATATGTATTATAGGTGTATTTAATTTAACACTTTTTCTAATCAACAATGTTGTATCTATAGTGAAACTAAAATATGTTTTACATTACATCACATCAATCTCATTAAATCATGTAGACATTAATTAAATACTCTTACTATAAGTCATTTAATTAATCACATTGCATTTAACATTCACACAAAGAGACAAATCATAACGACATCAAATGCACATTTCTATATATATCAAAGTTTTATATACATCTCAATATCATATACCAGGTCACCAAGGTCTATGAGAGATAGACCCCTCAAGCTCTAGCACTTGTGATCCAATCCCTAGACGTTGTGAGATGGTCATGTGTGATCATGATAGCGAACTACCAACCCAAAGTGCATACTCCCGGCCCTATACTCTACCAACAACCACAAGATGCTCCTCTGCCATATGATCTCTCTCTGCTCGTACATGTGCTAGTTCTACATGAATTTTTTCCCCCTCTACTAAGGTCTATGATGAATTTCCTACACTCTCAGCTCAATGAATTTTTCTCCTCACACTCTTGTACGCTACCCATAATCTTGCAAAAGGTCTAAGTGACTCTGGATCTTCCTCCACAATTAGTGGGGGCATGTAATCAAGATCTATCTCCTCCTCATCAATGGATGGAGGCACTATCTTTGTGGTAGCCTAATGATAGAACTCTCGCTAGTCTCTTGTCACCCTTGCAAGATAGACAAGTAAACATCATCATGTTATATATATACAAAACATAAAATACAAAAGTACATTCATAAAGTCAAACATATCATCACCTATATATATCAACCTCATCCTCTCTAGGGTGCATGGAGGATGTGCTAGCCTCTCTTTGACTCTGGGTGTCGATGTCTTCTATGGCTATTACATGTGATCTAGTCCTGTAAGTATTTGAGGACTCTCCATGCTTGTATCGATCTTCAGTCGTTACCCCATCACCCTCACTTAGGGATGGCTCATCCTCTTAATACTCATCCTCCTCATGATCCTCATCACCTTCATCCTCCTCTCCATCTTGGTCCTCATAGTCAGGATTAACCTATGAATCATACTCATCATCGATAACATTAGTAAATATATCTAATGGCCTGTATCGTACATCCTTCGTTCTCTCCTTTGGCTCGTCTCCCTCATCTGGTGCTATTCCTACATCACCTACAGGGACATCCATGGGGAACATAAGAGCTGGTCATGTCACTGACCACCACTCCTTATTCTCATCTATGCTACCAAAATCATCAATTTCATCGATTGGTGGTTGATCATGATCTGAATCATCAGAATCACTCTCATGAATATGATTTGTAGTAAGTCAAACAGTATCACCTAGCCTTTAAGCACTCAGCACTAATTTCCTAATGAAGGGGTATGGCCTTAGTGGTGTTATAACCTACCTAAAATTTTGCATGACTCACCCATAATAGAAATTCTATACAACATAGTCATGCATCTTAGCTAGAAACTTGTCCACCTGCATCATCCTTAGCTATCCTATGGGATTTGGCCACTATAGAGTGAGTAGATAGGGTCTCCATAAGATCTCTTCCTCCTTCAGTCAATCAAATCTCACCCTCCAAAAATGTAAATCCCCATACTACCACAAGTGTCGTAGAGAATAGTAGAATGCTTGTGGATATCCTACAACTATAGTAAAATTGAATCTAACAGGACTAGTGCATGTAATATGCTCGAGGCACCACACTTGCAGAAATGTGAACTGCACCATACTATCAATCTCTTGAAACACAAATCTGCCAAGATCATAATATAAGTGTGCTAAGATGCAATGACCCCATGCATAGACTGTCTTGTGCTTGTACATCCCTTGAATCAAGTGTACCAATCCTCCATCTAAGTGTGTTGCTCATCCATCAAGATTGAGAACAAGAGCCACTGTATGCATCATAATATATCTAACAATAGGCACTCATGAGTATTAAAGCATGGGAAGCTCGATTCGTGCTCTCATGTGCTCATCATGAATAGGTCCATCCAAGAAATACTGCATATCCTCCTTTTCCTCATGTAATGAATAATCCCTTTGGAAGTATACCCACTCTCCCCAAATAAGAACTTGGAAATGCAGTGTACATCCTTGAGGGTGAAGGTCATCTCCCCAATACAAAGATGAAATGTACATGTATTAGTGTCTCAACATTCGCATAGGGCCATAAGCATGGCGTCGTGGTATCTCATAGGTGGCATATGATATTCCCAATAGATTCCTACTATCTATAAATGGTTTGTTTCTACTAATGATAGCATTGGATCACGATCTCTCAAAAAATTAAGTTGTCTTCCCCCTAGCCACTCCCGCGACCGAGTGGGGACCTATCCAAATCATCACAAAATTCTCTAAAAATCAATCTAATATCTTCAATTTTTACATATTTCATCATGCAAGTGTGGTAAAGTAAATCTAGTGTGCTTTTCTAATGGCCCTAGACACTTTAGAACCCTTTTAGGACACTTCATGAAGAAGTGGGACACTTTGTGAACAAAAGGGACACTTTGTGAACAAATGGGACACTTTGCAAACTTTTTTTCCAAGATCCTAAATTACCCTATCCATGCCTTAAAAAACATTAAAATATTACAAAATCACAAGGAGAATGTTGCAGAATCGACTCACTTCATAATACAGCTCACCGCATGCTACCTACTCATGAAGCTCCTCTAGTCGTGAAGGTGCATAATCTTGTCTACTCAGCATCTTCTCGTCTCACATATCACTCTCATGCTACAAGAAGTTAAAATGCAATAGTAAGTGAAAAATTACTTTCTCTTTCTCCTTTTAACATATTTTCACCATGTTTACTCATGCATTAAATTAGGGTTATTTCATCTTAAGAGTTAATAACACATATATTTTCTTTAAAACAACATAAGGGTAGCTAGGGAACTTTGTTTTCAATGTCATTTGATGCATTGGAATCATGATTTCACACTTTAAATCATCAATCATCTATCTATATGTGGCATGGTACTTGGAAATTCCCTACGATATGATGTTCCTTATTCAATGTGGCTAGATTGCTACCTTGATCCCACCTATGTAAAGCAAGTGAAATCAAGGGGGGGCATACATCTACCCTCAAATTGGATTCCTAGGAGTTAGATAAAAGAAATCTTGGAAAATTAAAAAAATTGTGTTGGAGGATGCAGTTCCAAATGTTGTGGTTTTACAAATAAGTACATTGGGGACTTCATTCTCCCACCTTTTGAATGAGTATCCTTTTATGCAATAAAGTGCACTATTTAGAGTCCTTTAGCTTACATATGCATGTAGAGTCATATGGTCACTAAACTGGGGGATAAATGTGACATAGAAAATTGGATCCTCTTGAGAAAAGAGACAATTTCATGCCTAATTAGACCCATTTTTGTGTCCCTTTGCATCATTTATCCTTCAAAATAGCATTTATAGGCCCCTAAGAACCATTATATTTTATCTAGAGGCTCGTTTCACCTGAGAAACACTTAAATCTTGACAAAAATAATTCAATTCATCCATATCCTTAAAACCCGCCTTCAAAAACCACTAGTGCGACCCATTCACCAAGGGTGGCGAATGAGTCATTGTGAGGGAAATTTTAATTTTGAGAGGGAATTCAATTAATTCAACTTAATTTCTCAGTGAATGTCGGCCTCTTAGGTCTAAATAATGGGAAAATTAGGTGTTGATGCTTATAAATACTAATTTTAAGTCATTTTTCACATCTCTTAGAAACTTTACAAAAAAAAATTCTAAAGTCAAGTCTTCTACAAGAAGTTTCATTAGCAAAGTTGAAGTTTTAGGGCAGCGAACTAGGGTTTTTGTAGGTCTTGAAGCTCAACTTTTGATCAAGATTCAACATTGCAAAGGGTTGATGATGGATTCCTATGGTGAATCATGGAGAAATCTAGGCTAAGGAGATGCAACTAGCCATCAAATCACAACTAAAGCCATGTTTTCAAAGTGATTCCATCTTCCATTTCTTCTCTATCTTCAAATTAAGGTTTACATTTCATTTACATTCCATTTGTATGTCATTTTATATCCATTTTTTATGTGTTGTTATATTTCAAGGGTTTATATCTTTCTTCACTCAAATCAAATTTTCATTTGTTATTCTAGCACAATAGAATAGGGTTTTTATCATACTTCAAACTCTCCTACTCTTTAACACATTTGAGGCTATGGTCTTATGACAATTTTTATAAATTCAAGGTTTAATTACCCAACTAGGGGTTTGACCAAGGAAAACCCCCCATTAGACAAACAACTTTAAGCCATTTTGTAGGAATTTTCTGAGATCCTGATTCAAGTTTCCATCATAAAGTGTTGTGCAGGTGTGAAGTTGCAGAAAAAAGATTTGAAATCACAAAAAATTCAAAGTGGACTAATTCACCATTCATGGAGAATGAGTCCCTCCTGAGGTACCATTTTGGGTTTGATGCAAATCGAGATACCTAGTTAGTAGAAAATAGTTTCTAAGCAAAAAAACCCTAACCTAGGACTGATTCACCTAAGGTTAGGCGAATCAGTCCCAGTCAACTCAAAATCATATTTTTCATATTTCTAGATTACTTACTAGTCCTCTTCAGCTTCTCAGGTGCACACATTCTGAGATTTATCTTTCTCTTTAGTTTACTTTACATTTTCATTCATCATTTTAAGCTTTTTGTAAACATCATTATGTTTTCAAACATTACATATTTCTTAGGTCTTGCATTCATAATCAATCAATTAAATTATCTAGTTACATTTAGATCATCGCATTTAGCCTTAATTAGATCATACATTTCATAATTTGAGTGAACCACCTAGATTTTGAGTGGGGTTTATCTCTCTCCTTTTAGGTGAAACATCATAAGAGTGCAAGAGTCACCTATAGACCCCATTCCCAAAAATATACGGTTCACTTCTTCAACAACATCTAATCTAACTCGCATCTCATGCATCATTTCTAACATCTCATCCATTCTACCAAAAATATTTTCCATAGCAAGTGCTCTCCTTGGTAGCATATCTCCCCTCAAATCGGTGCAACTGCCTCAATTAGGTGATCTTTCTACAAGGGTTTCAACTACCTTGAAATTAATGATTGATTGAAAATAAATATAATATTCCTTAAGTCGCTGATCTATTCACTTCAAGGAATTCCTTCAAGAATAAAAAAAATCAATCTCATACCACTTGGGTGCAGTGACGGTAAGAGGGTTCCATAAGGAACAATCCAAACCATATAGCTTAGAGTCAACATAGTAGAAACAACACAAGAAACTAATATGCGGACATGAAACTTTATTTAATTCACAATCTTACATGCAACATAGGCATCATGGGAAGATTTCTAGGGCTGATCGGCCTGCTGCAAGGGCATTCAACAATACAACTGGCCAACATGCCTTATTACATGCCCTTGAAGGGTTATTACTAAAATGTATTGAATCTATCTAATCATGAATAACAAGATGATAACATGTCCCTCCTAAATCATTAAAAATGATTATAAATATGATTTTCAAGCTTGAATAAAGGTTTGTGTTAGCTATAAGGGTTCATAAGCCCAATGAATGAACACATATGAAGGTTGGCCTCAAAATATGGAAAGATAATCCCATGCAAAAATAAGTAACTTGTGAATATCTAGGATAGGTCCCAATGAGCCCAAGATTCTTGTAAGGTGTCCCATTAAGCTCCACATCATCTAGAATAGGTCTGCATTAAGATATCTAGACTAGGTCATTCCCAAATGCTCTGATTGGTAATCATAGTGAAGTTATGAGAGTGATAACTTCTGGTAGAAAAATGTAAATGATTTGAAATATAGATATGTGATTGATATTGATATGTAGATGCTATATCTTGCTCTACGAGCTGAGAAAAAATGATGCGATAAAATTTAAAATGAAATATTGAAACTGCTACTAAATGCAATGCAAGAAAAGAACTATTTTTGGTTGACACATGATTGCTTTACAACCAAGGATGCCCCTGCATCACTTTACCATTTATTTCACAAGCTTGATTCCATTTCTTATGCTCAGTCCATTTTTAGATGTGGAATATACATTCTTCACTACATGTACAACATCAAATCCAAGGTACACCAGATAGCCTTCCATTTTAACCTTCTAGAATGCATAGTCTATGCCATCAAACACAGGGACCTCCTTTTTATTCACAATCTCGTATCTAGCTCAATTGGTCATGATTTTCTCCAAGGAAAATTTCTTTTATACCAATTATTGAATGAAAAAGACAACTAAGAGGGGGTGAATAAGTTGTATTACTTTAAAGCATCAAAACCATCAATAGTGACTAGATCCACATGCATTCATAAACCTTTAATCTATTATAATTTTTAATCATTAAAAGTAGATAATGGAAAATGAAACAACCAACACCATATACAAGAGAATACCAAATTTACATGGAAAACCCTAGGAGGGAAAATCCACAGTGAGGATTAGCTTACAATATAAGTAATTGAAAAATCAATACACAGAGGCTCACTACTAGAATAGGACACACTGTCTAGAAAGGCTCACAATCTAGGATCATTATCGGAATAGAAAGAAGAAAGAAGATAGAATTTTACATAGATAACACAATCTCAATGCAATAGAGAATCCACCTCAATAGCTCCAACAACACTCGCATCCCTTAAGAGATCAAGATATCTCCAACACAATACATTTAGAAATCTTGCATTATAGCTTGGACTAAATTTCACATATCTTCACTTAATTTTGCATCACAACACTCCACTCTATTTCACACTTCATCTTGCATCAACTCACCTTGCATTTATACTATCCACAACTTGAAAAAAATCTTCAAGTCATCTATACACACCTTGCATTTTATAAATTCAAAAATAGTTCAATACTAAACCTTCCCATGGTGGATAGGAATGAAAGTGGACCAATAAAAAACTTAATTAGGGCTCAAATCAACTCTTACATTCCACACTATTCCTTCATCAATACTTGAAAATATTTGAATGTAGTGTAAACACCAGGTCAACCATTACCTATACAAACAACATTAAACATTCAATAGACACTTCCTCAAATAAAAGGACGACTTGAAAACCACACACCATGCTTCTAGAAAATCTAGAATAATCCAAAAACTACCTGAGATTCAAAAAATTCTTCACACCAATTCGCATCTTCAAAATGTACGTGACTTCTACACTTAAACTGCACTACCAAACATTGTAACTCTAAAATCCATCTTCCAAAGTATCAAACCACAAATCCTCTTGACACAGGAAATACCTAAACACCATTAGTATACCTTTAGAATCACAAGACCTGAAGAAAAATTGCAAAAAAATATAAAGCAAAAACATTTCTCCTAGACACCTCTGTAAGCAACACTGCAAAACTAGTCCACACACTGGTGACCATAAATTCTTTTGCACATCAATCTAAAAGATAAAAATTTTATATATAGAAACTTTGAAAACCTCTAACCAACATATCCAAACCACACAAGTATATCTCCAATCAAGAATAAATGTGAAGAAAAGAAAAACCACCTCTATAACACCTTATTTCCTCCTTTTATTAATTTTCTCAATATCTATGACATCTTTATCGCTACCACAACCATAATCAGAATAATGCATCACAACTAACAACACAAGCTTGTTGACATAAATGAAAACACCTTCATACTTGCAACAAGAAAGTTTTTTGTGCCTTTCCTTGAATGTGTTAGTGTTCAAGGCTTGTGGAGTAATTCCTAGTAGTGTGTGGAATTCAAATATTATGTGTGGTGTCAAGATAGGACCTGGTTAAGGTTCATTTGGTAGTGCACACCAACATTATTTTCATTAATTGATAAAATTTCATGTATCAATTTTTAATTTCATTTGGTTGACTATGATCATGGAGTAGGCAATTTATCTATTCATTTTATGATGTTTAATGGATTTAATTTCATTGGGTTGCAAAGAAGATTGTAGAATGATGAGTAGATGAAGGTAGAGTAAAAACTAAACAATAGAAATTGGTAGAAGGACAAGTGCAGGTCAAAAAGGTGCTTGATGGAATAACTGATGAACAATACAGATTTTATGATTAAATTTCATTGTATGCCGAGAGACATTGAATATAATATTTTTTTTAGATTTTCCACAATTGTTATTGTGAAATTTTAAATTAATTTTAATTGACAAATAAGAATGTATAATTAAATTTTTTTTGGCTGTGAAATACGTCATTATTTGTAACTTTGAACTGTGTTAGATTATGATGGTTATTGAACACTATACATTGATTCTATATTGATACTTTATGTTTATTAGAGCTTGAACATTAAACCTACATTAATACATTACAATTTTTAGAGTCACTTGTAGAGAATCTCTTGTTATATTTCGAGCTTAAATATTAGAGCTTACCTTTTAATCTTGTAGAATATATCTATAGACACCTAAATTTGGACACTTAAATTTGTCCAAATTTATCCATTTCTATCTAAATATCATCTTATTTGCATTAAGTAAGTAATATTGCTATTATTTAATTAATATCCTTAATTCTTCTAAACCCTAAGGTGTTTAGTTAATAATTAAATACCTTACCCCTTTATTCCCCTTTTCCTCAAAAGAATTAAATAAATAATATGTAAAATATTTAATTCCTCACATGTCACATCCTCCATCACTCTTTTTTTAACCCTAATCCACCTCCTAATCCCATCATTAGGGATGCACACATGCCTAATCTATGATTAGGATGTGTCAAATCCTCCAAATTTTGCAAGTTGGCTACTAAAATTCAATAACCACTAATTGTCTTCTAGTCATTAATCAGTTAGTCCAATCAACATCTTGGTCAACTCTCTCATCCCTCAAGGAATTTTTAATTCTTTTTTGTCTTCCCCATGTGAATTTAAAATTCACTTTTAGTCCTCCAAAGTTCTCCTCTTCCCCATGTGATCATTGAAAGGTCACATTAGTCGCATGGGTCAGGAACCTTCTATTATAAGCACCTTGTCTTATCCAAGGTACTTATTAGCTTCCTTCTTAGGAACCTTATTTTATCCTTAAGATATCCCCAATCATGTGAATTTAAAATTCAGTTTTATTCCTCCAAGGCTCTCCTCTTCCCCATGTGAATCATTGAGAGGTCATATCAGTCACATCCCAAGGTACTTGCAAGTACCTCCACCTCACTTGTACCCTCTCGACCTCATTTGTCCTTGTGACATCTCATCTTACACATGGAAAGATGTGAGGGCTTGTAAGTCCTCAACTCACCACAGCCCTTCATCTTGCCCATGTTGGAAAGAACTTGACCATTGAATTCTGTAGAGAATTTTCTGCTAACTATAGAGGATTTCTCTTGCATTTTCTAATAACACATTATGCATTATCACATTCAACAAATTTCAATCCTTCAACAACTTCGACACTTTCATTTTGAACTCTCATCCACCATTGTTTCACATCTTCAAGCTTGCATTCCATCCATTTTTCTCACTTATCCAAATACCCACATTCATCATTTGAATCTCCATCAAATCCTCATCATTTTTCATATCATCTTAAATCATTTTCCATCAAGGAGAACACATTATCAACAATCAAACAGCCAACCAAAGATCAACATGAACAAAGGTAAAATCTATTTTTCTTTATCTTTTCTTTTGTTTGAGTTCACCTAGGCTAATCTTGAGGTGTTAAGTGTTGTTTCTTGTCTTTTTATTTATTTTTTGTGTCATTTAGATAGGCTAATAACTCTTGATCATGTTTTTGACATGCCCATTGTAACGCTCATCATGCAAACCCCAAAGGAAATCCATTGCACACATATTTATTTTTTAAATAATACAAAGTAAACATATAACAAAAAGTTAAAATATATTTACATTGCACATTAACATCATAACGTCAAGTCCTCTAGGGCACGCGAGGTCACATTGCATAAACAAACTCATAACAAAAAGGTAAAAGATAAAGCTAAATAACTTATCTAAATTTACATCCATCATAACATTACAATAACCATTTATAGAAGTACATCCATGTAACCATAAGTAAAAGTATATAATTACATCACGTGATACAACCATAATAAATCTCATCAAATGAATGGTTACAAAGGTTCATATACAATACATCATCTCTTAATACATTACATGATCAATAAAGAATACAATGAAATCTCCCATACATGTGGGATAAATACATAGTACAAATAATTTCTGAATTACAAAATGAATAACTAGTACAAGCTCCAACTGAAGAATGCTAAGAAGAACGAACATTGATGGGGAACCCAATGGGTGTGGAGAACGTTCCACCTGACCATGTGGGTTTTAGAGAAAACCCACCCCCCCTCATGCTCAGAGGTGACAAGGAAGTAACCAAGACCATGAAAGCCATAAGAATAACTCAAATTAAGAATAACATAGTACAATAATTCCAAATACAACATCAAGGATTACAGAGGACATAAACGACAACATCCATAAGTCAAGCATAATAACATAAATCTATAAAACTCATCACAAATAAACCAAGGAAATAAAATTAACCAAGTGAACCAAAGAGACAATCATAATAAACCTCCAAATGAATCTAAGACAACAATCAGAACACACTTCTACAGGCAACCAAGAAAGTAAAGCACAAGGGTAACAAGTGGAGAGTGTCATCACATAGCCTACATGGGTTATCCTGACCCTTCCTCCAACATGAGGCACCAACCCCCATCTATAGTTATCCTAGCCCTTCCTCCTACTTGAGGTGTTGGCCCCATAGGGTGACTTATCTGGAGTCGTTAACCTCTCTTGAGGACGAGGTTACAAGTTTTCTGACCACGACCTTCTCAGTCTACTATTAGTTTGTGATAGCCCTAATGACTAGACGAGGTATCCAAGATTATCTTATATTTTTTTACTACCCATCCCCCTAAGTTCTATTATTAGGTTTTCACTAGTTAATCTACTCTTACGTGGGTTATCCTGAGCCCTTCCTCATATTTGAGTCATCGGCCCCCACGAAGAGCCACTCTCCTAAAGACCCCAAAACATAGTCAAAATCAAGCAAGGGTTGTACCATAGAAATAATCATGTATCTCAACCAAATACATGTGAGGCATTACCCATCTCACTAAAACACATAATCAAAATCTCAACAAACTCGTACAACCCTTCCCAAAATAATAACACTAATATCTTGCAACATCAAGAGCACATTAAATGAGGATAAACATCCAATGATAAAATCATGCCTGAGGAAGCCTAAGGTTTAGAACATCCATAAATGGTTTCACAATTACAATAGGGTTCCAACATTGAAAGAAAAACTAAAACCATAATCCAAAGAAACTCACAGGGCTTTAAACTTAGAAAACATAACAATATTATGCAACATTAAACAATTCGTTTATTCCATTTACTAACCTTCATTTCCCTTAAAATAATTTTTAATTACAAATCAACTATTACTTTAACAAATATAAATAATTTTTCGCTTTACAATTAACCAATACCATTAAAATTACTTATTTCACATTCATAAGCACAAAAATTCAATATATCATTTACAATTATATGTATATAAATATTTATCTATATTTATAAATATATACAATATTTATATATTTAATACTTTGTTATAAACATTTTTTTATAGTTATGCAATTAATACATAGATATATATTGTGCGAACCCCAACCTTGGTACCTGCAAAACAACATGAGTAAACAAGTTAAACAAGAGATTGCTAGCCAAAACAAGAATTCCCCATGAAATCCATTTGCAACTTCAAACTAGGAAATAAAATAACAAGGAACACAATGAAAATGATAAAACAAAGATTAAATCTTAATTAGATGTGCAAACTCATGATCCCATGGGGGAATTAGTGCCAATTTGATGTGAAAATTGGCCCTTTCCCAATTCATATGATGCAAGCTTGATATGTTGAAGATGATTGATCCACTTTGTTGATGAAGAGTGAGAACTCCAAGCAAAAAATCTGCAAAAACCTAGCTATGAATCAATGATAATGGATGAAATTCAAGAGATATTTGAGCATGGTAACTTTGCCTAGATTGTGGATGATGAAATGAGGATATGAGCTCTTTATTTATAGAATTCCAAGAGGGATGAATGTCCAAATTTGAGCAAATGTGGGACTAAAATTCATCTAATGATATGATGCCACTTGTCAAGCTATGAATGGATGATGGATGTGCAAGATTTGGGGTTTGTGCCAATAAATGCATCATATTTGAAATTAAAATTTGTTGAAATGACATGCAAGAGGGAAGGGAAAATGCAATAAATTCCACTTGGCTCAAGAAAAAGGACATGTAAGAGATTTTAAATGCCTTGTTGGATGTACGTGTTGACTTGTAACTTTTGAATTCAAATTGAGAGAGTATTCCAAAAGATGCCTTGTGAGGAAAATAGAGATTTAATAAATGAATTAAATCTATTTTCATGTGCAACTTACATTATCTAGAGGATGGGACATGAGATGAGGTTAAATTATTCAAGGGTTAATTAATTCAATAGGAGATTTGATGATATGACTTATTTGATTTAGATTTTTGTATTTATTTAAATCAAATAAGAGAGGAATATGATAAGAGCCTAATTAAATAAGGATTTTGATTTATTTAATTAAAATGGATGGTGTAAGATTAAATCAAATAAAGTTTTGATTTATTTAATTTAATGGATAGACTTTAGAGATTTAATCACATAAATTGATTATTTAATTAAATAGGGATAATTAGATGAGATGGATTGATTTAATTAACAAAAGATATTGACTCAATTAGATAAAATAATTTATTTAATTAAGAGATGAATATTGATGAATTTAATCAGATAGGGGGATTTGATTAAATGGTTAGACCGAGGGATGATTTAGGAAGAAACGATGTTAGTAAGTCAGGATTAGATGCACGATATCAATCGGTATATTTTACGTGTTTACATATATATATAAATTAAATTAAAATTAATTAATTAAAAAAATGCGAATAAAAAAAATGATTTTTATTTTTTTTACAAGGGGGAAACCCTATATGAAAGGGCTATGCGCAGTCCAAGGACTGTCGTGCCCATAAGGAAAGGCTGGAGGAGGTGTGTATGGCCCGACTGACACACTTCCTAGCACAAAAACCAATGTTGACATCTAGGGTTTGGCCCATTACAGGAACAATACATGTACCTTTAAAAAATAAAAATAAAACAGTGCCAACCTCCATGGGGTTTGGCCAATATAGAAGCAATATGGGTATTTTTAAAATATAAAAAATAATATATATATATATATGTATATATATAAATATATATATGTATATGTATATTTATATATATACATATATATATTTATATATATACATATATTTATACATATACATATATATATAGGGAAATATTACAAATCCATTTTAATAAAAAAAATTATCTTTTCCACAGCCTAATGATAAAGAAATTGGACATTTTCAAACAAAATTCAACAACATTTCCTTCTGTTTGTTTGCAACTCAGAAAAATTTTAAAATTCCAAAAGAATTTTCTTTCACAAAAATTATATTTATTTATTTATTTAAATTCTCTTTTTTTTTAAATAGGAAACTAGAGAAATAAGAAAATGGAACCTATAAACCTATGCTGTTGAAAATTTGATGAAGCTTTGCTTGATCCAAATAGCCTTTTTGAAGAGCTCTCATTCCTGCTTTAGAATTTCTCCACCCGATTTCCTTGTTCAAATTTCTAATCTAATATTCAATTTAGAAAAACCTCCCCAGAACAATGAAAAAGTGAAACCATTAACCAGAAAACCCTAGAGGATCCAATATTTTAGAACTTTTTTTTTTGTAACTTCTTTCAAAATTTTCCCGTGAATGAAAAAATCTAACCAATTTTCTATTAAATAAAAAATATATCTCATCTTTTTCGAAATCTCTAAAAATCCAAATTAAAAGAAACTTTCTAATTTTATTCCCTAGCTTTTCAACGAAACTCAACACTCATTGGTCTTTTTCATATTTTCTTTCTTTTATTGATTTTTTTTCCATTTAATAATACTTTTTGTTTTTAATTCTGATTTTGCAACCTTTACTTGTAATTCACACAATTTAATATCTTTAATTAATTTATAGCATAATTATCCTCAACGTGCTTATTTCATTATCAAAATACTAAATTTAAATAATTTAATTTACACTTTTAAATAAATCACATGACTTTTATAATTTAATACAAATTATTCCAAGACTATAAACATTTATTAACATCATTTAATTATATAAATAACATAATACAAAACATCAATGTAAAATAAATACCAAAATACACTTACACAAAGTACTATAATAAATTGCAAAAATGACAAAAGTCAAAGATGCACAAAACCACTCAAACAGGACGGTTTGAAAAACATGGGATGGGGTGACTTTCTTTCATCTCTGTTTCAACATCATGCCCGTTGGGTTAAATTGATACTCGCCATGTCCTGCCAAAGCAGGTGGAATCAAGACTCTGTACCTAAAATTCCTAGATACAAAGAAGATCATGTACATGTATATATATATAATAAAAATATCACATTGTGAGAAGGAATTGTAGCATAGCAGGGCACTCACGAACGAGTGGTGCTAGACTGTCCTCTCACCAAAACTATTCTAACAATTACAACATCAGATATAAAGTAACAATTCTAACTAACTTATCACATCATAAACTAATTACTAAATCACTGCATCACAATGTATTACTGAAATCAAATTAAACATCACAAACCAAATGTAATCATAATGTCATCCATTGAAGTAGCATAATAATCAATCATTCTAAACTATCCAATCCACCAAACCAACCAATAAATAGTACTATCACAGTCTCAAAGTATTAAGCAAAAGCATAGAAAAATAACAAGTCCAACAGCAACATGAGGGGTATTACATCTAAGACACATCCCTAATGAGGTGGAGAGGGTACAAGTGAGGTGGAGGTACTTGCAAGTACCATAGGATGTGATTTATGTGACCTCTCAATAATCCACATGGGGAAGAGGAGAGCCTTGGAGGAATTAAAGTGAATTTTAAATTCACATGATTGGGGATATCTTAAGGATAAGACAAGGTTCCCAAAAAGGAAGATGAGAAGTACCTTGGATAAGGAAAGTTGCTTATAATATAAGGTTCCTAACCCATGTGACTAATGTGAACTTTCAATGATCACATGGGGAAGAGGAGAAATTTGGAGGATTAAAAGTGAATTTTAAAATCATACGGGGAAGAAAAAAATGAATTAAAAATTCTGTGGAATGAGAGATTTGACCAAGATGTTGATTACACTAACTGATTAATGATTAGATGATAATTAGTGGCTAATGAAGATTAGTAGCCAATTTGGAAAAGTTGGAGAATGTGACACATCCTAATGATGGGTTGGGCATGTGCACATCCCTAATGATGGGATTAGGAGCTAAATTAGGATTAAGAAAAAGTGATGCAGGATGTGACATGTGAGGAATTAAATAAATGTATTATTTATTTAATTATTTTGACAAAAATGGGAATAAAGAGGTAAGGTATCTAATGAACTAAAAAATTGTGTTTTGAATAATTAAGGATATTAATTAAATAATAGCAATATTACTTAATTTCAATGCAAATAAGATGATATTTAGATGGAAAAGGATAAATTTAGACAAATGTAAGTGTCCAAATTTATGTGTCTACATTTTTCCCCTCTTTGAGATGGTGCTACGAAGTAGCATCATTTCAAACAAGATTAAAATATAGGACCAAGAAGAATATGGTTATATTGGGAAGGATCCTCCAATAATCAAAAGAGTGACTAGGAAGAAGAATGATGGGAGTGAAGATGAAGATTAGGGATTGAGGATAGAAATGTGATCAAGAGTTATTAGCCTATATAAATGACACAAAATAGAATTCAAAAGACAATAAACAACACTTAACACCTCAAGATTATCTTAGGTGAACTAAAACAAGTTTTACCTTTGTTCAAATTGATCTTTGGTTGGACCTTTCACTGTTGATAATGTGTGCTCCTTGATGGAAAATGATTTAAGATGATATCCAAAATTATGAGAATTTGATGGAGATTCAAATGATGAATGTGGGTATTTGGATATGTGAACAAAATGGATGGAATGCAAGCTTGAAGATGTGCAACAATGGTGGATGAGAGTTTAAAATGAAAGTGTTGAATTTGTTGAAGGCTTGAAAGTTGTTGAACGTGATAATGCATAATGTGTTATTAGAAAATGAAAGAGAAATACTCTATATGTAGGGGATAATTCTCTAGAGAATTGAATGGTAAAGATCTTGTGAACATAGGCAATATGAAGGGTTGTGGTGAGTTGAGGACTCACAAGCCCTCACATCTTGCCATATAGAATATGATGTCACAAAGAAAAATGAGGTGGAGAGGGTAAAAGTGAGGTGGAGGTACTTGCAATTACCTTGGGATGTGATTGTTTTGACCTCTCAATGGTCCACATGGGGAAGAGGAGAGTCTTGGAGGAATAAAATTGAATGGGTATGTGCAAGATCATCATGGAAAAGCAGGCCCTTAAGTGGCAAAAAAATCAGAAAAATCAGAGTTAGGCAACTTGACGTAAAAAATTTGAATAAGTTATCTGTATTATTTCAAAAATATGTAAGAATATAATTTTTAGAAAATTGAATGTATTTTCTAAACTACTAGGTTTTAAAAAAAAAAAATCTATTTGGTGAAAATTTGAAATTTCAACGTAGTAGTACTTAAATTTCAGGGAAAAATAAGAAGTAGGTGTTTGTCGACCACCCTAACCATAATAAAAATATAATATTTTTTTATAATATTTTATATATAAGTATAGGAATTATGTCCCAATGTGATGCATATTTTTTGTAATTTTTTTCCAAGTAAATAATTAATTATGAATTTTTTATTACAAATTTAAAAAAATATAAAAAAACGTGTATGTCTAACCACGTTAACTTGGTCAAAACTTCATGAAATTAATTTTTTCTTTGTTTAATCTTATAGTATGCAAAGCATGAAATGTGATACATTTTTTCGATTCAAAAAATTTGATATTGTTTCAAAGCTATAGATGTTATTCAATCAGTCTATCAATCAGGACTTTAGTCATAATTTGAATATAAAATGAATAATAATTACTTATTAAATTCAAAGTAAAGCATAATTTATATTGGTGGAAAGCTAAGAATCTCCTTTAAAAAACCTTTTTGTTTCATCAATTTTGGGTAAAAAAAGGTCGTCTGCTCCATACCCATCATATTGCCACTTTTTGGCCCATCATGATCCTACACATACCCAAATTTTAAATTCACGTGATTCATGATATCTTAAGGATAAGACAAGGGTCCTCAAAATGAATCTGAGAAGTACCTTGGATAAGAAAAGGTGCTTATAATAGAAATTTTTTAACCAATGTGACTTATGTGACCTTTCAATGATCACATGGGTAAGAGGAGAACTTTGGAGGACTAAAAGTGAATTTTAAATTCACATGGGGAAGACAAAAATGAATTAAAAATTCCTTGGGGGATGAGAGAGTTGACCAAGATGTTGATTGGACTAACCTTGATTAATGATTAGAAGATAGTTAATGGCTAATGAAGATTAGTCGCCAACTTGAAAAAGTTGTAGAATCTGACACATCCTAATCATGGATTAGGTATGTTCACATCCATAATGATGGGATTAGGCGGTGGATTAGGATTAAGAAAAAGTAATGGAGGATGTGACATGTGAGGAATTAAATATTTTACATATTATTTATTTAATTCTTTTGAGCAAAAGGGGAATAAATGGGAAATATATTTAATTATTAACTAAACACCTTAGGGTTTAGAAGAATTAAGGATATTAATTAAATAATAGTAATATTACTTAATTAATGCAAATAAGATGATATTTAGATGGAAAGGGATAAATTTGGATAAAAATGTAAGTGTCTACATTTTTCCCCTCTATGAGATGATGCTACAAAGTAGCATCATTTCAAAGAAGATTAAAAGATAGCACCAGGAAGAAGTTGATTAGATTGGAAAAGATTCGCTAATCATTCAAAGTAGTGACTAGGAAGAAAGATGGTGGGGATGAAGATGAGGATTAGAGATGGAATAACTGATTAATGATTAGAAGATATTGGCTAATGAATATTAGTAGCCAACTTGCAAAATTTGGAGGATGTGACATATCCTAATCATGGATTAGACATGTGCACATCCTAAATGATGGGATTAGGAGGCGGATTAGGGTTAAGAAAAATTTATGGAGGATGTCACATGTGAGGAATTAAATAAATGTATTATTTATTTAATTCTTTTGAGGAAAAGGGGAATAAAGGGGTAAGGTATTTAATTATTAACTAAACACCTTAGGGTTTAGAAGAATTAAGGATATTAATTAAATAATAGAAATATTACTTAATTAATGCAAATAAGATGATATTTAGATAGAAAGGGATAAATTTGGACAAATGTAAGTGTCTAAATTTAGGTGTACATTTTTCCCCTCTTTGAGATGGTGCTACAAAGTAGCATCATTTCAAACAAGATTAAAAGATGGAACCTAGAAGAAGATGGTTAGATTGGGAAGGATGTCCCAATGATCAAAAGAGTGACTAGGAAGAAGGATTATGGGAGTGAAGATGAAGATTGTGGATTGAGGATGCCCCCTTGAGAGGACATGTGGATTTAAGAGAATGTGGGTGTGCTCTTGAAATGGATGAGATGATGCAAGGATAGATGGGGAAGATGATCCAAAGTGATGTATAGAGGGGATGATAAGCAATAGGAGAGAATCAAACACGAATGTATTGAAGGATAAAGGTGATGTTACTCCAGTCAAGCTACAAGCCAAAATGGGTTGATGATGGATGGAGTGTTGTCAATGAGGGAATAATATATCCCAAAAAAATAGAAAAGGATAGGGAAGGATACATCCCAATGATGATGATGAAAGTGTTGTTGATAAGGGAAGGATACATCCCAGAACAACACCAAAGAATAGGGAATGATACATCTCGATGATGATGATGATGATGATGATGATGATGATGATGATGATGATGATGATGATGATGATTGGATCAAGGCTTGTAGCAAAGATGGGAACAAGACCAAGGATATGATTAGATGATTTGTGCTAGATTGAATGGATAAGGATTGGATTAATATGTGAGATGGTTGAAATGAATGAAAACTAGTGGAACTGTAAAATTTTGAATAATTTCATAAGTTTTTCATACCCCTGAGTTTCCTAAATAATCATCACCATATGCACAGGGCCTCTTGTTGTAACATTTTTCTCACATTTTTCCTATATTTTTCCCATAAAATCCATCTAGGTCTGAGTATTTCACTTTATGATCTATATCGGCATGATATTGTTAGGGTCTCCCCAATCCATATTGCATTTTCTACCAATATACATCTATTTTTCCTATCAAAAATACCTCAAGGATGTCACAACGATTGGAATTCACATGTAGGTACCTATCGGCAAGACATTGTTCATTGTTTCGGTGACAGAAGGATCCCCATCAATGTGAGTGCCATCCTCGGAATGACGTCACAGTGAAGTTGTTATGTCTTACTGATTAGCACACATGGATTCATTTCGGCCTAGCCAAAAGACTTCGGGGTGAGGTCTTACCAAGTGTATTGTGTCTCACCGACTAAAACACACAGAATGATGTATCGACCAGACTAAGGGTATATCGGAATGAGGTCTCAACAAATTCGTGGTGTCTTGCTGACCAGCGATAAAGCAAACATATTGATATGACTAAAGTGCATCAGAGTAATGTCTCATCGAGTGCGCCAGGTCTTCTCGATAAAGCACATGAGGATTCTACCAAAGGTTATCGGGGTAATATTATACAGTCTTACTGACTCGAATGTCACACTAATATGTTGTTTCATCGGCGAGAAAGCATATATGTCTCAGTGATAGGAATTCATCACGGAGTATATCAGCGAGACTAAAATACATTAGGGTAAGGTCTTGGCGAGTGGCTCCGGTCTCGCTGACAATGCAATAAGCTCTATTGAAGACTATCGGTGTGAAGTTGTATAGTCTTGCCGATCTGACTGTCATGCCAACATACTGCTTCATCGGTGAGAGAGTGCTTGTGTCTCAGTGACTGGAAAATAAATTAAGGAACACATCTCGGTAAGATGAAGTATAGTCTGTGGGATCTCTCCTCGACTATGAATTATCTCAGCGACACACAAATGATGGAGACACAACTCTTGGAAAGACATAATATAATCTGTGGGACATCTTCCTGACTCCATGGGTCACAGCAAAACACAAAATCAAAGGATATATGTCGATAAGACATTTGACTTTGACATAATTATGGGATGTCTTAGCAACTATTTCAGTGATGATTAACAAAGGCCTGAATACAGTTTCTTTCTGAAACTGGAATGTGAAGCGATGTGTCTATTCAGATACAAATGTATAAATATCCACTCATGATTGTAAATGAAATCATCATGAGATGAGATTAGATTAGAGTAGATAGGTGATGAAGGCACAGCCCGAGACTTAGAAAATAACCCACAAACAAAAGAATAATTTTATTATTCAGAAAATGGAGCTTCTTACATGCAGAGGATCTCAAATCCCCAAGTTCTACAACACATGCAAGTTATAGAAAGCTACAGAATAACCCTTTCGCAATATGCGAGCTTGTCCCCGAAAAGCTACCCAAAAGTTAGAAACCCACCCATAAATAGAGCTCCTCTTTAGTTTGGAGCCAAAAAAACATTCAAATTTGAGTTTAGGCAGTTTGGCGCTGAAAATTACAACTTGAAGTTCAAATTTCAAAAGAACATTTGCAATTGTATCTTCTAGAAGGTGTGCCAACTTCCTGAGGCCATAACTTTTGATCTAGGACTCTGATTCGCAAACTGTTTGAACCGTTGGAAAGGTCTCGAAGTCAATAACACGCTTGAAATTTTCTATGCCAATTTTGGTAAGTTTTGGGGCCGTTCTGGGAACTCTAAGTGCCTCAAATCTAACTCAGAAGATTTTCAGGTGCAAATCTGGGAAACTAAAACTGTAATATCTTTCAATCCAAGAATAGAAAATAAAAACCGTAAATTGGGAATTTCATTATGACGAAAATGGTATCCAAAAATGTAAAAAACATCTAAAAACTGATAAATTTGAAATTTAACTATTTTTGGGTGATGCAAGATTTCCCTTACACCACTGGATGCTCCTGCATCAGACACCCAGGGTAATTTGAGAAGTGACCCATCATGTCTCAAATGGTTGTGGAAAACCCAACTGATCAACTGCTGCCTTAGATAGCTAGGATGAATCTTCCACAGGCCTTCCTCTCCATTTCACCAGATATTCTTCATACTGCCTATTTCTGGTACTCCTTCCCACACAACTATCCAAGATTGCTTCAATCTCCTCCCTTTCTAAAGTAGGTGTTGGAATGCCATACTGCCCTATTGCTGGTGCTTCCTCTGTTCCACCTTCATGATACTCTGTCAAATCTAAAATGTTGAGCATAGGGGAAATGTTGATTACAGTAGGAAACTCTACCTCATATGCATTCCCTGAATCATGCTTCTTCAAAATCTTATAGGGACCAAATTTTTTCATCTTCAATTTTTTATAGGTTCCCACAAGAAACCTTTCTTTCCTCAAATGGACCATTACTTCATCGCTAGTCTAAAACTCCTTATTCCTCCTTTTCTGATCTACCTTAGCCTTATATTGCATATTCATCTTATTAATGTGTTCTTGTACCTTCTCATGTATATTCTTGATGTGCTTTGCAAAATCTTCGGCTTCAACACTTATTTTCTGCTCTTGGTCCATCTTCCTCAATTTTGGAGTTGTTCTGGGGCTACCTCCATACACAATCTAGAACAATGATCTACTAGTGCTTCTATTGACAGAATTGTTGTAAGAAAATTCTGCCTGGGGTAAGATCAAGTCCCATCCCTTGGGTTTATCTCCTACCAAACATCTTAGTAGGTTACCCATACTCCTGTTCACAACCTCTATCTGCCCATCTATTTGTGGATGGTGTACAGAACTGAACTTTAGCTCTGTCTTCAGCTTCTTCCACAAGGTCCTCCAAAAGTACCCCACAAATTTGGTGTCACGATCTGAAACAATACTCTTTGGTAGACCATGTAGCCTCACCACCTCTTTGAAGAATAAGTCAACAATGTGGATTGCATCATGGGTCTTCTGACATGGAATGAAATGTGCCATCTTCAAAAACCTATCAACCATCACAAAGACTGAATCATTCCCTCATTATGTCCTTGACAAACAAAGAACAAACTCCATACTTATATCCTCCCATGGCCTCTCTAGTATAGGTAAGGGCTAATATAAGCCTGTATTTTGGCTCACTCCTTTAGCCATCTGACATACCCTACAGTTTTGTACAAACTTCTTCACATCCTATGACAACTGACGCCAATAATAATGCTCACTGATAATGGCAATGGTCTTATCCTGACCAAAATATCCTTCCATTCCTCCACTATGCTTCTCCTTTATCAGGTTCTCCCTCATGGAACTCCTCGAGATACACAATTGACTTCCCTTAAATAACATGCCATCCTGGATTATGAAATCCAGCCACCTTATCCTGTCCACTGTAATAGGTTCCTTGCAAGCTTTCCAAGCCTCTGCAAAATCAGGATCTTCTGCATACAGTGTCTTGAGTTCATTGAACCCAACCACTTCAATCTACATCTTTGTCATCCAATGTATGCCTCCTAAGTAAAAGGAATGCGCTATATGACTTCCCACTCCTGTGTTTCAAAACAAAGGTATAACTCTGCAAAAACTCTACCCATTTCATATACCTCTGATTTAATTTTCCCTGACTATTTAGTACTGCAAGGCCTGATGATCAGTATATAGAACAAATTCCTTCGGCAACAAATAATGTCTCCATTTCTTTAATGCTTGAACTATTGCATAAAATTCCTGATCATATATAGAATACTTTTTCTTGGCATCATTTAACTTTTCACTGAAATAGGCAATGGGCTTACCTTCTTGGCTCAACACTGCTCCAATGGCACAACCACTGGCATCACAATCCACCTGAAACACCTTGTTGAAATATGGGAGGGGTAGAATAGGTTCCTCTGTCGCCTTCTGCTTCAATAGTTCAAAACTTTTTGCTGCTCCAGTGCTCCACTTGAATTCTTTTCTATCCCCTCTCATTATTTCAGTTAGGGGTCCACAAATACTACTAAAGTTTCTAATGAACTTTCTATAAAAACTAGCCAAACCATGGAAAGATCTCATCTTGGTAGTAGTTCTTGGGGTAGGCCATTCCATAATATCCTTTACCTTCTCTGGGTCCATCTTGAGACCTTCTGCTGAGACAACAAACCCCAAGTACACTAACTCCCTCTTTACAAAACTGCACTTCTTCAGATTAATCAATAGTTTCTCTTCTCTTAACTTCTCAAAGGCTCTCCAAATATGCATCAGATGCTCATCCCATGTCTTACTGAAAATCAAAATATCATCTAAATACACAATAACAAAACTT
Organism: Sequoia sempervirens; assembly: GCA_007258455.2. Taxonomy (NCBI): domain Eukaryota; kingdom Viridiplantae; phylum Streptophyta; class Pinopsida; order Cupressales; family Cupressaceae; genus Sequoia; species Sequoia sempervirens. The sequence goes on along the minus strand of VDFB02000003.1, from coordinate 420,087,574 downwards.
CCTAGAAATTATTTTAGTACCTCATTCATGAGCCACATGAATGTGCTCAGTGCATTGGTTAGCCCAAAAGGCATGGCTAACCACTCATACAAGACCTCTTTGGTCTTGAAGTCAGTCTTCCATTCATCTCCCTCTTGAATTCAGATCTGGTGATATCCACTCTTCAGATCAATCTTTGTGAAGTATTGAGCTCCACTCAAACAGAGCATCAGGTCATCCATCCTTGGCAGGGGAAATTTGTACTTGATTGCTATCTTGTTTATGGCTCGGGAATCTGCACACATTCTCCACTCCCCATCCTTCTTTGGTGCTAGTACTGCAGGTACTGCACATGGACTCAAACTCTACCGTATAACACCCTTTCTCAGCAACTCTTGAACTTGTCTGTTCAACTCCTCATTTTCTACTAGAGTCATTCTATGAACTGCCTTATTTGGAAAACTGGCTCTACGAATCAAGTCAATTTGATGATTGATCTTCCTTATTGGTGGTAAACCCTCAGGTACATTATCAGAAACAATATCCTGAAACTCATCCAACATCCCAGAAACTTCTTCTGGAACCTTCTCACTATCCTCCTTACTCACTCTAGGAATCAATGCATAACACACATGCTCATGCTTCATACCTTCTAAAAAATTTCTTCCATCTACATAACAAATTCTAGCACTACTGCATACATTTTCTTTGGTCTCCTTCAGGGGTTTCAACTTGTGACGAACCTCATCCTTTGTCAAGGAATAAGTGTTTGAATGGCCATCATGTATAGCTCGCCTATCAAATTGCCACGGCCTCCCCAACAACATGTGACATGCATCCATGGGGATGATATCACAGAGTACCTCATCATGGTAGCTCCTGATCTTGAACTTTACTAGGCACTGCTCATTGACCAAAACTTTGTGGTCTTTCTGCAACCAGGCAATCTGATATGGATGTGGGTTCCTTTCCCTCTTTAGCTTCAACTTTGTGACCATCTCTTCTGACACCAGATTATCAGTGCTCCCACCATCAA
>VDFB02000003.1:419898433-420086459 GCA_007258455.2 Sequoia sempervirens | reverse complement strand
ATTCTTTATATTGATTTTACCAATATACTTACTGATTTTTTATGGTTTTTTCTTGATCTTGCTTTCCCATCCACTAACATACCCCTCTCTTCTATTTGCAGGTACTAGGCTAAAGCATAAAAAACACTCCAAAATCAATGATGCTTGTTTTTTAAAGAATTACTACAACAAAAAAACACTTCAATATGATATATCATATATGAAAACACTAAATTTTGCTCAACTTTGATATTGTGTGATGTATAATGCAACTCCACAAAATTTCTCGTGGACATTTCATACTTTTCTTGCTCAGGGGTTTGGCTAGAGTCCCCGAGGCTCCATGATACCAATATGGCAGGGTGGATAACGAGTGTGAGATTTTTCTTTTGGATTTTAACACCATATATTTGTTCCTACATAGGTACATGTGTAATATTTTATTCATTTATTCTAAGAATCCAAAAAAAATGTGTTGCATCACCACACTCTTCTCTTACTGAGATCTCTTTATTTGTTTCTAATAAAAAATGGTTTGACTAAGTCTTCAATTGCACTATGAAGTTATTCATTAAAATTTGACTTTTTTATTCCAAATTTCCTTGTAATTGACTACTTTTCAATCCTTTATACTTGTCCCAATTTGATTTTACTACTACTAACCCAAAAAACACATGCATACTAAAAGTTTAATTTACAAAATTATGGACTAAATAGTAATTATAAAAAGTATCCAATATCAAACATCTTTCTTTCTTCAAAAATATGTGATACCCAAAGTTATCGACTACCTTTGTTAAACAATACTTTTAAATGCAGTATTAGCAATTAAAGGCATGGGTAATAACTCTTTAAAAAGTCTACCTTGTATTTCTATGCATATGTATCTTACCATTATTAAATAATAATTAATTAATTGATTGAATAACCTAGACAAAAAGTTAAAATATACATGTGCATCAAGGTCTAATAAATATAAAACTAAAATAGAGATAATATTATCCCATACCTTAAATTTTGGCATGAAATTGTTGTTGTTAGAAAAAAAAAAATTTAATTTAAATTTAATTTATATTTTTCAGTTATCATTTTTAAAGAATAGTATTAAAAAATTGTATTTGTTCACAATTATTTTACTATATTCTTAACATTATTAAGTAAAATCAATTTTGTGTTGGAAAAAGATTTGGCAGGAGGACTGCATGCTTTTCAAAATCAACTTGCAAGGAGTCGAGCTGGTGAAGAGGAAAGGATAAAAATTGGTACCATATTTATAAACAAAGGTTTATCTTGAAAGTCTTGACGTTTGTTACACATTTAAAATCGTGTGCTACTTCAATGCTTGTGTTTATATTGCAATGAAACTTTAACTATTGTAACTAAAACTATTAAATATTACATATTAATAAAATAAAAATTATTGATGATAACTTGTTTAAAATTAAAATTAATGGATAGATTGTACCTAATTAGATTCATTCAACATGGCCTACAGTTTTATTTTACATTTTTATTAATCAATTTTCAACTACTAGTTTTTTATGTGGAGATGCACAAATCGATTTCTCCTCTTCATGGAAAAGGTCCATAGTGTCTCACCCCTGGCTAATGAGATATGAACTAACCTTAAACATTACTTCCTATTGGCTAATTAACAAGCTCTTCGTTTCTTGACTCAATCAAACAATTCTAAATATTATAGATTTTTTGTATGCTGTGGTTATTTTGTTTGTATGGAACATAAAAGTTTCCTTCTCTACCCCACTAGATTGTCCCTTGTGGTGCAACCCTATCGGCTGATTGTTGCATGCATGTGCATGTGACTGCTAGTTTTTATGGCCGTGTAGGTCATTATGTAATGACTTTTTTGGATTTCATTGAGGTCAAAATAGGTCAATGATATTGTTATTTGTCTAAGTTAAAATTGTGGTCAAAAAATATTTTTTAATGTTTGTAATTCAAGAAAGGACTTTATCAAATAAGTTGTTGGTTTCATTTGATAAAAAGAATTGGCGATCAGTTCTAGTTAAAATTGTTAGTCCCAATTAGTTAATTATTAGCTAATACTTAAGTAACCAACCCATAAACTCTTTTGATGTGAATGACTATAAACACTCTTTGGGGTTCCATGATGATTACTAAACAGATATAGGTTGAAGGCTAGATTTTCTTAAGAAACAAGTTGTTTATAGTATGATATCATTTCAAGTAAATTGTAGTAATAAGAAGGAAAGTATATTTAATTACCATTCTTAAGTATCATTTTTGGATAAGAGCATGAAATATATATATACACACACAAAAACAAAAGTATTCAAATACATGGTGTAAATCTTAAAAAAATAAACGATGGTATTTGAAAAATAGTTATATTATTTTATCACTATAATATATATATAGAAGAGATCTTAAATTTATGTGTTAATATGAATATGTATTAAATTCAACCATATCTGTGTGATAATTGAGTATAAAATCTAGTTGTCAATAACCAATTTGAAAAAGAGGTGCGTGAACATATGACACACATTACCAATGATATGTATATTTATTTATTATTTAAAATATTTAGCCAAAGTAATGCAAAACCATTTCTTGCATTGTTGATTCAAAGTGTCTATTGTTACAAATTAGTTAGAGATGTCATACTTCACTACAACGTGTCTAGAGTTGCATGAAAAAGCTATTTGTATTTAGTACAAAACACTAATTCTTAGATCCGTCATTATGATCTTGGAGTTTCCTAGGATTTGATACTCTCGTGAAGAGTAGGGCCACTTCAAGATGGACGGTATGTGAGGAATTTCCAATCTATAGTTGAAGGAAAAGAACTCAAGTGATTCTCTCCCTATTATAGTTAAGATGCCAAAGACTTGGTCTATCAAAGAAATTTTATTTGGTTTCACTTGGAATTTTATTATTTCTAATATATTTTACTTCACATCTTTGATATGACATTTATAAAATATTATATTGATCCAATCCTAAAAGATGCAATATTTAATTAAACATACTTGTTTGAAAGCATTGTACTCTTTGATAAAATGGAATGATGATATGCTTCATAATACAACTTGGTGGTACCAAGACGAACAATATTGGTAAATCTATTTTAAAGGCTTAAATACCACTACTTAATGTAAATCCAAAAATGTGACTAAAAAATATGAAAATACATGTATTTTGTGACATCATAGATTAGGCCACATAACCAAAAAAGGTTTTTGAAATATTATGAATAATTGTATTTTTGATGATTTCTCCTATTGTAATGTGTATTTTGATTTAGAGTATTGTGAGCATTGTGTGTTTGGGAAATGAAATAGAGCATCATTTCCTTTAGGAAGTAATAAAAAAAAGAGTAAATTATAATTATTCATATGGCTATTTTTTTTCTTATGGATGTTTATTTTATTATAAAATCTTATTATTTTGTGTCATTTATTGATGATGTTTTAAGGTTTACCTAGATTTATTTTTGTGAGACAAAATAATAATTTTTTCACTATGTTTAAAGAATTTAAAGTCTTGGTAGAACATTAATAAAAGAAATAGATAAACTTTTGAGATCTGGTAATAGAGGGGAATATTGTTCTAAGGAATTTGATGAGTTTTGAAAATATGCATATATCATAAAGAAAAAGACCACTCCTTACATACCTCAACAAAATGAGGTCAAAAAAAGGAGGAATGAAAATTTAATAGAAAGTTATACAAGTATGTTAAGTGATGCATAGTTGGATAGATGCTTTTTGGTAGAAGTCATGAGTACTAATGTTTTCTTGATTAATAAATCTCTTTGTAAGGCTTTTGATTTGACACTGTAGTGTAGGAAAAAGTATCCCTTTTTCACACTTAATCTAGAAATAATTAATAATAAAATAAGCTTAATGATGCCTTGATTTAGTGTTGTAATATGTTTTTCATATTCACATTAAGTTTAGGGCCCTTTTAAATTAAATGGACTTAATTATGCCTTGTTTTTTATGTTGTAAGGTGTACCTTTACACTTTCACATTAATATAGGGCTTTATTAATTGATTGAGGTTAATTTTCCTTAATTGATCCCTTTAATTCAAATCCAAGCCTAATTAAATCTAAAATTTTGAGGGATAAAACCCAACATTCATAGAATTCCATTACACAACATGAGATTTGGAAGATGTATTGTCCTAGGTAGGTGACCTGGGACCCCGATGGCCAAAAGGATAAATGGATCCTCACTGAACCTAGGTATGCGGGATCATGATGGAGCCAAAGTGGTGATATGATGATGGAGTATGTGGCTGGCGACCTTTTACCCAAATTTGATGCGTAAAAGAGGGTTTTTAGGGAGAGATTCTCGAGGTGTAGACATGTAAAGCCTGGGCTGGCTCTATTTTACCACTTTCATCCTAGCATAATTATGACATTTTAATTATGTCTTTGGTCCACCTTCAACTATTGATTAAATAATTCATAATTATTTAATTAATCCATGTCTTTTTATTCTTCATGATTATTAAATAAATATATTTTATTTATTCAATACATCACTAATTGTCTAAAATCTTCCCATAATTAAATAAATGTCTTAATTTATTTAATTATCTTTATTCATTATGTCTTCCTAATTATTAAATAAATACATTTTGTTTATTTATTTAATATGTCGCTAATTCTTAAGTGTTCTTATAATTAAATAGATTTATTAATTTATTTAATTATTAATCACATTTTCTAAATTAAATAGTTATCTTTAATTATTTAATTGCCTTATTTGACAATTCCTTCATTTTAAATAAAATTAATTATTTAAAATGACCTCACATGCTAACTGCCACTTCTTTTTAGTAAATAATCCAAAATCAATTATTTACTTTAACACAAAATCCATATTTTGAATTAATTTTAATTCAAAAATGGTAATATTCTTCCATAAATCAAGTAATTGCTAAAATTATTGATTTTCCAAATCTTATCTTTCTGTCCAATCTTTATCTTCTTGATTTTTGAAATCTTTCTTTTTTTGGATAATCTTTATCCTCCTGTCACATTTATTTTCAACTATCGATTTGATTTTCTCAAATTGCATCTTGGTCACTCACTTCAGATTTTTTCCCTAACCCTAATTATGGGTTGTCACACATAATCTTGACCTCTGATTTTAGGATTTCATCAACTTTTAATCTTGGTCATCCATCCAAAATTACATTTTCTATAAAATGTCAATTTTCTCACATTTTGAAAAAAAAAATGCACACACACTTCATATACTTAGACTTCTTTTGCATTTTCATACTTGACCTCATTACTTATTGAGTCTTAGTCTTTCTTGTCATAGGCATAGTCATATTTACATAGTCTTAGTCTTTATTGTCATTGGCATAGTCATATTTTCTATAAAATGTTATAATGTTATAGTCATTTTAAATCCTTCAAAATCTTGCTTTGGACATTGTCTTTGTCATTAAATTGCTCACACACTCAATCTGAGGGCAACATATCACATTTGTAGCAAGTTAGAAGAGCTATGGAGGTGATTCATGGAGTTTTTGAGGACAATCTGGTATAATCGTTTTGTTTTATTCATTGTGCTTCATAGCTTTCTTTGGGTTTTGTGTTTATTATCTAATCTACTAACGTTTAAGAAAATACCCATTGATACACTCAGCTTTCCACCAATATAAAGTATGTTTTATTTTGAATTTAATAAATAATCATTATTCATTTTTTATTTGAATTATGACTAAAGTCTTGATTAATAGGTTGATTGAAAAGCATCTATAGCTTTCAAATGGTATCACATTTTTTGAATCTAAAACACACATCACATTTTCTACTTTGCATACTATAGGATTAAAAAAATTAAAAATTCATGAAGTTTTGACCAAGTTAAGGTGGTCAGACATACGAATTTTTATATTTAAAAGTTGTAATAAAAATTCATAATTAATTATTTACTTGGAAAAAAGTTACAAAAAATATGCATTACATCGGGACATGAGTCATCTACTTATATCTAAAATCTTATAAAAATATATTATCATTTTATTGTGGTTAGAGTGGTCAGACAGACACCTACTTATTTTTTCCCTAGAATTTAAGTGCTACTACATTAAAATTTCAAATTTTCACCAAATAGATTTATTTTTTTAAATAAACCTAGTTGTTTAGAAACTACATTCAATTTTCTACAGATTCTATTCTTACATATTTTTTAAATAATATAGATAACTTATTCAATTTTTTACGTCAAGTTGCCTAACTCTGATTTTTCTAAATTTTATCGCCACTTAAGGGTCTGTTTTTTCCATGATGATCCTGCACATACCCACCTATGACCCTATTTTTATATGATGTTTAACACTAACCAATTTGTGTCCTAGGTAAGTGGCCTAGGGCGAATGGGTCCTCACTTAGACCTAGGAACCACCTTTAAAATATGTTTTTGGCAGTATTTTAATGATTTCAAATCTATAATTCAATGTTAGCTTATGATATTTGAATTTCGGGAATTAATGTTAAGATATGTATAAGTACAAGGTTATTTCAGTATGTTTCACCTATATTTTTAAGAGTTCAAATCCTATTAAAAACTTTATGATCAAGAGTGATTTCAAGAGCATTTCAAGACATTCAAGGGTAGAATTATAGAAGATTATTGCAACAATCAAGATTCCTTTCATCATATCAAAGGTTTGTTGCATCATGCATGTTGTTTGAGCTAATATGTTGATGTATTGTTCAAGATCAATTTAACAATATCAGAGGAATTATCTTTAATCAAGTTTTATGATAAAGATCTACATTCATTGAGGCTACTTCATACTAGTTTTTAGATTTGTACTCCAAGGTTCAAATAAGGTTTGTTGAGTTGTTACATATTGTTGTTCATTCATCATTCATTATTTCATGTTTCATTTCATTTCAAGGTTTAATTACCAAAACAGGGTTTGACCAAGGCAAACCCCCATTCCCTAACAAACAACATTTTTCTCTTTTTTATGTGTGATTGCAAATTTTAGGTGCAAGATTCTTTGAAGAGCAAAATTGAAGAAAGTTGCAAGAAAAGTTGTCAAATCAAGGAAACTCTTCTACAAATTTTATTTTTAGCTTTCTAGCAGTGAGCACCTAGAATTTGGGAGTGTAGACGTGGCATAACAGAACCCAGAAAGCATTTTCCAAAAACCCTAGTAGCCAAGATCCATTCTCCATAAGGTGAATGAGTCCTTAGTGAGCTTAAAAAGGTGACTTTCGATGAAAGGTACATAACATTTTCCCCTTTCTAGATCTTCCTTTTGATTTTTGTTTATGTCAAATTTGATTGTTGTTCTTCATTTGCATTTTACAACACGCATTTTGACTGAAATTAGAGAAATAGGTTCTTTATGGTTCATCACTCCATTGTGGTGAACCCACCCCATATTTTTCTTTGTTTCAAACACCTTATAAAGTGTGGAGAGATAAGAAACCTTTTATTTCACATTTAAGTGTTTGGATATGAATATTTTGTTCACGTGCCTAAACAAAAGAGTTCTAAGTTGGATTTAAAATCATATAAATGTCTTCATTAGATAGGTGAGAATGTTAGAGGATATAATTTTAAAAATCTTTTGACTAAGAATTTTTCCTATTCTTGAGATGTGAATTTTATGGAACTTAGAGATTTTTCTAATCCTAAACAACCATAAGATAAAGATGGAAAGTAATAGTGTATTTTTAAATTAATTAAGAAGATACAGATGTGGAAGAACATATTGATGGACTAGAGGATAGAGAAGATGAAGAGTGAAGAGGATGAAGAGATTTCAAGTGAGATTTTTGAGAAGGATTACTTTGAAGCTACTAAAGATGTTGATCATGTAGAAGAAAAAGAGGAAGAATCTCTTACTCCACAATGGAGAAGATCCATAAGACAATAAAATTTAGTTGATAAGTATAACCCACCAGATTATTTTATGTGTTTTCTTTATTATGTATTAATGATGAACCTTGATCCTATAGTGAATCTAGTTTTTCCTATTATAATGATTCTTGGAAGTAAGTCAATTAGGAGGAAATTATGGATTTAGAGTCTTTTAATACCTAATATCTTTCGTGTTTTACCAAAATAAGAAAATAAATTGGATGTAAGTGGGTCTACAAGAATTTTAGAGAAAATGGTTGATTAGAAAAGTACACGGTTAGAATAGTGTCCAAGGGCTACTCCCAAAGAGAGGGAATTTATTTTGGTGAAATTTTATCTCCCATTTCTAAATTATCCTCAATTAGATTTATTTTATCCATAAATATTGGTAATGATTTTGAAATTGAGAAAATAAATGTTAAGGCTAAATTTTTGCATGGAGATTTGAAAGAGGAAATTTATATGTAACCAAAAAGATTTGAGGTATAAGGAAAGGAAAACTTGGTTTGAAAATTAAGATCTCTTTATGATTTAAAATAATCACCTTGGATGTGGTGTCAAAAATTTGATTCTTTTAATGTTGAAATTGGGATTTTTAAGAGGGAAAGAGGATTATTGATATCAATTTTTTATTCTTTTAATGTTGAAACTAGATTTTTTAAGAAGTGAAGTGGATAATTATTATTACATTAGATGTACTAATCATTGCATACTAATTATTTCCTTGAATGTGGATGACATATTTTTTAGTAACACCAAGCTTACAGTGAGTTAAAATATCAACATTTAGATGAATTTGAGATGAAGGATTTGGGGGTTTCTAGGAATATATTGAGAATGGAAATTTGGAGATATCACGAGAAACAAAAATATTTTCTATCACAAAGTATGTAAATAATATTTTAAACAAATTTAATATGCAAGATAATGAGCCCATTATAATTTCATTACTAGTTGGCACTAAGCTTACATTAGATTTGTGTCCCAAGTGTGAATATGATCTTGAGGATATGTCTAGTGTGTCATGTGGTAGCATAGTAGGAATTTTTATATTTGTAATGGTTTTCACTAGGATAGAAATTGCCTAAGCAATGGGAGTATTGAACAGGTTTATGTCTAATCCTAGTAGAGAGCACTAGAATTATGTGGAGAGGGTGTTAAGATATTTGGGTGGTACTTATCATTATTTTTTTGTTTTTCCTAATACTCATAATGTGGATAAGATATTAGACATATAGGGTTTTATTAATGTAGACTTAGCTAGTGATTTCGATAGTCATAGGTACACTAGTGGCTATATTTTTAATTTATTTAATAGTAGTGCAATGAGCTAGATGAGTAAAAGGAAACCCACGGTTACTCTTTCCACCATAGAAGTAGAGTATATGACTACTAACCATGCCTCTAAGGAGAATTTTTTGTTAAAGAGACTTGATAAAAGTATTTATTTTGATTGTATGATTGTTAGAATCAAATGTGAGATTCAAAGAGCTATTTGTTTGGAAAAAAATCCTATGTATCATACTTGCAAAAAGAATGTTGATGTTTAGTATCACTTTGTGTGAGAAATAATTGATAATGGTAAGGTCTTGATAGAGAAGGTTAACACTTTGAATAATGTTATCGATTCACATGTGATGGTAGTGACAATAGGTAGCTTCTCATGGTGTAGGAATTCCATGGACTTGTTTCTTATACTTAATTAATTTGTGTTTTCCTATGGATGTATTTACAATGTATGATGTCATGTGGGAGAATGGTAGTATTATGATGGTATCAACTTGCAAATATTATACATTTAATAATTTGTAGCATTGTAAACTATGCTCCCTGGGGGTGAAGCACAATTTCACTTTTTTTGGTACTTTCTTTAGAGTCCACTCTCCTAGTCCGTTTTAGGATCATTTCTAACATTTTCCTTACCTCTAACTCAAGAGATATGTTGGATTCTTCCCTAAAACCCCTACTAACAATTCTATTCCCAAGAACTTTGGTCAATGCTAAAATCAAAGTTAAATCCTAACTTAGTGAACCTTTTATTAGTTGTTCATGTTTGGACATGTGTGTGGTGCATGTAATCTATAATGATGCACATAAACTCTAGCATGGCTCACTAGCATCCTACTTGTATGCATGAAAAGACAGGAAACTTTCGAGAGTCAACCCTTTCCTTGAGTGATGTGCCCTCGATTTTGACATTTGAATACACACTAAAATGGTTCCTAAATTCAAATTTTACATATCATCCTACACCTAAGGGAATCCTCTTACTTTCTATTTAAACATTTAGTTTTTTCATTGTCAAAGAGGGAATGTAAATTTAATGGTGAAGCCCTATTAGAATGAACATTTGGCTCTACAACTTGAAAAGTTGTATTTGAACTGTGAACAAGATTTGCCACCATTTATTCTTTTGCTACCTTGGTTAAAGCTTCATACATGTTGCAAAATAGTTGGAATCACTAATTGATGATCAACTTGTACCTCTCCATCATGGTTTGGGGTGATCCCATAATACTGGTTTACAATTTTTGGCCAAACTGGACACTGAACTAATTTTTTTTAACTAGATCTTTACTTTCAGGCACCTATAGCGACTAAACCGTGAGGAATTTGAAGATGATGAAAACTAGTGATTTGTGGAATTTTGTCTGTAGATTCTAAATATATTTTTTTCAAAAATTTTGGAATTAGATTGGAATTCTTTTTCCATCTCCTTCGAAAACTAGTTTTTTAGTAAACACCATTTTTAAGGAGTGACGTTCACTGTATAACACATAACCTTTTTTCCATGAAGGATAAAAAAATTCAATTTAGATTTGTAACTATGATATCTAGTGCTTCCAATTGGTTTCATAGTGTTTTTTGTGAATATTTTTTCCTTAATCAAGTTTTAAGTCAAACAATTACAATTCAGACATGGTGGATTGTATAACACAAATTTTTTGTATGTATCGAAATTCTTTTTTGTTGGATCAAGACTTCAATATTGGTGCACTCATATTTTTCAAAAAAAAATTATAATCTTCTATTTTTCCACATGTGTAGAACAAAGAGCTTGATTTTCAGGTGAAAAAACTACATTCACAAGAAATAAAAAATAAATATAATAATTAAATTAAATTTATTTAAAATTATAGTTTTTGGGAAGCTTATAATAAGGACTACATACTTACAAAAGATAAATTTTAAATGAATTCATTTGATCCCCCAAAAGGTAAATCAAAAGTGGTTTTTATCAGCATTTTGATAGTTGTATAGGAGACTCCATTATAGGTATGGTTTAAAACTAGCGAGGTTCTATCCAAGGGGTTTGGTCTAAGGTAGTTTGAGCAAACCCTTTTCAATTGGAATGCTTTAAATGAAACTTTTTAAGGCTTAAATCATTACATTTTCTAAAAAATATGCGATTTCAGCAAAAATCATAATCTCCCAGAAATTGTAAACTAGCTTTGTGGGATCACCCTTTGGTATGGCTCTTCATTGTAATATCATATTCAAGCTTTTATCTCCTTGTTTCATTGAGGTTAAGAGATTTATTATGACTGATTCCCTTGAGCATAGAACTTTTTTTGGGTTGTATCCTTTTTTGAGGCACATAGAGATCCACTCAAATACAATTGAGTAGGGTTTTTATTATTATTGATTTGTCACAGCTTGTCATAATCTTAGAGACACTTAAGAATCAAATGACACACTATTTATTTTCATCAACATAGCTATTTATAGAGGCATGAATACTGAAGTAGGGGTTTGTCTAAGGAAAAATATTATATAGCCACAGCCATTTTTTTCTTCTTTGTGTCTATATAGGTCTAGATCTAAAACTAGAAATATTAGAAAGTGATAGAGAAGATCAAAACATGAACCATTAAACTGAGACAAAATCCATACAATGTATCAAATTTATGGTACCACATCCTAGGACTCTATTTTAAGCCATACAAATATTTCTTCAATTTGCAAACCAACTTACTTTTACCTTTCACCACGTAGTGCTCTGGTTGTGTCATATAAATATCCTCTTGCAAATCACCATGAAGGAAAGTAGTTTTCACATCCATTTACTCAACCTCTAAATCATAAGTAGCAGTAATAGAAAGTAAAAATCTAATGGATTTTATTTTCACAATAGGAAAAAACATCTCACCATCCATAATTAATGCCCTCAACTTGAGAGTAACCCTTCACAAACAACCTTGCTTTGTACTTCTCAATACCTCCATTTGAAGCAATATTTTTCTTGAACACCCATTTACAACCAAAATATTTTTGTCCTTTAGGAAATGGTACAAGATCCCATGTGTCATTCTTTTTCAAAGATATCATTCCTTCATTCATAACAATCTTCTAGGATTCTACATCATTCATACCTAGTGCCTCTTCTATAGATACGAGTTCATCCATGTTAGTATTCAAAGAAAAAATACATCTTCAGTCATCAGGTGAATACCTTTCAAGTGGTTGTATATGCCTTGTAGACCTATGAACAAGATAAGTTGGAGGTTTTTCCTCCTCTTCTAAAGATCCAGAGCTAGATGAGCTATCCTCAACTTCTTGTCTATCCTTGGGCCTTGATTCAACTTTCTCAGGTGTAGAAGGAAATTGAATCACATATTCATGTTTACTTAGTTATGGCTACAATGTAATAGAAGAAGACTTAGTTTCTCTAAAACTAACACTTCTACTATGTATTACCTTATGTGCAACAAGATCCCAAATATTGTATCCTTTCACACCATAACTATATCTGATGAAGATACATTTCACAACATTGTTCTCCAACTTTGTTCGCTTCTCCTTTGGCACATGTACACATGCCTCGCAACCAAAAACTCTAAGATTTATTAATGAAGCTTGCAACCCGACCATGCCTCTATAGGCGTCTTATCAACAAGAGATGATGTAGGAGGCCTGTTAACCAAGTAACAGGCATTAGCAACAGCTTTAGCCCAAAACCTTTGTTCTAGGCCAACACCACTCAACATACTCCTAGCCTTCTCCATCAATGTCCTATTCATTCTTTCTTCAACTCCATTATGTTGTGGAGAATACAACTCATTATCTTTTGTCTATGAATACCAAAATCTTTACATAATCTATCAAAATCATTAAAGCAAAATTCACCGCCATTATCAATCCTCAAAAATTTTATTTTCTTTCTAGTCTACAACTAAACCATTGCTTTAAATGCTTTAAATCGACTGAAAACTTCATATTTAATCTTTACAAAATATACCCATGTCCTTCTACTATAATCATCAATAAATGAAACATAATATGTGGATTTACCAATTGAAGGAATATCTACAAGACCAAATACATCATAATGAATAAGATCCAATAAACTACAAGATTTATGAGAACTCGAGTAAAAATGAACACGGTTTTGTTTTCCATAAATGCAATGCTCATAGAAATTGAATTCAAGATTACAATCAGAAAAACCTTCAACAAGGTTTTTATTTTTCAAGGTACTTAGACCCTTTTCTCCAATGTGGCCAAGTCTTTGGTGCCATAACATAGTTTTCTCTACATGTAACTTTGTCTCAAAAGAAGGAGCACCCTTGGGTGCCCAAAATCCATGACCATTTGTTGAAGGTGAAACCCTCACTTCTTCTATAGACTTTCTTTTCACAGAAGTACTATTGCACTCAACAGTGCATGCATCAAGCTTATACAATGCCCCGTATCTGACACCTCTAGCAATCACCATAGCACCTCTAACCATCTTGCATCCTACATCAGAAAATACTACCTACACACCTAGATCTATTAGTTTCCTCACAGATAACAAATTTGTGCTAATCCAGGGATATGCAACACACCATTAATCCTTTTTATTCTACCATCAGGAAACCTGATTTTAACTTTACCAAGGCCAACAATTTCTAAATGAGAATCATCACCTAAGTACAACTTACCTTCATCAAATTATTCATATTCACAAAACCAATCTCTATTAAAGGTCATATGAAAAGATGCACTTGATTCAATTAACCATGCATCATTACCTGCACGAGTTGTCAAAGCTACAATGAATGCATCACCATCTTCCTTCTCGGACTCAGAATTAGAATCAAATTTCTTCTTTTTCTTCTTCTTTTCTTCTTTGCATTCCTTACGAACATGTCCAGGATTACCGTAGCTCTAGCCAATAACTTTGGACTTTCTAGGAGATTTAGATCTCCCCTTGGACTTAGATTTTTCATGCTTCTCATTCTTCTTTCCTTTTTCCTTATGTCTTCCATGAACATTTAGGGCCTCCTTAGCAGTGATGGATACCTTCCTCCTCATCTCTTCAAAAAGAAAAGAACCCAACACATCTTTAGTCTTCAATATAATAGAAGTACTCCCAATATCAATAACAAGAGATTCTAATGAATCAGGCAAAGAACAAATCAATATCTGACATTTCTCCTCCTCATCCATTTTGACACAAACTACTGCCAATTGAGCCAACAACATCTTCAATGCTTCTAGTGTGTGATTTATCCACTCTCTTCCATTCTCAAGGAATACACTTCTTCCTCAAGAAAATATCATTGTTCACTAAAGATTTGGCCTGATACATCTCACTAAGCTTCTTCCATAGTTTTTCTGTAGAGGTCTCTTCATGGACATTAATTCAAATAGAGTCTGCCAAGCACAATCTAATTAGACCCTTGGCTTTACAGTCCATAACATCATATTGAGCATCTTGAGTAGGATATGCAAGCCTTGAAACATTCTCATCAACAGAATCCCATAGATCTCAATCTATCAATAGATCCTCCATCTTTAGCTTCCACATCTCAAAATTATTTTCAAAAAAATTATCCATCTCTATTGTCCCTAATGAACTTGCCATCTGAAAAATTCCTATAACAAGATCACAAAGTTTCTTCTACACAAGCTCCCACTCAAATTTAAATTAGTTCAAAAAACCTAACAACCCACAACTGAAAATAAAGGTGATCAAACTTTGATACCACTTGTAAGGAAGTTAAGGTAACAGAACAACTTCCTACACTATCCTTGAGGGGAGAATAATGCAAAAAAATTATAGATATTTAATAGTTCCAAAGAATGAAACAAAAATAAACACAAGTATGCAACACAATGATTTACATGGGGAAAACCCTTTCGAGAGAAAAACCCTATGATATAAGAGGGATTCGTTGCACAAAGGTCTCTCCTTTCTCGAGAGATCACCAGGGAACGAACTGCCCTTATACACCTCAAGATGACAAAGTGACAAGGTATCAAAGATATAGGTAAGTCTTAGAAGAAAGAGTCAGAGATCTTGAGAGGGAAGAATTAGAAGTATCCTATCTCAGAAGAGAGAGCTCTCGGCTAGAAGACGTTAGCATGAAACTAGGATACTAGCGTGGCGTGCTGTCATCTAAAAGTCATGCTAGCATCCCGAGCGACAGAGAACTCAGAAACTCAACGGATAGAAGGTGATTCCACTCCCAAGCTTAGAGGTGATAAAATAGAATTATTAACCTAACTAAAAAACCAAATACTGAAGGAAATACTTTAATACTTAGAGAGAAGTTACCCCTTTTCTCGAATGCTCGAATCTTCACTCCAAGTCCCTTTTTTGGTAACCTACATACAAGAGATCAAGGAGAAAGTTGTTGGGTGGTTGTATAGGGGTCTACCTTAGTCAAACCCCATTTTGATGTTCCCACCTCCATGAAAAGCCAAGTTGGAAATGAAATCAAAGTGTGTGGTGAAAGCAATTCTCGCTTGAGTAGAACCTGCACCACAATAAGCGTGTGGTGAAAGCAAGACCCGCTCGAGGAGTACAACCCGCACCATAATAAACTAAACAAATTCTTATGGAAAGAGAGTAAGGAAAAGAGAGGGAGCATTACCCATGGGCCAAAGCCCTTTCTAAAGCACACAAACACACTATTGAGTGCTTGCTTAAGACCTGTTGCTACTAGAGGGACCTCAGTCTGGCATGGCTTCACCTATGAATGCACTGCTATCAAAGGAGAAGTCTCAAAAGCTATGGCTAAAACAAAACAAGAGCTTCAGTGATCTCTTTTCAATCTTCCAACCTTCCAACCCCTAAATGAGAGGAAAAAGGAGGTTCTTATGCATGTAAGGGTGGCAAAGATCCATTACTTTCAGAATGTAACCACCAAGACATGTGTCACATAGGTTAGCCTTCCAAGTTCCACATTTGAGATTCGAGAAACGAATAGGACGCTAGCACGCCGCACAATCGTCCAGAGCCTATTTTCTTTGGAAACACTTTTGTAAGGCTTCTTTTGCTCGGCCACTTGTCCTTTCGAAGTCAGAATCATGACATTCTGACTAAGGGGGGTTTTCCATTAATGTTTTGGAGTGTCATAAATGCTAGGCAAGAATGTGGAAATATGGAATTGGCTCTAGATGCAATTTTGCAATATTACATTTTGCCCCCACTTTAGTGGGCTTGATTTTTGAAAAAACCAGCCTCACTAAAGTAGAAAAGAAAAGTTTCATTTGAATTTTTGAATTTTACGGATTTGAGTGCCAACAAAAAAGAGACCATAGCAGTTATTGTAGTCGAGCTGACTAGGACTGAAGGTGCCCCAGCATTTGAGCTCAACAAGCAGTATCTAAGTGGCCATGAATTTGTTGAATTTTTTATCCTGCAAAACTCGGTGTTTAGGTCAGCTTCCAAAAATCATAAGAAGGCTACCACAAAGAGAGGAATGATGAAGAAAAAATTCATCGATTCGGAAGAAAATATGATCAAGAGATGACCTTATGTCCTCTCTTGAGTTTTCCCGCAGTCCAATGGGGAAAATTCAAGAGAAATTGGGGAGCCATGAATCCTAGGGAAAATGGGCCTTGGAGGACCTATATATACCTAGGTGGGCCCCTAGAAGGGTCATTTTCACTATTCATCATGAGAAAATTGTTGACTTTTGTGAGAGAAAAGTCAGCAAAATGCCTAGCAGGAGAGATTATGAGGAGCCAAGGCTGGAGAAGCTATGTCGGGACATCGCCGAGGGTCACGAGGTGGACCAGGTAAGTCACAAACTCTCGTTTATAGCAATTTTTGTGATTTTTTTAAATTTTTTAGCGGTGAGTTGCGTAGGTATCTTTTTTGTGCACCTATGTCCCAATTTCGTGTTATCATCCACAACAGGCATTGTCGTCCCACTTTTTCACTGTCATCTCAGATACGCATTGGCATCTCTGAGGTGACCATGGTGGAGGGGGACACTTGTGTGGTGTGCAGATGTCTACATGTCGCGCATGAGTCCTGATTTTTTTTGTAAGTTAACTTATGATAAGTGCTAGTGCTCTGATTCAAAACTTTCTTGCTTTCGGTAGGAGTACCCAGAGATTTAGGAGCATTATGGCTAGTTTGTGAGCAGAGTGATCGCTTATCGCCAGATGAGGTTACACTCTTGGAGCGCATCAGTCTCTGGCATGTTTTCACTATGCCAGAGATGATGTACCATGAGTGCATGCTTACAGCCCTTATGGAGAGGTGGGACACCACTAACTCATCTTTGCAGCTACCAGTTGGGGAAATGACTATTACTCTTGAGGACATCTATCAGATCCTCGGACAACCCATCCGTAGATAGCGAGTGGCCTTAGATGATACACGGTTAGCACAAGAGTGGGTAGAGGGTGTCCTCTATTATACAGGGAGCACAGACAATGGTGGCGACACAGATCACATCTACATGCATTGGTATGATCATGCGAGGACCGTGATGACATTGATCTGTCATGTTATGGTTGTCACCATTGCATTTCAGATCACGATTGATGGGTGAGGCTCACACCTGCATGGGGTCTCATCCATACTATTAGAGAGATGCTAGAGCATAGGACCATTTATTCTTGGGGGCATAGCATGCTGGCGCACCTATACCAGGAGTGAGGCTGGTACATACATTATGAGTACTGTAGCCTGACAGCATGCACACTTTTGCAAGTGTGGGCCTTTTCTCACATCATGTGCACTTTGCTAGTTAGTTTTCCCTAGCTTCGACCATATAGGGTCCCCATGGCCCACTAGTATGATATGACGGGCTAGTGGAGGTTTGAAGACCTATAGTTTTGGTGGCTTTAGTTTGATACGCTTGCGAAAGATAGGGTTCTATGGAGGCCCTATCAATATTTCAAGTGGGTAGATGATGGCAGGTATTTTTAGAACCTACAAAGAGACTGATTTTTGATAGGGCATAGGGATTATATTATTGTGCCATACTATTGGAGTTAGGTCATGAGACAACATGGCCGATTGTAGACCATACCACCAAATGTGCCCACTTATACCAGGGCCCATAGGAGTGCGGTGAGGGTTAGGGACTGCCCTCGCTCGAGCATCACAGACATAGTCCCCTCTAATGATGATGAGCCTAATCATGATCTGCCACCTTTAGCACTGAGGGATAATGTGGGCATAGCCACATATTTTTCACAATGGTGGGAGAGGCATCCACTAGCTCCTGTGTTCGGCGAGGGTGCTCCAGGAGGATACCTTGGTCCACAAGGGGACTTACCAGCCCCGCCACCATAAGGCAGGAGGAGAGGTCGATAGCAGGTCGGAGAGGAGGAGGAGAAGGAGGAGGCAGCCCAAGAGGAGGAGGTGCCGCTAGTGAGGCTGAGGCGACGAAGGAGATCAAATCCCCCACTGGTGACTCTAGTCTCTTCGGTGCCACCATCTTCCACTACGAGAGCATCACTTGTGGCACCAAGAGTGGCCATCGAAATCGACGGCACAGGTCTGAGCACCGAGCCTCACCCTAATCTATCATGGAAGTAGTGGGATCTAGGTATTCATGATTTGTTGGTGCATGCTTTGTACTTTTAGTTCATATGTATCATATATATATGTGTGTGTGTGTGTGTGTGCCATGTGATACTAATACCCTTTCCTTTTCTATGGTTACAAAGGATGCATAGGGATGGACCGGGCTCATAGCTCAGTGCATATTAGAGGTGTCCCCCACTGTGTAGATTCAAGGGTCAATCCTAGATGCATTTTAGTCAGTGCTTGCGGGGCATAATTTCCCCAGCTTCAAGCCGGTTGCACGTCTACAGATTTCCTACAAGGAGCGAGGTGCAGATGTGGTGCAGCTGATAGTAGAGCTGGCGAGCGTGTGGGGGCAGCATGATCAGTTGTCAGGGGAGCTATGGATAGCGCTTGTCGAGTGAGACACAGCAATGAGGAGCGCCAATACAACTGAGCAGGCACGTGATGCCCTTCAAAGTCATCTCGATGACCTCGATGGGTAGCTATCAGTTGTGAGTTTGACAAAGTTCCAGCAATTGCAGGACCAATTATGATAGGTGGAGATGATGATATCTTCCTTACAGGGGGAGATTAGAGGGATGTGGGTAGCCTTATCGGCATCATGCTCTCATCATTCACGCTCGATAACTACCATCCAGCCCCTCCCTTAGCTTCCAGAGCATCCACCAGATCTAGAGGGGTCTAGGAGCCATGATCCTCAGTGATCGAGGATCATCATTATTTTTGTATACATCATTTTTGCAGCGAGATACATACATGTTCATACATACTTGTAGATCCTTCTGTATAGACATATATTCAGTAGCCACTCATTTTTTGTAGTAGTGGCCCAATACATATACATGAAATTGGATACATACAATGCGTATATATATTCATATATGGATACATCAATTTTGGTTTCATGGCATTGCTTATTTGGACGTGTATGTTTTTTATTTCCTAAATGTTCATGCTATGGATGTTATATTTTCATGTGAATGTATGCTTATATCAGATTCTAATATGATTTAATTAAACACACATGGTTGTACATTAATTCAAATACAATGATGATCTAATGGATACACACACACATACACATGGTCATTCACAACACAAAATTATTGTAATGTGTTAATGAATAATGTCAAAATATGTTATACTACTACTCCCCTTTGTAGAGAGAGAGCACCACATAGGTGACACATAGGCTTTTAGGAATAATAACGATGAAGATGCATAGCATTAACAAGATCCTTCAAAGGCATTCCATCCATAGATGATAATCCATATGCACCTGAGTCGTAAAAAAAAATCACAATGTAAGGGCCTAACCAATTAGGACTGAATTTTCCTTTCTGGCCAGGCGGCGCATTCATTCTCATAAAGAACCAAATCTCCTATTTTAAAGGTTTGAGGGAGTACACTTTGATTGTACTATCTAGAAAGCCACCAATGCTAAGCTTTAAGATGTTCAAGGACTCGTAAACGGCACTCATCGAGCATCTCTATTTGATGTAGGCGGTTCACCTAATAGGTCTCATTATCAATTAGCCCCTTCAAAGAGACTCACAAAGATGAGATTTCTAATTCTAAGGGCATGATAGCTTTGGCACCATACATGAGGTTATAGGGCATTGTCCCTATGGTTGTGCGAACACTCGTGTGATAGGCCCATAGAGCGTATGTCAATTGGATGTGCCAATCTTTACTGTGTTTATTAACTATTTTTTAGAGAATGAGCTCAAGAGTTTTATTTGATGCTTTTGCTTGACTGTTGGATTGGGGATAGTAGGGTGTGGAGAACCTATGTTGGATATGAAATTTCTCAAGGAATTACCTCACTTCCTTGTTCTTGAATGGCGTACCATTGTCATAAATGAGTTTAGTGAGCAATCTGAATCGAGAAATGATGTTGCTCATAAGGAAGCTACAAATAACTTTAGCATTCGTCGAGCAGAGAAAAATAGCCTCAACCCACTATGTGAAGTAATCTGTGGTGGTGATCATGAAAGCATGTCCCTTGGAAGAGGGAGGTGATATCTTTTTGATAATATCTAACCCCATTTAGCGAACAGCCAAGGGGAAGTTTGGTTTCGTACCTCTTGGGTGGGTGCATGAACGAGTCGGCTGTGTTGTTGGCATTAAGGGCACTTCTTAAAAAATTCAAAGGAATCTCATTCCATTGTTTGCCAATAGTAGCCCATGTGTATCAACCGTTGTGTCAAGGATTTACCACCAAAATGTTCGCCCCTAAAGCCCATGTGGGCTTCCTTGAGGGCAAGGGTCATCTCTATTTTGGTAAGACATCTAAGGAGCAACCATTATAGGCTTTTCTATAAGGGATGTCTGATAAGATGGCATAGCAAACTAAAAGCTTCTTTATGCGAGTGCGGTCATTTTATGTCACACCGTTGGGGAAGGTCCTATTTTTTAAATAGTTATAGACATCGGAAAACCATCCTCTAGATTCCACAAGTGAACAAATAGGGAATTCTACTTCAGGCTCTTCAGGAACCACGAGGGTTTGCAAGATTTGGACCACAAAGTGGTACTCTTTTGTATCTTTTTCAAAAGGTACCAAGGAAGCAGCACTTACCATAGCATCAACATGTCTATTTTCTCTCCTAGGGACATTATCTATTGTGAAGGAAGAAAGTTGTCTGAGTAAAGACAATGCAAGGTTCCAATATCAGGATAGCTTACTTTGCTTGGCCTAATAAACTCTCGTTATTTGATTCACTATAAGTTCAGAGTCACCTAGGATATGAAGATGTCCAATTTTTGGTGCTATCACGGCACGTAAGCCAGCTATAAGGGCTTCGTACTCGGCGATGTTATTGGTACAAGGAAAGTTTAATTGAAAAGACAAGGGGACTGGTTTTCCCTCGGGGGATATTAGGACCACCCCTGCTCTAGAACCAATTTGACACCTCAACCCATCGAAGTACATTTTCCATTCAAAATCTTCATTGATCAAGAAAATGCTTTCATCAGGAAATAGATCTAAGTCAGGAAAGGAGCGAGATGAGGGAGCATCTTCCAATTGATCTGCAACCGTTTGTCCTTTTATTGATTTGTAAGTAACAAATTTTATGTCGAACTCAGAAAGAAACATAACCCATTTCGCTAACCTTCCTACTAGGTCAGTGCTAGAGAATAAATGCCTCAAAAGATCTTTTTTTACTATGACGTGTTTTTCGGCATGGAGGAGGTAATGCCTTAGTTTCTGTGTAGCAAAGATAAGAGTGAGGCACTACCTTTCCATGAAGGAATAACCTGTTTCATAATCAACCAGGATGCGGCTAATGTAGTAGACCGCTCTTTCTCTCCCAAAGTCATCATATTGAGCCAACAGGGCTGCTAAAGCATATGCTGATGCAGCTAGGTAGAGCAGAAAGGGTCTATCTTGCATAGCTGGCATCAATACGGGAGGGTTGGTTAAATAAGATTTGATTGACTCAAACGCATTTTGACATCCCTCATCCCATATGAAGTGAACATCCTTTTTTAACAAATGAGTGAAAGGAAGGGTGCGATCAGCCAATTGAGATATGAATCTACGAGTTTCCGGAATCTTTCCCTGTAAACTCTACAACTCGGTGATATTCCTTGGTGGGGGCATGTTAATGATAGAGTTGATTTTTTTAGTGTCAACTTCGATCCCACGATGAGAGACTATGATTCCTAGAAGCTTGTCAGCATCCATGTCAAAAACGCACTTAAAGGGATTTAATCTCATCTTGCAGAGTCGAAGCCTCTCAAAAATCAACCAAAGGTTTTTAGGATGATCCTCATGGGTTACAGATTTGGTTAATATGCCATCAACATAATCCTCTAAAATATTGTGAATGAAGTCATGAAATATTAAGGTCATCGCCCATTGGTAAGTAGCTCCTGCATTCTTTAATCTGAAGGGAATGACTACATAACAAAAGGTACCCCATGGAGTGGTAAAGGTTGTCTTATATTGATCGTCTAAGTTAATATGGAGCTGATTACAGGCCAAGAAGCCATCCATGAAGCAAAGTAATGCATGGCCTACAGTCGAGTCAACAATCATATCTATATTAGGTAATGGAAAATCATCTTTAAGATAAACCTTGTTAAGGTCTCAAAAATTGATGCATATGCGAATGCGACCATCAGGTTTACTAACAGCAACTATGTTAGAAATCCACAGGGAATAATTGATGGGATGGATAAAGCCTACTTTTAATAGTTTCTCTATCTCAGTCTTGACCATTAAAGCCACTCTAGGATTTATCTTTCGGATCTTTTGCTTAACTGGCTTAGCATCAGGGCATAGGATCATATTATGAACCACTATGGATTCATCAATATCGGGCATATCCTCATATGTCTAAGAAAATATGTCAGGATGAGAATGCAAGATACTGGATTGTTCATTTTCTTCTTCCAAAGAAAGACATTTTCTGATTTTGATCACCTTATCAAGGGATATGGGATCGATAGAGACCTCGACAGTATCTCCTTTTATGAGGGAACTTCATTCTTCATGTTTGGGTGTTGTAATGTCACCACTGGTGTTAGATAGAGGGTCCTCCCTATCAACATTCAGGACAGATTCCCTGAAATACGCTTGGTCATGCAAGCGGTATGGGAAACGTCTCTTGTGATGATAAGGGTGGACTGAAGAGTAAGCACCTAGAAATTCCTCTAGTGCTTCATTAGAAGAGAAGACATCCAGAGGAATATTCTTGGCTTGCTCATTTTCCTCTATTAACTCAGGATGGATGAGGTTCAATGGTTCAGCCGAAATCATGTTAACATTCCACCAAGGCTTTAGCTTAGATTGTTCAACAAAGCAACCTAACCCCAAGTTATGCCATCATGGCTTAAAGTTAAGGGGGACTTGAATTCCCTACTCAATACATCCCAGGCCCTTTTGTACGTAGCCATACCGAGAAGTGAGCTCATATCCAAATCCATAGCGATTTTGTAAAATTTCAAGGGGCGACAGATCCACATAGAGTGCTTCATTCCACCAATGAATGTCAAACATCTCTATGAGGGTACTTTCGCCTCCTTTTTCAGGTTTACAAATGTTAATTTCTTTTGTAAGAGGTGGATCGCTCACCTCAGTGTGGGAAGGAGTGATTTCCTGAATAGGGTCACACTTCTTCTCCTCCATAGGAATATTATCCACCTTTGCATGTGGGAAGTCTATGCAAGAGGAGTCCACCTTGTACTCTGTGATAAATAATTCAAAAAAGTTCAAGGAACCCCAATCATCACCTAGGAGGGTGTTCATTTGAGAAGAGGATACAGGAGAATCGGGACCCTTTGCTTTAGGTATTTCTTTATTTTCGACACTCACCCTAGGAACGATTTCCATACAGGGTATCAATGAAGAACATGCCATAGCGTCAACATTCAAGGAAGGAATACAATTTTTGAGGGTAGACATGGTTGAAACGTGACCGGTAGTAGCCAGTTTGTAGAGGTGAATGCCTTTTGGATCCGCTTTAACCGTGACTACCCGATTGTTTGCAACGAATTTCAAAGAATGATGTAGAGTAGAGGTCATCGCACCCATAGCATAGATCCAAGGTCTCCCTAAGAGGATATTATAAGGTAAAGGTTCAGGCATCACATATACCAACATGGGTAAGGTAACAGGGCCTAGCTACAAAGGTAGTATTATCATACCTAGAGCTTGGAGGCCAGCATTATCAAATCCATAGATGTACAAAGAGGAAGCTACTAAGTAAGACGAATCAAATTTGATCTTAAGTAGTAAGTCCATACCACAAATGTTGAGTGTCAATAAGGTATCAATGAGGGTACACCTAATACCAATGTTATTAATGTTGACAATAATCATTAAAGGCTTTGCTTGCTTCTGCATGTTTGGAGGTGGGAGTTCTTGGAGGTGGAACGTAATATTCAAAAAATATGCATGAATATGAGCCAACAACGCATTAACATCTATAGGCCTAGTAGAGGTGGGAAAGAGAATATTTTGTAGGGCTTCCTAAAGCATCTCCTGATAAACTGGGGTGGTCTGAAGCAAGTCCCAGAGTGAGATCTTAGCCAGAGTAATGCAAAGCTGTTCGACAAGATCATAATCGCCTAATGCTTTGATCACAGGTTTAGGTGCTACCAGAAGGCTCGGCTGGGAAGTAGGTTGTGAAGTGGGAATGGAAGGTTGTTGATTCAAGTTCTATATGTTACTCCTTGTAGGATATGTGTGCCTAATGGTGTTGTAAGATGTGGAATTTGTAGCTTTCACATACCTTGAATATAGGCCTGGTGAAACACTCTGGTCTAGAATTTTTCAAACAACAGGGTCAGCTGGGGTTACATAGATAACGAGTTTTCTAGGGCTCGAAAGAGCCACTAAGACTACCACCACATTTACTGATCCCTTAGCCTTTCGAGAAGAGACTTGTTTAGGAGATTTAAGGGTAGGAGGGAATGCCTCTAAGAAATCATCTAAGGCATCCTCCAACATATCAAAATCTTCCTCAGAAAAGTCTTCATAACAAATGTGCAACATTGCAAATAAACTTCCAACGTTCATGTCGGGTTCACCAAAATGTGATATAAGAGGGATTTTCTGCACATGGGTCTCTCCTTTCTTGAGAGATTGCCAGGGAATGAATTGCCCTTATACACCTCAAGATGACAAAGTGACAAGGTATCAAAGATATAGTTAAGTCTCCGAAGAAAGAGTCAGAGATCATGAGAGTGTAGAATTAGAAGTATCCTATCTGAGAAGAGAGAGCTCTCGACTAGAAGACGTTAGTGTGAAACTAGGATGCCAGCACAGCATGCTATCATCTAAAATTCGCACTGGCATCCCGAGCGACAGAGAACTCAGAAACTCAACAAAAAGAAGGTGATTCCACGATTATACAACATAATTATTAACCTAACCAAAAAACTAAATACTAAAGGAAATAGTTTAATACTTAGAGAGAAGTTACCCCTTTTCTCGAATGCTTGAATCTTCGCTCCAAATCCCTTTTTTTGTAACCTACATACAAGAGATCAAGGAGAAAGTTGTTGGGTGGTTGTATAGGGGTCTGCCTCAGTCAGACCCCATTTTGGTGTTCCCACATCCACAGATAGCCAAGTTGGAAATGAAAGCAATACTCGCTTGAGGAGTAGAACCCGCACCATGGTAAGTGTGTGGTGAAAGCAAGACCCGCTCGAGGAGTAGAACCCACACCACAATAAATTAAACAAATTCTTATGGAAAGAGAGTAAGGAAAAGAGAGGGAGCGTTACCCATGGGCCAAATCCCTCTCCAGAGCACACAGATGCACCACTAAGTGCTTGCTTGATAGTTGTTGTTGTTGGAGGACCTCAGTCTGGCATGGCTTCACTTGTGAATGCACTGCTATCAAAGGAGAAGTCTCAAAATTTGTCGCTAAAACAAAACAAGACCTTGAGTGATCTCTTTTCAATCTTCCAACCTTCCAACCCCTAAATGAGAGGCAAAAGGAGGTTCTTATGCATGCAAGGGCGATAAAGATTCGTTACTTTCAGAATGTAACTGCCAAGACATGTGTCATAGGGGTTATCCTTCCAGGTTCCACATTTTAGATTCAAGAAATGGACAAGACGCTAGCGCGCCACGCTGACGTCTATGCTCCGCATAGTCATCCAGAGCCTGTTTTCTTTGAAAATGCTTTTGTTAGGCTTTTGTTGCTCGGCCACTTGTTCTTCCGAAGTCAGAATTGCGACATTCTGACTAAGGGGGCTTTTCCATTAATGTTTTGGAGTGTCATGAATGCTCAGCAAGAATGTGGAAATATGGAATTTCCTCTAGGTGCAATTTTGCAATATTACAAACCCCACACTCCAAAAGTTGCTCAATATATTATTGAGAAATTAAAAGATTTCACTATACTTGTAGAGCAAGCTTCTCACAAGAGTATCACCACCAAAGATCTAGAGACGCCACGACTGCTATCAAACTCTCAGAATACACCACTGTCTACATACATCCCACCCGCTTATAACAAGATTTTTAGAACCTTCTAGAATTAGGGTTTTAAAAGGTTATTTTTCATTTGACGTGTCAGGGGGAAAAATCCTTGATGTGTCAACGGCAAAAAACTTGACATTTCAGCAATAAAACCTTGACGTGTTAACGTAAAAAAAAAATTGGGGTGTTTCCCTGAACCCCACATCTTGCTACAAGTGTACAATATTTGCATGATTAGTCACCACATACCAACATACATCCTATCAATAAAATCATATATAATTGCAAGGTTGAGACACATTTTCCCAATAGTTCTAGTGTCTAGGGAAGTGGCCTCTAATTTTAGTGATAGGTTCCTTTCTCTTCACCCTTTTGAAATCTACATTTAGTTTCTATAAATTGTGATTCTTGTTTATATAATTAGTCTTTCAATTAGATTAGCTTTTATGTTTCCAAGGATTTGTTAAACACTTTTTCCAATCAATCCTCTTCACAACAAAGGGATAGAACTCGGGCAGCTTGACTCTTCCTTAAGGATGTTAGCCAAGCACAACGCCTTTTTCAATTTGTATTCCAATGTTTATTTGGGGAAAGATAGATCCAAGGTAATTCATTAATTAGTCTAGATTCCTTTTTCCACTAAAAAAAATTCCTAATAATGTTTGTAAATATATTCATAAGGGATGAAGATTTCACCAACAGTATTTTTTTTAACTAGTAAGATAATCATTTTTTATTGGTATAGTAAAAAATTATTACCAATATGTTTTACTACTTTACTAGAGGCATCTTTTACTCTAGGAAGGTAAATAGGTGAAAAATTCAAACATGGTGTCAAAATTGGTGTTCTTATTGTTGATATCTTATTGAAAAAAAGAGGGATATTTACATTAGCTATTTTTAGTAAATTATGACATGTTGTAAGAGCATCTCCTATTTTTGGGATATATGAAATGTAGGTCCCATCATCAAAGTTGTAAATTAATCACAAAAAAAGTGGCAAGAACAAAACATCACATTAACAAATCTATTATACATCTATCTCATTACTATAATTGACAGTTCATCATGGCATGGTATTGTATATTAAACATGCTCTTTTGTATGTTATGGGGTCTTAGGCATGCTAGTTTGCATGGACGATAGTTGTTTCCCTCATATTTCTTATAAAACCATAAATAGCCCATACCTATTTTCCCTCCTTTCATGGAACTTTTATCTTGGAGAGTGGTTGACTCATTCTTCTACAATTGTCTAAAGAAGGAAAAAAGAAAATTTCAATTCAAGCAAAAATAACAAATTGTAGAAAACAAAATTAATATCTAACCTTTAACACTTTTTAATATGAATGAGGACAAAATTGATCACAAAGACTTTCCTCTAATTGTCAAACATTCTTTGTATATCAATTTACTTATTAAAAATAAATATTATTTTAATTTATGTTTAAGAACATTTTGTTCAATATAATTACTATCCAGACCAATTGAGAATCACATTTAAATCATTTGGTGCACATTAATCCTTCTTATTTTACAAGTTAATAAAAGAAAAAAAAGAACGACTTTTTTTATTTATTGTAAGAACAATTCCAGTATGCAATATTTAAAAGTCCAAATGCCAATAATGTAGTAGCTAATAGGCAATAAAGTTGAAGGTAGAAAAGCTGTCAATACCAGTGAAGATGAGTTTACCTATTTCATATTACACATTCGGCTAGGACTATTCCCTATCTTATCATCTCCACACTAACCACACTAAAAATGAAACTAAAAAGTCTTTCACGGAAAATCGCTTTTGGAAATTTGTCTAGTGTCCCCTACCGTTGAATATTTGACAAATAGGTGCGCAAAAACTTTAATTCTTAATTGTCCACATGGCATTATCTTGATGCAATACTATGTAATAATTGCTATAAGAATCATTGATACTTATTAAATGAATTAAATGTGATAAAGCATTGCTTTCTTGAAATTTCTGAATGTTTTTTAATGAAAACAAAAGTTAGCTTGGAAGAAGAGATTCAACTACCTCTTTCCTTATGTCTTTCGTTTGAGAAGCGAGAACCATCTCAAGATAAAGGTGGAGAGGCAACAACTTCCAATATTGAATATTTGACAGTTAGGTGTATAGAAACTTTAAATAGGTTATTTAGGCAGCAAGTCATACAGAAGTGGAAAAAATAGATCCAAGTATGGGAGAAGATGTTGATTTTTGTAGCTCGAAAGGTGGGATGTGGATTTGTTTTAAATCAACTCAAGTTGGATATTCTTTAAATCACTTTAAAGCAACTAAGTAATATATGTTGTAAAGCAATTCGAGTTGGATTTTCAGAAAATAGATCCAAGTATGGGAGAGGATGTTGATTTTTATAGCTCGAAAGGTGGGATGTGGATTTGTTTTAAAGCAACTCGAGTTGGATATGCTTTAAATCACTTTAAAGCAACTCGAGTTAGATATTCTTTAAAGCAATTCGAGTTGGATTTTCAACAACAATAGTTTTTATTCTTTAATAGAATGTTTCTGAGTTTGTGAGGATAAGATAAATCCAAGAGTGATTTTATGTGTAATTAAAGCCAAAGAAAGCAAGGAAAGATTCTTTTCTTGCACGCTAAGTAAAGCAGCTAGGCTCTATAAATGTAAGATTGTTGTAGTAAATTCAGATTGTAGTATTTTAAAATCACTATGGTTAGATTGGGTGGCGATCATTGATCCGGAAGAGCACTTTAAGGTGCGTTTTAGTTTGGGATCGATCTCTTGATACACCGAAAAAGTCAATTGCGAGTTACGTAGAGGCCGAGTATATGGCAGCCGTATGGCTACATTGAGGCTATTTGGCTTTGAAAACTTCTAGGCTCTTTGATCAGGAGTTGGATCCTACAGTCATTTACTTGTGATAATCAGAGTTGTATCAAACTCTCTGAGAATCCAGTGTTTCATGACAAGTCAAAGCACATTGAGATCAAGTACCACTTCATCAGAGATTGTGTGGAGAAGGGGATAGTGAAGCTCCATTACATTCCTACGGATGAACAGATAGCAGATATCCTGACGAAGGCCTTGATGAAGAGCAAGTTTGAATTCTTCAGGGACAAGTTGGGTGTGATGAACACCTTCCTCGCTAAGAGGGAGTGTTGATTTTGTAGCTCAAAAGGTGGGATGTGGATTTGTTTTAAAGCAACTCGAGTTGGATATGCTTTAAATCACTTTAAAGCAACTCAAGTTAGATATGCTTTAAAACAATTCGAGTTGGATTTTTAGCAACAGTAGTTTTTATTCTTTAATAGAATGTTTCTGAGTTTGTGAGGATAAGATAAATCCAAGAGTGATTTTTTTTGTGTAATTAAAGCCAAAAAAAAGCAAGGAAAGATTCTTTTCTTGCATGCTAAGTAAAGTAGCTAGGCTCTATAAATGTAAGATTGTTGTAGCGAACTCAGATTGTATTTTCAAAAAGAAAAGTTTTCTATTAGGCTAAATAGAAGATCCAACATTTGCAGGTTTTTCCCCACATTGGGGTTTCCTGGGTATATATGTGTTATTATCTTTTTGTGATTGGATTCTTGTTATTTTTTCTTCCACTGTTATTAGTTGTTATTTAACCCAGTGTATTAATTGTAATAAATCAGATTTCTTTTCTATGAATTTATTGTGCAATTAATTTGTAGCTGGGTTATAAGAAATTAACAGAAGAGATACGACTTAACGTAGTGATGCTGTCATGGTTGTCAGAATATCACATTAGTCCTTTCATAAATCTTTCCAAGGCCTTGGCAAGCCATGGGAACGTAAAAGTGTGGTTTGTTTCAACCCCTGTGAATATATCCCGAATTAGATCTCGCTTGCAAGGGGAACCGATCCAACTGGTAGAGTTAGCATTGTTGTATGTCAATGGCCTGCCCCCTAGCGTCGAATGCAAAGAAAACATTAAACCCGAATCCGCTCATCTCCTTCATGGGGCATTCGATCAGCTAGACAAGTCGTTTGAGAGTCTTTTGCGGCGCATTTTGCCATATTTTGTGATGTACGATGTCGCAGGGCCTTGGACTACCACCATGGCCTCCCAGCTAGAAATACCGAGCTTTGCCTTTACCGTCTACAATCCTGCAGAATTTTCTTATTTTCATGGGCATGCCAAGCGAGTAGGGAGCAGCAGGGACGTGAAGGTGAAGGACTTGAGCCAATTCCCGACCAGCTATCCCTTACCTATCATCTCGATGAAGTTGTTCAAAGCGCACCTCCTGTTGAGAAATTTTATTACTTTTGCCGACCGCATATGGGAGTGTTGTCAGCGGTCGTGTGGAATAGTGATAAAGTCATACTTTGAAGAGGAGGAGAAGTATATGCAATACCTAAATCAAATGACTGGAAGGCCAGTGATTAATGTTAGTCCATTAATGTTGCCTAAAGCAGACGCGGCAAGGGAAGATATATCTGGAAATTACCTTGTAAACTAGTTGGACAAACAACGGCCCTCCTCGGTGGTGTTTGTATCCTTCGACAGTGAGTCCTTTTTGTCGGCAGACCAGATTTTGGAATTGGTGTTGGCACTGGAGGACATCGGGCTGCCTTCCTCTGGTCGTTACGATCTTCTAAAGGGACGTCCTCCTCGCTATTGTTGTTGCTAGAGGGCTTTGAAGGCCAGACACATGATAGGGGGTTGGTATTTGGTGGGTGGGTGCCTCAGCTGTGTATTGTTTCCCATCCTTTTGTGGGAAGCTATGTCACCCACGGTGAGTGTAGCTCAGTGATGGAAGCATGGCTCTACTCGTACTGGTTGTTTTAGTTCCATTACGGCATGACCAGATGCTTAATTATCGACAGATTGCACTCGAATTGAACACAGGAATCGAAGTGGAGAGGAATGAGGAGGGGTGTTTTAGGAGGGAGGATGTGTGTAAGATAGTTTGGATGGTGATGGGTAATGAGGAGAAAGGGGGACAAATTCGATCAAGAGTGACAGAGCTCTGTGGTGTTATAGCCAACAATAGAGGACGTCAAGAGGCGTATACGGGGGAGCTAGTTAATCACATGAAGAAGCTCCTTATCTCGCGTAATGAAAAATAGGTGTAGCCAATATTGGTGCCACATATCATATAATTCTCCTAAGCATTGCTATTTCTATGGAGAGCAGCAGGAGTCGGGTTGGATCTAAGAGTAGTATGGAAAAGTGTGCCATCGTTTAGTATGGTTTTTTTTAATGGAAAAGAGCAGTCGTCCAGTGGGATCTAATAATTAGATACTATTTAAGAGTAGTATAGGAAATTGCGTCATCATTAAGTGTGTTAAGAATATTATAGTATAAGTGTGTCATCGTTAAAGTGTGTTATTTTTATGGAAAAGAGTAGTAGTAGTATTTAAGAATAGTATAGGAAATTCTGCCGTCATTAAGTGTGTTAAAGAAGACTTGATAGTTTTTACAGTATGCAACTTTTGTTCTCTTTAGAAAAATATAATATTATGTTATTGTTATCTTAAATAAAATTAAAAAAAATAGACTTTTACATATTATAATATAGGTAGTGAGTGTGTTTGAATTGTATTATATAATAATTTTTGTGATCAATGGTTTAGTTCATTTTATGATTCTATCAAGATGTAGAGAACAAGAGAATGAAAGTATAATATAATCAAAATATCGTAGCCAAAAAAAAGTAAACTATATCCAATTATATTTACTCTATATGTATAATGGTAAAAGGAATTAAGGGGGCCCAACCCTTTACAACCAATGGCACAAGAGTGGAGAAGAGTTGATTCTAATCACATAAGAACCAAAAAATAAAAAATAGTTGTTCTCAACTAATGAGCTAGATGATTAGCATACAAATAACTAACCCATAGTGGAATGCTAGCTCAAATGCTACAACAAACACACAAAACCAATAACAAAAGGACCAAAGGAAAACCTAAGAAAACCAATTATCCATAGATTGAGCAACCACCAAAATAAGGTGACATGAATAAAACACAATGAAAACACAAATCCAAACATGTTTTAAAGGGACAAAAAACCCTTTATAACAATACTATAGATACCTATTTGATATTTTTAGATTTTTAAGGCTTGGCTACAACTAAAGCGATATAACACCTCCTCCTGCAAACCATGGTACAAGAATATAAAGCATCATATATAGTGGGATACCTTGATTAGGGATTGGATAGACCATCCCATTAGAATCAATCAAAGAAACACTAACAAGAGAATCAACAATATCCACTACAATTTGGTATTAACTAGATCAATAGGAGAATTATGCACCAAAGTAAGAGGTTCCTTAGGCAACACATCCTAAGAATCCTTAACAATCATAATAAAAATAAAGAGGAAGGTTTAGAAGCCTAGCCTAGGGAGGTGATAAATTCAATGGTTTAGTCACCAAAGAAAGGGATACCAATATTTGAACAAAATTGGATGTTGGCCCCACATCCAAACAAAGACCTCAAAAATAGCATTGCTATCATCGATATCATCAAAGGAAACAATAAAAAATAATTTAGCACATGAATAGATCTCAACACTTGTTTTAGTTATATTAGACCCCATGTATTAGAGATCCACAATTTTAGATTTGAGAGGCACAACCTAAACCAATTAAATCTACATTTTAGAACATGGGAGGTAGAAAAATCTTCACTAAACCATTGGAATGTTAAGGACGAGCTCTTATTAAGACAAAAGGATTGTAAAATTTAACGAGTTATTACTTGGTCATGAACTAGGACAATCAAATCATTAACAACCATTAAAGAGGAAGAATCTATTACTGAAGCATACAATTATTTATTGAATCAATGGAATATTGGAATAACTAAATATAAATTCTCGTATGGATTATGAAAGAGCTAAAACTGAATCTTCTTTATTAAAACCACACTTTGGGAAGGCCATGGACTTTAGTTAGAGCTTAAGATCAACTAGCAATGATTCCAAATTCTAGTGAGGATTTTAGTTGAAAATAAGTAGCTATGTGAAGATATGTCAATTTTATAGGAGTTTATAGTTCATTAACTAGAAAAATTATTGTGTTAGAAAAATTAAATTAGATATATCAATTGCTATGAATCTGATAATACATTTCATTTTATTCTATTTATAGTTTAGGGTCACTGAAAGAATAATCACCCTCACATGTTGTGAATCCAATTTGATCTAGATTTTGACATAACATTAAGTTATGTATTATTGTTATTCTTATTAGTCATAATAAATATTTACAGTAAATGAAAAAAATACTAGATTAGTGGGGAACAATGATTTTCTTACCAATGACAATTTAAAAAATATATTTTTTAATCAAAGATAGAAAAATAATTTTTCTATATAAAAAAGTAAAATGTTTTTATTATTTTCATCAAAACTAGTATTTTTTGTATGTTCTAATTTTTAATTGAAATTGGTAAAAATTACGGTAGTAAGTACACTATTTGGAGCCTTTTAACCAAGAGGCTATGCATTCATAAAATTTGTTTCTTCAAACTCAATAAACATGAGAGATTTTAAACAAAAATAAATAGCGTCTATGTCATTATGAATAGTGAGATATCAAACACCATTTTCGTAAACATAATGTAATTTTAAATATTTCTAAATATAGAATTAAAAAAATAATAACATGAAGTAGTATCAATAATGGTGAAAGTGTTCATTGAGGACATGGAGTGAGTAACACCCATCCTAGGGCCTCAATTATCGTAAAACTTATCCACACTTCCATTATCTTGCTTCAATATATATTCAAATGGGATTTTATAATCTAGCTAAAGTAGACGTTCCATCAACATAAAATAATCCATCATAGATTCAATATCATAATTTCCAACTAATTCAAAATACAATGAAAAACAATTTTATAAGGAAAATTAATCATAGCAATTAGCTTTAGACAAATCAATATATAGAAGGCTTCTCCACCTAAGTTTCAATTTACATTTTTTTAATTACTAATATTGGCACTAACATTGGCATTCAATATATCTATCATTAGATTCTAGCAACCATAAAAGGTAATCCTCATGATTTTCAATTTCTCAAACTTGAATTTGATAGGAAAATATTCTTTCAAAGTCAAAGAATATATTCCCTCCTTCCACTTTGCTCTCAACGATGAAATCTTTTTTTACTAGTGATCAACATATTATTCCTAGTGATAGTAACATCTAAATTAGTAGCGTTTTTATTCTTGTGGTACAAAATTGGTAGATTTTTCGTGGAGAGCTTTGTCCCAAAGTATAAAATAGTAAGATAGATATAAGTAATATATGCCAATATTCTCATTCAAGATCTATGCTCTCACTCCAACCACACATCATTAAGAAATAGTGGCATCAACATTGACAGCGAAGCTATTGATTTGAATATTATTAATTAACTTTGTGAATGTCTACTAATTTTATAAGAGTTTATACTTAATGAGTTGGAAAAGTTGCATGAGAAAAATATATATATATATATATATATTAAATAAGATATGCTAGATGCCATGAATAACAAATATTTTATGTTATTCAATTTTATAATTAGATCATTAGAGAATAATGAATACATCTTTTTGATATGTCACAATTATGATTTTTATTATTTATGATATTATTTAAAAATCAATGCTCAATCTGATTTATTTGATGGTAGCAATTTTTTTATCATTAATTTATAATATTTCATCTGGTACTTTTTATTAAAGGAACTTGCATCAATGTATTTGATGAGAAAAAAATATTTTATACGTAATCTTTATATTAAACAAAAATGGCCACAAAAAGATTTGGATAACCCTAAATCTTGTTACCTACTAGAACCTAGATATCATTATCATGTTGCTACATTTTATCAGTTACATATTAAATTAAATCTTTATCATGTTGATACATTTTATTAGTTACGCATTAAATTAATCTAATTGATCAAATGCATGATCTATTTTGTAATAGAAAGTATCAAAGTCATCAATTTCAAATTAAGTAAAGTAAATTACATATTGTGATTAATATTATTTATAAATCATTAGTTAAATACTTAGTTAACATAGATAATATATAAATAAAATAAAATACTCACACTTACATAGATATACAAATTAATTTAGTTAAAAACCAAAAAAGATATCATTGGGCGATCCCACAATATTGGTTTACAATTTTTGACCAAACTCGACATTGAGTTGAATTTTTTTAACTGAATCGTCACTTTCAGCCTATAGCAACTAAACCATGAGGAATTTGAAGATGATGCAAACTAGTGATTTGTGACATTTTGTCTATAGATTCTAAATATATTTTTTTCAAAAAATTTGGAATCATATTGCACTTCTTTTTCCATCTCCTTTGAAAACTATTTTTTAACAGTAAACACCATTTTTAAAGAGTGATGTCACTGGCTAACACATAACATTTTTCCTATTAAGGATAAAATTATATTTTTTTCAAATTTAGATTTATAACTATGATATATAGTGCATGGAATTGGTTTCATAGCATTTCATTGAATATTTTTTTCTTAATTAAGTTTCAAAGTCAAACCTTTTACAATTTAGACATGATTCACTCGCTAAAGCATAACTTTTTTTTGTATGTATCGAAATTCAATATTTTTTTGTTGGATCAAGGACATCAATATCTAGTGCACTAATATTTTTCAAAAAACAAAAATTTATAATTTTCTATTTGTTCACATGTGCAAAATAGAGAGCTTGATTTTCGGTGAAAAACCTATGTTTGATCAAACTAAAAAATAAAATACATAATAAAACTAAAACATATTAAAATTATATTTGATTGATAGTTTGTTCTAATGAATACCATCATCCAGTTGGGTCTATGAAGTCTCCTCCATTTTCATCCTCAACCCGAGCTTCTAAGGGAAAATTTTTATACAAATTTGGTGCAAGAGGGGGAGAAGGGGGAAAAAGGGGGGTTCAAGCACGCTCAACCCCCTTCAAGTGAATCCCCCTTGACCTTTCGAATGAATGGGGGTTCGCTCGAAGGGGGGTTCGAGCGAACCCCCCTTTTTTAAAATTTCTCTTTGTTTTTTATTTCAGGAAATGTGAAAAATGAGGGACACAACATTTAATAGGGTTCGCTCGAAGGGGGTTCGAGCGAACCCTTATTGGGTTCGTTTGGACCCTAAGTTCGTTCAAACCCCCAAAAACCCAAAATTTTCTTCATGAGGGCATTTTTTGCAATTTTGCTTCCTTCATGGAATTGTAAACCAGTTTTGTGGGATCACCCCATTTTAATAAAAAAACATTGTATTATTGTATGTAAATTAACAAATTGATTAGGCATTGTTTACGCTTGATTTTTTGGTTACATTTTTTTTGGGGAAACTTGATTTATCTTGCTTTATGTGTTTTATTTTTTACTTTCCTTTTGTAAAATGGTTCGAGACCTATCAAAAACCCAACTTACCTTAATGAAAATATCTAAACTTTAGGAGATTCACTTTCCTCACTTCTACATGGATATTGAAACCTCATGTGTACTATATTTTTATTAAACTATGTATATATCCTTCTCAATGAGAGGGAATGTCCTTAAATATAGGAGGAAGGGTAGAAAAATACCTAAAAAGGTAGTTGCAAGACCCATTGGACACTAACTATTTATAATCAATTACATAAAAAAAATATTGTATTATTGATTATTAACTAGAATATGCCTTATAAAGCATATAATAAGTGTATGGTTTTATAACCCTATTTTAAAATAATATATAAATGGTATATGGTATGACTTCTAAAAACATTATGTTCTATCACTCCACCTTAGTGTTAACAAGGGGCATAATTTTTTATTTGCCACAAAAGAAAAACTAAATTACCCTAGTAATACAACTCTTCTTTGAGAAAGATAAATGGGAACAAAAATACATGTAAACTATAAAGATTACACATTCTAGAGACTACATGAAAGTCATTTTGTCATAATTTACAATCTTAGTGTTTTAATAAGCGATACTTTTAATGAGGTCTTATGAATTTTTATTAGAGAAGAAGACTCTTCAATATAGCCTTCCCAAGGTTCATTAGATAGTGCTTGTAGATATTATGTAATATAATGCTTTACAAGTACAAGAGTTAAAAAGATAATAATTACAACATGTAACTAAAAGACTTATCCAATAAAGCATGTAAAATTGTTATAGGTATTACATACAATTATTATATTCCTTATATGTGCCCTTAGGTATTATCCCATCCCTATAACTCATGTAGGCACCCTTGGCTCTTACATGTAGATTTAGCCATTGGGAGGTGTCATTTTTATGCACACCTCTCCTCAATGAAAACCTCTTAAGACCAAAAATTAAATTGAATTCGAATAATTTCCAGTAGTTCATAAATATTTTATAAAAAAATTACAATGTGATCAACGATCTAATAGACTAATAGAGTAATTTTTATGATAGAAAAAAATCTCATGAATCAAGTGGCCATAAAAATTAATGTGCTTTATTTCTATATGTTTTGTGGGATCACCCCATTTTAATAAAAAAATATTGATTAGGCATTGTTTAC
Source organism: Sequoia sempervirens (assembly GCA_007258455.2). Classification (NCBI taxonomy): domain Eukaryota; kingdom Viridiplantae; phylum Streptophyta; class Pinopsida; order Cupressales; family Cupressaceae; genus Sequoia; species Sequoia sempervirens. The sequence continues at coordinate 420,048,372 of VDFB02000003.1, read as the reverse complement.
ACTTGATCTTTTGGTTACATTTTCTCTTGGGCAACTTGATTTATCTTTCTTTGTGTGTTTTATTTTTTACTTTCCTTTTGTAAAATGGTTCGAGACCTATCAAAACCCAACTTACCTCAATGAAAAAAATTTAACTTTGGGAGATTCACTTTCCTCACTTCTACATGGATATTGAAACCTTATCTGTACTATATTTTTATTAAACTATGTATATATCCTTCTCAATGAAAGGGAATATCCTTAAATATAGGAGGAAGGGTAGAAAAATACCTAGAAAGGTAGTTGCAAAACCCATTGGACAGTAACTATTTATAATCAATTACATAAAAAAATATTGTATTATTGATTATTAACTGGAATATGCCTTATAAAGCATATAATAAGTGTATGGTTTTATAACCTTATTTTAGAATAATATATAAGTCTATTATAGCTTTGGTATGGTTAACGTATGATGAGAAGCCTAAACGTGGGCATGACTTTCTCATTATACAATTAAAAGCCGATACAAGGCATGACTTTCTCACTAAGCCACCATTTGGATACTCACCCAGCGGACAGCCTGAAGTGTTGGTGTAAATAAAGTCTTATACCTAGTTAATTCATTAGGGTGATCCCACAATAGTGGTTTACAATTTTTGGCCAAACTGGACACTAAAATAAAAAAAATTAACTAAATCTTCACTTTCGGGCACCTATAGCGGCTAAACCGTGAGGACTTTGAAGATGATGCAAACTAGAGTTTCGTGAAATTTTTTCTATATATTCTAAATATATTTTTTTCAAAATTTTTGGAATCATATTGCACTTCTTTTTCCATCTCCCTCGAAAACTAGTTTTTTTTTAGAAAACAACATTTTTAAAAAGTGACGCTCACCGTATATTGCATAATTTTTTTTTCATGAAGGGTAAAATTCTAATTCTTTCGAATTTAAATTTGTAACTCTCATATCTAGTGCTTCCACTTGGTTAGATAGTTTTGTTGGAATATGTGCCTCAATTCCTACTGACATGTAACACCTGTAGGGCAAAGTCACTACGACATTATTCATGTCTGGACGATTAGCTGTTATGATTTTTCTTGAAATGATCATGTCACCAAGACAGAGTTGATGTCTTGCTGACAAGTCTATTGATGTGACCTTTTTGTGTTTGATGTGACCTTTTGTCGAAGGAAACCTCTAGCCGATAGTATGCTCTTATCAGGGGTCAGGGTAATCACAAGGGCTTTGGTAAGATGTTCCAGCGAGTATGAAATGTCTCACCAACAAAGGTTGCTATCGGGTGTCAAAGCGGATGACAGAGTAACTCAAGGGTTTCGGGGAGAAGTCCCAGCGACTGGAGAATGTCTCACCGATAGCATATGGCTATCAGGGTAACACAAGGATCTCGGGGAGAAGTCTCAACGATGAAGGAAAGGTCTCGCCGACAGGAGTATTCACTTGTGGTCTTCGAGGTGACTAAAAGACTTCGGGGTATGAATTCTTGGCAACCAATGGAGAGTCTCACCGATAGTTCAGAGTAACATAAGAGCACTCGGTGAAAGGTCTTGGCGAAGGTCAAAAGTCTTGCCGACTCGGTAAGACTTGGTTGTGCTCAGAATAAAGTCTCAGTGAAAGACGAATGTCTTGCTGACTATCAAGTGCTATGGTGAAACTTGAGGAGACTCGGCGAAACCTCTCGGCGAAAGACGAATGTCTTGCCGACTGTTAGGTGCTTCGGTGAAACTTCAGGAAGACTCGATGAAACCTCTTGGCGAATAGAAATTCTTGTCGATGGAAAAGTTGAAGTCGTTGTGACTTTGTGAGCATCGGTATGAGTCTAGCCGATGAGAAATCTCTTGTTGATAGGAATGCATTTGATGTCAGCGGTTTCAGTATGACTCATGGCATTCATTATATCATCTTGCCGACTATTTGGGACTTACGCCGATATCAATATGAAGAATTTGTGGCATCGGGGAGACACTGTTAGTGCCTCACTGATATGCCAACAAAGTTGAACGCCTTTGACCAGAATGACCATCCTATGTGGAGCATCGTGGACCAATCAGAGGAAGCAATTTTTGAATGGATGGCAGTTAGATTTTTGCAATTGTTGCGATGCTGGAGCTGAACAGCATGCAGGGAAAAATCAATACTCAAGAGGAAACTTTCTATGAAGAGGCAATGGCGGATAAGGATGAACAGAAGGTAAAAATTAGAAGTGATATGATTTAAAAGATTGTTTTTGATTTGGAATCTGAGATAGATTGAGTTGATTTGTTGAAGAGCATTTCTATAATAGGAAGAACAGTGAATGAAACTATTGTGAACTAATACCAGAGAGTTGTATCTTTATTTTGTATGTAATTTGTTTGTTACTATAATACAAAGAGATCAGCTTGGTGTGGTGGGTTTTTCCCGAAAGGTTTTTCCCACGTAAATCTGTTGTTCATTGTATTTGAGTATCTTCTCTGTTTCTGTAAATCTTTCATGTAATTGGTTTGTATTTTGAAAAATTAAAAGTATTGTATGCTTACTTCCCTTTGGTTTTGATGTTAGGAAAGTTGCTTCTGCACCTCTTGCTTTCCTTACAAGTGGTATCAGAGCCTGGCCAGTTGTGTTATCCTTGTGAGAAGGTTGGGTTTTTTGTGTCAAATCTTTTTTTAGTGGGAGTTTGGTAGAGGTATGATAGTTTAATTACAAATTAAGATGGCGAGCACATCTGGGAAGATGGAAATAGAGAAATTCAATGGTAACAACTTTGAGTTGTGGAAACTCAAAATGGAAGATCTATTAGTGGATCGTGATCTGTGGCTTGCTATGTCTAGAACGATGCCTCAAGGCATGAAGCGAGAGGATTGGGATCTTGTAGATAGAAAGTCTAAGGGGTTGATAAGGCTATGTTTGGTAGACTCTGTTCTTCTGAATGTGCATGAAGAAAAGACTACATCTTCCTTGTGGAAAAGACTAGCATCTATTTATCAAGGCAAGTCTTTGGTGAACAAATTGTTCTTGAGGAAGAAGTTGTACTCTTTGAGAATGCAGGAGGGAGGATATGTTGTTGATCACTTGAATGCTTTCAACATTTTGATTGCTCAGTTAACATCTGTTGATGTGAAGATTGAAGATGAAGATCGTTGCATGCTGCTACTATGTTCTTTGCCAGATTCTTGGGATCATCTGGTGATGGCTATTGGGAGTACGACATCCACTTTCAAGATGGAAGATGTTGTTGCTTCTTTGTTGTCAGAAGAGATGAGAAGAAAATCTTCTGAGATGGCAAAGGAAGCTCTGGCTGTCAGAGGCAGATTGAAGGAGAAAGGCAAGAAGAAGGACAAGAAATCCAGATCGAAATTAGAAGGGAGATCAAAGTCTCCTGGCAAGAAGTCCAAGGTGAAGTGTTGTCCAATTGTGGGCAACCTGGTCATGTCCGAAAGGATTGCAAGGAGGAGAAAAATAAGAAGAACTCTTCTGGAAATGATTCTTCTCAGAGTGATGCAGACGCCTTCATTGCAGCTTTGGCTACACGGGCATCAGATGATGTCTAGTTGATTGATTCTGGAGCATCTTTCCACATGACATCTCATAGAGACTGGTTCACAAAGTATGAAAACTATGATGGTGGAAAGGTTTATTTAGCAAGTGATTCATCTTTGGAAATTGTTGGTCGTGGAAGAGTTAGAATTCAATTCCCTGATGGAAGAGTGAAGGGAATCAATGATGTGATGCATATACCAGGTCTGGCTCGAAATTTACTTTCTGTAAGTAATCTGAATGATATCATAGTGTAGGTCACGTTATCTGGAAATGGCTGCAAGATGACTAGAGGTGCAATGGTGCTAGCTAGGGGTGCTCAAATTGGTACCTTGTACAAGCTGGATGCACATGTTATTCAATGCAATAGTGTCTCTGCAAAGTCACTAAAAGCTACTCATGGAGAAAAGAAGGAAAACATTCCTGATGGTGTAAACTCCATGGAGGTTAAACTTCCAGTAGAGAAGACTATGCTCTAGCATCATAGGCTAGGCCACATTGGTGAGAAAGGTTTAAAAACCTTGAAAAATAAAAGCCTAGTAGAAGGGCTTGATGATTGTAACCTTGAGTTTGAATTTTGTGAACATTGCATATATGGTAAATAGCACCGTGTTTCATTTTATTCCAGTCCTCACAATTCTTCTAGTTTGTTTGATTATATTCATTTTGATGTGTTTGGTCCAGTGAATGTTTCTTCTCTGTCTAAATCAAGATACTATGTGTCGTTTATTGATGATTATTCAAGAAGAATATTTGTATATTTTTTGAAAAGTAAATCAGAAGTGTTCAGTCAGTTTAAGGAATTTAAAAATCTTGTTGAAAATTACACTGGTAGGAAAATAAAATGCTTAAGGACTAACAATGGCGGTGAGTTTTGTTCAGATGAATTCAAAAGGTACTATACAGATCATGGGATTAAAAGACATAAGACTACACCTTACACTCCACAGGAAAATGGAGTTGCTGAAAGGTTCAACAGGACAATACATTTGGAAAGAGCACGAAGTATGTTGAGCAGTGCTGGCTTGGACGAGAAGTTCTGGCTGAAGCAGTCTCTATAGCATGTTACTCGGTAAATCGTTCTCCTAACTTTGCTCTTGTTGAAAAGACACCTTTGGAAGCATGGTCTGGAAAGAAGCCCTCTTTGAGACATATTCGTGTCTTTGGCTGTGAGGCATATGCATATGTGCCATTTGAAAAAATATCCAAGTTAGAAAACAAAGTTGTAAAGTTTATTTTTATTGGCTATAGTGTTGGCATAAACAGATACAAGCTTTGGAACCCTGAGACTGAGAAGGTTTTGTACAGCAGAAGCATTATCTTTCATGAGTTGAAGCCTTCTACATTGGATCTACAGTCAGAGAAGAAATTAGAAAATGAAAAGGATGTAGCAAAAATTCCTCTGACACCAGATAAAGAGGAATTGAAAAATCAAAGTGTACTTGATACTAAGGAAAGCTCAAGTAGCTCTGAAAGTTCTGAAGAATATGAAGAACCGCCTCAGCCTCAACATGTGAGGAGGTCAACTCGTGAAAGAAAGCAACCTGATAGGTATGGGTTTTCTTTGATAGAGTCCACTTGTGCCTATGCTTTAATTTCTAGCACTGATGAACCTAGGACTGTGAAAGAGGCATTTAAAATGTCTAATTCAAACTCTTGGTTGGAAGCCATGAATGAAGAAATGGCATCATTAGAAAAGAATGATACCTAGAGTTCGGTGCCATTGCCTAAAGGCAGAAAAGTTATGGGCTACAAATGGGTGTTTAAAAAGAAAATTGGTTTGGATGGCAGTGTAGAAAAATATAAAGCAAGGCTGGTTGCAAAAGGTTATTCCCAGGTAGAGGGAATTGATTATGGAGAAATATTTTCTCTTGTAGCTAAACTGACATCTATTAGATTTCTTTTGTCACTTGCAGCAGCGTATGACTTAGAAATTGAACAGATGGATGTGAAGACAGCGTTTCTTCATGGTGATCTTGAAGAAGAAATTTATATGTCACAGCCAGAGCACTTTGTAGAAAAAGGTAAAGAAAGACTAGTTTGCAAGTTGAAGAAATCTCTGTATGGTTTAAAACAGTCTCCTAGAATGTGGTACCAAAAGTTTGACACTTTTGTTTTGTCATTGGGATTTGTAAGATCAAAATTTGATCACTGTGTGTATTACAAAGCTTAAAGTGATCAAGTTCTTATTATTGCACTCTATGTTGATGATATGTTGTTCATAGGAAATAGTAAGCTAATGATTTCTGATCTTAAGTCTCAGTTGTCTGTAAAGTTTGAAATGAAAGATCTTGGTGCAGTTGGGTATATTCTGGGAATGGAAATAACTAGGGATAGGAAGGATAGAAAACTTTGGCTAAGTCAGAGTAAGTATATCATGACTATTCTAGAGAGATTTTGTATGACTGATTGCAAGTCGCTAGTTGTTCCAGTTATGCAGGGAATGAAGCTATCTGTTGAAGACTGTCCAAAATCTCCTACTAAGATGGAGGACATGACTAGTTTTCCATATGCTAGTGCAGTTGGCAGCCTTATGTATGCAATGGTCTATACAAGGCCAAACATTTCCCAAGCAGTGGGAGTTCTTAGTCATTTTATGGCTAATCCTGGAAGGAAACATTGGGATGTTGTGAAGAGTGTTTAGATATCTGAGGGCACTTTAGACTATGCTTTGTGTTACCATGGTAACTTGGTTGAATCACAAAGGACTCTTAGTATTTGAGGTTATGTGGATTCTGATTGGGCAGGGGACATTGACAGCAGAAGATCCACCAGTGGATATGTTTTCATGATGAATGGTGGTGCAGTGAGTTGGATGAGCAAGCGGTAGGCTATAGTCGCTTTGTCCACTATAGAGGCAGAATACATGGCAGCAACACATGCCTATAAAGAAGCAATCTGGTTAAAACATTTGTGTTCTAACATTGGTTTTGATGTAGGAAAAATTACTATTTACTGTGACAGTCAGAGTGCTATATGTTTGGAAAAGAATCCTACTTTCCATGCCAGGATGAAACATATAGATCTACAGTATCACTTTGTACGAGATATGGTGGAGGATGGGAAGGTCTCTTTGGAGAAAGTGGGTACTCTGGAAAATTTTGCAGATGCATTGGCGAAGCCTGTGAGCATAGACAAATACAGGTGGTGTGCCAGTTCGATGGGCCTCTTGGCCCATGAATTTTAGTAGTTTTATTATGCTCTGGAGGTGCCAGTAAGATCTTCGTCAAGTGGGAGCTTGTTGGAATATGTGCCTCAATTCTTACTAACATGTAACTCCTATAGGGAAAAGTCGCTATGACATTATTCATGTCTGGACAACTAGCTATTATGATTTCTCTTGAAATGATCATGTCACCAAGATATAGTTGATGTCTTGCCGACAAGTCTATCGCTATGACCTTTTTGTGTCTGGTGTGACCTTTTGTCAAAGGAAACCTCTAGCCGATAGTATGCTCTTATCGGGGGTTGGGGTAATCACAAGGGCTTCGATAAGATGTCCCAGCGAGTATGAAATGTCTTGCTGACAAAGGTTGCCATCGGGTGTTAAAGCAAATGACAGAGTAACTCAAGGTTTTCGGGGAGAATTCCCAGCGACTGGAGAATGTCTCACCGATAGCATATGGCTATCGGGGTAACACAAGGATCTCGAGGAGAAGTCTCAACGATGGAGGAAAGGTCTCGCTGACAGGAGTATTCACTTGTGGTCTTCGTAGTGACTCAAAGACTTCGGTATGAAGTCTTGGCGACCAATGGAGAGTCTCGCCGATAGTTTAGAGTAACATAAGAGGGCTCGGTGAAAGGTCTTGGCGAAGGTCAAAAGTCTTGCCAACTCGGTAAGACTTGGGTGTGCTCGGAGTAAATTCTCGGTGAAAGACGAATGTCTTGCCGACTGTCAGGTGCTATGGTGAAACTTGAGGAGACTCGGTGAAACCTCTTGGCAAAAGATGAATGTCTTGTTGACTGTCAGGTGCTTCGGTGAAACTTCAAGAAGACTCAGTGAAACCTCTTGGCGAATGGAAAGTCTTGTCGATGGAAAAGTTGAAGTCATTGTGACTTTGTGAGCATCAGTATGAGTCTAGCCAATGAGAAATCTCTTGCTGATAGGAATGCATTTGATGTCAGCAGTTTCAGTATGACTCATGGCATTTTTTATATCATCTTGCCGACTGTTTGGAACTTACGCTGATATCGATATGAAGACTTTGTGGCATCGGGGAGATACTGTTTGTGTCTCACCGATATGCCAACAAAGTTGAATGCCTTTGACCAGAATGACCATCCTATGTGGAGCATCATGGACCAATCAGAGGAAGCAATTTTTGAATGGATGGCAGTTAGATTTTTGCAACTATTGTGACGCTGGAGCTGAATAGCATGCAGGGAAAAATCAATACTCATGAGGAAACTTTCTATGATGAGGCAATGGCAGATAAGGATGAACAGAAGGTAAAAATCAGAAGTGATATGATTTAAAGGATTGTTTCTGATTTGGAATCTGAGATAGATTGAGTCAAGTTGCTGAAGTGCATTTCTGTAACAGGAAGAACAGTGAATGAAACTACTGTGAACTAATACCAGAGAGTTATATCTCTATTTTGTATGTAATTTGTTTGTTACTGTAATACAAAGAGATTCAGCTTGGTGTGGTGGGTTTTTTCCTGAAAGGGTTTTCCCACGTAAATCTGTTGTTCATTGTCTTTGATTATCTTCTCTATTTCTATAAATCTTTCATGTGTTTCTTAATTGGTTTGTATTTTGAAAAATTAAAAGTACTGTATGCTTATTTCCCTATGGTTTTGATGTTAGGAAAGTTGCTTCCACACATCTTGCTTTCCTTACAAGTTTTTTATTGAATATTTTTTCTTTAATCAAGTTTTGAAGTCAAACCAATTACAATTCAGATATAGTGTGACTGTATAACGCGTACATTTTTTTGTATGTATGGAAATTAAAAAAAATTGTTGGATCAAGGACTTCAATATCTGATGCACTCATATTTTTCAAAAAAAAAATTGATAATCTGCTATTTTTCCACATGTGCAAAATAGAGAGCTTGATTTTCAGTGAAAAACCTATGTTTAAAAAAACTAAAAAAACAAATACATAATAAAACCAAAACATATTAAAATTATAGTTGTTGGATAGCTCATTCAAAGGACTACTTGATTATAGTTGGGTTTCTGAAGTCTCCTCCATTTTCATCCTCAACCTGAGCTTCGAAACACAAAAATCTAGACATTTTTTATGCCAGAGGATGCCAAGGTGGGATTTAGGGGGTTCTAGCAAACCCCTTGGGTTCGCTCGAACCAAGGTTCATTCGAACCCCCTCCCATAAAGTGCTTTTCTTTTGTTTTTTGGCGAGAATGGGGCCCACCTTGCATTTAACTTGTTCACATGAACTAGGGTTCATTCGAACCCTTTTTTGGTTTGCTCGAAGCCCCAAAACCAATTTTTTTTATGGGGTCATTTTTTGACACTTTCCCTTCCTCGCTCAAATCGTAAGCCACTTTTGTGGGTTTTCCCATTACTAGGGGACTTATTTACATGTTAAGTTTACTTAGGTCCTAGGAAGGAATCTTTCTAGAAGGTATTAGTTGTCATTAGTTGTTATCTTATCTTTTGAATTGTAACACATGTGAACCTAGGTAAGTGTAATAAGTTGTCTCATGTCATATGATTAAGACACTTGTCATAATCCTATGACACTTGTATCTCACCTTGGCTATATAACCAAGGGGTTTCTACTACATTGTACACACAATCATATCATTGAATCATATTGATAAGAATATAGTTTATTCTTGTCACATTTTATTCTCTCTCTTTGTGCTTTCCATTTTGTCTCAAGAGCCATAGCCAATTCTAGCATGGTATTAGAGTGGTTTGGGTGCCATTGGATAGTCTTTTTCTAAAAACAGGTGGTAAATCTTGAAAATTTGAGTATGCTCTTCTTTTACATCGTATGGTGATCTAGAGAATCAGAAAAGCTTAATGGAAATACCAAATTTGGGGGGTTCCATTTTTGGCTATTTATTGCAGGTTCAAATTAGAGCTTGTTGATGCAAATCTAAGCTCACCATTGCGTTCGAAGTGTTCGAGAAAGTTGGTTTTTCCTTTTGTTTCGTCTAAATCGAGCATATGAGGCCAAATCTATGAGGGTTTGAAGATGAAGAGTGGTTGCCAGATCCAGAAGGTCACTACAATTTTGGAGCATTTTGGGTCAAATTTGACCCTACCATCGTATCCAAAAGGGCCAAAAACCCTAATATCGACTATCAAATTGTCCAAATCAGAGCAGTTGTCCGGTGAGGCAAAAAAAAATTCCCAGGGAGTCATATGGCCCCCCAAGTCATCATCATTGCATTGGTACAATCAAAATATATATATATTATTCATACTTTTTTGCAAAATTTATTTAAGAATTTTCACATAATTTTTGTAAAGTCATTTGCAAATTTTGTATTAAAAATCAAAGTTTCTATTTTAAAAAATCACAAAAATTGGTTCACAGCCATACCTTGTAAAAGTGTAGGGTACTCTGCGTACACCTGGTATGATGGCCCTGAGCCATCGCCATGTGGTGTTGTCCCTTCGGCCAAGCGGGCCCCTCTCCCATGCAGGCGATCTGATTAAAAATCAAGCAGTGAAATTATAATAACCAACAAATAAAATTCTCTACCGACGGGCATTTATTTTTCAAATCGGCATTTAATTAAAAATTGTGTCGGTCACATCATACTGGCACCTATGCTTCAAAATATTCGGCGAAGATTTCAAATTCTCAGTGGTGCTAAAAGAGTCAAAAATTGGCAACATATTCCACGATTCCCCCAAAGATTCTTCCTCCGACCAACGTCCAAAGAATATTCCACCAAAGGAGTATATGCTTTTTTGACGTGTACATAGCCGTCAAATTTAATTAGAGATTTTGTTGATGTCATCACGCGTCAATGATGACGTCAACGATCAATTGAACTTTTTTCCCCCTTACAGGTGGAGTTTTCATTTTTACAATCGAACTTCAAATCCTCATAACTTGGTCATTTTGGCTCCTTTTTTCAAGAATTTCTTTTTATTTGGGTATAATTTTGTGCTCTTCATAGTGGTGCAATCAGTTTTTGGTTTTGGTGTCTAGATTTTCTATATTTTTTAGATTTTCATAGGTGTTGTTGCTTCGTCCTCATTTTGGGAACTTCAAGAGCTCATATCTTTCTCCTATAGTAACATTTTTTAGTGATTTTTTTTTTGAAAGTGCATAATTTTTCGTGTACTTTTCAATGGTATGATCAAATTGATCTTATTTTGTACCAAAAATTTTACTTGATTATGTGGCCTATTTTGGCATCTGTAAGCACTAAGATCAAGTCTAGCTTGTTGTTTTTGGAATCTAGCAACTATAAATGCACTAAATATAAAGTGCCAAAAATCATATATTTTTTGGGGGCTTTCATGATTGAGTAATTTTTGGGGGTAATCTTGCAGTGGTTGGTTGCATTATTTTTCTTGGTTTGTGTTCTTGTAATGGGTAAATCTCAAATTAAACTCCTAACTCCACATAATTATGCTACATGGAAAAAATTAGTATGGAACTATCTCATGATGAAAGTTCTAATAGGTCATCTAAAGGAAACCATTCATCAACCTACTAATGCTAAAGAATTGGAAAAATGGGAGATTGATTGTGAGAAAAAACTTGGATGCATATGTTCATTAGTCTCATTTGATTTATAGTTTCATGTTGAATCATATAAAGCACCTAAAGAGGCTTGGGAGACTTTTGAAAAATTATATGGTAAAACAGATAAGATTAGGGGATATCAGATTGATAATGGTTTGATGAATCTTGATCCAAAAAAATTTGACCATATCCAAGACTACATCTCCAAAGTTAAGCAACTAAGAACACAGTTGAAATACCACAGCATTGATAAAGAATATTTACAATTGATTCTAAATGTGTTATCCAAGCATGGTCCTAAGTATTCAGTGTTTCTTTCTTTCTTTCATACCCATCGACTCTCTATGGGAGCATCATATGTTGATCCTAAGTTTGATGACTTTGCAAATCTCCTAATTCAAGAGGAAGCTAAGTTAATGAGCATGGGTCTAATCAAGTCTTCCAAGTCACAAGCATTGGTGGCAAGTGAGTCTAAGGTATAGAAAGAATCGAGGAATCTTGATAACAAGCAAAAGAACAAAAAGAACAAACCGTGCAGAAAGAATTAGAATTCTCACTCTCAAAAGGAGAAACATCAAAGGAGAGGCCTTTTTGTGCATATTGCAAGAAGGATGGACATGAAGAACACTATTTTTACAAGAAGGATATTGATGAGTTGAAAAATCTTCTCAAAAGGAATCACATTGATTTTCCTTCTAGAATGTCTGAATCACCTCCTTCTTCAAAACAGTCTAAAAAGGACAAACGTCAAGCTTCTACATCAAGATATAAAGGACAAGATCTTTGTGCTCTTTTAGGTCATGGACTAGGGAGATGGCTTCTAGATTTAGGAGCATCTCATCATATGGCATCTTCGCAGTCTATATTCTCTTCATTTTAGCCTTGTACTATGTCTCCTATTTTGATGAGAAACAATACATACATGAGTGTAATTGGGAAGGGATCTATTAGTTTTGGGGACAAAATTTTTCAAAATGTTTTGTGTATTCCTCATTTCATGAATGATCTTATTTTCATATATTAGATTACACATGGTGGAAATAGAAGAACTATGGAGTTCACTCCTAATTCAATCATCATTCGAGACTTGGAGACTAGAGAGATCATTGTTACTAGGGTGGTTGATCATTCATCTCAGTTGTATTCCTTTTCAAATTTTGCATCTAATGGTGACATTATTCCTTTGACTATTGATCATATGAACCATGATTCAAAGGAGACATTTGGCTTCTTGAACTTAGGAGTTCTCACATCAGATCTAGTTCTTCAATCGTGCATTTCATCTCCTTCATGTACTGTTGCAATTGATGATACTTGTGATTCCACAATTTTGCCTCCTTGTGATTCATTGCAACAGGATCTACATTGTCTTTCAGATTTGTCTACTTGTGATGACTTCTTGACAAGTATTTCAGACTTGTTTGTAAGGTCTCATATTGCAGATTTGGGAGATATCATTGATGGCATGCATCTTCTATTTGATGGAGAAGATCCTTCTTCAATTGTTGCAAAGGAAAACTTTGACCCTCTTGTTCATTCTCTACATGATCATTCTTTGTAGATTGATGTGATTGTGGATACTTTTGGAAAGAATTTGGAGGAGGCTTCTTTGTCTTCAAAGCGGATATATTTGTCTTTGGATTGTGCTCTACCACTACAACAAATTGTTGTGATTAGCTCCCTTTTTTCTCCGTTTTTTGCTTCCACCCACTGTTTTAATGTATTTTTCTCCAAATTTTTGAAAAAGTCGGCACTATTTATCGGGATGGCACCATTTTTGGAATTTTTTGTGCCAGTTAGAACAAGTAGGTGCTAATTAGTGCCGAATTTAGTGCCATATTTAGCACCGGATTTAGAGTCAAGTTTATAGTCGGGTTTAGCGTCAGGTTTAGCATCGGGTTTAGCACTGGGTTTAGCACTGGATTTAGCACTGGGTTTAGTGCCAAATTTAGTACCAGGTTTAACAAAGAATTTAGCACTAGATTTAGCACCAGATTTAGTACTGGATTAGCACCTAATTTAGTGCCTAATTGTTCTAATCTAGCAAGGATTAAGGGTTAAGAGATTAGGGGTGTTAGAAAAAAAATTCCTTCCCCAACATTCACTGGCCTTCAATTTCTTGCCTACATTTCACTTGCATCAAAATATCCCTCAACACTCAACCCTCAACCTTAAACCCTAAACCCTCAACCCCTATACCCTCTACCCTATACATTGGACCCTCAACCCTAATTCTTCAACCATATACCCTCAAACCTATACCCTAAACTCTCTACCCTCAACCCTTAACCATCAACCCTAAACCCTTAAACCATAAACCTTAAGCCCTTAAACCTTCTACCCTCTACCCTCAACCCTAATCCATCAACCCTATACCCTCAACCCAATACCCTAAACCATCAACACTATAGGTCCTCAACTCTAAACTAGCCTCTACCCTCTACCCTCAACCCTCAACCCTTGAACCCTTAAACCCAAGTAAACTCTCTACCCTAATCCCTCAACCCTCAACCCTCAAACCCTAATCCCTCAACCCTCTATACCCTCTACTCTATACATTGGACCCTTAACCCTAATCCTTCAACCAGATACCCTCAAACCTATACCCTAAACGCTCTACCCTCAACCCTTAACCATCAACCCTAAACCATAAACCCTTAAACATTCTACCCTCTACCCTCAACCCTAATCCCTCAACCTTATACCCTCAACCCAATATCCTAAACCATCAACCCTATAGGTCCTTAACTCTATATCCTCAATTCTCAACCCTTTACCCTTTACATTGGATCCTCAACCCTCATATATCTTTGCCCCTCCTCCTCTTCTCTCCTCTCTATCTCACTTCTCCCTCCATATCTCACTCCATCCATCCATCCTCTCTACCCTAATCCCTCAACCCTAAACCATCAACCCTTAAACACTCAACCCTAAACCCTAAACCCTCAACCGTTAGCCCTTAAACCCTAAACCCTTAAACCAACCTCTACCCTCTACCCTCAACCCAATACCATCTACCCTCAACCCTCAACCCTTAAACCCTTAAACCCAAGTAAACTCTCTACCCTAATCCCTCAACCCTCAACCCCCAACCCTTAATCCCTCAACCCTTAAACCCTCAACCCTCAAACAACCCTCAACCCTTAAACCCTACTCCCTCAACCCCTATACCCTTTGTACCCTATACATTAGACCCTCAACCCTAATCCTTCAACCATATACCCTCAAACCTATACCCTAAACACTCTACCCTCAACCCTAAACCCTTAAACCCTAAACCTAAACCCTTAAACCTGATACCCTCTACCCTCAACTCTAATCCCTCAACCCTATACCCTCAACCCAATACCCTAAACCATCAACCCTATAGGTTCTCAACTATATACCCTCAATTCTCAATCCTCTACCCTATACATTGGATCCTTAACCCTTATATATCTTTGTCCCTCCCTCCTCTTCTAGTCTCCTCTCTATCTCACTTCCCCCTCCATCTCTTGCTCCATCCATCTTTCCCTCTCTACCCTAATACCTCAACCCTAAACCATCAACCCTTAAACCCTAATACCTCAAGCCTTATACCCTCTACCCTATACATTGGACCCTCAACCCTAATCCTTCAACCATATACCCTCAAACTTATACCCTAAACACTCTACCCTCAACCCTTAACCATCAACCCTAAACCCTTAAACCTTCTACCCTCAACCCAATACCCTAAACCATCAACCCTATAAGTCCTCAAATCTATACCCTCAATTCTCAACCCTCTACCCTAGTATACATTGGATCCTCAACCCTCATATATCTTTGTCCCTCCCTCCTCTTCTAGTCTCCTCTCTATCTCACTTCTCCCTCCATCTCTCGCTCCATCCATCCCTCCCTCTCTACCCTAATCGCTCAAACCTAAACCATCAACCCTTAAACACTCGACCCTAAACCCTTAAATTAGCCTATACCCTCTACCCCCAACCCTCAACCCTTAAACCCTTAAACCCAAGTAAACTCTCTACCTTAATCCCTCAACCCTCAACCCTTAAACCCTCAACCCTCAACCCTCTACCCTCTACCCTCTACCCTCTACCCTCAACCCTTAAACATTAATCCCTCAACCTCTATACCCTCTACCCTATACATTGGACCCTACCTCATTTTTGCATTCAATCATCTACAAATTTGCTCATGTTTAAAATTTTAAGTAAAGGATAAAAAAATATTTTTAAAGGATAATATGAAGATAATAGTATGATCTTAAATTTGAGAATTAATAGCATTTGAATTAAAAGGAATTTTTATCTTATTTTTAATTAAAAATTGTAATATTTAATTTGTAAAATATTATAAAATAAATAAATAAATTATGTGTTGAATATTAATCATTATTTAGAATTTATTTTTCATAATAATAATATGAATGGTTTGGAAGAAATGCAAGAGGCAGATCTATTTTAATTAAAAAAAATCTTAGGGTGCAAGGAATCTAATTTAATATCACAATCACAATCACAATAACATGATTTTTTTAAATTATAATAATTAAAATCATAATTTAATGATTAAATTATATATTTAATTCATATTCATTTTAGTTTTATTTAAATAAATATTATATATATATATATTATTTTATTTTAAATTAAAATTAATAATTGTTAAGGATATTTTTTATATTTTTATTTTATATAAAATAACATCAATAATTTTTAATTATTAATTGAACATACAAATTAATAAATTTAATAGATATTAGTAATTTTTTATTATAAAATATATGTTATTTGTTTTCTAAATTTGTTTGAATAATAAAAGATTCAATGATTAAACATATTTGAGTTTTTTCAAATCAATATTTTTGCCGCCATGATGAATTAGAACAAAATACCCAAGCCCTAATTTTCAACTCTCATTTTTACTTGGTTTTTTCGAGCTCCCTTGCCCTGCACATGCCGCCATCATTAGGGTTTGAAACCTCGAGCTTTTTGAAGGAGTCTCTATTAATTTTCTCACTAATTTTGAGATTTTTCTTCACAAAAATTTATGTTGAGGTCGAATCAGGTAAATTTTTCATGGTTCATCATTTGTTTCCACTTATCTGAATGTGTTTTCAAAGGCATTCCTTCTCAGGTTCTCATGCATTTTTCTCTTGCTTTACTCTGTCGACACCTTGTTTTTCTTGAGGCTGACATCAAAGAACTTTTGGAGCTCGCATTTCTTCGAACAAAAAGAATTTGAGTAATTTTCTATGCACCATTTCTTTGTATCTTACCTCTGTTTTCTATCAAAACAAGCTCAATTTGGACTCAATAGATACGAATGAATGGGTGTTTTGTTTCTACCATGCATCCTTATTTTGAATCCCTTCTATCTTGGCTCAACTTCTCTAGACTTAGCTCACTAGAAAAAGAAATGAAACAAATCATACGCTCCATATTTGGTTTGATCAAACGATGAAATATTTTTTTATTTCTGCATTTTTTCTCTTTCCTAGTGATAGCTTGGTTGTGGCCTCTCTAGAATATTTGTTTTATTTCCAAAAAGAACAAAGTGTAAGCTTTTATTTATTATATTTTTGAGCCTCCTTCATGGCTCCATGATTATGGCCACGGGCTCTATTCAATGGCATTCTAGGTTTGTCTTTGATTTGGGGCTTTTTGAAAACCTGTGACTCCTATTGCAGATATGAGCTCTCAGAAAAATGAGTGCAAGCCTCTTGGCATGATCTTTCACTTCTCAAAAAGAAAAATAAATCCTTCCACATTTGGGGCTCAACCCAAAAACCCTAAACCATGAGTTTTTAATATTATGCATGTTCTTTTTTCTTGCAAGCATTTTACATTTTCATTTTTCAGAACCCGCTTCACAAGACAATTGCATTGTTTTTTTGTATGTTCATTTTTCTCTGAACAAGAAAAAAATGGAGATGATTGATGCAAAACATGGTGGGCTTCAAAGGTCTTCAAAGACACAAACACATATTTTTGCAAGATCACTTAAACATTCACAAATTTACTTTAATGAAACATGATTTTTCAAGCTCCAAATACACCAAAAAGAGGTTTTAAGACACAAAACTCTTACTAAACCTTTACCACACCTTAAACATCATAGAATTGAAAAGGTTAAACCAAAAAAACACTCTTAGAACACTAGTTCTTTCATTATTGCATTATTCATACTCGAAGACAAATTTCTTGTAGTGTTCCACATAGACAAAATCAGTTGTATATTTTCAACCAAATTGAATATCCAAAAAAAAATACATTTTCAAGAACCCATTTTGGACTTCTTAAACATATAAAAAAATAGAATGAGGTTGTTTTGGAAAGAAACCCTCAAAAAATTATTGTCCCGCTATCCCCGAGGCCTAATTTTGGCTCATATGCAAGAGGGTTTATTGGAAATAACTGCTCCAAACCACAAACCACTTTGGAAACGCTTCAAAAATTTTATAATAGGTCTAAATATGTTATCCAAACCATCTCCAACCCTTTAACATTTCATTTTTAACAAATCCCAACTTGTAGCTATGCCTTCATGTTCAAGATTCACAAATTTACTTTAATGAAACGTGGTTTTCCAAGCTCCAAATACACCAAAAAGAGGTTTTACGACACCAAAATCTTATTGAACCTTTACCACACCTTAAACATCATAGAATTGATAGGATTAAGCCAAAAAAATTCTCTTAGAACACTGGCTCTTTCATTATTGCATTATTCATACTCAAGAAGACAAATTGCTTGTAGTGTTCCACATAAACAAAATCGGGTGTATCTTTTAAACCAGATTGAATCTCGAAAAAAAAATACATTTTCAAGAGCTCATTTTGGCCTTCTTAAACATATCAAACAACAGAATGAGGTTTTGGAAAAAACCCTCAAAAAATGGCTATCCCATTATCCTAGATGTTGGAATTGTGTGCCTCAATCTCATAGGCTGAAACCTCTGAAAGAGCAAAGTCGGTGTGACATTCTTACCGCCTAGCCAACTAGCAGTTGTGCAACCTTGTGGAATGCTCAAGTCATCGAGACCTTGTTGATGTCTTGCCAACTAAAGCTATCGCTGTGACTTATGGTGTTTGGTTTAATCCTTTGCTGAGTGGGTTGGTCTAGCCAACGGTTTGATTCCTAGCAGATGTCGGGGAGACTCATGGTGACTGATGTTATCGGGGAGAATCTTTGCTAAAAGGTTTGCTTTCGGTATGAATTCTTAGCGACGTGAGATGTCTCACCGACAGTGTTACACTCAGAGTCATCGGAGAGATACTTGAACACTCGGTAAGAGCTCTTGGCGATGGGTGTTTGTCTCACCGATGCTTTGGCTATTTTCGGTATGACTCATGGAAAAAGGTGGTCTCAGGGTAACATGGAAGCCTCGGTAAGAACTCTTGCCGATAGTTGGTTCTCTTGCCAATGGGTATGAACATCGGTGTGACCTCTTGGAAAAAGCAGTAAGTCTCACTGATGGTAGGACATTTTGGTGTAGCATGAAGGCTTTGGTATGATCTCTTGGCGAATAGCAATAGTCTCACCGATGGGAATGTTGGTGTCTATGTGACCTTTTGAACATCGGTATGACCTCTTGCCAACTAGCAATAGTCTTTCCGAATAGTGCTACATGTAATGGATATCGGTATGATGTCTTGGCGACAAGGGGAAGTCCAAGCAACAGTTTGTGAACTCGGTATAACATCTTGCCGATGGTGAGGACTCTTGGCAATAACTACAATCGGGTCTTGTGGCATCGAGAAGACACGGTTAGTGTCTCACTGACATGCGAACACAGGTTGAACATTGTTGACTGATTGGAAGACTATCCTACGTGGTGTGTCTTTGACCAATCAGAGAAGCCGAATGGGAACCGTTGGAAGTTAGACTGTTGTGGCCATTCTATGAGGAAGTTCAACAGACCAGGGATGACATGGATATACTCAGAGATTGATGATGTTGTTCGATTGGATGATCAGTGGGATGAACAATTCGATGAGTGATCAGTGTGAATTCAATTATGAGAGTATTGTAATTTGAATGTTTTTTACAAGGTTGATCCAGGATTATTCTGTTGTAAATTTGACATTAGAAAGATAATTCTAATCTCTATATGTAATTTCCATTACTGTAATAAAAAGGGATTTTCTTGGTGTGGTGGGTTTTTCTCCCGTAAGGGTTTTCCCACGTAAATCTAGTGTTCATCTGTGTATGTTCATTTCTCTGTTTATGCTATTTCTTTCAAGTGTATCTTAATTGGACTGTAATTGAAAATTTAAAAGTATCTATGCATTCTTCCCTAAGGTTTTGACGTTAGGAAAGTTGTTTCCGTACCTTAGCTTTCCTTACACTAGAGGCCTAATTTTGGCTCATATGCAAGAGGGTTTATTGGAAATAATTGCTCCAAACCACAAACCACTTTGGAAATGCTTCAAACACCTTATAATAGGTCTACACATGCTATCCAAACCATATCCAACCCTTTAACATTGCATTTTTAGCAAATCCCAACTTGTAGCTATGCCTTCATGCTCAACATTCACAAATTTACTTTAATGAAACATGGTTTTCCAAGCTCCAAATACACCAAAAAGAGGTTTTAAGACACCAAAATATTACTGAACCATTACCACACCTTGAACATCATATAATTGATAGGATTAAGCCAAAAAAACACTCTTAGAACACATTTTCTTTCATTATTGCATTATTCATACTCAAGAAGACAAATTACTTGTAGTGTTCCACATAGACAAAATCGAGTGTATCTTTTAAACCAAATTGAATCTCAAAAAAAAAAAAAAATTCAAGAACCCATTTTGGCCTTCTTAAACATATCAAAAAATAGAATGAGGTTGTTTTGGAAAGAAACCCTCAAAAAATGGTTGTCCCGCTATCCTAGAGGCCTAATTTTGGCTCATATGCAAGAGGATTGATTGGAAATAACTACTCCAAACCACAAACCAATTTTTAAACATTTCAAACACCTTATAATAGGTTTTTACATGCTATCCAAACCATCTCCAACCCTTTAACATTGCATTTGTAGAAAATCCCAACTTGTAGCTATGCCTTCATGCTCAAAATTGATGAACAATCACTAGGGAAGCAATATAGCTCATGTAACTTGACTACCCCTGCACTTGAAAACAAAAAAAGCATTGAAAAACAACCTAAAATAACCCATTCCACTAGTTTACAAAGGTCTACATCAGTGGAATGGTTATTTATGCTTTTATTTGACTCTCAAACCCTTAAAATGAGGGTTTCTAGATTGCCCTCAAAAAAATGGCTCTAAAAAGCTTAAAACTCAATGAAATTAACTCAAACCAGATTTATTTCAAATATAATTCAAAGATCTATCAAACCCAACCAAAAAGAAAGCTTGATATTATTGTACGGACCAGTACCACCCTTGAGAACAACAAGAAAATGTTAAAATCTGCAAAATAGGGTACTTTTATTCAAAATTTATTCAAGATACAATGTACTCTCTTCTTCCACATCTTCACAAGGCTCTTTAAAGGTGTCTATAATAGTTATCTAACTTCCCCTTCAGTTACAATTGATCAAAAACCTTCCCTTTACAAAATGACT
This sequence comes from Sequoia sempervirens, assembly GCA_007258455.2. Taxonomy (NCBI): domain Eukaryota; kingdom Viridiplantae; phylum Streptophyta; class Pinopsida; order Cupressales; family Cupressaceae; genus Sequoia; species Sequoia sempervirens. The sequence continues at coordinate 420,027,592 of VDFB02000003.1, read as the reverse complement.
CTTCACATTCCACTTTTTTGTATTTTGCAATTTTGCATTTTTTTTGCTACAAATGACAACTTTTGCATTTTGACTTCATAGAGCTCCTAGAAACCTATTAATGACTCAAATTCATTTAAAATTGTCCGAACATGACCTTTTTACAATCACAATATGATGAAGACTCAAATTTTACAAATTTTCCCCATGGAGGTATGAAGTTACATGGTGTCCTACACCAATGATATGGTTCACAATTATGAAAATAAACATGGTTCTATTTCCTTTTGATGTATGTAACTATAATTTGATTTTTCTTGTTCTCAAAAATGAATTTTTGTTCTCTTTCCACAATTTCATTGATCTCTTCATCATTCCCCAATAATTTAATAGTGTTATAGAAGCATTACAAAGAGGCAATCTTAGGTATTAGATAGATGGTATGTTTCATAACACATTGCTTAGGCCATCCACTGGGGGAATGAAAATTATCCTTTTATAAGTAATCTATTGGAGGATTCAATTCAATAATATGCTTCACCATACACTTCATATGCCATTGGAATATATTTTTACAACATAAAATCCTATAAGCATACTAATTGAAACTTCAAAGGTCAAGTGAACAATTTTGTATTAGATTTATGATTTTGGAACTCGTGAATATTATGTGGTTGAGAAAGCTTTTCAAACAACTTTCTTATGTTGTGGAGCCAAATAGTTACAATGGCATTACTTTTATGATCAAAGTTATGCATGTCTTCTGAGCTTCTTGATTTGTCTCTTCTGTAAGCCTCTAAGAAGCTCCTCAGGCTGCTAATTTGTAATTAGTTTGCAAGGGATTGTTTGCTCTTTCTTTACGAATTTCCCATTTTATAGGGAGTTATGGTCTATTTCTTTCCAATCACAAGGGGCATTTTAGTGAACTTGACCATTCTGAATTATTTAAATGTAGACACCATATGGTCGATGTTGAATAATATTGTTGCTTCAAGGCACTTTGACTTCTTGTAAGGAAATTTTGGAGCGTATCTAGTGAAAACTCCATACAGTAGTTCCTTCGGTAACTTTCATTTCGATTAGGTTACCTCAAAGACATGTTCAACTATGTCCTAAAACGGAAACAGACACAATTATTTCCCACATTGATCCTTCTGAGAAAAACATATGTGAATTCAACAGCAATCAACAATATAGATGAAAGATAAAACAGAAAATCAGAACACAAATATTTACGTGGAAAAAATCTTTTCAGATAAAAAACCCCACACTCCAAAGATCGAGCCATTGTATTATTCAGCAACAAATCAGTTACAATACAATTTCAGGCTCTTAGCCTTTCAGAGATTACATCTTGATCATTCTAGATACAACTGGTAGCAAACTATCCCTGAGAGATTAGGAGAGATTCCAGCATAACATTTCCTTTCTCTTCCTCTACTTCGACCTCATGGCTTTGGCCTTTCAGCCAACCACTCGGTCCTCACTCTATCGTTCTCTCTCTCTGGCTCTCGGCTCTTCAGCTCCTTGGCTTATCAGCCCGTCAGCTTCTACACGCTACAGAACGTCTAATGCATTCATGTATGCATTTGTTCTCCACAAGATCTCTGAGAATCGGTTCAAGATCACACAATAGCAATCTCCAACTTAGCATCCTTATTGAAACATAGATGTTTCCATTCCTATGTAGATTTTTCCTTGTAGACCATTTAGTTCCATCGCAACTGCTGCAAAAAATCCAACCGCCAACTGTTTGAATTTTGCTTCCTCCGATTGGTCCACAAGCCAAGTCAAACGGTCAAGGAAAAATCCACTAAGTTCGCATGTCGGTGAGACACAGAAGTGTCTCCCCGATGCTCAACGGATTCACAGACAATATTGGCATAGGTTCCAATAGTCGGCAAGAGGTTATATCGAATGCCATGAGTCATATTGAATCTACCGATATCCATTTTGTTTCCATCGGCAAGAGATTCCTCCATTGGCAAGATGTTTTACCGATGCTCACAAGTCATATCAATTTTAGCTTTGCCATCGGCAAGACATTACCATTCGCCAAGAGTTCTCATCCAGTCTCCTGAAGTTTCACCAAAGCACCCACAGTCGGCAAGACATTCATCTTTCGCCAAGACCTCTCATCGAGCAAACATGTCATACCGAATCATCAAGACATTTGTCTTTCACCAACACATCACACCGACCTTCATGTTATGTCGAACTCCAGAACAATCGCCAAGAGTTATACCGACATCAGGATTCCCATCGGCAAGACAATCTCTCTTCACCAAGACATCATACCGATGCCTTCAAGTTATACTGTAGTGCTCGACAGTCGGCAAGACATCACACCAAGCGAACATGTCATACCGAAGCATCGAAGAGTTGGCGAGACTTATCGTCTTCGCCAAGACCTTATACCAAGGTCTTAAGTCACCCCGAGCACTGCATTCACCAGTCAGCAAGACTTATGTCTTTCGCCGAGACCACATACCGAGCGCTCATGTCTTACCGAGTCGGCAAGACATTTGACTTCACCAAGACCTTTCACCAAGCGCCGAGAGCTACACCGATGACTTTAGTTGCATCCCCGTCAGCGAGACCAACACCTGTCACGAAGACTTCACTCTGAAGTCTCCAAGTTACCCTGAGCCTATCTTTCGCCAGGAGTCATACCGAATGCATCCCACACCGTCAGTGAGATAGATGCCCGTCACCAAGACTTCATAGCAATCCTTCAAGTCATAACAATGACTCCATTCGCCGAGATGTCTCCCAGTCGCCAAGACTACATGCCGATTTCTACATCGGCCAGACAGACCAAAGGTCATGCCGATATCAGCAAGACTTCCTATCATCGCCGAGATATCATTCTGACACATATGAGTTACCCTGATGATCCAGTCGCCATGAGTCTCCCCGACATCCGCTAGGCACCCGATAACAAACCCTTCTATCGCCGAGACATTCCCACTCGGCAAAGAGTTACAACGAATGCACCAAGTCACAGCGATAGGTCTATTCGGCAAGACTTAAACAAAGTCACAACGACATGAGAAAAACACAAGATTACTGAATTGTCAGTCAGCTAGACAACATAAATGTCACAATGACCATGCTTTCTTAGAGGATTCAACCTGTGAGATTGAGGCACATTTTCCAACAATCTCCCACTTGACGAAGACACACAGGCACCTCCAAAGCAACCAAGAACTAAGATCACACTAGCTCCACCAGTTCAAACCCCGCAATACTCAAGACACCCAATCAACATAATTCAATAGATAATAGTCCATAAGATAATCTGCAACAAAGACCAGGCATCCAACTACAACTCACTGACCAACAAAGCAACCGATGATAGCCATCTAGGAAACCACATAGACCTCAAAACATGCTCTCATGCTCCATCAAGAAATCAGCTCCAACATCCAAGATGTCCACCATCCAGGCAACAATCCTGTCATCTTCCAACATGGCACATGTGGAAGAAAGATACAAGCCAAGGTGAATTAAGCACCATTCCAATGAACACAAGCAAAAGATCCCAGTGATCTCACCAACAAGATACTGCTACCACTTCACTGTGTTCAAATGCTATACAAAAGCAATATCAACTTCAAAGCTTCAAGCAGAACACAACAGTCAAGTCATTCTCCAGAAACAAGATAAATAATACCAGTTAGAACAACAATCAAAAAGACTGCTCCCATCCAACTGATAAACCCACATGATTGAAAATAGCACCCACAGCTCGTGCTATACCATCCAATCACACATACCTCATAGGTATCAACATTAGTAAACTTATGCCAAACCATAATCAACTCATTAACAACAAAAACAAGTTCCAGTGTCAACCAGTCGAAGAAGACAAGACACATATAGGAACTCCCACTACCTGAGTAATCTAGATCTGAAAGATCAAAAGCATCACAAGTCTACCAATACCAGCACATAGAAAATGTAACCTTATAGTACCAAGGAAAAATCCACAATGATATGCACAACCTGCAACAACCTTCCACAAGAAACATTTCCCTTACCACAAACCTTCACGGCCTCAGAGAGAAACTCTACACATCATCTTCCTATAGAACATCCTCCTACATACACTTCTAACAGCCAGCTATGACAAGATTGATCTTCTTCATATCCCAAAAGAAAGCCTTAACAACATCCATCTGTTCAATCACCAAGATCAAACCAATTTAACAAACAACATGGATGTAAGCATCTCTAAGAAGATCAAGCTAGTTCATTCCCCATTTCAAGAAATCAGCCCATACAACATCTCCTACCAATTCTCATTAGTAACAAGGAGATAAAAGAAACTATACAACTTCCACTATGAATCTTCCAGAATCATTAAATAGTAATTCAAGATCCATATCATGAAAGTAAACTTAATAAAACACATCTGAAAAATATAATGGGCCAAATACCTTTCAGATAAGCTGTCGAGTAGACCAAGAGTGGGAACGAGAATACTCCTTTCAGGATATGCAAGTCATCATGACTAATCCAAGAGCAATCTCCTCATAGGTCTCTTATTGAACTCACGTTCAACCAAGGTGAAGGCTACTCGGACTTTTTGCTGAACAACTTTAACAAGAGTAACAAGCAGCAACACATCTCTCATAAGAGAACAAATAGCCTCACCTTATTCTTCATGTATCCATGAGTACTAGCAACCAATCATCTCATGCTAAACTTCAACTGCATTACTGCAACATCATGAAGTATCAAGCAAATAATAAAAGCACTCAATACACAAAGAATTACCAGATCACTGTCAACGCTCCAATCAATTGAATCAGGAACTTATCATGACATCATGATCTACACATCCCCATAGGAGATCCCATGCTTCAGGTGACTTTTCCATTGTCCCAAGTACAATGCACAATGCCAAAACTCTAGTGTACAAGTAAGAGTATACCATGACATAAGCAAATAGACTCAAAAAATAGCATCACTTGTCAAGCACCACCAACACCTTAGCCAAAGACTCCAAGCATCTTCCATGGTTCCAAGATGTTGCACATCTTCAAATAATGTCCATGAAAAAGTGCAAGAACCCTTCTGCAACACTAAAGAAGACCATTCACCACCATGTGATGAACCCACAGTCACTGCTAGAGCTCCCACTGAAACGTGACATCCGAGCTCTCCAAGCATCATGACCACCTGCTACATGTTCCCATAACCAACTATGCAGGCACTCAATAGTATCCATCCTCTCATCTCAAAGAAATCACACCAATGCACAAGTGACCACAGACACAGCCAGCTAACAAGTTTGTACCAACAATGAATCAACCTCATGGATATAGACAGTCCACATCTGAGTTGTCTCATAGCAAACATGTAGGTAAAGACAGCCCACAACATTGCACAACTCATAGATCCATTCAACAGAAACGTGCAAACCCATCATTGCATTGGAAACTACATCACTGAATATCAAAGAGAATAACCACGTAGACAACATGACTCAAACACCAGATCACACTAGATCTGACTTTCCAAACATGTCCACAATGAGCACCATAATCAAGGAACACCACCACAAGAATGTTGAGTGACAAATCACTTACCAACACTCCCATGCAGAGAATAAAACATACCTCCTCAAACCATGCACCAAGCATGCATGCAGACCTGCAACTATCTCATCCAGGAACACCCCAAAAGGCCAATGCCTAGACAATAGCTTAACAGCAACTCCACATGATCACAAGTTTTTGCTTAACTATGTAAAACCTACAAAACCACAGAGCCATGCAAGTACAAAACATCCTTAGAAAGGAAACAGCAGTTCAACAGAATCCAAACCCCTTTCAAGCCAACTCTAAATCACTAACATGTACATGCATCCAAGAAAGAGAGAAAGGCTAATTCAGAAGCTTGCAAATCATCTAATGATTAACTTCATAGCCTTCAAGCATTCGAGGTTAATAGGAAACAGTGCCTTCCAACACCAGGAACCACCACCTAGCATAAGCAATCTGAAAAAATCCACCTCATACTTCAAGGTTAAACCTCTACCAGCCAGGAGACATAGATCATAACATGATCAACTTCTTTTTCCATCTTGACCATCCTTCAAACTGCATGTTGTCTTAGAATACCACAAGGCTTCCACTCATCAAAGGATCAATCCATCAGTCCATTCCTCCAGATTTCTTCCAGCCCATCAAGCTAAGAAATATTCATAGGAGAAATATCTAGAACCAACAACCAAAAGAAGGCTCTGATACCACTTGTAGGGAAATTTGGGAGTGTATCTAGTGAAAACTCCATACAGTAGTGCCTTCGGTAACTTTCATTTCTATTAGGTTACCTCAAAGACATGTTCAACTATGTCCTAAAGTGGAAACAGACAATTATTTCCCACATTGATCCTTCTGAGAAAAACATATGTGAATTCAACAGCAATCAACAACACTGATGAAAGATAAAACAGAAAACCAGAATACAAAGATTTACGTGGGGAAATCCTTTCGGATAAAAAACCCCACACTCCAAAGATCGAGCCATTGTATTATTCAGCAACAAATCAGTTACAATACAATTTCAGGCTCTTAGCCTTTCAGAGATTACATCTTGATCATTCTAGATACAATTGGTAGCAAACTATCCTTGAGAGATCAGGAGAGATTCTAGCATAACACTTCCTTTCTCTTCCTCTACTTCGACCTCATGGCTTTGGCCTTTCAGCTAGCCACTCGGTCCTCACTCTATCATTCTCTCTCTGGCTCTTGGCTCTTTAGCTCCTTTGCTTATCAACCCATCAGCTTCTACACGCTACAGAACGTCCAATGCATTCATGTATGCATTTTTTCTCCACAAGATCTCTGAGAATTTGTTCAAGATCACACAACAGCAATCTCCAACTCAGCATCCTTATCGAAACGTAGATGTTTCCATTCTTGTGTAGATTTTTCCTTGTAGACCGTTCAGTTCCATCGCAACTGTTGCAAAAAATCCAACTGCCAACTGTTTGAATTTCGCTTCCTCTGATTGGTCCACGAGCCAAGTCAAACGATCAAGGAACAATCCACTAATTTTGCATGTCGGTGAGACACGAGAAGTGTCTCCCTGATGCTCAATGGATTCACAGACAATATCGGCATAGGTTCCAACAGTCAGCAAGAGGTTATATTGAATGCCATGAGTCATACCGAATCTACTGATATCCATTTCGTTTCCATCAGCAAGAGATTCCTCCATTGGCAAGATGTTTTATCGATGCTCACAAGTCATATCGATTTCAACTTTTCCATTGGCAAGACATTACCATTCGCCAAGAGTTCTCATCCAGTCTCCTGAAGTTTCACCAAAGCACCCGACAGTCGGCAAGACATTCATCTTTCGCCAAGAACTCTCATCGAGCAAACATGTCATACCGAGTGGTCAAGAAATTTTTCTTTCACCAACACATTACACTGAGCTTCATGTTATGTCGAACTCTAGAACAATCTCCAAGAGTTATACTGACATCAAGATTCCCCTTGGCAAGACAATCTCTCTTCACCAAGACATCATACTGATGCCTTCAAGTTATACCGCAGTGCTCGACAGTCGCCAAGACATCACACCGAGCGAACATGTCATACTGAAGCATCGAAGAGTTGGCAAGACTTATCGTCTTCACCAAGACCTTATAACAAGGTCTTAAGTCACCCCGAGCATTGCATTCACCAGTCGGCAAGACTTATGTCTTTTGCCGAGACCACATACCGAGTGCTCATGTCTTGCCAAGTCAGCAAGACATTTGACTTCGCCAAGACCTTTCATCGGGTGCCGAGAGCTACACCGATGACTTCAGTTGCATCCTCGTCGGTGAGACCAACACCTATCGCCAAGACTTCATGCCGAAGTCTCCAGGTTACCCCAAGCCTATCTTTCACCAGGAGTCATGTTGAATGCATCCCACACCATCGGTGAGATAGATGCCTGTCGCCAAGACTTCATAGCGAAGCCTTCAAGTCATACTGATGACTCCATTCACTGAGACATCTCTCGGTCGCCAAGACTACATGCTGATAGGAGCAAGTCATGTCGATTTCCACATCAACCAGACAGACCAAAGGTCATGCCAATATTGCCAAGACTTCCTATCATCGCCGAGATGTCATTCTGACACATATGAGTTACCCTAATGATCCAGTCGCCATGAGTCTCCTCGACATCCGCTATGCACCTGATAACAAACCCTTCTATCGCTGAGACATTCCCACTCAGCAAAGAGTTACAACGAATGCACCAAGTCACAGTGATAGGTCTATTCAGCAAGACTTAAACAAAGTCACAACAACATGAGAAAAACACAAGATTACTGAACTGTCAGTCGGCCAGACAACATAAATGTCACAGCAACCATGCTTTCTTAGAGGATTCAGCCTGCGAGATTGAGGCACATTTTCCAACACTTCTTCCTTAGACAGTGAGATTCCCTCAAGACATGAATGTGGTTATCATAGCTCGAAACACTCATTTCAACATGAAGAATGCATCAATGTGTAGTAGAATTTTTAAAGCATTTGTCTCTGATTATGAATGTTTTAGATTGTTACATATAGTCATGGTTAGATTCTCATGATAGATTCCTTTGAAACTTGTGGCTGGTATGTATTTGAGGACCAAATTAAGTTTATCAAGGAATTGATACTTGAAGGAGAATAGGTACTTTAATAAATTAGCTCATATGTTGATGTTTTGAATTATATATCAGATATCTTCTTTTGATTTAAATAGTAATAAGATATATGTTTCTTGCTTTTGTTGATTGGACTAAACTTTAGAGAACAAATGGAAAATGTTTTGGAGTTTTATATGTATTTTTGTAAGAATTTTTAACTTTACAACATAGATTATGTATTATTCACTTTTTTTTTTTTGTTAATTTTCTCATTATTGATGTTTTATCCTAAATTAGGCTGAGGGTGATGATTTTGAAAAGGATTCTAGGGAAAAAAAATTTCACACAAACTCTAGGTGGGATGCATTTTCTTGATACCTGAAATGAGTGTAGCATTTAGCTATAGAAGGCATCAAAAATAATTTTGCACCATAAACTGTTTAATGTACATATATTATATGAATCAACTACTTTTAATTTTCATTTTACTCCACTGAAATTAAATGAATCCTTATTTGCAATCATCAAGCCACTGGAAGGAACATTGTTTCCTTCTATTTTATTCCTGACATAGCAGCAACTAAAAGTTTTCATGCTATTTTCAAAATTGTTGGGTATTTGATGCTAGCTTAACTTTTCTTGCAATGGTTGTATAGAATGAAAACAATATCCATATCAAATTCCTTTTTCCCAAGTCCTACTCTCTCAAGGTTAACAATCTCAATCTCACTAATAGTGATTACTAAGAAAGGTAATTCCATCAACTCTACCAAAAATTTTACCGTAGGAACAATAAAAGCAGACGCTTTGAAAGGAACTACATGAAAACCAAGCTCTCTAAATGGTATATCAAACTCTAGCTCAAAATATTTTAGATGAGGTTTCTCCCATAGCTCTGTTACTCGCTTGACAAATCCTTGAAACTCTGTATTGATTTTATTTTTCCTATCCCTCTCTTGTTGTTCTTCCTCAATTTCATCAAGATCATACATTGGCCTTCTTGCCCCTCCTAAATTTTGGACCACATCCATTACCTCCACATAAAATTGGACATCCTTGGTCTTCTTGGTTCGCACCATGATATGGTTATGCAAATGAAAATGAAGCAAAGTAATCATCTCCTTCTCCACTGGCTAGAAGAATGCATGCTTAATGTTTTGATACATGATATCAGATCTCTCTTATGTTCTCATGGTTGAATACCGAAATCCATTATGGTGGGCCTCCAGAGTTCCAGTCGTCTTTCTTCCTCTTTCACCAAATGTTGGCATGTTTTACTAATGTTTATTAGAATTGTTACATGTTTTACATCATTGGAATGACATATTAGCTGTAATTTTTTTGAAATTTTATTATGGTATGTGCACTTTGATATGATGTAATATAATTATGGTTTTGTTTCACATGTAATATTAGATATATAACAAAAAAATAAATTATTGCATGAAATAAATAATAACTTTTCATTTTAAATGATTTTTTTTGCAGAACACGGGTCTTCCAGAATTTCAAGATGATCCTCATGATATAGATCTAGAATATGTTGGTTCTGGTATAGATCACATGGCAGAGGATGATGATGATGTTGCAGATACAAAAGACACCGAGGTCGATGACGATGATGATGATGATGATGATGATCGGATGATGATTACGAGGCAGTTGCTGGTAGTAGCATTCATGATCATATAGAGTGCATCATGGATCATTGTTGATGTATCGTTATGCAACCTCTTTTCATATTACTATCATATGTATCATTTTTATGGCCTGCAATACCATATTATTGAGTTGTATCATTTTGACATGTATCATTTTGACTTATATCATTTGGACATGTATCATTTTGACTTGTATCATTTTGAATTATATAATTTATCATTTTTACGTATATCATTTGTACATGTATCATTTTGACTTATGTCAACTATTAGACATGTATCATTTTGACATGTTATTAATCTAGTGGCATATTTGACTCATGTGTTTTAATCACTTATATAGATATTTGACTCACTTGTTTTAAATATAAATGATGATCATGTTATAATAATTATCTTGTTATTTAATCATATGAGTTAAATAATTAAATTACTTACTCTATAATCATATGATTTATTTAAGAGGCATGATATATTTAATTAATTAAATTGAAATAAAACATTTTATTTAATTTGCTTACTCTATAATCATATGAGTTATTTAAAAGGCATGATATATTTAACTAATTAAATTGAAATAAAACATATTAAATTAATAAATGGAAGCAAGACAAGAAGCATTTTTAAAAGCAAAAAAGAAAGCAACAATGGAAGCCAAACTAGAAGCAAACCAGAAGCAATCTTGGAAGAAAAACTTGGCGTTATCTAGGAAGCAAAAATAGAAGCAATTCAGGTAGCAAACAAAGAAGTAATAATGGAAGCAATTTTAGAAGCAACAAAAGATGCAATAATAGAAGCCATATTAGAAGCAACAAAAGATGCAAAAATGGAAGCAAAGCTAGATGCAACAAGCAATGTTATATTGGAAGCAAAATTGTAAGAAAAACTGGAAGTAAAATCGGAAGCAAAATTGGAAGTAAAACTGGAAGAAAAATTGGAAGCAAAACTAGAATCAAAACCAGAAGTAAATGTGGAAGCAAAACTCAAAACAAAAATAGAAGCAAAACCGGAAGCAAACCTTGAAGAAAAACCAGAAGCAAAACTAGAAACAAACGTGGAAGCAACACAAGAAGAAAAACTAGAAGCAAAATTGGAAGCCAAACTGGAAGCAACAAAATTTGATGCTAAACCTGGCACTAAATCTGGCGCTAAATCCAGCACTAAATCTGGCACCGAAGTGAACCTACCAATTTGCGCCAAGTTTTGTGCCCAAAGAAGTTTCCAATTCATGAACTCAAATGCACTAAAATTTGGTGCTATTTTAGGCACTAATTGCTTGTTTTGTTGTAGTGTACATTCATCTCTACTAGATTTTGGATTGTCTTCTTTAGCAGTGGCCTAGAATGCATGTTTGGAGTGTGTCAGTTTTTGACATTGACATGGAGACACTTGAGCATGCTTCAGTGATGTAAAGTAGGGATACCTTCAATCAACAACACAATTTGAGTAAATTCAAACCACTTTTCTGCCCTTACAACCTTATCTCATCAGGTTTTCATTCTTTCACCATTTTCTCCTAGTAGGTTTCCAACCAGTTAAAATGGAACCTATCTTCCTCAAAAATCCTTATACCCAGAAACAAATCAGTGTTTTAGATACCCATTAAATCCTTCTAAAACATATCTAAAAATTCCATATTAGTGTTTTGGAACATCAGCCTCAAAATGTGATTGTCAGTTTTTAAGGGCAAATAAGCCCACTTTTCCAAAGCATCATCTATCTAAACACACCACCAACCAAAAAACTCAATTGTAACACTCTCCTTAGGTATCAAAACCACTAATTTCACAACTTTTACTCAGAGACATGATTCCTAAAACCCCATATCATGAAACCCTCACCTAATGCCATTACAAAAGGGTTTTATTGAAAATATAGTTTCCTAACCTTCCCACACCCAAAAATCTCTTCAAAAACTTATAAACATGCCTAAAAAAGCTTAATATATCATCAAAAATTGCTTCCCCCAAGGTTTACAACCATTTTCATTCTTAAACCTCTCAAATTCACTCAAAAACCACTCTTTTCACACCTAGGGCATCATGCCCAAACCTCCATTAACCTCCCCTGCTCTCCCAAACCCTACTAACATATAATTCCTACCTAATTAGTCCCATTCCATTGATTCATAGTAGATACAATAGGTGGAATGGTTAATTATTTCATTTTGATGACCTCAAAACCCTTAAAACTGTCTTTACAAACCCTTTTCAAAGATTTGTTTATAAAATGCACTAAACTCTTCAATAATACACCAAATCAAATGAAAATTAGAGTTAACTCACATTACCATCTAATTCAATGCATTAGAGACCAAGGAAACCCTATACGGGAAAGTAAGTGCCTTGAAACTGCAGACTGTAAAGCAAAATGCAGAAAATTCTAAGAAAATAGGGAATTGAATTGATTTTTCTTCACATACAAGATGTCTAACTCCTACCTCGACTCATGTGAGAATTTTTAAACACTAACACACCAATAAAAAATTGATTCAACTACCTCAAATTACCTTTCAAATCTCCTGACCGTTGGCCTTCTACACAAGTTACCTTTTTCCACTTTTTGCAATTTTACATCTTTTGCAATATTTTTCCATATTTTCCAACTTTAAAAATTGAACCACCTAAAGACCTCTATAAAATACTCAATACATAACACAATGTTCTATAGTACCTTATTAGACCTCAAAAAATACTCAAACACTAACATACCTAATACTAGACCATGTTTCCAAAAGTTGTAAATTCAAACTTTTCAAGGTGTCCCTGCACCATACACCCAACCAAAAGAAATTCCCAAGTCCCTTTGAGGACTATATGCCATCAAAACATGTTGCCTTCAATCATACCATGACCTCCAATCTGCATATCCACCTAGTGACTCCTTCAAACTTGGATCATCTCTGCCTTTGAATTGATTCCTTTCTTGAACACATTGCCTTTCACTAAATGAATGTTGTCTTGACATCTTCACTCCACCTTGAAATGATGCTAGATCTACCTTCCTACCTATAGATACTTATTTTCCACTCGTGTCTTGGACTGTCATCTTCTCAACCCTTTTTGCATTCTCAAACTTGCTCCTTTGTTCTTCCCTCTCACCTTGTTCCTTACCATCTTTTTCTATTATCAGATCCTCTTCCTTTAAGATCCATGTATTAATAGTCTTACTTACCACTATCTTGACAATATTCATCTACCCACTATCCTCTTTTGCAATCACAAGACAAACTAGTGTCCCTATCACAATTTCATCTCGCTTTTCCAACTCATTCTTATCCCTCACAAGGAATTCATCCTTGACTTTTGTTGTCTCGGCCTTTGGCACTAAATCACCATCTTTTGTCTTCAATCTTGGACCATTCTCTAAATTCACTTTCCTAATACCTTTTTCCTTTGCAATGGTTGCATTCACTTTGTTTTTTCCTTCCTCAGCCTTCGCATACTCTTTCCTACCAAACATGATCACCCTTGTTTTCCTTGACTAATCCTTCACATCACCTTGCAATGGAATGAGTGTAAACCTACTCCCATTATGCTCAATCAGATAGCTATTGCTTCTACAATCATATATGGCATGTTTGTCATACTACCATGGTCTCCCAAGCAAGACATGACAACAATCCATTAGCACAACATCACAAACAACTTTATCCTTGTATCCACCAATACTAAATCCAATCAATGCTTGTTCACTAACCAAGATGGATTGGCTATCATTCAACCATGATATCTTATAATGAGTTTCATGAGGAAACTTTTGCAACTTTAGCTTCTCTATCATTTCATTAGAAACAATATTTTCAATGCAACCAGAATCTATGACTACCTTGCATACCTTACCCTTTCTTTTACATGTGGTTCTGAATAAAGCTCTTCTTTGCATTGGTTCCTTCCCTTTGTATGTCTTCAACATTTGTTTTCTTAGCATCAATGATTCTCCTACCTCTAGAGAAACAAGATGGCTAGGAGAGTTTTTCACTTTCTTCTTCTTGGACCAATTGCACTCTTATCACTTCTTCTTTCACCCCCACTTGAAGTAGAACCAAAATTTTCAAGGAACTTGTATTTTGGATGTCCAAACTCATTACAATTATAGCATCTACTTGAAAATGTGTTTGTACTTCTACCTCCTCCAAATCTTCCTCTAGAGCCTCTAAATCCACCTCTATGATCAACAAATTGTCCTTGTTCTTTATGTGCATCTCCTTGGGTTTCATTGGATTGTCTTGAAGTAAAATATGATCCCCTTCCTCTTGATGTGTTGCCTCTACCTCTATTTGTATTTTCTTGCCTTCTTTTCACCTTTTTTTCTGCCCTTATAGCCATCTGGTATTACTCTTCAATTGTCCTTGGATTGTACAAACTCAACTCATCCTAGATGTTGAACCTTAGTCCACTGAGATGTACTTAGCCACCTTTTCTACATCATCAACCATATGTCCTGCTCCTATGCTCAACTTATAAAACTTATTAGTATAAGTCTTAACATCCATTTCCCTTTGTTTTAAATCTTGAAGCTTCTTAGACATTTGAATTGCATAATCACTTGGCAAAAACCTACCTTTTAATTTGGCTACCATCCTATCCCATGAAATTATTTTAAACTTGCATTTTCTTCTCCTTTTAGCTTGTTCATAATCCCACCAAACAAGTGCATGCCCCTTCAATTTAGTTTTGTCTATCTTCACCTTTTCTTCATCGGGTACATCCTTGCATTCAAAGTAGTTATTCAAAGTTGCAATTCAATCTAACAATGCTTCATCATCAAGATTACCATCATACATAGGAAAAACAACTTTTACCTTGTGTTTGTTTCCTTTCACTGCCTTTAGTAGCCTTGCCATCTTTTGTTCTTCAGGATCCAACTCTTCTTCCACATCTTCATACTCTTCATCTTCTTCATCTTTAGTGTCACTTTCATCACCAAGAACCATTCCTCTCTTCTAGCCTATTTCAACACTTTCCAATCTTGCAACCAACCTATTTTGTAGTTCCTTAAACTTTCTAATATCCCTCCCAGTCTTCTCTTCCATCTCTTGCATCTTTCTAGCCATATTATTACCCTTTGGAGGCATCTTGACTTTTCAACTTCTCACATTCAATCTGCAACTTTTCAACTACAATAGATCACAAACCTATGCTCTAATACTAATTGATTTAGAGTAGGGATACCTTCAATCAACTCGCACAATTTGAGTAAATTCAAACCACTTTTCTTCCCTTACAACCTTATCTCATTAGGTTTTGATTATTTCACCATTTTCTCCTAGTAGGTTTCCAACCAGTCAAAATGGAACCTATCCTCCTCAAAACTCCTCATTCTTAGAAAAAAATTGGTGTTTTAGATACCCATTAAAGCCTTCTAAAACATATCTAAAAATTCTATATATGTGTTTTGGAACATCAGCCTCAAAATGTGATTGTCCTCATTTTTTAAGCATAAATAAGCCCACTTTTCCAAAGCATCATCTATCTAAACATACCACCAACCCCAAAACTCAATTTTAACACTCTCCCCATGTATCAAAACCACTGATTTCACAAATTTTACTCAGAGACAAACTTTCGAAGACCCCATATCATGAAACCCTCACCTAATGCCATTACAAAAGGGTTTTATTGAAAATACAATTTCCCAACCTTCCCACACCAAAAAATATCTTCAAACACTTCTAAACATTCTTGTACAAGCTTAATTTGTCATCAAAAATTTCTTCCCCCAAGGTTTACAACCATTTCCATTCTTAAACCTCTCAAATTCACTCAAAAACCACTCTTTTCACACCTAGGGCATCATGCCCAAGCCTCCATTGACCTCCCCTGCTCTCCCAAACACTGCTAAAATCTAATTCCTACCTAATTAGGCCCATTCCACTGAATCACAATAGATACAATAGTTGGAATGGTCAATTATTTCATTTTGATGACCTCGAAACCCTTAAAACTGTCTTTACAAATCTGTTTTATAGATTTGTTTACAAAATGCACTAAAATCTTCAAGAATCCACCAAATCAAATGAAAATTGGACTTAACTCACATTACCATCTAATTCAATGAATTAGAGACTAAGGAATCCCTGTACGGGCAAGTAAGTGCCTTGAAACTGTAGACTATAAAGCAAAAACACAAAAAAATCTGAGAAAACAGGGAATTGAATTGATTTTTCTTCACAAACAAGATGTATATCTCTTGCCTCAACTCATGTGAGGATTTTTAAAAACTAAAACACCAAAAATAAACTGATTCAACTACCTCAAATGACCTTTCAAACCTCCTGACCATTGGCCTTCTACACAAGTTACCTTTTTCCACTTTTTGCAATTTACATCTTTTGTAATATTTTTCCATATTTGCCAACTTTGCAAATGGAACCTCCTAAAGACCTCTAGAAAATACTCAATACATAACAAAATGGTATATAGGACCTTATTAGACCTCAAAAAAGACTCAAACACTAGCATACCTAATACTAGACCATGTTTCCAAAACTTGTAAATTCAAACTTTTCAAGGTGCCCCTGCACCATTCAAAGACATCATACACCATCAATATTCCTAACATCCTACATACTATCATGGTTTTGTTTCTTCCTAAGGGGAGGAATGTTGTTCAACGAGATTGGATCATCTTCAGCATTCAATTTCAAGCTTCTACCACCATTGCAGGAGACTCAACATTGAGGGGGGGTTGCCTTGTCTCTCTTCTACTTCTCTCTTATGGGGGGTCTTTTTCCTTACATGGGTTTTTACCTTCTCATGTATCATTGAGAGTATTTCTTTTTTGTATCTTTCATCTCTCTTTCAGGGAGGAGTTTTATCCCACTAGATTTTCTCCTTTTCTTTGTTTGTGAGATATTTCATTTGTATTTGTACATGGGTACCTAACATGGCCTCATAGCCAAGACCCATCCTTGCATCTTTGTGTCATTTGCATAATAATCTATTACTCCCTAAGTTGTACTTAAGGGTGGGTGTTGGTGTAAATAAATTCTTGTACCTAGTTAATTCATTACTAAGGGACTTATTTACATGTTAGTTTACTTAGGTCCTAAGAAGGAATATTTCTAGAAGGTGTTATTTGTCATTAGTTGTTATCTTATCTTTTGACTTTTAACACATGTGAACCTAGGTAAGTGTGATAATTTGTCTCATGTCATATGACTAAGACACTTATCATAATCCTATGACATCTTGTATCTCACCTTGGCTATATAACCAAGGGGTTTCTACTACACTATACACACAATCATATCACTGAATCATATTGATAAGAATACAGTTTATTCTTGTCACATTATATTCTCTCTCTTTGTACTTTCCATTTGGTCTCAAGATCTTAGTAGCCATAGCCAATTCTAACATGAAGTTTCGTTGCCTCAAAGTGAGCATTCATTTTTGGACAAACAATTTAGATCTAATCCACATCATGTTGGACAAACGGTCGAGGCTTGATCCACCTCTTCTTATTTTCGCTTGTTTTTGTTTTTCTCTCTTTTTATTGACATTGCATGATCATGTATCTTGTTTTGCTGCAAATCATACACCTTGTGCGTGTCCTTTTCTACTTATGTCAGTTTGATGTAGGATCTCAGATCCTAGGGGCTTGACCACTCCCTTGATCTTTGTTGTCCTAGACCATTCGCAATGGTACAATTGGACCCCTCTTGAATTTCTACTTTAGTGTAAGTTTAAAGCAAGTTCATCCTCTCACTAAAGTGGGGGCTAAATGTAACAATAGAAATTGTATTCCCTTGGAAATGGTACAATTTCACTTAATTTGGGAATAATTAATGATAAATTGGACTTAATATTGCCTTGATCTAGTGTTGTGATGAGTTTTATACATCCACATTAGGTTTTGGGAAATTTTAAAGCTAAATAAACCTAAATTTTCCTTAATTTAATATTGTAAAGTGTATTTATTTACACCTTCACATTGAATTTTGGGTCCTCTTGCATTTATAACCTTTTTATCATCATTAATAGGCCTTTAAGAACCTTTCTTATGCATCCTGAAGCATATTTTAACAAAAATCCTGACATAGACCTCAAATTAACTTAATTTCTTCACTCCCCAACATTTTATCTCTCAAAAAAGGCCCTATGGGACCCATACGCTACCTTGGGCATATGAGTCCCACTAGGTGGGACCCATACACCATAGGTGGCATATGAGTCCCATTTGGCTCCTTTTTTGAGTTTTGAGTAGGAGATCAAGGTTTTAAATTCAAATTTCTTGAATGTCTACCTTTTGGATCTAATAACCGATAATTTGGGTGCAATACCTATATAAACAAGGTCTCAAATCATTATTTCACCTAAGAAAGACTAATCCTTCATGATATCAAGTCAAGCAAGCAAGAGTTAAGCATTCCAAGACTTGACAAGATCATCAAGAGAGCATTCAAGATCATTCTAAGGAATTAAAGGGCATATTTTTCATCATATGGTGCAGCAATTCAAAATCCATCATCATGTCAAGGTTATCAAGCATCAAGCATGTTAGTGAGAGCTAGTGTTGTGATGTTGCATTTAAGATCCAAGATAAAGCATTGTTCTATACTTATTTCAAGATCTAGATCCACATCCTTCATGGCCACTTCATGTTAGGTTGTTGATTTACAAGACATCATTCAAGGTATCATCCTTCATGTTTAATGTTCCATGTTTCATGTTTCATGTCATTATTTCATTGTCTCATCAATTAGTTTAATTACCTCAAATGGGTTTGACCAAGGCAAACCCCCATTTACTAACAAATCAATAATGTTTTCTCTCTTTACATGTGTTATTGTACATCTAGGTGTCTTGGAGCTTGAAGATCCCTTGGAGATTATGTTACAAGCTTGGAAAAATTTGTTGGAGTTGTCCCCTCATTTGCAAGGTTGCTATCTTCACAAAAAAGTCATCTACATGTCTGAAATAAAGGTTTTAGATATGAAAACAAAGTATGGCAGAAAGTGAAGAGATTGGAGAGCCGAATCAAACCTTCACCTTCAAAAAAATACCACTGGGACCAATACACCACCTTGGGCATATGAGTCCCAGTATATCCAATTTTCAGGGTTTCTAGAGATTCAAAATCAGCACTGTCAAATTTCAATTTTGGCATAGAAAGCCCAGTCTAGGACTAAATCTCCCAAACTAGCATATGAGTCCCACTCAGCATTAAATTTAGTTTTTTCAGCAATTTAGGAGTTCATTCAAGCCTTTATAGGTTTCCACGTGCACACTTCTAATTTTACAGTCTTTTGTTCTGATTTATATGCATTTCTAGGTCATTTAAGTGGGAACTACAACAAATCCCTATGATTAGCTCCCTTGTTTGCTCTTTTTTTGCTTCCACCCACTATTTTAATGTATTTTTCTCCAATTTTTTGAAAAAATTGGTGCTATTTATCGAGATGGCACATTTTTTGGCATTTTTGTGTCGATCAGAATTAGTCCGCGCTAAATTAGGCACAAATTAGCACCTAAATTAGCACCCAAATTAGCGCCCAAATTAGCACCCAAATTAACACCAAAATTAGTGCCCAAATTAGCACCTACATTAGCACCTAATTTAACATTGAATTTAGTGCCTACTTTAGTGCCTAATTTAATGCCTAATTGAGTACCTAATTGTTCTGATCTAGCGAGGATTAAGGGTTAAAGGATTAGGGGTTTTAGAACAAAAAATCCTTCCCCAATATCATTGGCATTCAATTGCATGCCTACATTTCACTTGCATCAAAATTAGATCCATCAACCCTCAACCCTAATCCCTCAACCCTCAACCTTAAACCCTAAACCCTCAACCCCTATACCCTCTACCCTATATATTGAACCCTCAACCCTAATCCTTAAAACATATACCCTCAAACCTATACCCTAAATTCTCTACCCCAAAACCTTAACCATCAACCCTAAACTCTTAAACCCTAAACACTAAACCCTAGTTAAACCTTCTACCCTCTACCCTCAACCCTAGTCCCTCAACCCTATACCCTCAACCCAATACCCTAAACCATCAACCCTATAGGTCCTCACCTCTATACCCTCAATTCTCAACCCTCTACGCTTATACATTGGATCCTCAACCCTCATATATCTATGTCCCTCCCTCCTCTTCTCTCCTTCTCTCTATCTCACTTCTCCCTCCATATCTCTCGCTACATCCATCCCTCACTCTTTACCCTAATCCATCAACCCTAAACCATCAACCCTTAGACCCTTAAATGCTCAACCCTAAACCATAAACCCTCAACCCTCAGCCCTTAAACCCTAAACCATCAACCCTTAAATTTCCCTTAAACACTCAACCCTATAAACCCTAAACCCTCAACCCTCAACCCTTAAACTGGCCTCTACCCTCTACCCTCAACCTAATACCCTCTACCCTCAACCCTCAAACTCTTAAACCCAAGTAAATTCTCTAACCTAATCCCTCAACCCTTAATCCCTCAATGCCCTAGTTAAACCCTCAATCCTTAAACCCTAATCCCTCAACCCCTATACCCTCTACCCTATACATTGGACCCTCAACCCTATACCCTCAATCCTCTACCCTCAACCTTAAACCCTCAACCCTTAAACCCTCTACCCTAGTATACCCTCTACCTTATACATTAAACCCTCAGCCCTCAATTCTTAACCCTCAACCCTTAATCCCTCAACCCTCAACCCTTAAACCCTAAACCCTCAACCCGTATACCCTCTACCCTATATATTGGAACCTCAACCTAATCCTTCAACCATATACTCTCAAACCTATAGCCTAATCCTTCAACCTAATATTTTCATTGTATTTAACATGAAATGCAACAATTTGTGTGACAAGATCCATACTGTCACCGACATTACCTTTTTATATACCCATTTATTCCTCCAGATAATCATAAACAAAGAAATTTTTTCCTTTACCACAATACTGCAACATCAAAATAAAGGTAGTGCAGGATGGCGGCTTCTAAGTTAAGAAATAAGCCTTTACCACCATACCGCCAAGAGATTATATAGCTTGTGTGGTAAAGTGGTACTCACCACCACCCCGCGAGGAGTATTATAAGGCAATGTGATAATGTGGTACCTATCGCCATCCTGCATAAGGTGATTCAAAGGAGTGTGATAAGGTGATAAACAAGAAGATAAAGCATACACCACTATACTGCTGGGAGGGTGAGCAACATATGTGGTAGAGCGGTATACACCGCAACCCTGTAGCAAGAAGTCTTGAGAAAGGCAGTAGAATGGTAATCATTGGAAGAAAACTAGACACCACAGTACCGTGTGAGGTGGATAATATGGTTGTGGTAGAGCGGTATACACTGCAACCTTGCAGTAAGACGTCTTAAGCAAGGCGGTAGTGTGGTAAACAATAGAAAGGAAGGGAAAAATGCAACCATACCACAGTGGGTATAATAAGAGATGGCGGTAGTATGGTAATCATTACAAAATGTGGTAATAAATACAAAAAATCATGTCAACCACCCTGACGCACGGTGTAAAAATTAAATGCAAGGATTTGAGCTTGCTTTGAAATTATTTTATGAAGAGTTGGCATTAAAACTGATATGACTGAATATTGCGCCATCCAAAGACAAGTGAGTTTTCTCAATATCGCACTTAATTGCAATGCACTAGTGTGGAAGGAGCTAAGGATACAAGAAGAAGAATTCCTGCATGCGTCGATTAAGTGCATGAAAACTCTTTGAAAGAGCTCTGTTAATATAAAAATCTTTCAAGGTTTTGTCATCTAAAGCCATAGTAGAGAAAATTGAAACATGCCTCCTAAAAGAAAATAATCAGAAGTAAAAGAAAGTCAGCCTAAAATTAAAGATGAAGTAAAGAAGAGACCACTCCATCATTCCATGTATTAGATATACTTCCAAGGTCTACTAAAGAGGGTAATAAGAAGTTTCTCATGGACACTGCACAAAGTTGTAGGGATGCCCTCATTCCTAAATCTAGATGGGACCTATTTTGGTATTTTTACAGTAAGAGAAATGAGAAGATTCGAGTGTCAAACCCTTGGATGTTGGATTTAGCAAGGTTGATTGTCCCAAATGTATTTTTTGATGTAGAATTTATTAGACAGCTCGCCAAACACTATCACTCAGCTACTAAAATAGTAAGGTTTCAAAACAGCACAGTATTGGTAGAAGTAACTAGAAAATCCATCATTGAGTGTTTTGACTTAAACATGCAGGCTTTAACCAAGATAAACCTGTAGAAAAGTGAGGAGGATTATGCTAGGTTAAGAGAGACTCATAGAAGTGATAAGCTACCCCTATATATGAAAAGATGCATTGGTAACAGAAAAATCCCCATCTCTACTAGCACTACTAAACCATTTATTGTGACATATTTTCAGTATTACTTTGTGAATACATATTTTTCTCTTTTCCAAGTGTTGGGGATGGATGCTCAAGATAAAATGCCAATAGGCCTAATGATGATGGCCATGAGAATTCAAAACCCTAAAACTAATAGTGAATATGACTTTTCTTCATACCTTGAGAAGGTGTTAGATGATGAATTCTCCCAAGGTATAGAGGATAGAGCACCGATTGCATTCAAAAACTATTCCCTACTGTTTCATTTGATATTGTTCCAAAATAGGGACAATTGGACTAAAAGAATGGACTTGGCTAGAGTAGATGAGCAAGGAAATCCAAAACCTATCTAGAAATGGTGCTATATTTGGGACAGTCAGTGCAAGAATTCAAGCTTTGTTGTATTCTACGAAGAATTTGTACATAGAATCCTTGGAGTTCTTGGGTATGCATTACCAAGATTGTCAACCAAAATGTTGCAACTATTGATACCTTTGGCTTTAAGACCAGAGTAGGATCATACACACAATTTTGGAGATTGGTTCTTCCTCTCGGAAGTTACAATAATAAGAGTTTATGGATGCCCTATTGCTCCACACATACTGCCAAAATTTGTGCCCGTCAAATTAGCATTTCTTGAATTTAAGTGGAAAATGATGTGGATGGAGAAAGATGTAATGCACAAGAAGAAGAAAGGAACTTTCCTGCCAAACCAAACCAAATGTGAAGATTGGATTATAGGCTCAGACACACTAGAGGAGTTACAGTAATATTTGAAGACAAGATATGCATTGAATTCTAGAAAACAAAGAGCCTTTGACCCTAAAAATCATATGAACAACATAAGGCACAATCTTCTTACCAAGATAATAGTGGCACACCAAGTGTATTATGAAGAATATGTCATAAGGAATTGCATTACTTAGAATGATGTATTTAGTAGATGGAAAAAATGGGAATATATGAAGAAGCTTGAAGAAAGGAAGAAGCAAAGGTCCAAGGATTTTCTAGGATATAACTTTGTTGAGGAAAAGGACCCCATCAAGAGGATAGATTTGATAATGGGTAAATTTGAATAGTTGTATAGTAAGAAGGAAGCATATCTCCAAGAACATGATAGTGGTGCAACTGCAAAGCATACCCCAGGTGAAACCTCTGAACCTCCCATGGAGCAATTACCTCCCAAAAGATAGAAGACAAAAAGAATTGAACAGTTAGTACCTTATGAGTAGAGTGAAGAGGTGGGTGCTACTGAGGAAGTGGCTACAGTACTATAGTCATTGAAAGGTGATATTGAGGTTGATTATCCCATCCATGAGACCAGTGCCCATAAACATGAGGAAAGGATGGGTGATGTAGAAAAAAAAGTACAGAGGTACATGAAGATGAAAGGGAAATTACAACCAAGAGATTCATAGAAGATGATGAACTCATTAAGACTCCTCAGTTTATGGATTTCTAGATGAAGATGAAGATAAAAGAATTTGAAGAGAGGATGGAATCAACTGAAGCTGGAATTGAAGAATTAGAGAAAAATTGAATGGTAGCATAGACTTTCCAGGAATTAAGAGTTGACAACATTGACATTAGCCTCAAGAAGGCTAGAGAAATGGTCTTGAAGAGCAATATTCTCATTTTCCCTAGCTTGAAATTAAAGAAAATGTTTCTACTTGATCAAGTGCGGGATCAGGAAGATCCAATGCTAGTTGTAGAATTTGAATCCGATGAAGGAGTGAGTGGAATTGGGTATAACCCAAAGATTGAAACCCTGGCCATATGGATCAAATAGAAAAATATAAATAAGCCAAAATTATTGGATGTAATTCAAGGGATGAAAGCGGTAGCAATGGTAAGGAAAATACAAGATACCACCCCTTTAGAGGCAGCCAAAATTACCATGCATTCAGCCATGTTCACTCGAGAAACTATTAAGGGATTAGAAGATAGATTGAAGAAGTATGAAAAGGAACAAAGGTTCCTAAATGATGAAGTTAATAAACTTTTCATGGAGAATTTCAAATTGAAAGAATAATTAAGAGGAGCAAGACCCTCACAAAGCAAGGAGATGGTGTTATACAAGCCTCCTATTGCTCCAATGGATATTGTGAACATTTTTGCATAATAGGTAAAAACTCCAGAGAAGGAAGTGGATGATGTAAAGAAGGCTAGCAATCAAACCCAGGATGGAGTGAAATGATGAATTTGTGAAGTTATGGAAAATATTCTTGAGCACAGAATAAAATCAGTTATGGATAAACTAGAGAATGTGCATGATAGTTATAAAACACTTCAGCAGGCAATGGATCAAATAAAGACACATATGCTTGTATTAGATCCTTTGTTCAAAAGGCGGTAGCCTATTCACCACACTTTGGCTAAGTTATGTAAAGTTCTACAAATAATTCTTGATGCTCCTACAGCATTAAAGCCAACTGAACAAACTGTGAAGATGATTATTGATGAATTTCAGTATATACAAGGGGAAAATAAAAAGATTGTAACACAAATGGATTTATTCCATACCTTGAAACAGTAGTATATACCTAAAATTGTGAGAGATGGTGATCAGTTGAAGGACTTGGATAAGTGGAAGAAAGAATTCAATTAGGTTATTCATAAGTGTAAAACTCATATACAGGAGGATGATGATACCAGTCTTCACAAGCTAAATCAGATCATGGATGGGTTGATTGTTCTTGATGCAAGATACCTAAAGTTTGTCAATGATACAAAGGAATTACTTGATAGTCGATGGAAAACTCATCTTGCAAACATGCCAAAGATCCAAGAATATAAGTGGTCGTCATATTTTACGATGTATCAATGGGAGGAAACATATTTGGTTTCAGAAGAATAGGACACCGAGGCAAGATCATTTGGATGTTCATCATGGAGAGGAATACTTTGCCAGATCAATGATCATGGGTCTTCTACGCTGAATAATGGAACCATATGTCAAAATGTCTTAAGTCTTGTTATTTCCTTAATTATGCTAATTAAATAGTTGTTAGTAAAAGTAGTTATGAAAGTTCGTCTATTTTTGTAAAAGGCCTCTAGCTTGTTGCTTCCTATATAAATAGGAAACCAAGGCCTAGTTTTAACATTAACATAAATACCTAGTCAAAATGTTTGTTGCGTTAAGTTGTTTAAAAATTTTAATGTGTGATTTCAAAGCTTTAAGCTTTAACATTGAGGTACAATTAGTTTTAGTGGAAATATGAAATAGTCAATGGATATTTAATAGAATGTTTTTTTGGTTACGTAACAAAGAATATGTTATTTAAAATGTTGATTAAAAAATTGTGAGGATAATAATTCGGTTTTAATTTAGGTTGTTAATCTAAATAAATTTGTTTTTAATGTGGAGAAAATATAAAAATGAAATGTGTGGTTTGTTTTTATTTGGTAATTTTAAGTTTAATTTTATCAAATATAGTTGTTTTCAACAGATAGATTAGTTTATTTGTTATGTTGTGTTTCATTATGTTTTTCGTGATTTATATATGTGAAAACATAAAAATATACCATCTTTTTAGACAAGATATTTTTTATTATTTGCTTAAACATGTATCAACCTAATCCTCATATGATGTGAATATATAGTGTACATGGTAAATAAGTAGCTCAACTATGATGAATGGCTTGGTCATTAACATTATAAAAATTTAGATTCTTGGTCATTAACATTATTGTCTACTACAATGTCATCCAATGTATCATTGTCAATGTTCATATGTTCTTTCAAGTATTTATATATTTGAATGAATATTAATTATTGAGCCTCATACTATGCTTATGTGAATGAATATGTTGATACAATAAAGCATTTATTGTAGATGTTTTCAGTTACATGTTCAAAATTATGTTCAACATAAAAATGGAAACTATTTATAAATAATAAAGTTAAAAAAATTGCTTATTTAAATAATTGTGAGTTACGTGCATTAATATTTTATTAAATTTTTTGTCTTCAAAAACATATGTTGATACAAAATGAATGGAAGAAGCATCCAAATAATCCTATTTTTTTCTACCAACAATTCATACCAAAGATTGAACAATTTAAGGATATTGCAATAGGTAATTTGTATCGACACAAATAATATTACTGAATCATTTCAAAGTTTAGGCCATAAGAATCATCCTTTTTTAAACATGGATTGCAAATAATTCTAAAAATTTAGAAGTCTTGGTCATTAACATTATTGTCTGCTACAATGTCATCCAGTGTATCATTGTCAATGTTCATATTTTCTTTCAAGTATTTATATATTTGAATGAATATTAGTTATTGAGTCTCAATATTGTGCTTATGTGAATGAATATGTTGATACACTGAAGCATTTATTGTGGATGTTTTCAATTACATGTTCAAAATTATGTTCAATATAAAAATGGAAACTATTTAAAAATAATAAAGTTAACAAAGTTGCTTATTTAAATAGTTGTGAGTTATGTGCATTAATATTTTATTAACTTTTGTGTCTTCACAAATAAATGTTGATACAAAATGAATGGAAGAAACATCCAAGTAATTCTATTTTTTTCTACCAACAATTCATACCAAAGATTGAAAAATTTAAGAATATTGCAATAGGTAATTTGTATCGACACAAATAAAATTACTAAAGCATTTCAAAGTTTAGGCCATAAGAATCGTCCTTTTTTAAATATGGATTCCAAATAATTCTAAAAATTTAGAAGTCTTGGTCATTAACATTATTGTCTGCTACAATGTCATCCAGTGTATCATTTTCAATGTTCATATGTTCTTTCAAGTATTTAATATTATCATCATCCTCATCTTGACCTGTGTCATCTTCATCATCATTGAAATTTGAATGTAGGCCATCTATATTGTTAGCAGATGTATTTGGATCATCATTTTCTATACCATCCATATTGTTGTTTTCCATAACATCATCTAACTATGGATTGTTGTCTTCTTGTGCCTGAACATAACCATCTTCAACATCATCATGGATGTCAATTTCTTCGATGTTCTCTAATCCCTCTATCTCATTTTGTTGGTCATCATTGTTTTGCTCAGTATCCTATAATGCATCGTCAAATACATGCCTTAATCTTGGATCATAATGTATGAAAAATAGCCATTTCAGGTCCAAAATATCTTCATAGAAAAATACCTACACATGAACAACATGCATATATTAGACGTATGTTATAAAAAATTTATTGATTAATAAACACGTGTATATATTTGCAATAAACTATGAATTAATAGATTAATGATCACTACCGCTTCTTGTTTGAGTTAAAGAAATACCTTCTCACAATGAATTGGTAGAACATAAGGCTCCTTATCCTCCAGTAGGAACCATGAGGAATCTATAGAAAACAATCCACTATGGGTATTGTTGTGCAGTTTTTGCACACACGCCCCACTGAGAGCAAGGACCCTCTTTTGCTTTCTCTTTTGGTCTTTTGCCCCTTTGATTTTGTGGATTTTCATTGCCTTGGCATGAGCTTGAATTTTTTATCTTGCTTTTCTAGGAGTTTCCCCTAAGTTGCATATTGAAAATCTTTTGTTTTGGGTGAAGTTCGGGTTTTTACCTGGGTTTGGGATTTTCTTGTCCGTTCGGATTTTCCAAAATTTATTTCAAACTCCAATTTCAATGCTACCGTTCGGGTTTTGTCCCCATTTCAGGATTTTTCGGTCCCTCTGGATTTTCCCAGGTTGCGTTCGAAGTCCGGCTCAACTTGTTTTACTCTGAAATTTGGTAATTTTTGGCCTTCGCAGAATTCCACTTGGGCTGGATTTTTCCAAAATTCCGCCATCATGTCGGCTTTCCAGATTTCGTCTGGTTGTCTTGTTTGCTTCATTCATTCTCTTTGTGAGGGTTGTATTCAGTCAATCTTTGGAGATTTTCTTGCCATTATGCTTTATCATTGGCGTCTTGTTGTGCTTTGGCATTTTGGCTTGCCCTGTGCATTCATGGTTAAAATCTAGGGTTTCATGCCTAGGGCGTTACCATTTCTTTTCTATTTGCTTTTGATTGGGCCTAGAATTCAAGGAAGATCTGTTGAAGATTCAGGTTAGGCTGGTTCCATGCCCAGGATCCTCAAATTTGTGACCTTCGGTCAATTTGAGAGCGAATTCGTGTTGGATTTTGTTGTTCGGGTTTTCTGTCAAGTTCAAGATTTTCCTGTCCGGTTGGATTTTCTTGGTTTCTCCTGCTTCCCCTCGTTTTCCTGAATTTCATGCAGTGTTATCATTTTTGCGGAAATCCGGTCTAGCCAAATTTTTCTGGATTTTCTGGGAAGTTTGGTGAAACTTGAAAATTGGGTAAATGGATGATTGTAATGTTAAATACTTGTTATTTCATGCTTCTAACTGATGAATTGCACGTTGTTATTTGCATCTTTTTTGCATTTTGTGATGATTATGGTGGATTTTGTGCCTTCTTTGTCAGAATCCGCCTCGGCCAGATTTTTTTAGAATTTCCACTCTGGCCTGGATTCCGCGGCTGGCTCAAAATCCTGGACTGTGTTGTTTGTGCTCGAGTGGCGTTTCTGGGTTGATTTTCATTTTTGTTTGAGATTATTTGGATTATGAATATATTACTAATGATGAGCTAATCTTGATATTCATGTTTTGATAGTGTTATAATGGATATTAATGGTGGTTTTTGCTGAGTGCAGGCTAAATTTTGTAGAGTCGTCAAGGAAGTTCTGGAGATGAAGTCGAATCAGTGAAAGAAATTTGAAATTTTGGCTACTCCACCCCTTGGCCAACTTGGAGAGGGCAGTTAATTTGTGGTTGCATTGAAACTTGTTCCTTGGTTCGAATTATGTTGAGGATCTTAGGCTGACCTTGGATTGAGTTCATGTATTTAATGTCAATTTATTTTATTTTATTTTGAATTCTCCTTGGGCCGACTTGTTTTGGCTATTTTATTATTGTAAATCCCTGCTTGGCCGACATGCTTTGGGGTTCCCTATAAATTGGGCATTTCGCCTCATTTGTAATAATATAGAAGATAGATAGAATAGAATACATAGATAGATACAAGTGAATTTAGCAGTAGAGCAGAGGAAGAAGTTAGTCAATTTATGAGCAAGTGTTGTAACAGAACATTGGAATTGTTGTTGAAATTTGGTGATTCAATACAATTGAAGACATTGTGATTTTCTAGTGATCTCTTTTGTGTTGACTTATCTTGCATGGTTCTTATGATTCTATCTTTCAAATTTCTCAAGGTTATTAGATTTAGATTTAGATCTGATTCAATGATGTTCATGATTTAATGTTTGAAGTGTTGCAGCAATCCCTGGTCCATACTTTTTGTAGCTAGCTGATTGTTAGTTGCTTTGCAAAGTTAGCCTGGACTTTATATTTATTGTGCTTAGTTCAATTGTGAATATTTATTTATTTCAATTGCAATTGGGTTGTCTTGGATGAATGTTCATGATCTAAAAATCTTTAAAACCTCAAAATATTGCACTGTTTCTATATGATTGTAGATTTTTCTTGGTCAAGCAGGAATTAGTTTATGAGGGATTGGTCCATTTCAAGTATTTCATCATTTGCATTGTTAATCTTAGGAGTAGTTAGATTTAGATATTTAATGAAACCCTAATCTTTTGTTATTTCTTTATCATTTGAGTTAGATTTAGGATTGAAGTATCATCATATTGCTAGATCCGATAAGTTCAAGATTCATTCTTTGCTTGTAGTAAGGTCCCTTTGTGATTACCAGCATTTTCACATTTATCACTGAGTTGTTTATGCATTGTCAAGATCTGACATTAGAGACCTTGGGGTTATCTCTTGAGGCTTGCTGATAGAGATTTACCTTTCAAGAGAGATATTATATTATATTTTTTCTGAGTTGTTGCTATGTGCAGAAAACATCATCAACAGATTGGCGCTAGAAGGAGGGCCTGAATAAGTTAAGCTGGATCAGTTTCTGTATGCTATTTCTCCTGAAAGATTCAGAAGAAGAACCAGATCTACTCTAGGAGAAGAGGAATTTCAAGAATTTCCAGTCCCTACCAGGTCAAGAAGGACCAGTACAAAGGGAGAATCATCATCCACCCAACCACCTCCATCATCTGAGCCATCATTCCCAAGTTTTCCTTCACTTGAGTCTTAGGACATTCCCATTCCACAACCTCAGCCAGTCATAAATCAGCCATTACCACCCCCACCTCCACCAATGGCTTTCCTAGCTAATAACCCATCTCCATTGACTTTCTCCAATTACAATGTTATGCCCAAGAACCCTAAGCACTTTTGTTCAAAGTTCCATGTTAATGATCCTAATAGAACTACTGAGGAACACATTAGGATCTTTTAGACTAGACTTAAGGATAGAGGAATCAATCATGAGGATGTAGCATGTAGGCTCTTTCCTTATTCCTTAGGAGAAGATGCATTCTATTGGCATAATCACTTACTTGTCAGGTCTATCCAGCATTGGATTGAGCTTGAGACTGCATTTTTGTAGAATTTTAGGATTCCCATTAGTTCCAATGAGCTCTATCGTCAGTTCACTAATGTTAAGAGAGAAGTCAATGAGCCTATAGGGTCCTTTAACAATAGGTTTCATCATTCCTATACTTGACTGCAGGCCCCCTATGCTATTGATGATTCCACTGCTTTAGAAGTCTATTATGAAGGTCTTGATAGTCTGACAGCTACCTTCATGAAATGGAGAAACAATCCTCCTAATACCCTACTTGATGCATATGCAGAGGCTGTAAAGGTTAGCACTACCTTAAGACAACATTTGTCTGGACCTTTACCATCATTAGGACCCACTGCTCACCCTGGACAAGTCCCAGCTCTCAACCATGCTCTCACCAATCATACTCCCATCATGAATCTAGTTCCTCACCCAGGGCCTCCAGTGAATCAAATTCCACCTACAATCAGCTATCCCCAGCAAAATGCAAATCAGCTTCTTCATCCACAATATCATGCTAGCTATCCCCCATATCTGCAAAATTCTGAAGTTTTGAACCAATCATTAAATACCAGCACTATAGTAGGATATTCCCAAAATAATGTGAGCCAACCCCCATATAGAAGTCCTGACCAAGAGAGATTGGATGAATTATCTGAACAAGTGAAGAAGCTAAATATGGAGGTAACATACTTGAGGAACCAGAACATTCAGTTGCAGGCTGCTCAAAGAAATATGTAGTCCAACTAGAATAGAGAAAATCAACAAGGATAGCACTTTGATAGAGGGCAATGTCCTGAAAGAGGATATAACCATGATAGGGGTACAACAACGACAGAGGATACAACAATGACTGAGGATATAGTAATGACAAGGGATATAACAATGACAGAGGACATAATTATGATAAAGGACAATCCTTAGGCCAGAACTTTGATAGAGGTCAAGGTGGTGGACAAGGTTTTGACAGGAGACAACCACCCAGACAAATGGGACTTGGAATACGAGGCCTAATAATGGAGGATTCCCTACTCCATTGTCCAGATCAACCATTCAATCAGCAAGTCAGTCAAGAGAAGCCTCCTAGTGGTGTATATTTAGCTAAATTTGCTTTATCAGGATGGTGTAGACTCTATAAAATGAGTCAACATTCTGAGTTAGATTGTCAAGAGTTCCAGACAGTAGCTTCAATCTTCCAGTATGAAGTGGAGAACAATTCGAGTAGTCAGGAGATGGTTCCATCTACTCCCTATGATTCACCAATGTTAGTACTGAATCATGCTCCTTTTCCACACAGCAAAGACAATGTGCCCGAAGAAGAATCAGACCAGCTCAAAGAGGAGGCAGACTAGGTATGTAATGGAGATGAAATTTCACAGTTGTTTGATGAAAATCTAATAAATGACAATGGCCCCTTGGATGAAGAAGAAGTTTATGTTGAAGAAGTATAGACTTTCCAGAGGCCTGTTAAGAAGTGTGATTTGAGAGACATGCCACATAGACATCCACAGGTTGGAGGTCCCTTCACCACTTCCATTCCACCAAACAACTTCACCACTCCTCTAGATCCTAATTCCAGCAATAATCTGTCATATCCTCATGTGTCTAAGTAGCATCTGTCAAAGGAAGGAAAAACACAGATGGACATGTCAAAGGGAAGGAGTGTTGAAGCAAGCAAAGACAGGATGGTGGACTATCCAAAAGAGACTCTTGTTGATCTGAGTGAAGAACAACTAGCCATATATGTTGCAGAAGAACTCAAGAAGCTAAAGTTAAGTCTATTTGAATTTGATTTATTGAGAGTTCCAACCATTAGGAATGTTGTTCTAGGGGCTTATAATGCAAATTCCATATCACAAGATAGATCAGTTAGTAAAAGTGTCAACAAAGTATCTAGCTCTCAAACAGTAGGAAGGCAAAATCAGACTCATAATCAAGTTCATGCACCTCCTAGAGATAAAGGAAAAGAGAAAGATAGGACTTGGGTTGCTCAAGTAGATACTCCCTTAATTCTATTTTAGGGAAAAATAGAGACTCCTCCATTCCTAATTTTTCTACGTATATTTGGTAAGCACTTGCACAATTTTCTGTTAGATCCTGATGCCTCTACCAATGTAATGCCCTTTGGTGTCTATCGAGCCTTGGGTATTACTCCTGCTGATTCTAAAAAGAAGGTTACACAATTGGATAGGACTGAAGTTAATGTTGTAGGGGAATTAAATATGATTCATATGCAGGTTGCTTCTGACCCTAGAATTCAGCAAGTTATCAATATACAGGTGGTTGATATACCTGACAGTTATGGCCTGATTCTGGGAAGAGACTTTACTAAGGCCTTGAATGGATATGTATCAACTAATAACTCTCATATGTGGCTTCCTTGGAAGGGAGTTCCAAACCAAATTAGAATTGAAAGAGAACCTAGGATGAAGTATATGATCATAGAATATCAAAATACCTCCAATGAAATTTTGATATCAGAAGTAAGTATGGGAAATTACGTGCTTGTAGCCCCTTTTGAGGAGTCAGATGTTGAGGAAGTCCTTATGTTCCACACTGTGCCTGTTGATTTTATAGCAGAATCTAGTGGTACTGAGGCCTTGGTGGAACCAATTGAAAATGAAGATGATCTTGAAGATAGTCAGCTCAATTTACTAGATAATTTTTAGGAATTCATTGAGAAATGCATTGAGGATCATATTCAGTTGGGTAGGAAGATGAATTTCAGGGATTTTCTCTTTCCAAATTGGTGTAGGGTTCATAATGCCTCCCATTCAAACTAGATTGTTGCTTATGCCAGACTACAGTAGAATAGGTGCAGAAGTGTATCAACCCCACTCTGACAGTCAAAATTAATATACAGAACGTCCAAAAAGACCCTAAGGAAAAGAAAGGGATGCTTTCTGAAGAACCTTCAAGCAGCAACAGTGCAAGAGATACAGCAAGGAAACTGCAGTTGTTGACTGTTGGACTTTAAGATTTGATGGATCCAAATCAAAGCAAGGAGCTGAAGCAGGATTTGAGCTAATCAGTCCAAAAGGTAAGACATTCTTTGTTTCTCACAGACTTCAATTTCATTATACGAATAATGTAGCAAATTATGAGGCTTTGGTCCATGAATTGTTAATGGAATTAAAGAAAAAGGTTAAAATCCTACAGGTTTTTAGGGATTCTGAGTTGGTAGTCAAGAAAGTTAGAAGATAGTACTCCTTTCATGATAGAAGAATGACCAATTATAGACACAGAGTATGGGACCTTATTGAAGGATTTGATGCCTTCAACATTCAGTTGATACCATGAAGTAAAAACCAGACAGTTGATTCTCTTACTTAGGCAGCTAGTACGTCGCAACCTCTGCCTCTTTCTGGATTAAAGAAGTTTATTGTGGAACTGACCCCAGTACTTTCAATACCTGAAAATGTCACCAACTTCTAGGTATTTGAAGATGACAAGCATATCTTAGATTTTATCACAAGTACAGATGTTTTTGCTTCTCAAATTATAGATGAAACTGAACTCCAAGAAGCAGAAATTGATTTGGAAGGAGTAATCAATTTGAAGACCAATACTATTCCCAGAAGAATGGTGCAATTAGAGAGGATTTTTGATCTAGATAGGATCAGAGATCAAGAGCAAGATTCCAGGAAGGAGTCCATCAGTGGAGAATGTGAAAAGTATAATATGGGAACTCAAGATGATGCCAAGAATTTCTTCATTGGCCAAGTATGCACTCCAGAAGAGAGGAAAGGAATAATTGATGCATCACATAGATATCTAGATGTGATAACCTGGAGTTATGAAGACTTAAAGACCTATGACATCAATTATAACTCATACTATCCCTCTCAATCCATGAGCAAAACCTTTCAGATAGAGGAAAAGGCCAATTAATGCCTTACTAAAACCTATAATTCAGAAGGAAGTGCAAAAATTGTTGTCTGCAAGAATCATATTTCCAGTCAGACATTCAACTTGGGTTGCGAACTTGGTTCCTTTCAGGAAAAAGAATGGTGAAATCAGGCTATGTGTAGATTTTAGGAACCTCAACAGAGCATCAGAAAAGGATAATTATCCAATACCTTCATTGGATGAAGTGCTTCAAATTGTCAATGGTTCTTAGATGATGTCTTTCTTGGATGGCTATTCAGGATACAATCAGGTCATGGTGTAGTATGAAGATAGGCATAAGACTACTTTCACTACCAAGTGGGGAATTTTTGCATATAGAAGAATGCCCTTCGGTTTAATTAATGTTGGAGCTACATTTCAGAGGTCCATGGACATTGTGTTTAAGGACATAATTGGTAAGTGCATAATCATTTATATGGATGATCTGACAATCTTTTCCAAGAAGAGAGGTGATCATATCACAGATTTGTGCAAGGTGTTTCAGAAGTGCAGGGAATTTGGTATATCTCTCAATCCAAAGAAATGCATATTTGGAGTGACAGAAGGAAATTTATTAGGACATTTTATTTTAGAGAAAGGAATTTTCATTGATCCATAACGAGTGGAAGCTATACTCAAGATCCCACCACCTGCTAGCAAGAAAGAAATGAAGTCATTCTTTGGCAAGATCAACTTTGTAAGGAATTTCATCACTGGATTCACAGAAATAGTCAAAACATTAAATGCAATGTTGAAGCAAGAGGCCAAAGTTGAATGGAATTTAGAAGCTAAAGAAGCATTTGCAGAGATAAAGAGAGCTATTGCTGAAGCTCCGGTTTTGGTGAGTCCAAACTATGCTAGGCCATTCCATATATATTCATTTGCTTCTGATCATTCTTGTTCTGCTATGTTGACTCAAAAGTCTGATCAAGGAAATGAAAATCCCATAGAATTCATGAGTTCACCATTGAAATATGTTGAACTAAGGTACCCAAGTGTAGAGAAGTAGGCCTATGCCTTAGTTAGAGCTGTAAAGAAGTTTAGGCATTATATTCTCAGAAACAAAGTGTTTGCAATAGTTCCTGATCCTGCAGTCAAGCTGTTGTTGATGCAAAATGAGTTACGAGAACACAGAGCTAAGTGGGTAACTATGTTACAAGAGTATGATATTGAGATACAACCCATGAAACTAGTAAGAGGGCAAGGACTTACAAGGACCATGGCAGAAATAGGCCCTGATCTTGTAGCTCAACATTACAATTTAGAAGATGTTTCTCCTAGCGAATAGTATGATGATATTGTTCATTATCTCCTTACTCAAAGGTGTCCTGACCATCTGAATGCAGTATAGAGAAGAGCATTGTGCTTGAGGAGTGATAGTTTCATGCTGAAGGGAGTTGTCCTATATAAGAAAAATCATGAAGGTATCTACTTGAGGTGCTTAGGAAAACAGTAAGCTGAGAGGGTCGTGGCTGAATTTCATGATAGATATGATATTGGCCATGGATCTGCACATTCTACTGCAAACTAGATTCTAAGGGTTGGTTATTATTGGCCTACATTGTTCAAGGATACACACAACCATGTCAGAACTTGCCATATATGCTAGACTACAGCAACCAGAGAGAAGTATGCAGCTCTTCCACTTCAACCAGTTTTTGAGGTAAAACCTTTTGCACAATGGGGGATAGACTTCATAGGTCTCATCAATCCACCTTCTTCTACTGGTCACAGGTATATTCTCACCATTACTAATTATTTTACATGATGGATTAAAGCTTTTGCATGCAAACAGTGTACTTCTGAAGTGGTAATAGATTTCATTAAATTAGGTATTATCAATCGCTTTGGATGTCCTTTATATTTAGTTTGTGATAATGGTCCTGCATTTGCATCATTGAAATTTTCCAATTGGGCCTTTGATCATGGGATTATAATAAATTTTGCATCTAATTACTATCCACGGGGTAATGGGTTGGATGAGTCTTCCAATAAGAACCTCTTAATAGTCATATGTAAGTTAATAGAGAAGAATCCCAAGGATTGGGACACTCAACTTAGATTTGCTTTGTGGGCAGATCGCACAAGATAGAAGACTTCCATAGGGACCTCCCCTTATCACCTTGTATATGGTCAGGAACTTGTATTTCCAATTCAATTGAGGATCCCTACTTTACAGTTCATTAATGAGTATTATGATGAAGAAAGCAAACGTGAGGCCTGCCTACAGGAGTTGTTACACCTTGAAGAAAAAAGAGATGAAGCCTTAAAAAACTTTGCTAAACATCAGGATGTAGTCAAAAGGTGGTTTGATAAAAGAGCCAAGGTAAAATCCTTTAGGATTTCTGACTTGGTTCTATACTGGGATAAAGCCCATGACCGTAATGGGGAGCATGGAAAATTTGACAACCTTTGGCTTGGCCCTTACTAGATTTCAGAAATCCTGGGAGATAATGCTTTCTGTTTGAAAACTCTTACTGGGGAGGATATCCCACTGCCTGTCAATGGGCAGTATTTGAAGTATTATTTCTAGTCTTGAGTTTTTTTCAGCTCGTTTCCTGTATATAGTTAGAGTAGGTTTCCTTTATTTTGTTGCTTTGCTTTGCTTTGGTTAGAGTAGGTTTCCTTTTCTGCTTTCCTTTTGTTTGTTTTGGTTAGTTTCGGTTTGCTTTCGGTTTGTTTTTTTTTTGCTCTACTCTTGCTTTGGAGGTCTTCTTGTTTTCTTCTGGATGTGTTGCACCTGCATAGCAAATATTCTCTTGTCTCGGACTATTCTGAGTATTTCCTTGATGAACTTTAATCCTGTGTCTGGAAAGGATGGTTGAGGTCTTTGTTATTGCCATGCAGTCTAAATGTCTGATTTGAAGAGGATGGGTCACTGGTTTGATTTGAATTTGAAGTATTCTAAAATCTTGTATCTTTTATACATCTTAAAAAATCCTAGGGTTGTTATAGGATCCTTGTGAAATCTTGTCAGGTGAAAAATCTTATTT
Organism: Sequoia sempervirens; assembly: GCA_007258455.2. NCBI lineage: Eukaryota > Viridiplantae > Streptophyta > Pinopsida > Cupressales > Cupressaceae > Sequoia > Sequoia sempervirens. The sequence continues at coordinate 419,989,682 of VDFB02000003.1, read as the reverse complement.
CTGCTTTAGTGCCATTGTGGTTCTCAGCCCTGAGTGTGAACTTCATTGTTCACAGGTTGAAATGAAAAAGTGAAAAGAAAAGAATATCAAAAGAAAAGAAAAGTGAAATATTGAAAATCAAACGAATGAATTCAACTTATCAGGGGTATCCAAATATCTCTACTGGCGCTATGGACATCTGGCTGGCAGTAGAGCTATGTTCAAGAGAGTCACAGTGATAACCTCATTGAGGCTATAGATGCCTAACTGGCAACGAGGCTCTATCCAAGTTGCTTTTGGAGTTAGAATCTTTATGTAGCCTGACCTAATGGAACTTGGTTCCTGCAGTAGCTCAAGGAAGGAAATGAACTCATGTGCACACACTTGAATTTTTAGTCTATGGAAGGTTCAATCTGCCTTTGGTTTTGATTCTTTAATCTTGCATTTTGGTTTGTTTTTCTAATAGTGAGATTGAAACTAGAGATTTTGGGTTCTTAAATCCTATTCGTCATCAAATGCCCTGGAGCATTTTCCCAGCAGAGTTGCCATTTGTTGTGCATTTTTTGCACACACGCCCCACTGAGAGCAGGGACCCTCTTTTTCTTTCGCTTTTGGTCTTTTGCCCCTTTGATTTTGTGGATTTTCATTGCATTGGCATGAGCTTGAAATGTTTATTTTGCTTTCCTAGGTGTTTCCCCTAAGTTGCATATTGAAAATCTTTTGTTTTGGGCGAAGTTCAGGTTTTTACCCAGGTTCGGGATTTTCCCAAATTTCTTTCAAACTTCGGTTTCAATGCTACCATTCGGGTTTTGCCCCCATTTCAGGATTTTCCAGTCCCTCCAGATTTTCCTGGGTTGCGTTTGGAGTCCGGCTCAACCTGTTTTACTCTGCAATTCAAGAATTTTTGGCCTTCGCGGAATTCCGCCTGGGCCGGATTTTTTTGAAATTTCGTCATCTTGTCGGGTTTCCGGATTTCGTCTGGCTGTCTTGTTCTCTTCATTGATGCTCTTTGTGAGGGTTGTATTCAGTAGATCTTTGGAGATTTTCTTGCCATTATGCTTTATCATTGGCGTCTTGTTGTGCTTTGGCATTTTGGCTTGCCTTGTACGTTCATGGTTAAAATCTAGGGTTTCATGCCTAGGGCGTTGCCATTTCTTTTTTATTTGCTTTCGATTGGGCCCAGAATTCAAGGAAGATTTGTTGAAGGTTCAGGTTAGGCTGGTTCTGTGCCCAGGATCCTCAAATTTGTGACCTTGGGTCAATTTGAGTGTGAATTCATGTTGGATTGCCGTTGTTCAGGTTTTCTGTCGAGTTCGAGATTTTCCTGTCTAGTCGGATTTTCTCGGTTTCTCCTGCTTCCCCTCGTTTTTCCAAATTTCATGCAATGTTATCATTTTCACGGAAATCCAGTCCGGCAGGATTTTTCTAGATTTTTTGGGAAGTTTGGTGAAACTTGAAAATTGGGTAAATGGATGATTGTAATGTTAAATACTTGTTATTCCATGCTTCTAACTAATGAATTGCACACTGTTATTTGCATCTTTTATGCATTTTGTGATGATTATGGTGGATTTTGTGCCTACTTCACCGGAATCCACCTGGGCTGGATTTCTCTAGAATTTCCACTATGGCCTGGATTTCGCGGCTGGCTTGAAATCTTGGACTGTGTTGTTTGCGCTCGAGCGGGATTTTTGGGTTGATTTTGATTTGTGTTTGAGCTTATTTGGATTACAATATATTATTGATGATGAGCTAATCTTGATCTTCATGTTTTGATAGTGTTATAATGGATATTAATGGTGGTTTTTGTTGAGTGCAAGCTGAATATTGCTAAGTCATCAAGGAAGTTCTGGAGATGAAGTCGAATCAGTGAAAGAAATTTGAAATTTTGGCTACTCCACCCCTTGGCCGACTTGGAGAGGGTAGTTAATTTGGGGTTGCATTGAAACTTGTTCCTTGGTTTGAATTATGTTGAGGATCTTAGGCCGACCTTGGATTGAGTTCATGTATTTAATGTCAATTTATTTTATTTTGAATTCTCCTTGGGCCGACTTGTTTTGGCTATTTTATTATTGTAAATCACTGCTTGGCCAACATGCTTTGGGGTTCCCTATAAATTGGGCATTTCGCCTCATTTGTAAGAATATAGAAGATAGATAGAATAGAATACATAGACAGATACAAGCGAATTTAGCAGTAGAGCAGAAGTAGAAGTTAGTCAATTTCTGAGCAAGTGTTGTAAAAGAACATTGGAATTGTTGCTGAAATTTGGTGATTCAATACAATTGAAGACATTGTGATTTTCTGGTGATCTCTTTTGTGTTGACTTATCAAGCATGGTTCTTATGATTCTATCTTTCAAATTGTTCAAGGTTATTAGATTTAGATTTAGATTTGATTCAATGATGTTCATGATTTAATGTTTGAAGTGTTGCAGCAATCCCTGGTCCATACTTTTTGCAGCTAGCTAATTGTTAGTTGCTTTGCAAAGTTAGCCTGGACTTTATATTCATTATGCTTAGTTCAATTGTGGAGATTTATTTATTTCAATTGCAATTGGGTTGTCTTGGATGAATGTTCATGATCTGAAAATATTTAAAACCTCAAAAGCTTGCACTGTTTCTATAAGATTGTAGATTTATCTTGGTCAAGCAGGAATTAGTTTATGAGGGGTTGGTCCATTTCAAGTATTTCATCACTTGCACTGTTAATCTTAGGAGTAGTTAGATTTAGATATTTCTTTGAAACCCTAATTTTTTTTATTTCTTTTATCATTTGAGTTAGATTTAGGATTGAAGTATCATCATATTGCTAGATCCGATAAGTTCAAGATTTAGTCTTTTCTTGTAGTAAGGTCCCTTTGTGATTACCAGCATTTTCACATTTATCACTGAGTTGTTTATGCATTTTCAAGACCTGACATTAGAGACCTTGGGGTTATCTCTTGAGGCTTGCTGATAGAGATTTACCTTTCAAGAGAGATAGGATATTATATTATGCCTGAGTTGTTGTTGTGCAGAAAAAATTATCAATAGGTATCATGTCTTCGTGTCCTCTCAAATGCTTCATACCATCTACACTTAAAATATAACATTTAAAAGAGTGGTAATCCAACTCAATAATTTCTTGTATTTTCCCAACATATTGTATATTCCTTTCAATTATATTCTTATCTTTTTAGCTTGATCGACTGGATTGCTTGAAGTCAACCATGATGCCACAATCAAAGGATCATCTCTTTACATCTACACTTTCTACACAATAATGTCGACCATATGCCCACATTGTTGGATATTTCCTTTCCTATGAAAGACCATTTATTTCAGTGAAAACAAATATAATTTCAAAAATTAAAATAGTTAATAGTGTCAAAACTATAAGGAAACAACATTTTATAAAGTTCCAACTGTACCTCTCTTTCACATCCTCTAGACATGTTGATTTCATCTTCTGTTATGTTTGAATCTATACCTAAATCTTCTATTTGATTTTGAATTTGTTTAGTAACCCATTCTAGTGTGAAATCTTTGCCCCATTCCCCAAGAAAATCAGTGAGAAGTGGATTATTCCTTGGGTTCGATCTCTTAAACTGTCCCCTTGCTTCTAACACTTCTCTCTTTTTATCATACAAATCAATCCATTTGTTCATAAAGTCTGTGTGGTACAGAATGAACTTGTTGAGTATAGCACTTTCGTCTACACCTATTATATGTCAACATGTTTATTTCAAACTCCAAATGCCATGCTATTAATTTGCCAAATAAATTACAGAGTAAATTAATGATTGCAAGAAAAACAACCACACTGATCATGAATTTACTTACTAATTTCTACTTGAACACCATTAGATTGTGGTTTTTCTCCATCAATAATATTTGATGCTCATTCTTCATCCCAGACTCATGGCCCATCTTCAAAATCCTTACCAATGAATTCACACAAGAATAAAAATGCTTCATTCAATACATACCCTTCAGCCATGCAACCCTCTGGATGTGCCTTTTGTCAGACATATCTTTTTAGAGTTTTCATATACCTCTCAAAAAAAAAATCCACCTCATTGATATGACACCCGCCAATTCAATGTCATTGACTAGGTCTAAAATTAAATGGATTTGTAGGTCCATGAAACTTGTAGGGAGCTCCTTCTCAAATACACATACAATTTTTGTAATTTCCTTCTTACATTTTGGCACTTCACATTCGTGGATCTCCTTGGAGGTCACCCACCTAATTTTTGATGTAATTAATTATTTAATTACAATTACATAAGTTTACTTAGGCATTTAATTATATTCCTAGGTATCATTTACTAGGTGATAGGTTCACATGTTTGCTTAGAATATAAGATTCCTTCTAGAAGGATGAGTTGTCTTTTCTAGAAGTCTTATCTTATCTAGCATCATTTCCTAAGTAGTTAGTTAGTTGTCACATGTCAGAAGATTATGACACATGTCAACATCATATTACATACTACATCTCAACCTTGCCTATATAAACAAGGCTTCATATGTACTTTTCCGTATTCAGTTTGGCATTTTTGCATCTTAATGATAGCATAATATTTCTACCATTTCTCTCTTGTGGAAGTTATTTTGCCTTGTAGGTGATTCTGGGGTGTTTGAGTTCACCATAAACTTCTACATGGTATTAGAGCTTCAGTGTTGCATACTTCTTCCCATATTTGAGGAGTCAATCTTGGCATGAAAGTTTTGCTAGGTGCAAGTTGGGGTCTTGAGAGCCTCCTTATTGAATCCAAGGTGTCAGCAACTATTTTATTGGAGCCTTTTTTCATTTTTGCTTCAGAAATCCAACTTCCACACATTTTTAGGGAAAACAATTTCTGGATTTTGTAGCTAGGGTCAAAATCTCAAATGGGTATCTTTTAGATTTTGCATATTTTGTATAGATCTAAAGAAAATTGTTGTACAAAAAGAATTGCATGTCATTTTTCTCCTAGCTGAAGGTTAAAAAAAATCATTTTTTCATCTTCTATTTACATTGGATCAAAAAATGATTTCTAGGTTTTGTTCTTAGCTTCAAAATATTTTTGGGTTTTTGTTTTTGTCTACTCATTGCGAACAAATTTTTCAAAAATCAAATCAGAAGTAATTTTTTTTGTTAGAAAACTTGTTTCCTACAGGCTAAATTTAGGTTTTTTGAAAAATTCATAACTTTTGGCCACGGTGTCCATTTTTGGAAATGAGATATCAACAGAAGGCTATTTTTGAGCACTTCACAGTGGTGCTAGCCATTTTTTTATATTTTGTCATCTACACAAATTTGAGGTTATTTTTCATCATGGAGGCAGATATGAACATTCATTAGTACATGCACTATTTCTTTTTTTGTGTGCATTAGGTTTTCATTTTCTTTCCACTTCATTTCTATTCTAGATCATCTTTCAATCAACTGTTGCTTCATAGATTCCAAAGTTGTGCCAATTTGCGAGTTTTCCAGTGTTCCTTGGCATCGGGTTTTTTGTTGCTTTTCATGATTCCGACTTAAGTCCTTGAGTGACTCTAATATGGTTTCTAGTAAATAGAAGTATCTTTCCTTGCTTTCTAAATTAAGGATTCCAATGTTACTCCATAGTGTACTTCCAGTGTTTCTCTTGCAGCAGGTTATCTCCTTATGGGGGGTTGAATGGTCTCTATTTTCATCCTTTGTATGGATGGAGATTGATTGGATTTGTGATGGATATCATTATTGTATTCCATCTCTCTTTTGGAGAGGATTTTTGTCCCACTGGGTTTTCTCATTTTCTGCATTTGTGAGAGACTTTTTTACATTGCATTTGTACATGGGTACCTAACATGGCCTTGTAGTTGGGACCCATCATTGCATCTTTGCATCATTTGCATAGTAATTTCCTCCCTAAGTTGCACTTATGGGGCGTGTTGGTGTAATTAATTATTTAATTACACTTACATAAGTTTACTTAGGCATTTAATTATATTCCTAGGTATCATTTACTAGGTGATAGGTTCACATGTTTTCTTAGGATATAAGATTCCTTCTCGAAGGATGAGTTGTCTTTTCTAGAAGTCTTATCTTATCTACAATCATTTTCTAAGTAGATAGTTAGTTGTCACATGTCATAAGATTATGACACATGTCAACACCATATTACATACTACACCTCAACCTTGCTTATATAAGCAAGGCTTCATATGTACTTTGCCATATTCAGTTTGGCATTTTTGCATCTTAATGATAGCATAATATTTTTGCCATTTCTCTCTTGTGGAAGTTATTTTGTATTGTAGGTGATTCTGGGGTGTTTGAGGAGTTCACCATAAACTCCTACACTAATATAAGAATAGTAAATTAGTATGAACCTTTATTCAAAAATTAAAATGTAATATAATATCTCTATGTCTCTCACACATGAACATTTCATATAAGCACATACCTTGTAAATGTTGACAATCGATTTATGGCATTCCTTAAGTCGACTGTAAGACAGGAATCCCCCCTAATTTTCAATGGCATGATATGCTATCAAACACATTTATGAAAAGGTCATTAGTATTTTTTCCTCACACAACAAAATATCAAAATATATTTAGTACTTAATCAATGTTACTAGTAAATTTTAAATGATGATATATAATACCTTCATAAATTTATGAAAATTATGTGTTTTTAATCCGGTGATATGTCCATCAACTATAAAAGCTTTAGCCAATTATGACTCATAGCCAGTAGGTGTCCTTATTGAATGGGTGACATTTTTTAGTTGGTCTAGTTCTTTTTTTTTCAAAATGCATGGAGCTTCTGCATATGTTTCATTTTCCCTATTTGGCCACAAATTTTTTCTATCAAATTTGGTACGTGAAAGAGCAATATCTCTCCCCGAAGACAAGGTGTCCTCTTTTCCTAATATATATCAAAATATAGAATCTAGGACATTTTTAAAGATGTGCATAGGATCTAATAGGTGAGATATTAATAGATCCTTCCAGCAAGGGAGCTCATAAAATATGGATTTCCTTTTCATTCCTTTTGGCATATTAACTACAACTTGTTATGGTTCATCAATTGAATCACCCCAATCAAAAAAATCCTCCCAAGCTTTCAATTCAACATATTCATACTTCTTAATCCAATCACTTGGACCCATAATCATGGGAGGGCATCTATTTTCAACTTTTCCATCAAATTGATTCTTCAAGCAATTTCTAAACTTATGATCTAGTGGTAGAAAAACCATGTTGTTTGCATAAATAAATTTATGAAGATCTTTAGAATACTGCTCTTGAAACCATTTTGCACATCTTGGACATGCAAATATCTCCTTTGTTTGAAGCCTTGTAATTCAATAAGTAATGTTAATAACATCAAAAAAATAGTATAAAACAAAGTATGAAAGTTGGGATGAAAATAAATTATGTGTAAATATGTAAATATTTTATCTTACCAGAACAAACACCAAGTCCTGGGAAATCATGAATAGTCAAACATAGCACACCATACAACATGAAGGACCTATTTGATGGAGGACGTGAAATTTCATACATTCTTATGTCTTTCCATAGTAGTTGCATCTCATCAATAAAAGGCGCAAGATAAACATCCATGTTTTTAACTTGATTTTTTCTTGGAACAATGAGAGTCAACATAAGGTGCTCCTTTCTAACACTCATCCATGGGGGAATATTGTATACTATCAATCCGACTGGCCAAACACTATAATTTGATCTTAGGAAAGAGAATGGGAACACTCCATCAATTGCAAGACCAAACCTGATACTATGGGGTTCATCTTTGAATTTTCTTGGCCATTTTTCCTCTATGTGTTTCATTTCTTTGGAGTTGGCCAGAATTCACATGAATCCATCTTTACTCATGTTCTTTGCATGTTAGTCCATCAATTGTGCAAGTGACTTGCAATGAAACATTTGTTGAAGTCTAGATATAATTGGCATGTGACGTAAAACCTTCTTTGGAACTATAGGACCTTGTACATCTGTATGATATCTCTTCTCTTTGCATACAGGGCATTCTACCTTGTTTTGATATTCATCTCTATATAAAATGAAATCATTTTTACATGAATGAATTTTCTTATATTCAATCCCCAACTCAACCAACAATAGGCGTGCCTCTCTACAAGTTGATGACAACACATTCTCTTCAGGGAATATTTTAGTTTTTAGTGCCCTGTAAGATTTCCAAAGATTAAATCAATTGAATGTTTAACTTATGATGAACATGTTTGATATGTCAATCTATACTAGGACTATTTATATACAATATATGGTTTTAAAATCCCCTTAAAGAAATATAAACGAAGTTGATGAATTTTTACTAATTGTGTACACCAATTGACAATGCAAAGTAAGAAATGGATTTCAACTCACTTCAGTAGGGTAGTGAATCCTTTGTCTAACCAACCAAATAGTGACTTGATTTCTAATAATATTAATGTGCATGCCAGTTTTGAGGTTCTACTTGCACCCGATTTGAACACGGGTGTCTTTGTTGCTTGCTTGATGGAGTCTTTCAGGTTGTTATCATTAGCATTATGTTGGTGGTAATTACCCCTGCTATCATCGTTACTATCAACCATATGATCATTATTTTCATCATTGTTTCCATCCCCAAAGAAACATGTAAGCATTTCATTCAATCCTTCTTCATGCACTGCATTTTCACTATCATCATCATCATCATTAAGGCTAGGTGGCATGTCATCAATGTATGCAGATCTCATCAGCTCTTCAAATTTCTCAATCGGTAGTGATCTCTTCAATCTTGCTCTTTTCACCCTGGTATTGTTTAAAGGATGGTTTGGATCATCCTGTCTAAATCTTAATAACCCAGTTGGATCATGGGTATTAGTATGTGTTTCATCAACATCTTCTACCTATCAACAAACGCAAGCATTATTTAATGTTTTCCAACAATTGGATAAATCATAAATGTATCTATTTCAAAGAAATATAATCAAATATGGCTTAAAAAATAAAAATATAAATAGTATGAACATGTATACATCAATTGAATAATGGAAGATTATTTTATAAACTAACTTTTTTATACAATAATTTAAATAAAACATAATTTTGACAACATATTTTATAAAACATTAGTCCACACGCATTTATTATTCTTTGGTTTTCTACCCAAGTGAGAACGTCCTTCGGGAGACCTTGTTCTTCCCTTTTCTTTCACACAGGAGTGTGTTTTAAGAAGGAGTAATCAATCAATAACTCGTCCCCAATGGTAAGGTCCATAATATCCTCAACCAATATCAATCTATCAACCTCTCTTTCCATATCTCCATCTTTATCATTTATAACCTCAACAAATTGACAATTTGGTCTTACAGTAGGGTCCCTTCCCTTACCACTATTTATAAATCCTGCAATATTTTTGTGTGTATGCACGTCCATCTATATACATAAGATGACCTCTATTAATTTATTTTCCACTTTCTAATTGGTAATGATGTGTATACATATTCGAATTTAGACCATATGTTGACATGCTAGGCTTATATTCTGCTAGCCTTCTCCATTCACCACTATAATATGATGGACCATAATATGGCATTAATCTCCTAGTGATTTGTTCTAAATTGTTTCTATGTTTAGATCCCACATGTACATTTTGGACAATAAAGAGGCCTGGATTCACTCCATGAATATTGGAGGGTCATATGATGTAGTTGTATCCCCAAAATTGTAATAGCTTGTACACTCTAGGTAGTTGTTGATCACTAGGCCAAGCGCAATATAGTTGACGATCAAATGTCTCTTTGTAAATTGATCTCAAACTCAGAGGCAAGTCATCATCTCCATCACATTCATTCTCATAGGGTATGTAGTCCACCTTCCCTCTATCTTAACCAAATTATGCATATTTAAACCAGTTCTTGTTTTGTGACTTGTTTTCATAAATTCCTCATCTTTCAAGTTGGTATATTGATACATATTTTTGTTAGATGTATCATCTGATAAATGATCATTTCCCTTTAGGATGCAAGTCAGTGATCTAGGAAACTTTAAACTGAGAACTTTATCCTGCAAGTATCCATTAAGGAAAAAATTAGTTATTTAAATAATATAAAACAGTGTTTAAACGAAGTATACATGTTAGTTATATCAAATTGGAAAATTCCTTAACGCAATTCCTATTGGATTTGAATCAATTATAGGAGGCTTACTACCGATTGGAAGCTCATCATATATGTAATGTCTTTGTACAATTTATCGTCTGAATTGTTTCTTTCCACGACATACAGAACATCCACAAACAACAATTTTCTCAAAGTATTCATCCCATGTACTATAGTCCTAACCAACCTCTTGTTCAGTGCAATCACTTTTTGTGTCTGCAAGATCCATTGTCATATCCTCTTCCACCCATTGTCATCTATGTGATTTAACAGTTTTAGGTCCACGACCACATACATATCTTCTTCTTTTGTTATTTGAACGCTTAGGCTCTACATTTGCTCCAATTTCAATCTAAAATAATCAACAACATGCATTAATTTATGTCAATATTGGATAATACATTATAAATTTCAATAATATTGTGAAAAAAGATGGACATATCACAAAATGCCATCAGATGATTTTTTCCTAAGTTAAGTCAAAATTTGAGTACCTGAAGTCCTGCTTCATCCGTTGTGTCCTCATTTGATATGACACGATCTATTGCCATGGCCTCGTCTAGCCCCTATAATACACAACATAGTAAATAATGTTTAGTACACCAATTATATCATTTCAACGAATATGCTATCCAACACAAAACCTCACTTTAGTCATATATTTGACATATTGATATCATGTTTTGGCCATTCTAATTTTCAAACTTTTCCCTTGATCATAGAATCACATTTAATCACCATTCTTGTGCATTTTCAACCAATAAGTTTGACCTTAAAGGCCTCATGGACAAAAAAATTACTTTATCTCCTCTATGTTGTAGCATTTGTGAATTCATAAACACCTTCCTCCTTTGGTTAAGGTTGCTTTCTCTTCTTACCTCTATTGTATCTGCAGATTCTATTGTCATATCTATTTCCAACCACTTTCCTCTTTGTGATTTAGTATTTCTACACCATCCACGTCCTCTCTTCATGGCCACCTCCGGATCCTGTAATACACAACAATGACAATGGTCACATAACAATTGTGCACCAAGATAATATTGTTGAAATTATCTTGTTAATACGCTCGCTTTTCATTAAGATGCACTATGAAAAACAATATAGGACATTACAACATTTTTCTCTTCACAAAAAGTTTACATGCGAAATCTTGACAACTAGAGCTCAAATCTTATGATTACAAGATGACTACAAATTCACATCAAAAAGACATTTATTTACAATCTGACTACAAATAAAACCTATTACTAATAATTTGAGTTGAACATCCCTTCCATGGTCCCTTGTTATCCTAGATGAAAGAAAACATATTACTAATAATTTTACTTGGTTCTCTACCTTATACTTCTTCCACAAATTCATTAAAACCGTAGATATTTTCTCTTTGAAAACTAGAGATTGGATTCCTTATTCTTGATTGAAACCAACTTTAGGATGGAATGATGAGATCTAAAAAAGTGTAAAAACATGTCAAAATATGTAATATATGCATGGACAAAGGAAATAGAAAAATATATATGATAATACATGATGATAATGATTTAGTTCTCATAGATGATTTTTCATAATTCCCCAATAATCCCTATGTCTAAGATGATAGTAATGAATTAGGGTTTTTCATTTTATACAAATTTGTAACATGCAATTTTAAATATTTCACACTTTAGATGACTCATCTAGTTAGATAGGGTGAACATGGGCCCATTTAAATTTAAATTTAAAAGTTTAGGGGTCATTTCTGAGTTCACAAATCTAACCTCTATTAGTTTTTCACCCACAAAATTGACATGGGATAAGGAATAGATAAAATAGGGAACTATGATTGCTCCCTTGGAACATATGAAGATGAAGTCAATTTAGGATCAATTTATTTATCAACTTCCAAGAAAAATACATCATTTTTCAATGCTAGGCACTAAATTAGGCACACATTGCACTACCTTTAGCACCCCAAATAGATTACATTTAGGGTTGAAAGTCAGCACTAAAGTTGGTGTTAACTATGCCAACTATGGTACCGACTATTGAATCAAAAACAAAAAATAGAAACTTCCTGCATGAAGGAACAAATGAGAGGAGAAAAATGTTGTGCCAAGGAAGAGAGGAGAAAAAAGGGAAAAACATCGTGTGAAGGAAGAGAGGAGGGTGCCCTCTGAGGGATTGGCTATGAGCAAGTATGAGAAATTTGATTTAGTTTGCGACACCATAGGTAAGGTTACAATTTTTTTTCCATTCCCACAAATATTTTTGTTTGAATTAAATGTAGAGGATTGTGAAGAAAGCATTGGGAATATTGTTTTGTTTACAAGAGAACCATTGAATTCTCATGTGTTTGCAAAGGAGGAGGGTAAAATTATAGACATTGTATTACTTCCTCCACATCTGAGAGTAGTGAACATGTTTTTGAAACCTCAATACCCTAGTTCGCTTATCATTCCCATCCCAAGCTTTCAAACTCTGGTTCAATTTCTCGGACATTCCTTCCATACCTTTCTCTGAAGACAACTTTCTTTCATACCACAAAACAAAACTTTCATACCACAAACTGGATGAAAACTTTCATACCTGACAGTGTGTACTTTGTTTTCCTCCACAGACTGGACAAAAACAATAAACCCTAGGTCACCTAAAAATGTCAAGCAATAGAGAGAAGGGAGCAAAGGGAGTAGACTCTGGCCACAATGAGGTAATTCATTCTCAATTTATAGATTTGTAAATGTTTCCATTGTTTCTTTGATTTTTAGATTTTAGTTTTTTATTTCTAAATTTAAAAGAAAAAATTTATTCTATATATATATAGGGACATGACATTGACAAAGATAAAGAGGCATTGGCTTTCATATTGGGAGTAGAGGCAGTGAACAAATTTGATGGTGTGGACTTGACAATGCTTGCCAGATACACAAAAAAATGATCTATTAAAAACCCCTGAAACATTGCATCCTGTCGATGTGAGGATACCGATATGGACCGAATTACACTTGATCCATGAAGAATCGAAGCATAACGGAGCCACCAATACTCGAATCTCAGCAAGATCGATCAAACAAAATTAAAACTAAACATTTCATCAAAACATAACATACTAAATTACGAAAGCTTTCAAAACATCTATTCTAACCCATTCAAAATTTATCTTCTTGTGGAATTGGTGTCGTGTTGATGTGGGCTGATGACCCTTTCCCAATCTCGTGATGAGTGAGCTTGTTTCAGTCAATTCTATGGAAGAGAATCGATGAAACCATAGTGTTTGATATGTGAAAACCTAAATTATGCTAAAAATGAACATGATGCAAGCTAAGTTACCATGATTTTATGCTACAAATGATCTAATTATGTAATTGCTAAGCTAATCTAAGCTAAAATGATGCTAAAATATGAAAACCCTAATTTATTTACAAACTAAGATGGATACATGGAAGTCATTAATGGATGCTCTAAGCTATTATGCAATAAAAAATGAACTAAAACAAGCTAAATAGTGAGTAAAAGATAAGTGTGTATGTGAGTAAATTCAACAGCATAAGTTTGCAATAAAAGATCGATCCATTTGTCTCCAAATAGTGACCTATTTATAGGAGAGCAAATTAGGAATGGATGGTTGAGATCAAAAAGCTTAATCAACAGTTCAATATGAAGGAGATGAGAGGCATGGATCATGGATTCTCATAAATGGATAAGAATGCATGATGAAATTTAATCAAAGGCTCACACTTGCCTCAAACAAACACACTTTTGATCTGCTCACATAGGTCAAAGGTAACTTGCTAAAGAGATTGAAGTTTTAGCTTGTCCAAGAAGCCAAGTGAGTTGATTGGAGGAGAGGGAATATTCCTTTTGGGTGAGGACAAAAGGTATTTTACAAATTAAAACAAAGTTTTAATTGTGCAAAAAAGGATAAAGAATATTTCATGGGAATATTCCCTTTGCTTAGAGGAAAATTAGTTTAATTGCTAATTAAACAAGGTTTAATTTATGCAATTAGGGAATTAGAAGAATTAAGAGATATTTATTAAATTAGATGATTTAATAAATAGGGGAGGGGTGAAATGATATTTAATTAAATAACTTGAGGTTATTTAATTAAATAAGATGACTTGGGAGATTAAATTAAATATTTTGATTTATTTAATTTAATGAGATGAAGTGTTAGTGCGAAAAGAGATGAATTAACCCAATTTAATTAATTATGCCAAATAGACGAAAATGATGCAATTAATTATTTAGCTAGGCTAATTAAATCAATTAAGCTAAAAGAGGATGGATTAAGAGGAAATGATGTTAGTAAATCTGTTTTGAATGTATGATATTGATTAGGACATTTTTCAGTGTTTACATTTTTCCCCTCTTTGAAGCGAGGTACCTGTTGCTTCAATTCAAAGAATAATGCTCTTCAAATTAAAAAAAAATCCTATATCAAAAAATAAAAAAATTCTGATTTTTTAGATGCCCCAACAGAAGGATAAAATTGACTTCATGCCCCCTTGAGAAATCGGGCGAAAATTTTGAATTTTGGGTTGATTTCTCAACAAAGGTTCAAAAGCTACCCCAAGGGCTCATAAAGGTTCTGGGATGCAAGAATAATTCCAAAATTGCAAAAAACGATGCAAAATTAGGTCCAAATTGGAAAATTTGGTGAAAAGGATAATAAACCCCATTATTAAGGTTAAATTAGGGGAAAAAACCCTAATTTTCTAGCTTAAATAAGCCAAGAGGGATCATTTTCAATTCATTTGTGCATTCACACTTAAGGAATTCTTGCAATTTCTACTTTGAACCTTCAACGAAATGGCGCGCCATGAGCTTCCCTAACACATCTCTGATCGAGTTCGTGAGTTCCAGCAGCTTCCAGGCGCAAGACCACCAGTATGTGATTCAAAACTTGATTTGAAATTTGAAATTTTGATGCATATATTAGGCATTAGAATTTAAATTCTAGCGGCATCACTATATAGTGACGCCCAAACTTAAATCGGTGATGCCCAAACGACATATAGCAATGCATTTGATTAAGGAAATGCTTCTTTTGATTTGAAATTAGGGTTTCAAATTTTAAATGGTGACACGGACTTATCCGGCGACACACTTGATTTAAAAGTTAGGGTTAGGTCAGGCCAGAAGACAAATCGCAATGCCATATTGTATGGTGACATATTTTACAATTTGAAATTTGAAATGCATTGGGCATCACTATTTGAATTTTGAATATAGTGACACTATTGTAAATAGTGATGCTATTGTGATTTCTGAACCAAAAACTCCAAATAACTTTAAATTTTGATGATTTCCTAATGTGCACTTCATGGGTGCAAGAGGTCTTCCCACCACTTATGTCGAGAGAGCACAGGCCCACAGTTCTCGAGAGATTGGGTGATCTTTTAGAGTTGTGCTAGGAGCACCTGGGAGAGATTATATTGTAGTACATTGTATACACCCCTATTGTTAGGACCCTTTTGGCTATGATGACAGCTCTATGTGAGAGATGGCATAGTGAGACCTCATCCTTCCACCTTCTGACAGGGGAGGTGACAGTGACCTTGGAGGATGTGTGGTGGATATTGTAGTTTCCTATCCACAGTGGCCATGTGATTTACGACCCTAATGCTAGATTTGATGCCTGTCTAGAGATGATGGAGATGGACTAGATCACATTGGTCACCTCGTGGATTGATTTAGAGACATACAGAGGTCATGTGTCGACCTCCAGATTGATCATTATAGCCATCATTTCAGGTTTAGTGGCTCCAGATAGATGCGATTGATTTTTCAATCCAAGATGGGGTTTGGCATTGCAATGGATGTTGTACAGGACTATTTTTGTGTGGGGTCCCATGATGTTGTCCTCCCTATACCATGATTTACATGACTTTATTTACTATGATGGGAGATCCTTCGATGTAGGTGTTACTCTTCTTCACATCTGGGCATGGGAGCACATTTTCATTCTTTGGCCCATTGTACAAATGGCAGACAAGGAGCCAGATGATCCCATCATATAGAGATATCAAGGTGCCATCACACTCAGGAACACTAGATAGATTGGGCTCCTGTACTGGAGACGGGCGATTGATGATATGACTTTTTTTCACTGGTTTCCATGGCTACAAATGCCTCCATGGTTTGTTGATATTCAGTAGCTTTGTTTTTCTAGACAAACCCATTATATGTAGGGTCAAGAGTACACCATGATTGAGTGGTACCTTCCTGATAGTGTAGCCATACAGTTTGACGATGTATAGGATAGGCCCAACGATGCCTACAAAGCCATTTTTTCCAGATGAGTTAGAGACATTCCCACCTAGGGACCAAAAATTCTGGCTCCAAAGGCCATTGACAGCTTCAGATAGTTGGTTGCCTAGCCTTGGGCATATGATCAAGGTCAACCCATTGCATAGACCACTCCAGCTTATGATGCATGGTTCGTTCCACTATGGTGGCTTACAAATCTAGCAGGTGCTCCTCCTAGAGGGATACCGTGAGGCAGAGGTGCCAAGGGTAGGGGACAGGGAGGCCAAGATGGCCATGATGGACAGGTTCTGGGGGCTCCTTTGGTTATATAGTAGCAGCCTCCTCAGGAGCCTCCACTAGTGTAGCAGCAGCTAGTACCACCACCACCACCATATGCATGAGACATACATATATAGTAGCTACAATAGTACCTGCAAGCTTTGATGTGTGAGCAAGACCAGGCTCACCAGTAGATTTTGGCTCTTATTGCTGAGCGAGACCAAGCTTGATAGCAAGTAGTCATAGTGACAGCCGAGAGGGATGGGGCTATGCAAATAAGTTGTCACCGGGGAGAGAGATTAAGAGGTTGCAAGGCAGAAGCAGATCGAGTTTATGGTGGCCACCACACATGGTCAGAAAGTTTCAGCAAGGTTGTACAGGGAGGCTATCACAGAGGTTGCATACTATAGACAACACTAACACAAGGATGTTCTAGTGGCTCTTCATTAGCCCAATTTTTTACAACGTAGTGACGTACATCCCCGTGCAAAGGATCAGCTTGAGTGATAGGCTAGAGAGGGTAGCAACCACCAAGGCTAGCTTTTCGATGTACAAACACTTTTTTACTTTTCCCCATTCTTTATACTGATATACATTCATGGGATCCTTTTTGATAGCCTCGTGGATATTGTACTTATCATCGATGTACATACACTGATCTAGATTTTGTATCATGACACATTTTTTGATATATATATGATACGGATACGAATGAGTCATGTTATGATGTGTTCCTTTTATTTTATGTATGGATGATGTATGGATGCATTTACTTTTATGCCTATGTGATATGCAATGATTATGTTATGGATGGATGTAATATTATATTATTTTTCATTATCTTTTCACAATATGATATGGATGGTTGATATGCAGATGTTATGGATGCAAATGATATAGATGCATTTCTTTTTGTATATTTTATATGCATGTTTTGATGATATCGTATGCATATGTATGGATGAACGCAAATGGTTATGATATGCAATGATTTAAGATGCTTTGAATAACAAATCTATATTATTCATCATAACTCAAATGATGATACAGAATGTATGATGTGATATGTAAATGATTATGTTGATGGTTATGAGATGTATAATTATGCTAATGGATGCTATGATTATGAGATGCATGTATGTTGATGGTTTTTGGATGCAGGGTGGATGCATTGATGATGTTTTTGTTAATTGACATGATACCAGGTTAGTGTGGAGAGAAGATAGAAGAATAAAGAATGACCGTTGTTGATGATGACTGATCCAACAAGTCCATGACCCATCGGGACTTTATTAGAGATGGTGACGAGATGATGCAAAATGTAGGATGGGTGCTCACACTTCGGGATTTGGATTTTTTTTCTTTCCTTATTGTTTGATATAACACATAGACATGATGCATCAAGGTATTGATAACTAGTATGGTGTTGTATCTAGTGTAATGGACTTTGACTTGACAAGCAAATAGGATAGTTCTTGTTCACACCTTGGCATACGAAAATTTTGTTGGAATGCAAGTTAGAAGTTTAGAACATATTGGACCAAAGCATACACAATAGTCAACAACATACTCCAAACGACCTTCCTAAACACAACTAAGCAAGTATGTGCCAAGATTATTTTACAAAAGTATCCACAAGCACAAAAAATGAAAGATAATGATCGATGCCCCATTCCTTTCTCTCTAAATCATTTTAGATAGACATCATTGAGAGGTCCTCGGAATGGATCATTAAGATAAATCATAAGAAAAGATCAAAGATAAGCAGTCAGTGTTATTTATAGCTCTTTCCTAGTTTAAGTTTAGCTAAGGTGATGTCTAATACTGATGTCCATCATAAGAAGGATGCATCCTAGGACATGTTGATCAGAGGGTTGTTTGATGTTGGGATGATGATGCTAAGATGAGCCATTGCTATAAGTTTCACTGACACATTTACCTATGATTTAGACTCTAGATTTTGACTTTTAAGTTCACACTTCACAACTTGCTATGTTTTATTTCTACTTGTTTCACCAAAGGGTGAAGGTGACAATCTTTTATTATAGGTGAAAGTTTATTGTAGATGAAAGCGAGATGGAATGGATGGGTTTTTGTATTTTTTGGAATATTTTCAATGTTTTTGGTGATTTGAAAATGTTTTGAGGTTGTTTTTGGTTTTTTTTTAAGTTTATGTGAATGTTTAGGTTTTTTCTGATTTTTTGAGGTTGTTTAGGGTTTTCTGATTTTTTGAGGCTTTTTTAGGTCTTTTGAACATTTTCTATTGTTTTTGGCTTTTTTTTCATTTTCAAATGTTTTTGTGTTTTCTAAATATTTGGATGTTTTGGATTTTCGGAGAATTATTTGGATGTTTTTGGGATTTTTCAGAATATTTGGATGTTTTGGGATTTTCTAGAATTTTGACCAAGAACCTAACCTAAAGACCTATCCTAGGGGCCTCGAGAGTTGATCATAGATTAGCCTTGACTACGTTATACATGCAGAGACCATGTAGTTCAACTGACTCAGCCCATTTACAAGACAAAGATATGAACAGATAAGAGACGACAGCTAATTACAACAGACTGCTAAAGGACGGACCTAGGGTGTCTCAGAGGCAATGTAGTTCGACAAAGAGACATTATTTTTTGGATTTTTGATGTTTTCTAGATGTTTTGGATTTTTCCTTTACAATTTTTTGAATGTTTTTGGATTTTCACTGTATAGGATTTTGCAAATGTTTTTGGATTTTCTAGATAAGATTTTATGAATTTTTTTGGTGTTTTTTGATAAGATGTCCCATGACCTCAAGATATACAAGAAGCTAATTGTGATGCATAATGAAATTCCCCCAATGTGATATGTTAGCCTACTTCGATAAAGGCAGGATATACTAACCTTGGGAATATGCCAAGTAGTGCTAAAGAGTTCATGATGCCTTACAGTGACAAGCCATGATAAGGACGCAGATGAGGGATGAATAGTGCAAAGAAATATAGGCCAAAAGAGCCAAAGAATAGATGGAGATGCTTTATTTACACAAGGCACCTGTTTGTCAGGTTTTCACCAAGGTACTTGCCCAAAGCACCACTAAAGTGGTTTTCACTAGAGGATGAATTTTTTTCTTTAATTTTTTCAATCCTTTTTCTCTTTTTTTTTGGATTTTGATCATTTTTTTTATTTTTTTATATTTTTTTATTTACACCCTTCATGTTTAGGCATAAAAAAAATTTAAATGCAAGTTGTTGATTGGATCCTACAAGGGTTCACCTTCAGGGGTTGACATTTGGTATGCTACTGATCCATAGCTTGTTGTGATGACAAAAGAACCCAACTAGTTAGGCTCAAACTTTCCTTTGTTGTCTTGATCTAGAAGGTTCTTCTGATTTTGCTTTAACACAAGATAGCCTACCTAGAATGACGTACATTTTATTCTCTTGTTAGAGCTCTATTTTAGTTAGTTTTGATATACTTTCAAGTGATTAAGGGTGTCAAGACAATGTTCATCCAGGAATTCTAGCTCATTCAGTCGAGATACTCTGTACTCTTCCTCAATTATCAAATTCTTTAGTGGTACTCGTAATGATGGGAGCTCAACCTCAATAGGAAAGATGGCTTATGATCCATAGACCAAGGAGAAAGGGGTTACACCTATAAGTGTGTAGATACTGATTTGATAAGCCCAAAGAGTGGGATTTAGCTACAGATGCCAGTCACAACCAGCTTCATTAATTGTTTTCTTTACGATTTTCAGGATAGTTTTGTTTGTTGCTTCTACTTGACCATTGCCTTGGGGATAGTACGGGGTAGATAATCAGTGTTGGATATTGAATCTTTGGCATAGCTCTTTCACATCATGATTCTTAAATGGTGTTCCATTGTCTAAGATGAGGCTTTGTGGTACACCATAACGAAAAATTAGGTAATTCAGGATAAACTTGGCTATTTGCTTCCCCATTATGTAGGTCATAGGAATGGATTCAACGCACTTAGTAAAGTACTTAGTGGTGGTTATGTGAACCATGTATTTTTGGCACCACAAGACTCTCTAACTCTTCTAGATTTTTTCACCTAAAAGGAGAGAGGTAGGCCAAAAATGCTAGCTCTAAGGTTCACTCAAATTATGCAATGTGTGATGTTAATTAGGCTAAATGGGAATGAACTAAATGTAATTAAGTGATCTATATGACTGATTATGTATGCAAAACCTAAGAAACAAGTGATGTTTGAAAACACATTGTGTAATGCAACAATGAGCTAGAAATGAATGCAAAACTAAACAAAATTGAATCAAACTGAAAGTGTGCACCTGGAATGTTGAAGAAGACTAGAAATGACATTTGAAATGCTACTGATGCTATTTTTCAAGCCTGGTGGGACTCATTCACCATTCTGGATGAATCAGTCCCGGTTTTGCAAAACTAAGCTAGAACCTGTTTCTGTCAAAAGGGTGTCTAAAAATGCAGAAAACACAAAACTAACCTTGGAGTGGGACTCATTCATCACCCATGGATAATGAGTCCACTTTTAAATTTATGAATTTTCAAAAGTGGAATCCATAGTTTCTAATCTGCACTTTGACTTCCTACAGGTGTCCACTTCCGAAACTCTGATTTATGGGTCTAAAAATGAGTTTTTTTTATATTTTGACTTGTTGAATGAAGAGAAGACTTTGGAAACCTTGCAACTTGATCTCCAATGATTTTCAAACTTCCAAGAGACCTAAATATGCAAACACACAAGGCAAAGGAGAGAAATGTTGAATGTTAGGGCATGGGGGTTTGCCTTAGTCAAACCCCTTTTAGGTAATTAAACCAAAATTATGAAAGAATGGAATGAAACATGTAATAATGGAATTGATTACCTTTCCATGATGTTTTATCTTGTATTTCTGCAACAATGGAGGAAGATTCAATCCTTGAACATCTAAAAATTGATGTCTTGGTGACTTGAAATGATGAAACCCTAAGTTACTTGACTTGAGATGGAAGATTGGTGGAACAATGATGAAGAATGGATGTCAGTGAGATGGGAGATATAAAATGAGGATAAAAACACTTATTTATACACATTTGTGCCTTAGTAACCCAATAATACCTCATCACAGCCCGACATAAGGTAATTTTAAATAAAAACCCAAAAGAAAATTTGAAATATTTTGAATTTTGAGCCAAGAGGGACTCATTCGCCACCCATGGTGAATGGGTCCCACCTTGGACTCGAAAGTGGATGTCGGGAATTATCTTTCATTTAATGTTGTTTTTCGGGTTTACATTCAAAAATTCACTTAATTAAGCCTTATAAGGGAATGAAGGGGTCAAATAAAGCATAAGAAAGGTGTAAATAGTGAAATTATGCCTAGAAAAGTGTGAAATCTTGTTACAATACTTTACAACACTACAAAATAGGACTTGATTAGTGATGAAAAGATAATTTTAAGATGAATTATAATAAGAAGAGTCTAGAAAAGTGTAGAAATGTGTTACAACACTTCACAACACCTTTACAAGACACCATTAAAAACATGTTATTTAATTTGCAAAGGTCCAAGACCTAGTGTGGATGCATAAAATGCCTCACAACACCTAAATCAAGGCCTCATTAAGTCCAATTTATCATGAATTATTCCCATGTCAAGCAAAGGGTACTTTTTTCTACGGTGCATTATGATAAACTTATGGTCATTGGATGAGGTTGGAGTGATTTTTCCTATGAGATCAAGTCCCCACTACAAAAAAGGCCATGGTGTAATCATTGGTTTCAACTCTTGAGCTGGAGAATGAATCAAATCCCCATGTTGTTGACACTAGATGCATTTTCACACATACTAATGAGCTTCTTTTTCCATGGTTGGCCAATAGTACCCTATCCTCGACAGTTTCTTAGCTAATGTCATACCACTAGAGTGGGACCCACATATGTCAGATCATACACTTCTATTAAGGAAATTAATGCTTCCTCTTGGTTAAGACATCGTAGCAATGTCCCTTCGATGCTTCGACGATAAAGGGTATCACCTAAGATCACAAATCGAGATGCCTTTTTCACAAAGGTTTTTTTAAGGTTCGAGGTGATATCCGATAGAAGGTTTCCTCTATTAAGGTAAGTAAAGATGTCATGGTACCATGGGGATCCAGGACCAACAATGACACATGCAAATTTTGATTCATGTATTTTGAAAGTTGGTACGAGAAGTTGTTCTACCAAGAACTCACATTGGAGGATGTTGTTCGGCATGTCTAGTAGTGATTTGATTGTTGTCATGGCATCGACTACTCTATTGTTCATGTGAGGAATCTACTCAAAGGTTATGTCTATAAAAATATCTTTGAGACTCTCCACCATCTTCTTGTAAGGAGTGATCTTTTCATCTTTAGTTTGATAGTCGTCATTAACTTGGTTGATAACCAGTTGTGAATCTCCATAGACTTTCATCTCTTGTATCTTCCATTGAACTGTTATCCTGAGACCTATGATCAAGGCTTCGTACTCAACAATGTTATTGGCACATGGTAATGATAGCCTATAAGACTTTGGGATGCAATCACCTTGGGGAGTGATGAAAATAATGTCGGCTCCTGATCCATGTTGGGTGAATGATCCATCAAAGTACATCTTCCACAAAGCTGTGAGATTAATAATGAGCATTGATTCATTAGGGAACTCAGATATTAAAGGGTTCACATCATAGATGGGTGCTTCTACTAGCTGGTATGTGATCACTTGTCCTTTGATTCCTTTGTGTTCCACATACTCTATGTCAAAATCTTTCAAGATCATTACCCATTTATCCATTCGTCATGTGAGGGTTACTTTAGATAATAGATATTTTAATGGATCAATCTTCATGATGCGCTTGATTTGGTGTGACAACATGTAATGCTTGAAATTTTTTGAAGAAAAAACTACTGCTCAGCATGCTTTCTCAATGGGTGAATAGTTCATCTCATAGCCTACCAATATTCTATTGATGTAGTATATGGCTCTTTCTTTTCCATTCTCATCATGTTGTGCTAAAAGAGCTCCTAGTGTTGCTGGTGTTGTTGAGATGTACAGGATTAGTGGCTTGTTTGGTATTGGTGGCATGAGCACCGAAGGTGTTAGTAAATAATCCTTGATTTGTTGTAAATCTTTATCACATTTTTTATCCCATTTTTAGGTTATCCCTTTATGGAGAAGATGTGAAAAGGGATGAATCTTGATAAGTAGGAGGTATTTTTCCACAGCGTGTCAAATTATGATATTGCTATCAAGATTCAACCATGTAGTTTCGAGTCAAACTCATTGACCCATGTTTCATGAGCAGTGGTTCAACAAGAACCCATCTCTCATGATATTGAATGGTCCACTTAGCACTCATTGCATCTAGGTGATGCTCACATAGGTGAAGCACTGGTCCATCCCAGGAGGTCACCCATCCCATGAATCTTATTTGATAGCTAAGCTATGAACCTTCTGATGGACTGCAACCTTCCTTGTAATCCTCTCATTTGTTTCAATGTTTGTGGCATTTCCATGTCTAGGATGGATTTTACCTTTGTTGGATCCATTTATATCCCTCTTTGTGAAAAAATGAAGCCAAGAAGTTTTCTTGATGTGACCCCGAACACACACATTTTTGGATTTAGTCATACCTTGTATTCTTCAAGCCTATCAAAGATAGGTCCTAGGACTTGTATGTGTTCACTTCTCTTCTTTTATTTTTCCAAAATATCATCCACATAATCTTCAACTATTTTTTGGATCATGTCGTGAAAGATGAGGGTCATTACTCTTTGATAGGTAGCTCCTGCATTCTTCAACCCAAATGGCATCACATTCCAGTAGTAGGTTCCCCATGGAAAAGTAAAGGAAATTTTATGTTTAACCTCTTTAGCGATTATGATTTGATTGTAGCCTGAAAATCCATCCATGAGCAATAACATTTCATGCCCAGCTATTAAATCCATAATGAGATCAATGTTGGGAAGAGGGAAATCATCTTTCAGGCATGCCTTGTTCAGATCTCTAAAATCGGTACATATTTTGATGCCCCCAGTTGGTTTTGAGATAGGTACCAGGTTTGAAACCCACTCAATATAATCTTTCTGTCAAATGAATCCAACGTCAAGAAGCTTTTGTAGTTCTAGTTTAACCAAGAGTGCTATTTGAGGGTGCATCTTCCTCAATTTTTGCTTGACTAGTTTGGTGTCGGGATAAATTGCTAAGTGATGTACAACCAATTTTGGATAAAGGCTTGGTGTATTTGTGTATGACCACACAAATTTAGCTCTTCTCTCTTTAAGGAATGTTGCAAGGTTCTTCTATTCTTTGTCTAACAAGGAGTTAGCCTAAAAAGTGATCTTAGGCACTTCTTTTGTAACCGCATTGACTAGAGTAGCCTTTTCTACTAGTACTGTTGACTTCTCTAGATGTATTACACTAAGGGGGAGATTGAATCCTTCATCCTTGGGTGCCTCAAAGAGGTTTTCACCATTGGATACATCCTTTGTTTTTACTATTTTAGGACTAGAGAGTGTCACTAGGTGGTTTTCACTCAAGGATCTGCATGCTAATTGTATTTCATTTATTTTGCAACTGAAGGATTCAATCGTCTCTCCATAGTATTCCTCTATATCAAAATCTATGTCAAAGCCTGCTTTATGATCTTCCCATGATAAGTTATCTCGGAGTCCCATTAATTCTGAGATCGCTTCATCATTTTTTAATAAATCTAGAACCGGTGGTCCTTGTTGGTCCATTTCAATGAGTTGCAGGTATACTAGGTGTATTTTAGTTGGTTGGTCATTTGAGACAAAGGATGTTATGGATATCATAAAGAGGGTGTTTTTCTCAAATAGGTCAACAACATCAAGAGGAAAGTCATCTAAGGTTGTATCACACAATGTAGGTGACCAAGAGGAAGCCTCAACTCATTTAGCAGTAATACCTTTGCCAATAAGTGTGACCTTACTAGTAGTACAACCTAAGCCAAGATTTTTGTCATTTCTCAAGAACAATGGGTTTGAGTAAACCATTTCCATTTTTTCCTAGCTTTTCATTCTTGTTATACCCCATACTTTGCATTAGTTGTAGACCTTTGTTGTCATCTTCCATGGGAAGAACAAGAACAGTTCGTTCATCTTGATAGAGGAGTTTAGAGATATATTTTTCATGGGTGTCTTCTTGATTCAAGTCTCCCCACTTGGTGAAGGTAGTAGCTGCCATTTTGATTATTTTTGGTTCTTTGGTACTAGATGTTGGTTTCCCATGAGATTGAGGGGAAATAGGTAACTCTCCTAAGACAAAGGTGTCTCTCAATAGTTTGTAGCTTCCACATCCATCATCTTGGATTATTGCTTTGACATTGGGTATGCTTTTCACAATTGGCACTTGTGATGTTGAGGTAGAGGCTAGGGATGATGGGTCAATAAATGAGATTGATGGTGTAGGTCCTTCATTATTTTTGGGTATTTGTGGGATCTTATAAAACTTGGATTCAAGACTCTTGCAGTAGTAGAAAGGCTCAGGATCTCCATGGATAGTGATTTATCTGCCCTCAAAAGGAAACTTCACACACTAATGATAAGTTGAGGCTACAGCTTTCAAAGCATGGATCCAAGGTCAACCAAGTAGTATGTTATATGGAAGATCAAGATCAAGTACTTGGCATGTAGTTTCTACAATAAGAGGTCCCACTTGAATTGGAAGTGCAATTATTCCTTGTGATACCTGTTCTTGGTCATCATATGTTTGATGGTGGTACTCTTTTTCTTCTCAATAGTATCTTCTGAATAGCCTAGATGCTTGATCAACTATAGGGTGAAAATTTTTAGACCAGCCCCTCCATCTACCAAGACTCTTTTTACCTTGTTTTTATGAATGACAACCTCAAGGTGTAAAGCACAGTTATGAGATGGTTGTGATGGTAAATCTTGCTCAGAGAAGGTGAGAAGATGGTTAGCAATATTCCCTACCATAGCTTGAAATTGATCGGTATCAATGTTCTCGGGAACAGATGACTCAAACAAGGATTTTTCCAGTATTCCCCTATGTACAGGAGATAACCTTAAAAGTTATAAGATTGATATTTGAGCGGGGGTTTGTTTAAGCAAATCTACAATATTGTACTTGCTAGGATTAGACGCGGGAAAAGTAGGTTGTGTCCTAGATTGAGCTAGGACAGCTCCTTGAATGATTATTTTTCCACGTCATGTGGTGACTCCACATTTCGTACTATCTCCTTTGATGGTAACAACAGTGATAACGCTATCATAAGAGGCAACTACATTGGAATAGGAATGTTGAACATTGGTGTAATCCTTAGCTTTTCCATTGTTGTTTTCTTTGTTATGATCGGGCATAGGGGTCTTGTATATATTGAGATCCTAGTTTCCAGCTTGTACCTCAACAAATATGGTATCATTCTCTATGAGATCTTGGATGATATTTTTGAGTTTCATGCAATTTGTCATTTTATGTCCTTTGATTTTATGAAAGTCACAGAGATCACGCTCATTGTACTAGGATGGCTTCTCTTGTGGTTCTTGGTATTTTTCAAAGTTAGGAAGTGTTATCAAATTTGACTCTACCATTTTCTTCATGATCATTTCAATGGGTTCCAACAACTATGTGTACTTGTGTTTGGGATAGTTGTTCCTACTACTAGTTTGCCTTTGTTGCATGTTGGTGTTATTGATCTAATTGTTCTGAGGTGGTACCATTTGTTGCACAATTGGTTGGATGTTAGCAACTTGATTGTTATTGGGTCTAGGAGCACTTAGTATGACCTTAGCATCTACCACAACATCATTTGTTACATTTTTGTTCTTAGCCCATACACGAGGTTTCTTATTTGAACTAGTTGAAGGACGGTTGTCTTTGTAAGCTTGAGTGTTTTCTTGTGAGATTAAGGCTCTTTCAACGTTAAGGGTTCTTGGAACAAGCTTGTCATAGGATGTGATGCATTGCATTTTTAAGTGGAATGATATATTTGGATCAAGGTTGGCTATAATGATTCCCACTTGTTGTTCATCAAGAAGAGGCCACTTTCTTTTACTAGCTCTTTGTTTCCATCGTTGTAATAAATTAGCAAAGGTTTCTCCTGGATTTTGTTTGAGAGTGTACAACTCTTCTAGACTAACGTCCATGTCAAGTTTGAAGAAGTGATCGATGAATTTTTTAGTGATTTATTCAAAAAAATTGATACCAAGAGGCAAATGAGAAAACCAATCCATAGCAGTACCTATTAAACTTCAAGTGAAGAGGCGCATTAGATATGAATCGTTGTAAGCCACTTCCATGCACATAACGTTGAACTC
Source organism: Sequoia sempervirens (assembly GCA_007258455.2). NCBI lineage: Eukaryota > Viridiplantae > Streptophyta > Pinopsida > Cupressales > Cupressaceae > Sequoia > Sequoia sempervirens. Next base: position 419,961,788 of record VDFB02000003.1, on the reverse strand, counting down.
TTTGATATGGTCAACAGGACTTCCTCTCCCTTTGTATTTGTCAAATTTGGGGATTTCAAAACTAGGATGGAATGGTATCATTGCTATGTTTCAATTAAATGGGTAAGGACACAAGTTTTGTTTATGAGGTTTCTTTGTTTTTCCCATGCGAAGGTCCTGCATTTATTGTGAGAGTGCTTTCAATTGTGATGCTAGATCATCTTGCGGATTGGGTGGAGGAACATATGGTGGGATGAGAGATGAATTATATGGGGTGTATGAAGGTGTGATATTTTGTGAAAGTGATGAATATGTTTATGATGTGTTTGTATTGACGATGTTTATATGAGGATAATAGGAACCTTGTTTTTTTTGTTGGGCATATTTTTGAGCTAGGAAGGCTTGTTTTTTAGCTCATTGTTCTTGTTGCGCCACTAGGGCTTGTTGTTTGGCCTACTGTTGTTGTTGTGCTAATAAATTTTCTTGTTGTGCTTGTTGCTATTGCGCAGCTTGTGCTACTAAAGCTACTTACTAAGCTTATTGTGCAATACTTGCTTGTTGAGATTGATGTTGTTGTGCTAAGGCTGCTTTTTGAGCTTGATGTTGTTTTTGTGCTAAGGCTGCTTGTTGTGCTTGTTGTTGTTGTGCTAAGGTTGGTTATTGAGCTGCTAAGGTTGCTTGTTGTACTTGTTGTTGTTGTTGTGTGAAAGTTTCTTTCTATTGTTTCTATTGTTGTACAGATTGTTGATAAGTTTCTTGTGCTTGTTGTAGAGCTAAGGCATGTGCTTCCAATGTGGGATCAGGTGGTTGTTGAGACATCTATGAAGGATTAGGGATATTGATGTTTTGAGTGGTTAGCGGATTGCTGGTGAAAGATGGAGGGCTCCCTTGGTTTAACATTCCTTGAAATATGATAGAATGAGGTGCAGGAATGTATGTTTGAGGTCCTAATTGATTTGGCATAGAAAATGGATTTGTTGGAAATAATGATGTCATTAAATTTTGCAAGGGAAATGACACACTAGAACCTTGAGTCCATTGATTGAAAAGATTCCCTTGTCCTATGTTTTGAGGATTGCCTTGTGCAAATGATGTAAACAAAGGATTTGTGATCAAGGTACTCCTAGGATTGATAGAACTTGTAACCAAGGGATTTTTTTGAAGTGGTAATGGTAGATGGAATGGATGAACCCACTAGAGGGTTGGATAAAGATGTCCCTATTTTCATTTAGGGTTGATTCTGTGATACGGTATTGACATTCCCCTGTGTGTTGTTTAGAGATTTTTGGTGTGTACCACTATGCATGATGGTAGGTATGCCTGTGGTACTCATAGGTTTGGATGAGGAAGGGTGTCCAAAAATGTTGAAGTGGTGGTGGAATAATGAAGTTCCAGTGGAGTGCGTAGTTGTTTTAGATCTTCAGGAATAGGAGGAGCACCAAAGGTAGGTTTCCAAATGGTGGTGGGAGGTGGAGGATTAGTTTCAAGAGTACCCACAAGTATACTACTTTCAAATGTTGAGGTGTGACCAAAATCTTTAGCAAGGCTAGTTGCAAGACTAGGTATGTAAGTTTGACTTAGCCCTTGTGATGGAGTTGTGAAATCCTGTGTTAAACTCTGTGCTACAAATGTCAGGGAAATAGGAGCTACGCTTTCAAAAGATTGATGTTCTAAAATTTCTTTTCTAGTGAGCTCAAATGGGTTGTTCGTGATGCCTTTGATTTCATATGGTCCTGAAGGAGAGGATGGTTGTTGCAATGGTGTAATATGACTTCTAGGATCAAATTCTAAAGGATTTGGATCACTTGAGGTAAATGTAACTTTTTCTTTTTCCATGATTCTCTTGTGTTGTGATCTCATCTTTACCATAAATTTGGTGTCAGTTATGGGAGAGTTGTGTTGGGTTTTGTAATGTTTGAACTCTCTAGTTGTCTCAAACCTAGGTAAAAGGGATGCTCTAAGTCTTTTGGGATAAATGATGATAATGTGGGATGAAAATATGGGTGATGTGGGAAGTGATCTTTGTAAGCATTTTGGGACAACGCTTTTGACTTAAGTTTGATGTTGTGATGTTGGGATAAAGGATTCTAATGAACTTAGAAATATTTAGGGGAGACTTGTGACCTTCAAGATAAACTAGTTCAAAGATGATAACTATCTCAACTAAGTGCATGGAAAAGGATACATTTCACATACAAAGTAGCTAAGGTAGCAAGTTGGTTTGATGTTTAAGTCCCAAAGTGTTGGTGTATTTGAAATTTTGCAAAGATAGATGAGGTGAAGGATGAAATTTGATGAAGGGGTGAGTGAAATGTTTGACCCAATGTTGACCTAAAGTGAACCTTTTGTTTTGACAAGAGAATGATGCTAGACCTCTAAAATATTCAAATCCTAGAAAATGAGAGGATGGAGGGGAATGTTCAAACCTATTCAAGCTCTCCTGGCTTGGGCATAAAATTTTCTCAACAAAGTGTAACGGTTGCAGTAAAATATGGAAGCCCACTTTTGACTATATCTTGTTCTACGATTCCTACATCCAAAATGGAGTGTTGGAGACTTTCTCCTATGAAGCTTGACTATTTGATGAATCATTTAGAGGAATTGGGTATCACGAAAAAGACTAGGATTTTGAATCCAAAAGAATGCATACAATTCTAGGATATACCTTGAAGTGTGTCTATAAAAGTTTTCTACCAAATTGTTTCTATTTTTGTGAACTGCTCGAAGGTGTTTCTTAAGAGCTTTTGGAGTGAGATTCCTAAGTCTAAAATGAGAACCTATAGATTTTGGCTTAGGAATCTTGATTTTTCATGAGATCGTCTGGAAACAATTTAAGTTTATGGAAGAAAGAAACTATTTATTGCCACGCAAGTGGTGGTAATAAGGGCCTTCCAGACTCAATATCAATGTGTTCCTCTTCTTTGTCTAGAATGGTCGTTGTGTTTCTTCACTATGTATTTGTTTCCTTGTTTTCAAAAGTGAAGGTTCTTAAACTGCTAATGAGATATGTTTGTTCACTGTTTATGAGTTCAAAGTTTGGTTGAATTATAGCACTTGGAAGATCAGGTTGTTCAACGGGATCAATCAATCTCCAAATAGTCATGTGGGGTTCATTTTTCAATTTATCTTAGCTTAAAACTGAATTGATTTTACCAAAAACACTTGTCTTTGATTATGTTTTCAAACTAGATGTTTATATCAAAAACATCATAACTTTCATAATGTCCATTTCATGAAAATCATGTGGTTAAAGCCATAATTGCCTATGTTGTCTTTGGTAAATATGGGTTTGAGATTAATGTCAAGATATTTAGAAATTGCTAAGGATAAATCCTTAGGATAAGCAGTATTATCAAGGCTAACTCAAGAAGTCCATATTTGAGCCAAAGTGTTTGAAGTTTTGGATAGTGAATATTTTTTTTGGATCATTTTGAAATCAAGAAAAGTGTTAAACTAACTCACAATCATTACAACCCTAGGATAGAAATGGCTATATTTGTTGTATTCCCACTTGGATTTCTCCAACTGCGCTTATTCAGAGCGGATGATTAGAAGCTTGACCACACTAGCCCCCCTCCATGGCACTCACTTTTATGGTTCATACAAGCTTTGAGTTCTCATGAATCTCCCATGAAAAACTCATCTCTACTAAGAACCGCAAGTATGTGGGACAACTTTGAAGGTCCGACCTCCTAACATCAACAAATATTAAGGATTTTTGGCTACTACACAAAGGTTCGTAATAAGGGCATCCAGTTTAGGGGGTGAAATTATAAACTCCTTGTGAGAGGTCTCCCAACCCTTAGAACAAGGACTTTACGTATCATAAATATACTAGGGGAGAGCTATCATGTACCACTTCCCATTGATTACGATTTTCATCGAAACCACAAATTTATATAGCAGTTTGGAAGAGCTTGGCTTATGCTCATTACCACTTAGGTCATTCCCTTGGGGTGAGTAATTTTTCCCACCAAAGTAGGCCCTCTAAAGGTGAACAATAGCAAGTAAGTACATCCATAGTTCGATCATCTTTGCTTGCATGCAAAAAGAGAGAACACACACTATGTATTTTCTCACACTAGCATGGTTGTTCAATTTTAAACCCAAATTGAAAGATGGAGGTGATTTTTCAAAGTGTTAGAGAATGTTTATATTTCTCAAGATCGCCAAACGGTGCGAGAGAATTGCATACGCATTCACCAACAAAATTGAAAATCACAAAACAAAGCAAACAGTTGTCAGTTTTATCCTTCAAAGCAATAATGAGTTAATTTTATGCACCAATTGAAAGATGAGTTTGCCTTGTTCAATTTTAAGCCCAATTGAAAGATGTGATGTGAGGGTTCAATTTTATTCAACTTTGGACATTCATTTTAAACCCAATTGAAAATTAGTGTGTTGCCTAAAACTGAAAGTAAAAAAAAACATGAAATTGGGTTATAACTGCCCCAAAGCGTTAAACGCTTGTTACAATTATAGAATGTTAAAATAGAAGAGAAGTTCTTCAATTTCACTCCATGCCTTTAAACCCTACAAAACCCTGTTAGTCTAGCAATGAAAACACAGTCAGACATTCATCAGTGATCAAATAATCCAAAGAAATTAAGTCACATGTCAAAAAAACTAACATAAATTTTCTTACCCTAGTTGAGCATCATTGCACACGATGGCATCACAATTTGAGATTTGGGCATCGCTCCAGTGAAAACGAGCGTCGCTCTACAGCAAAACCAGTGAGCATGATTGTGTCACTATTTTGATGGGCATCGCTGCTAACAAATGCGTCACTGTTTGAAATTTGAAAGTGTCGATCTGGTGAGTTTGAGCGTCATCGTTTGTGTTTCATGATATCTTCAAATTAAATGTGTTGCTATATCTAAATCGGCATTGGCAGATTAAATATGCGTTGTTGTTTCAAATTTCCTGAATGTCGCTATATGGCGACGCTATTGAAATAGCGTCGTTGTTTGTGGTTTGAGTGTCACTACAACTTGCAAAATAGCATGAACATGGAATTTGAGCTAAAAAATAGTTAAATGATCGGTTTTCCCTCCTAGCACTAGAATGTCAATGCGAGGATACCGGTATGGGCCGAATTACACTTGATCCATGAAGAATCGAAGCATAACGGAGCCACCAATACTCGAATCTCAACAAGATCGATCAAACAAAATTAAAACTAAACATTTCATCAAAACCTAACATACTAAATTACGAAAGCTTTCAAAACATCTATTCTAACCCATTCAAAATTTATCTTCTTGTGGAATTGGTGTCGCGTTGATGTGGACCGATGACCCTTTCCCAATCTCATGATGAGTGAGCTTGTTTCAGTCAATTCTATGGAAGAGAATCGATGAAACCATAGTGTTTGATATGTGAAAACCTAAATTATGCTAAAAATGAACATGATGCAAGCTAAGTTGCCATGATTTTATGCTACAAATGATCTAATTATGTAATTTCTAAGCTAATCTAAGCTAAAATGATGCTAAAAGATGAAAACCCTAATTTATTTACAAACTAAGATGGATGCATGGAAGCCATTAATGGATGCTCTAAGCTATTATGCAATGAAAATGAACTAAAATAAGCTAAATAGTGAATAAAAGATAAGTGCGTATGTAAGTAAATTCAACAGTATAAGTTTGCAATAAAAGATTGATCCATTTGTCTCCAAATAGTGACCTATTTATAGGAGAGAAAATGAGGAATGGATGGTTGAGATCAAAAATCTTAATCATTGATTCAAGATGAAGGAGATGAGAGGAATGGATCATGGATTATCATCAATGGATGAGAATGCATGATGAAAGTTAATCAAAGGCTCACACTTGCCTCAAACAAACACACTTTTGACCTACTCACACAGGTCAAAGGTAAATTGCTAAAGAGGTTGAAGGTTTAGCTTGTCCAAGAAGCCAAGTGGGTTGATTGGAGGAGAGGGAATATTCCTTAGAATATTCCTTTTGGGTGAGGAAAAAAGGTATTTTACAAATTAAAACAAAGTTTTAATTGTGCAAAAAAGGATAAAGGATATTCCATGGGAATATTCCCTTTGCTTAGAGAAAAATTAGTTTAATTGCGAATTAAACAAGGTTTAATTTATGCAATTAGGGAATTAGAAGAATTGAGAGATATTTATTAAATTAGATGATTTAATAAATAGGGGAGGGGTGAAATGATATTTAATTAAAGAGTTATTTAATTAAATAAGATGACTTAGGAGATTAAATTAAATATTTTGATTTATTTAATTTAATGAGATGAAGTGTTAGTGAGAAAAGAGATGAATTAACCCAATTTAATTAATTAGGCCAAATAGATGAAAATGATGCAATTAATTAATTAGCTAGGATAATTAAATCAATTAAGCGAAAAGAGGATGGATTAAGAGGAAATGATGTTAGTAAATCTGTTTCGAATGTATGATATCGATTTGGACATTTTTCAGTGTCTACACATCCAAATCAACTGTTTCAAAGGGAATCAATTGATTCCCCAACCAGTTGTCCTGGATCGAGCAAAAAATCCAAGAGGAAATCAATAACAATAAACTCTAAGAGTGTGGAGCAGGGAGCAGAGACTTCCACTATCCCGGCCACTCCTGGGACACAGACTTCTTCCACCATGCCATATTTTTCATCTTGCATTGGTAGCTACGATACCAAGATAGAATACGATGTCGTTTCATGGGAAGTCTGAATGATAGATACTGGAAAAATGTTTGTGAATAGGTTGAAGGAATCATGCCTTCAATGGTTTAAAGACCATCTAAATTTTCCATTCTCAAAGATACCCATGCACCTGCAAAAGTTAGTTATTTATGACATGGACACTGAGTTTGGCACAGGTTGGTCTATGAAGAAGGTAAAGCTACGAGTGTCTCAAAACTACAAGAGATTTCGGTGCAACCAAACAAAGAAAATAAAAAAACTCCCTCCCGAGCTAAGGCTCAAAAAAAGGCCAATTGATGTAAGTGTGAAAGTATGGAAAGAGCTTGTAAAATCATATGAGAAGTTTGATGCATGGAGGAAGTCTGATGAGGAGAGTACGCAGGTATTTGAATTTTCTCATAAGATTATATCAAATTTATTAAACAATTTTTAAATTTTATTTGTGTGTAGTTAAATTGAATTAGTATATGTTTCACGACAAGGCCTCCAAGGCTAGACTTGACAAACTTTGTGTCATGCATCACAGTGGCCAGAAAGGTTTACAGGCCTTAATCTGTACATTTGTAATTATATTTAATATGTTAAATGATTTTTTTTATTTCCTAGGAAAAATTAAATGATTTCATATTAATTAGTTTAACTAGTCCATGTGCCATGTTTTGACAAGAGGACAAATATGGTCAGCATCCAAAGCAATTTGAAAAGGAAAAGTTACAAAGCAAAAAGTGGACCGATTTTGTAATCTGGATGGAAAACAAGGTATCAATAATTGACTTTCAATAACTTAGTTGGATATTGTTGTGTTAATATGTCAATTTGTATTTCTTGTGTTGAGTTGTTTATTGATGCATAGGATGAGTTCTAAAGTGCTTCTCTGTTGGCCCTAGATGCCTCCATAAATAAAGAAATCAGCAATTAAAAACTTGCAACCTAATCTGATCAACATAGAGAAGTGTGTAATACTAGACTTCTTAACATTAAAAAGATAAATGGAATGTCCTCAACACCCAGTAGAGCTATCTAAAAAAGCTAACTAAAAACAAAAACATGCTCCTACACACAATGGCCTAATGGCTATTTTTCATAGAAGTCAAACTACCAAAGTAACAGCACTAATCAAGTTAACATATATGCATCATTTGCATAAACAACTGAACCATTTATGTGCATGAATAAATAGTAGAAGGATGTCGATGAACTCAATTCATCTGACTTTATGCCTCTTGGTAGGCATTCCTCTTGAATCTAATATCAAGTTCCCGAGACTTCCATGTAGCTTTTACCTTTTGTCATTGCCTTTCCTCTTTACTATCAGACTCGTCTCCTTTTTCCTTATCTACATTTATGGCTTCTACTTCTAATTCATCCCATATTTTACCTTCCTCCTCTTCAGAATCTTCTTCGTCTTCATCTAACTCCACAAGAGATTCATCTTTTGAACCTTCCTCATTTGATTTTGATTCCTCTTCTACATTAGAGGGTTCATATCCTTGATCTGACTCTTCTGAATTATCATAATTAGAATCACTAGCTTCCATATTCAAAAATTCCCAACCACTATCTTCAATAAATTTATTCAGATCATCAATAATAGTCTTCAAAATTGGCCATCAGTTCAAGTTCATTCTACTTTCATAATACTTTATATCCATGGATTTCAGCCATTCCTTGATGCCATCAAGTGAAGCTTGAGGAATGGCATCAATGCATAGTACATCCTTCTTGAAGTCTTTGAAAACAATAGCCATATCAAATTCCTTCTGCCCAAGTCCTACTCTCTCAAGTTAACTATCTCAATCTCACTAATAGTGATTACTAAGAAAGGTAATTCCACCAAATCTACCAAATAGTTTACCGTAGGAACAATAAAAAGCAAAGGCTTTGAAAGGAACTCCATGAAAACTAAGCTCTCTAAATGGTATATCAAACTCTAGTTCAAAATCTTTTAGATGAGGTTGCTCCCATAGCTCTATTACTCGCTTGAAAAATCCTTGAAACTCTGCATTGATTTTATTTTTCATGTCCCTCTCTTGTTGTTCTTCCTCAATTTCATCAGGATCATACATTGACCTTCTTTCCCCTCCTAAAGTTTGGACCACATCCATTACCTCCACATAAAACTGGACATCCTTGGTCTTCTTGGTTCCCACCATGATATCGTTATGCAAATGAAAATGAAGCAAAGTAATCATCTCCTTCTCTATTGGCTGGAAGAATGCATGCATAATGTTTTGATACATGATATCAGCTCTCTCTTCTGCTCTAATAGTTGAATATCGAAATCCATTATGGTGGGCCTCCAGAGTTCCAGTCATCTTTCTTCCTCTTCCACCAAATGCTAGGCTGTTCCACAAGTATGCCAACCTAATTGGCTTTGTTTTTGAAAGATGAAGTTTCTACTGAGTCACTAGTGTAGCTCTCTCTTCCTTTTCAGACTCTTTCATTGCTACAGATCATTTGTGGGATTTAATCATTCATACCACATGGTTGATGTGTTTTGAATCCTTGGATCTAAAGGAAATTTCCTTAACATAAATATTGCTAGGGAATTTCAATGTTGGCATGTAGTTGGCATTAAAGCCAGTACCTGGAACATTGAAAATTATCCTTATATAATAAATCCCTCCATATTGTTGTCTTGTAACACTCTTGATGGTGGCTACATGAAATGGAACCATGATGCCATATATGGGTACCATAACAGCATCATTTTTCGTATCAACCTGAATCGTGAGCTCTCTAGAAACAGGGATATCATCTGCATTTTTGTAGGAAACCATCTCATTGGATGGCTTGGAAGAGCCATGTCCATCTCCTGTACTAATGCCCCCTACAGCCAATCTTCTTGCAGTTTCCTCATTCTTTTGCCTTGCAAGTTTTGTTTGGTGTTGTCGGCACTGCTCTTCTTTAGTCATCTCATGATTATTAGATCATAAGGTTGCCTTGGAGATGCCTGATTCTCCTCTATTTACCTCAGCCTTGGGTTTTTGTTTCACTTCCTTGTCTTCATCACCGTCGTTAAATGAGTATGCAACATCAGTGTATACTTTGGAGCTAACCCTAGTTGCACTTTCAAGCCCATTATCCTTAACAACCACAGTGTCAGCAAGGAGCAATGAATAATTTTGTGTTTTGGGGTTACCAGTCTGTAACTACAAATTCTAAAACACAAGTGATACATTAAAAGTCATTCCAGCCTTCACAATTTTATCATTTCTTGAATTCAAACTTAAACCAGACTCTCAAAATTCGATCCCTATTCCTATTCCTGTAGACATTGTAAGATGAGGTAAAAGTTCAGGGCCATCTCTTTGAACTACCTCCATAGCTGGCTTATATTAACATACATATTCATGTATATGATTATATACATGAAAATGTCACTTAAAAATAGTATAATCAAAGTACAAAATGTCTTGAAGAACTATTCTCTATATGCTCAAGTATTGTTGCACGTCATAGCTTGCTTACAAAAAGAAAACTAAACCATAAATGTAAAACAGAGTTGTGCTTCAACCATCCCCATAGTACCATTTATACAAATACATTCAGAGAATGAAGGAAAAAAGAATATTACATCCTAAGATCATAGTGATATTAAGAAATGGAAATATGATGTAATATGATGTAATATGATTGTGGTTTCATTTCATATGTTGTAATATTAGATATATAACAAAAACATAAATTATTGCATGAAATAAATAATAACTTTTCATTTTGAATTTTTTTTTTTGCAAAACAAAGGTCTTTCAAAAGATCAAGATGATCCTCATCATGATATAGATCCAGAAAATGTTGGTTCTGGTATAGATCACATGGCAAAGGATGATGATGACACAGATATAGAAGACACTGAGGTCGATGACGATGATGATGATCATGATGATGATGATCACGATGGTGATGATGATGAGGCAATTGTTTGTAGTAGCTAGTGGCATTCATGATCATATAGAGTACATCATGGATCATTGTTGATATATCGTTACGATGCCTCTTTTCATGGTTACTACCATATGTATCATTTTCACGGCCTGCAGTACCATATTATTGAGTTGTATCATATTGACATGTATCATTTTGACTTATATCATTTGGACATGTATCATCTTGACTTGTGTCATTTTGAGTTACATAATTTATCATTTATGCATGTATCATTTTGACTTATGTCGACTGTTGGACACATGTATCATTTTGACATGTTATTGATCTACTCCAGCATATTTGACTTTCACTTGTTTTAGTTATATATGATGATGACCTTATCAGTATTGACTTGTCAATTTATATATATTGAAAGTGGTTGATGATTTTTGGATGGATATTTATTACGTATGATGATTTTAATTTACTAGGATGGGTGTTGTCATGCTCAGGATGGATGTTGTCAAATTCAATTAAATTATAGATATTTGACTCACTTGTTTTAATTATAGATGGTGATCATGTTATAATAATTATCTTGTTATTGAATCATAAGAGTTAAATAACTCTATAATCATATAAGTTATTTAAAGAGGCATAATATATTTAACTAATTAAATTGAAATAACACATATTAAATTAATAAATGGAAGCAAAACAAGAAGCATTTTTAGAAGCAAAAAAGGAAGTAACAATGGAAGCCAAACTAGAAGCAAACCAGAAGCAAAAGTTGGCATTATCTAGGAAGCAAAAATGGAAGCAATTCAGGTAGCAAACAAAGAAATAATAATGGAAGCAATTTTAGAAGCACCAAAAGATGCAATAATAGAAGCCATATTAGAAGCAACAAAAAATGCAAAAATGGAAGCAAAATTGGAAACAAACATGGAAGCAAAATTGGAAGCAAACCTGGAAGCTAAAATGGAAGCAAAATTGGAAGCAAAATCGGAAGCAAAACTGGAAGCAAAACTAGAAGCAAACCTGGAAGCAACACAAAAAGAAAAACCAGAAGCAAAATCGGAAGCCAAACTGGAAGCAACAAAGGACGTCGTAATGGAAGAAAAACTTTGCGTTAATTAGGAAGCCAAAAAAGAAGTTATTTTTGACGCCATACCAAAAGCAAAATAGGAAGCATGACTGGGAGAAAAACTAGAAGCAACAATGGGAGCAGACATGGAAGCAAAACTAGAAGCCAAATTGGGTGCTAATTTAGGCACTATTTCCGGCATTAAATTGGTCTTGCTTCCTAGCACTAAAGGAGGCGCTATTGCTTGTGTTACTTTTTTGGCGCAAAATTCGGTGTTAAAGTCGGCGCCAAAGTCGGCGCAAACTCTGGTGCAAAATCCAGCGCTGAAGTGAACATGTAGTTTGGCACCGATTTTTGCATCAGCAGAAGTGTCCAATTCATGAACTCAAATGCACTAAATTTTGGCACTATTTTAGGCGCTAATTGTCTATTTTGTTGTAGTGAGGTCTTGCATATCATTGAGTTTCATAGTTAGATCTTGCATTTCATTGATCTTTCCAAGCCCTATCTTGGTGGTGAACCCCTCATTTAGCCTCAGTTAGTGTCTAAACATACCCTAGGATATCCTATTGTCATATCTCTTTCCCCTTTCTTCATTGAATTGAGATCTCTAGGGTTTTCCTTCAATGAGATAATTGGAAAGTGGGTTTTTCTCTATGTCCTAAACCATACGAAAGCATATAACCCATTTTCCATTGTTTCAATCACTATTGCGGATTAAATCTTCATTGTATTCTTCATCTAGATCCTCAGTAGACTGTATTGTTTCATCAATACTTACATTAACACTTTCCACAACCCTCTTTAGTTTTTGTTATAGCATCGATATGTCTTGCTTGTCATAGAATAACCAAGAAAAATACCTTCATCAGATCTAGAATCAAACTTACCCAAGTGTTCTTCATTTCTCTTGATGTAGAATTTTCTTCCAAATATTTTGAGATGTATGATTAAAGTTGGTCTTCCTTTCCATAGTTCAAATGGTATTTTAACAGTCTTTGGTCTAATTTGAGCTCTATTCAGAATGTAAACTGTTGTTTGAATCACTTCTCTTCAATACATATCTGACAACTTTGCTTGACTTAGCATTGTTTTGACCATCTCCTGTACAGTTCGATTCTTCCTCTCAGCTACTCCATTTTTCTATGGAGTTCTAGGAGAAAAAAATTGTCTCTAGATCCCATGCAACTCACAGAATTCATCATACCTATCAGAAGTGAATTCTCCACCTCTATCTGATCTCATGCACTTGATTGTTCTTTTGGTTTCATTCTCAACCGGTCTTAAATGCTTTAAACTTCTCAAAATCTTTTGATTTTTCTTTTAAAAAAGTAATCCAAGTCACTCTAGAATAATCATCAATAAGCATCATAAAATACCTCTCACCTTGAATGCTTTTTGTGTTCATTGTTCTGCATAGATCTGTATGAATCATATCCAATGGCTTTGTTGTAGAATATTCCTTAGTAGGAAATTTTTTCCTTGTTCGTTTTCCCTCATGACATGGTTTGCAACTAGTAGATAGAGGCTTCTTGATCTTTGACATATCTCTTACCATTCCTTTTGAACTAATCCTCACAAGATCATCAAAATTGATGTGTCCCAATCTTCTATGTCAAAGCCAACTCTCTTCTCTTTGTATGGAAAAGCAATTTTGTCCATTTTACCTCACTAAGATGGTACACATCATTGTCAGTCCTGCTTCCTTTCACAACTAACTCATTGGTACCAATTTTTCTGATTTCAAAAGCTTTAGCACTAAATGAGATCTTGTAGCCATTATCACATATTTGGCTTGCACTTAGAAGATTGTGCTTCACTCCTACATACATAACATCATGAGTTTTTGTCTTTCCACCATCAAGACTCAAAATACCTTTATCGATAATCTTAGCAACAGAGTTGTTACCAAGAGTTACAGATCCTCCATCGTGTTGAATATCCAAGATACTGAGAGGGGGGTGAATTAGTATCTTAAATTTTTTGATCAAATACCATCCAATTATTCCAATTCATACAACAACAAAGATAAGTAAAAGCATTAACAGAGCATGAAATGACAAAACACATGAACATCGGGATTTTTACGTGGAAAACCCAAAATGGGAAAAACCACGGTGAGTGTTAGCTCACAATATAGTATAACCGGTTATAAGATATTACAAAATGAGGTGGCTCACTGCCAGGACTCACTGTCTAAATACAAAGGTTCACTGCCTGTAGAATTACAATGACAAAATGGCTTATAGCCAGAAAATGAACTGATAAAGTACACCTAGTGAGTATTGATTTAGTTCCAATGAAGCACAGTAAACTAACTTGACGCACTTCATCATATTCACTCTTCTTCACATTCGCATTCACAACACAATCATCTCTCATTCAGTCTTCAAAAACTATCCAATATATATATTTTATCTTCATGCAAGCATCAATTAGGTCGGCCTAATTAGATATTCTTATTTATCAAAAATACCAATTGTCGACTACAAGCTTTCACAAAATCTTCCCAAAAGCAATTCAAACACCCAACACACTACATCATGTCGGCATGGACCTAAGATAGGTCACACATATATCTGCATAACAAAAATTAATTCACCATTACACAACTCATCCAATAGGTCGGCCAAGGATAGACCTAATAGAAAAATTGCAATCAAAATAATGTCAATACACCATACGATCATTTGAATATGTGAGATCTTGAATGTACATGCTTACAGCATCCATGCACCATTTCCCAAAACCGCAAGCAACAGTAATCACAGCAGATAATTGCAGACCAAGATACTAGAGGATGTAAGCAAAATACCGAAGGATATAAACATTATACTGGTTCAAATATCAGACCAGGATACTGGAATAGATTCAAACTTGATCTTGCAGTTGCAACTCACATATCATGGTGACATCAATGACAACACAAAACAGCAAAATGAGATGTTCTTCTTCATTTTTCCAACACATCAAACTCCTTGAAGTGCATGAACTTGCTCTTATCTCCAATCATGTGGCTTGAACATCCACTATTAATGATCCATAGATTCTTCTCCTTTTGGGCATGTAGTGCAATCTAAGCCACCATGGACTTCTCTAACCTTTGTTCCTCGAGTTTCTTCTTCTAAACCTTTTATGTTTCACTACACTAACATACTAAGTTATTTCCTTTTGTATATAGTATAGGAGGACTCACAAAATTGCTTCTACAGTTTCTAGAAATATGTCCAAAATTATCGCACTTGTGACAAATAATATTGAAATCTCAAATGGTGTAAATGCATTTCTACTAACAAAATTATTTCTTCTTGTTGAAAACTTTCTACAATTCATAGCTTTATGACCAAAGTGATTGCAATTAAAATAGTAACTAGGAAAAGAATGATTGAACTTGGTATTGTGTCCTTTTCCTCTTGAAGCTTGTCTTCTAAATCTTATATTTTGTCTGTGGACTTGGATGAAACCATCATTTAGCACCTTTCTTTCATTGATTGCTACAACTTGTTTAGATTTTGAACTTTCGGAGCCATTTTCTTTCAGACTCTTGACAAATGACTTCATGGACTACTCAGTCACCTTATTCTTATGTATATTAGTTAACCTAATGTTTGTTTTGATGTGATGATATTGGAATTTCTATTATATGATCCAAGATCTCAGTGCTCTAGTCAAACTTCAACTTTAGCTGATGATTTACTTTTTCAAGATCTTTCCTTAATGACACAATCTATATTTTAAGTTTTTCACAATCCTTATCTCTTGTTAGCAACCTTTTTGTCAAAACTTCTTCTATCATTTTTGCTTCTTCCACTTGAATCTTCAAGTCAATGACCATCTTCTCCGCCTTCTCAAGATTCTAAGATAGTTTGTTTTTAACTTTCAGTTTTTTGTAATTCTTTTCTTCAACCTTTCAATTTCCTTGCAAGCGTAGAGAAACTCTTCTACAAGATCTACTTTGGCATCATCATCATTTTTGGACTTCATTTATGCATCACCTTCAAAAGTCTCCATAGCCATGAAAAGATCATTTTCTCCTTCATTCCCGGAAGTGGCTTAATTATCATCATCAGATGAGTATCCTTCCTCATTGATAAAGAAACTCTTCTAATTTTTCTATAGCTTTTTCCCTTTTAAAAATGACATTTCATCACTACTAGATTTTTTGTACGGACACTTAGCCCTGAAATTTCATACTTTACCACAATTAAAACATTTGAAAGGAATCTTACCTTTATACTTTCCAGAACCTCTCCATAACTTTCTGACAAAGTTTGCTTCTGTGCGAACCCCAATCCTAGTACCTACAAAACAACATGAATAAACAAGTTAAACAAGAGATTGCAAGCCAAAACAAAGATTCCCCATTAAATCCATTTACAACTTCGAATTAGGAAAAAAAGCAACAAAGAACACAATGAAACAAAGAAATATAGATTCAATCCTAATTTAAATGTGCAAACTCATGTTCCCATGGGGGAATTGGTGCCAATTTGATGTGAAAATTGGCCCTTTCCCAATTCCTAAGATGCAAGCTTGATATGTTGATGGAGATTGATCCACTTTGATGATGATGAATGAGAGCTCCAAGCCAAAATCTGCAAAAACCTAGCTAAGAACTCAATGGTGATGGATGAAAATGGCTAAATATTTTAGCATAATAACTTTGCATAATTTGTGGATGATCAAATGAGGATATGAGCTCTTTATTTATAGAATGCCAAGATGGATGAATGTCCAAATTTGAGCAAATGTGGGACTAACATTCATCCAATGGCATGATGCCACTTGTCAATCTATGAATGGATGAAGGATGTGCAAGATTTGGGTATTGTGCCAATAAATGCATATTTTTGAATTTCAAATTTGTTGAAATGACTTGCAAGAGGGAAGGGAAATTGCAATAAATTCCACTTGGCTCAAGACAAAGGACATGTAAGATGAAGTTATTGCCTTGTTGGATGTACATGTTGACTTGGAATTTTTGAATTCAAATTTGGAGAATATTCCAAAAGATGTCTTGTGAGGAAAATAGAGATTTAATAAATGAATTAAATCTATTTTCATGTGCAACTTGCAAAATCTAGAGGATGGGACATGAGATGAGATTAAATTAATCAAGGATTAATTAATTTAATAAGAGAGGTTAGATGATGTGACCTATTTGACTCAAATTTGTGGATTTATTTAAATCAAATAAGAGAGGAATATGATAAGAGATTAATTAAATAAAGATTTTGGTTTATTTAATTAAAAGAGATGGTGTTAGATTAAATCAAATAAGGTTTTAATTTATTTAATTTAATGGATAGACTTTAAAGATTTAATCAAATAAAATTAATTATTTAATTAAATAGGGATAATTAGATTAGATGAATTGATTTAATTAACAAAAGAAATTGACTTAATTAGATAAAATGATTTATTCAATTAAGAGAGGAATATTGATGAATTTAATCAAATAAGGAAATTTAATTAAATGGTTAGACCGAAGGATGATTCAGGATGAAATGGTGTTAGTAGTCGGGATCAGATGCACAATGTCAATCGGTATACTTTACGTGTCTACAGCTTCTTCCAAACCTAATCCATCTTTTGAATCTGGATCATCCTGTTTCTTAGACACTTTGAATGCCACTTTTTTCCTCAAAAAAAATTCATTCTCAATTCTCATTTCATAGGCATTCAAAATTCCATGTAACTCATCCATAGTTAGAGTATTCAGATCTTTAGCTTCTTCAACAACAAAAGAAATTGCATCAAAATTTTGGGGAAGGGATCTTAGTACATTTTTCACAATCATACCTCGTTTCATTTCTTCACTAAGACCTTTGATAGAGATGACAACCTCATCAACTCGGAGCAGGAATGTGGTAATGTTCTCCTCTTCCTTCATCTTCAAAGTTTCAAATTGACCTCAATGGGTTTGAATAATTGCTCGTTTGACCTTTTCATCACCTCCATAGATGTTTTGTAACTTAACTCATACTTCCTTTGTTATTCCTGCATGCATGATCTTCACAAACTTAGAGTTAGATAAACCACATAAAATAGCATTTCTTTCTTTGGCAGTATTCTCACAAGCCTTCTCTCCAACTTGATCTTTTGGGTGACTTTCAAGGATCTCATATCCATCCACAACTAATTGCCAAACCACAAATCCTAGGACCATAAAATATGCTTCAATCCTTACTTTCCAAAAGGCATAATTGGTTCCATCAAAAAATGGTGCCTTATTTGCAGACAGTCCTTGATCCACCGAGTGTGCCATCTCGAATCCACCCCAAGGTGTTAAGCTTTAACAAAGGAACTTAGCTCTAATACCAATTGAAGGACACACAATATACTGAGAGGGGGGTGAATCAGTATATGCAAAAACTCTTTAATTCGATATCAATTACCATTAATAACTTCTCCAAACATGAATCTTAAATCATCAAAGCAGAAAGCATTAATCAATCAACACAAATGCACACATTCATACAATGAACACCAGATATACGTGGAAACTTGAAATAAGAAAAACCATGGCGAGAAGAGTTGCTTGGAGCTATTGTCCAAATCCAACTTCACAAAAATAATGAATAACTTACAATGATGAAGTAGGCACCAACCTACCGAAGACACCAATCCCCAATTTAGTTTATAGGCACCAACCTATTGGAGACACCAATCCCCAACATACAGATATGAGCACCAACTCAATAGGAAAGACACCAATCCTACTGAAATATAGAGATATGGTTTGGTGATCTTCAAGACTAATTACACAGGTTGCACTTGATCTAATATACTTTCAGACACTCTCCTACACAACATATGATCTTATTATGGCGCACAATGATTGGGATACAACTCCCATTACATCACTCGAATATAACATTCACACTCCCTCACACTTTCACTGATGATCAGTCATTGAATGAATTCTAGACATAAATATATGCATTCCAATACATTAACAATATTTCATGTTGGCTAAGAACCTCTTAACACCATTCGCAATTAGCCAAAGCGACTAAAGGATACCTAAATTCAAATTGACATGAAACGTGTAGCGAGTCGATCCTAAATCAATTTTGTTGCTTCCAATAATAGATTATGTTATGTGCTTCCTTCATAGAGCTTAACCAGGTCCTATTTCACCTCCACACACTTCCTCCAGCTGGCACACACTTCCCTTCTCTAGTGCAAACACTTAGACATTAATCACAATTAGCCAGTCAACATAGACAATACTCTGTTACATCCAACTTTATGTCTGCTAAAACTCCACCTCTGAAACTTTGGATTCTGATAGATGAGTAACTTTATTTTAGGCCAAACCAAAAGCCATAGCATTTAACTACAATAGAATCTGGAGCAAAACATTATTATAGTGTAATATAGTGTATAAGTAGCAATCCACATAATACTTCCGCAAACACTTCCAGACTACTTCTAGCAACTAGAATAGATACAAGCATGATATTTCAAGCATACTACATAGTCTAGATCATACTAGCATGTTGTGCTCAAAAACTCTAACATGACATGATCATGAATACTTGATTTCAAAAGCTCAGACATGACATAATGATTACATTAATTCTGACCAATTTGGAGGCATCACTCCTTTGACATCAATGAGCACTTTTGACATCAATGACAACTTAAGTTCAATACATATTGTGCCTAAATATGATTCCATGTATATGGGGAATTCAATAGTAGTGTATTTTTATACTAAACACATATGGAATAGGATTGTATGAGTGAAAGCATATTTTCTAGTAGCATTGTTGAGAATGGCTTTACATGCTTTATATAGAGTAATTTATCCCAATTTTGAAAGTGATTTTAGATTTTCTTAACATTGACTATGAATCATAAACATGCATTTCAATATCCTAAACTATTTTTATGCAACACTAAGCATATGGATATTGTGGTGTGTTTCATATTAATCCATTTTACTTACATTGCCTTGGCCAAGCACTAGTATTTAGTTTTTTTAACATTGATCATACCTTTAAGGTTTGAAAATTAGTTTCAAAAGTTAAATTTTGTGTTAGACCTATAGAGAATCCATTTTCCATATTTGGAAAATTTGAAGTAAAATAGGTTCCCATTATTCAAATTTAATATTGTTCCTTGTTCAAGATTGCATGCTTTACTAGGGTGATTCTACATGACCAAGAGTGATGCCAAAAATAGTAGGGTGATCCCAAGAATCCCTAAGGAATTCTTAAACTAGAAAAAGGTAGGTTCCTACTCAAAAGGGTAATTCTTGTCACAATTAGCAATAAATAATATTTTTTAGAAAATTTTCCTTAAGGTGAATTAACCTTAGGGTCTACTTTTCATACATACTGACATTTTTGATGATTTTTAATGTCCTTTGTTAGTTATTATCTATTTTTTGTCTAGTTGTGCCTTGATTGAAAATAGCTAGTTTCTTGTATGACCAAGGTGAGATATTAGATCCCCCAACCATTTTATCTCATAGAGTGTGAGTAATCTTAAGGTTTTATTGTTGTTTCTATATCATTTTCAATGTGTGATTATGTCTAACATTGAATTGAAGGATGAATCAAGGGTTAAGGTCTCCCTTAATTAGGATATGGTGTTTTGCTCCCTTCCATTCTTGACCATTCACAAGAGACGGTGATAGATATCAAGTAACCTATCATCATATTAGAGGAAATTCGACCTTCTTGTTTATCTATTATAATGAAGTTATATCATAATCATGTTAATTATTCCATTTTTGTGATCATTCCTTATGTATTCATGTCACATTCTTGAGTGTCATTATATTGTGCATGCAAATTTCATGTTTGCAATTTTTTTGACTCGACTCTTTCTAGATTTGACTAAGTGATCTTTGTTGAGCTGGTTTTTGGATTTGATTGTGTGATGTTTTTTGCATAAACGTTTTGGATCACACTCTGTGATCCATCATCAGGATGATAGCAGAGAGCTTAAGGCAAAAATGGACCTTAAGCTCTCTGCTATCATCCTGATGATGGATCACAGAGTGTGATCTGAATCATTGATACAAAAAACATCACACAATCAAATCCAGAAACCAGCTCAGTAATATTCATGGATTGTGGAAACTTGATATCATTATGTGATCTGTTTTCATCAAATCCAAAAAAATCTCATAGTCAAATCCAAAAATATCTCATGCTAAAGTCAAAAATATGTTATCAAAAGAAATCTACTCAAAAAAGTGATCCAAACTTTTGAACGTGAATGGATGGTAGGAACTACCTATGTGAACTAAATTTGCTTATACAAGTCAACCCACATCATTGGATTGAAAGATCAATGGCCAATGGGTTTTTACTCTAACAACCTTCTAAATGTTTGACTTCACGTACAAGATCAAACTTGAAAGTAAAATTTCACAAGCATAGACATCTTTATTGGAAACTTATGGTTGGACCTACTTTTATTGAAACAAATAAGGTTCCCATGGAAGACATAATTCAATTAGTTGTTGAATTATATTTCAAAAAAATGCACTAAAAATGCACAGTAGACCCCTACCATTTCACTTTCCGACTAAAAAAGTGGCAATTTTAGGGCTTGGAAATCTCTTTAGTTTGCCTCACTTCTAGCTAAGAAACAATTAAGCCTCTTTTACCTTCCACTTTCTTCTTCAAATCCTACTAGACTCTTCTCGAAACAAATCCTTGCAAAATTCCCTCCCCACATCTCCCTAAAACTATCATAACAAATCCTTGTAGAATTCCCTCCCCGCATCTCCCTAAAACTATCATACCAAAAAATCACTTCAAAAATTTGTAAGCCCTAGTTTGAGTTGCTAAAGATTGTCTTGGTCAACTAGTCAAACACATTACCATCACCTTCTACAAATTGCTTCCCTTTAGAATTGGATGTCATTAAAGCAATTTTACAAAGAAATGGACGAACAAATCACCCACCACAAACAAAATTCAAAGCTAATGTTCACCTTCTACAAATCGATTCCCTTAAAAATTGGATGTCATTAAAGCAATTTTACAAAGAAAATGGAGGAACAAATCACCCACCACACACAAAAATCAAAACTAGTGTTGAAAATTTAATAAGGAAGCCTTCATGGGGAACGTAACACTTATTGTGTGGTCATCATGGCATCCAACAAGGGGCTAAAATTGTGTGGGCAGTCAAGCTATCTAGGGAAATTTTCCCCTTAATCTTGTAATGATATCCTTATATGTTACTCTATCTCAAGCCAAAATGTGGCTGATGGTGACTTCATTCTATGGCCTTCATACCCCTTATGTGTGGTTGAACAAATGATTGGCCTCCACATAGCTATGTCCCATGTCATGTACCTTTGAACAATAATGAAATGCACCATCCTTGCCCAAAGCATCATTTAGTCTCTAGAGAAGTAGCCTTGTTAATCGCATTGACTTCAATTTTGGGAATTGTCTAACACAATGGCATGCTTAATGTCCTTTCCCCTAGCTATGTCCCATGTCATGTAGCTTTGAACAATAATGAAATGCACCATCCTTGCCCAAAGCACCATTTAGTCTCTAGACTAGCCTTCATGGGAAACGTAACACTTATTGTGTGGTCATCATGGCATCCATCAAGGGGCTAAAGTTGTGTGGATAGTCAAGCTATCTAGGGCAATTTTCCCAATAATCTTGTAATGATATCCTTATATGTTACTCTATCTCAAGCCAAAATGTGGCCAATGATGACTTCATTCTATGGCCTTCATACCCCTTATGTGTGGTTGAACAAATGATTGGCCTCCCCATAGCTATGTCCCATGTCATGTACCTTTGAACAATAATGAAATGCACCATGCTTGCCCAAAGCACCATTTAGTTTGTAGACAAGTAGCCTTGTTAATTGCATTGACTACAATTTTGGGAATTGTCTAACACAATGGCATGCTTAATGTCCTTTCCAACTTGAAACCCTCAACAAACACAAACGCCTTGCTATTGGTGTCAATCCCCAATGAAGTGGTAAAAAGCAACACATTTGCACCCAAATGACCTCACCACCTTTTACCCCTACTTATAGTGGGCTCTCTCTAGAGGCCCCATCAAATTACTAACCCTTTTTATCCAAAGGGATGTGAACACTCATGAGCCTAGGCCAATTGCATATCGATCCTTTTATCCTTAACCAAGAGTTGGGATATTTGGTAGACAAATTTGTAATTTCCACCATAGTTGCCTCTAGAAGCACAATCAAAGTTCATTCAAGACCACCTATGTGGGGTCCATCGAGCTCCAATTCTAAGGAACTTATTCCTATCAATCCCTTTTCCAAGGGGGTGTGAGGGATCTTGGGCCTAGATTAATGTTTATCAATCCTTTATTCTTAACCAAAAGTTTCTTTGGGGTCTTCGATAGACTCCTGTGTAATTTGCACCATGTTTTCCTGAGCTTTGTTTAGTAGCGATTACCCAAGGAGATCACTGATTTCTAAATAGTCTATTGTTTGTTCCACTCCAAATTGTCCAAATACCTAGGATCAAGGCACACAGCCAAAGTGGTGCTAGCCTTTGTTGTTGCTTCCCCTAGACCAAGAAACAAAGGTCATTTCAAGTGTTAAAGAGCATGCCCACAAAACCACTAGTTTTTGGTTCATATGACACCAAACCTCTAGCATTTGAGCAGAGCAAGAGAGGGATTTACCAATTCTTCCTTTTATATACACAAGTAGCATACAGATGGCCCCATCCAACACCTTATTTGAAGTTTTTTGAGTGTCAGAATCTCTCCCTAGACAGCCCACTTATAAAGGCATTGGATTTCCTCAGTCCATGTTTTTACTCTTTGTTTAGTAGATAATAGCCTAATTTCAGCAGACCTCTAGCATTTGAGCAGCGCAAGAGAGTGATTTACCAATTCTTCCTTTTATATACACAAGTAGCATACAGATGGCCCCATCCAACCCCTTATTTGAAGTTTTGTGAGTGTCAGAATCTCTCCCTAGACAGCCCACTTATAAAGGCATTGGATTTCCTCAGTCCATGTTTGTACCAGATTTATTGATCTGCCTCCAAGGTTCCTTGTTTTTACTCTTTGTTTAGTAGATAATAGCCTAATTTCACTTTGTAGGAGACATGATGGATCTTGGTTCCAACTCTTCTCATCCTTCCTCCTCTAATTAGTAGAACTCTGATTTGCTTTATTGTCTCAATAATCATTTCTTCATGTTTAGTCAAAAGTACAATCTCCTCCAGGTGCTTTCATTTCTTAGACCAGGACTCATCCCTTTCTAAAAACTGCTAAACCTTTTCTCTATACAAAAGGATCACCTGATCTCTAATTAACCAAAGCTCTTACAAAATAAGTATCAATGCCTCGTCCATGGAGTACAGCTATAGCCCCATCGCAGACTTCTCAAGTTAGTTACCATGCAACTGTTTTCCTAGAAGCTTAAATAAATTATTGGATATGGGATCCATGAGGGGAGTCACCTGCTGTGAAAATTTTGTGCAGCTCAAATGAGTCCAAATACTTGATGAAAATTCTGTGTGACTCACATGAGTCCAACTACTAGGTGAATATTCTGTGCAGCTCATGAATACAAATACTTGATAATATTTCTGTTTGGTTCACCAGACTCCAAATACTTCGTGAAATTTCTGTTTGGGTCATGAGTCCAAGTACTTAGCTTTCACAGCCCTGCTTGGTCAATCTGCTCCAGAGATTAGCTGAAAATCCTCCGGACTAGCTCTGCCCCTAAGGCCTTGTTTAGACTTGCACACTATCTATCATTTTAAAGGGGGGGTTACTAGTTTCCACCCATCATGGCCATCAAGCCTGTCCACAGAACTTAACATGTTAACTTGGATATCTAGGAGCCTTAAAAGATGAAAATAAATATGCAGGAACAGCCTGTAGAACTGACTTCAGTTTGCAGATCCAACCAGCTAGGCTGAAGAATTTACCTTTCCAGATAGGAATCTACTAGCAATAGCTTCTGAGAGCTTTGCTGTACCTGCCTGAGAATAGAGGGATCCCTAGATATTTGGTAGGCAGTGTTGCAAATAAAATTCCTACAAGGATTAGTAGTAGTTGAGAATGTCAGTACCATTGGTATCCAAGGTCTTACATTCAACAGCCAGAATAAGGACCCATGCAACCAGCATAAGTCATTTACCCTAATAATGCACAAAGACCTTCAATGCCCCTTTCCACAATCAATACTTAAAAAAGACCGACCTTACATGCATAAGATAAGATTTAGAACCAAATTTGAACTTAGCACCGAAATAAGTCATAGATATAAGACATTGATAAAAAGAAGAAAATTTTTGAGGTATTTCGACCAGACTACCTAATTCTGCTCAGGATATAGAAGTCAGAAACACTCTGCAAGAACCACTGAAAAAATCAAAACTGGCAACCACTGAGGATTTCATCTAACTCAACAACCTTACAAACTGAATCTAAGTATCATGCACATTTTCAGAGCCTTCCAGCAGAAATGGATCCGCTGATTCTCCATGTCAATTTTCTCCTAAGCCCAACATACATCAATAATATGGGATCCCTTGACAGTGAACCCTCACAAACATTTGAAGCCTCTCATATAGAGGCTCTACAACCTACCCGATGATGTAAAGATGGTTCGAAGTTTAACCCTAAATGCCAAAACTCGCCACTAGCCAGTTTCATCCATATGATTTCCACCTAGTTATGATAATGGTCAGAACATAGTAAATAATCTGAATAATTGAGGTAACTTCCACAATTTTCAATCTAACAACAAACCATAGAATCACATAGTCAAGTTGCTAGTTCAGCCACTAACAATCCTCAGTGACAAGAATGAGCCCCATAACTAGCACAATGTTGTGTATCTTATGGAAATAAAATAAAATAATGCACAAAAAATACAATAACCCAAATCAAATGGGCAGTCGATTATGGTATATGTCAAAATGACAGATTCCTTGTTGACAAAGCATGGATTTGAATGAAAACTAAAAATAAATTTAAAAATTTGATCCCTAAATGAGCACGTTACAAGTGCCACCAACAATCCTCAAAAGAATTAAACTTAAAAGATGTTAATAACATTTTGTTTCCACAGTCCATGATCATTAGTAATCAAGATTTCTGGATTAAACTGTGTGTGATTTTTTCCATCAAGATGTTTTAACTACTGAAAAATTAAAATATCCAGTACAAAACTTAGACAGCAGTAATAAGCCCAGAAATGAAACTATCTTGTCAGTTATACGGAATTAAATTATTCCTAGGTTGCGAGTCTCAAAAGATTTTTAACTCATTGCATGAATTTGAATTAAAATAATATATCCTCATCCCTATCATTTAATATTACAAGATTACGAATAGTGTTGTTGCTAATGCTTGGAAAATTTTGTAACACCAAAACTCAATGAGCAGAATCCCTACTGTAGAACAGATCTAAAGTCTTTGCAGGTATGCGATGAAGCAGCTCTCGTGGGAAGATACGTAGAAGTGTCCATGCCAGATCCAAAGATTGATAGATGTCACGGGTATCATATGCTCCTTGTGTAACAAATTTGCGTTCAAACTTGTCCAAAAACTCTAGGTACAGCTGCATTCAAGCACATAAAATCAATATGATGTTCATGATTATGGCTATAGATGTCAAACCAAGAAAGCAGATTCTTTAGAGAACTACAATGATAGAAGGCTGGTTCTTCAGCCTTGCAGTTTGAAAATTAAACAAATGAAATATGAACAAATAAATCACAAAGTTGTATTCTAAAGGGCATACATTGAGATATAGGAAATGGCAAATTAACACAATGTACAATTGATGTTGGCACTGACATGATCATTCATAACAATATACATTTAAAATGTATGTTTCTACAGGGAAGACTCTAATTCAGATGGATTGCAAACTACATGAATAATTAAGGAAACAAATTAACACAATGTACAATTGATGTTGGCACTGACATGATCATTCATAACAATATCCATTTAAAATGTATGTTTCTACAGGGAAGACTCTAATTCAGATGGATTGCAAACTACATGAATAATTAAGGAAACAAATTCATGAGTAAGATTTTTGAATACCAGATCCTCTGGAGACAGAGCTTCCTCACCGACAACGGCCTTCATTGCTTGCACATCTTTTCCAATTGCATAATTTGCATATAACTGTAGGAACAGATTTTCGAAGTTACTTAAGAACTTTTTTAATTGAAGTGCATGCCATAAAAGGAGCTATACAAGTTTGAACAGTTTTTAACCTGATTTGAAACATCTGCATGATCACGTCGAGTCATCCCTTCACCTATAGCACTCTGCATAACAGTATTAAGATACTTAATATTACAGCCATTTTCAAAAGAAGCATACTTAGACTACTAGCTAAAACCTCTCTCTATTTGGTAACTAGTTTGGAAAAGGGGCAGAGAATATTTCAAGTACACACGTGCCTGTTTCATTCCTTCCATGGACTAACAAATGGGTATTCAAGATTCTCAAAATAAATCATCTGTCTGCATGCAGGTTTATAAACTCTTAAATGTTTCTTAATTTCACGAACTGAAAAATGGATAAATATCTCAATTCAGAATATGCAGAATAACTACAATATGCTGGTGACTGAGCACCAAGAGACTTTAATAATCTCAGCCCTATGACATTAATTGTAATGTCATTTAATCATCCAATAAAAACACACCTTGAACTGTAAATGTTTCATGCAAAAATTTGCAGTGATGTAGAATGAAAATTTTGTAAATACGAGATGCTAGAAAAATACTTGTCAAAAGGAATTATGCAGACTATATCAGTTCATTCAGTTAGAGATGATCATACTTCATCAATTCAAGTAATGAAATGAAAGGGAATGATCAATGATATTTAGGCACCTAGAATGCAAATATCCCATCCATTGTCAAGAGGGAACCAGAAGTCTGCAAGCTAAATGAATTTTCATTATATAATGATTAGCTCAAAAAGCAGATATTGAGATTAAATAAGCTTGAGTGTTTTATTTAATTAACAATGTTGACACTTGGAGTGGCAATTTATGCATCCAAAATCCAGAGAGAAATTGCAATTCCCAAAATATTAAGCATGCTTAAAATGTAACTGATAAATATCAAGTGGTCAAATGGGAAGAGCTCAAGTAATAAGATACTGGGGCTTCTAAAGCAGTGCCCCAGGTTCAATTCCTTATGATTTTTGAATTTGGATAAAAACTAAAATACTATATCCAACTCACTGGATGTGGCATACCACAACAGAGAAGGCGGGATGAAAATGTGACAGAAGAAACACCCCTCAGTTGAAGCACCTTAAGCCAAAGCTCACCCCGCAAGAGGAATTTACAAAATCAAAAAGAAATGTAACATCTGGTACACAAGTTCAAATTTAACAGCAGAATGGCATTTATACTCAGAACCCCTATCTATATATAGGTTCTTTATCCTTGTTTATCTAATTGTTGTTACTATTTTTATTCTTATTTTTCTCTTTTGGGCAATTTTAAGTGTAATTATTTACTTATTTCTCTAGTCAGTTCCTTCTTCCCTTCCCTTCTAGGTTCTAGAACGCTTCCCCCTCATCTATTTAGTCTTCTCAGTCTGCTGCTTTTCTCTCATTTCTGCTCTCTAAATATGTCATCCTGATGATGGATCATGAGGTATGATCCAAAATGTTGATGATGAAAAATATTACAAACAGTTTAATCCAGAAATCTATCAAAAAAAACCCTATCTATACTCAATCTACATCCAAATTTACTATTTCAAATAAAAGCTCTGCAAAATTACCTTCATCAAACGTGATAGGGATGGAAGGACATTAATTGGCGGGTAAATCTGCACCATACAAAGGCAGAGAGCATTAGTACCCTGATTCAGAATATAGCCAACAATCCTATAGCTGCTAAAGTTTTAGAATAGTTTTTTTCTAATGCAAAATAGCTCTTACAGCTAAAGCAGTTGTTAGAAACATTGAATACTAGAGAAACATCATAAGATTATTCTATACCTGCCGATTCTGAAGTTGCCTATCAACATATATCTGGCCTTCTGTAATGTAACCAGTAAGATCAGGTATTGGGTGTGTAATATCTGGTAAAACACAGTGCATTTCAGTAAGATAAGGACTATAGGTTGAACAGTATTATTATCACTTAGAAACACTTCTTCGAACCCAATTTGAGAAAAACCAACTGTGCACTTGCCATCATTCGGCATGGTAAGGATGGGAATCTGTGTAATGGATCCTTTGCGGCCTTCAATACGTCCTGCTCGTTCATAAATGGTTGCCAAGTCCGTATACATGTATCCAGGATAACCACGACGGCCAGGCACTTCTTCACGAGCAGCAGAAACCTGTCATCCATTGCAATTGTGAATACTACATAGGTAAAGGCTGTGCAGAAAGGATGAGTAACTAATAATGGATTGAAAACAAAATTACATGGAAAACAAGTTTCAACCAAGCTCAAAATAATAAAATTGAATCCAAGTTTACACAAGGCACTTACTTCACGTAAAGCATCTGCATATGAGCTCATGTCTGTCAATATGACCAAAACATGCTTTCCACATTCATAAGCAAGATATTCTGCTGTTGTCAAAGCAATCCTAGGTGTAATAATACGTTCAATAGTTGGATCATTTGCCTATAGAAACAAACATTTCATTAGAATTTTCTACACAGACATTTAAAGTTTTAATTTTTAACCACAATGACACATATTTTATTACTACTTTTGAGCAGCTTAGCTTCAAAAGTCATCAACATTTAGATAGCCATTTAAAGTAATGGCTATACTGTGCACCTACCCTATCTGCAAGGTATCAAACAACAAATTAAAGAGCTTAAAATCAAAACAAACTCACCAAGTTCAAAAAGAGAGTAACTCTTTCCATAGACCCATTTTCTTCAAAGTCACGTTTGAAAAATTGAGCAGTTTCCATGTTTACTCCCATCGCTGCAAAAACTATAGCAAAGTTGTCTCCTGCATCAGCCTGCAAATCACATGCATTCCAAATCAATGATCAGAATATTCATACTATTTGAAGATGGACATCCAAATCACCCTAGTTTTAATATGTCATTCCCTTATTTTGTCATATGAGAAGCATCAGTACCTCTAACAAATTTTCAGACTTCTCCAATCTTTTCACAAGCCCTGCTTGTCTGCAAATTTGAGCAGCAATCTCATTATGTGGTAAACCAGCTGCAGAAAAAAGAGGAATCTTCTGGCCACGAGCAATGGAGTTCATCACATCTATTGTAGAAATTCCAGTTTGGATCATCTCTTCTGGATAAGTTCTTTCACTTGGATTGATTGAACTACCTGTGTCAGACTTTGTAATGACTATTAATAACAAGGTTTGTGATACAAGAATAATCCAAGAGAGGTAACCCATGAACAAGTGACTGAGCATGTCAGTTGAATCTAAAATCAACTAAAAAACCCTATAGATGACCCAAATAAACTACACGCCATCTATTACAAAGTAAAATAGTTGTTCAACAATACTAAAGTTTTCCTCGAGCATGGGAGGATGCACCCATTTCAAGTAGCACAAACGTAAGCAGTTATGAAGACAAAATACCCAAAAAGTTCATTCCTTTCATTTTGGATATTACCTGAAATGTCCAAATAAGCCTCTGGCAATATGGCAGGACCATTGTCAATAGGCTTTCCAGACCCATTAAATATGCGCCCAAGCATGTCCAAAGATACAGGTGTCTTTAGAACCTATATATTTAAAGAAAACAAAACAAATCCTAAATCAACATCCTAACAATAAGAAAACAACAATATAGTAATATACCATAAATACATGGTTAATATTGCTTGTGATGTACACACTTTATTGTACTTATTTCACATTCATCTTTGGTCAATAGTGTTACAGACCATTTGGACATAACACAGAGATTCAACCATGTCGTTAGTTATGTTTCATGGTGTTTCGGGAACAATGGTATATGTTTCAGGGACAGCAGTCCTAGGGGCTATTTTTTGGGGATGGCAGGGGCGGGCAGTACTAAAATACATACACACATATAGGGATACTCAATTTTTTACAAGTTATTGTTTAATATACATGACATCAAAATTTAAGTTTGAACATTCATATAATCTATCAAATTTGATATTAAATATAATCAACGATTCCAAATGTAATTGACATGGCTGAACAGTGATAGCAGTATTCAAATTAACTATAGATTAAAATGAAGTATGCTTAGTTTGAATTCAAATTCCACAAAAAAATCACTACCAGAAAAATCAATTATAAAAATTGTGATTTAGTTCTATATTAACTTTTTTTAAATAAACATATATTTCTAAATAATTTCACAATTTCTATTTAAAAAACTGAAATAAATATAACTTTCTCGTTTGATTTTCATTTTAATATTAGTATAAAAAATATATCAAATAACTATAGTTCATCAAATTATAAGCCTTTATTTATCTTCATCGTCTTTTATTTCTTTTATGTTTATATATTTATAATTTTATACATAAAAACACTAAATAAACTTTTTTTTAAATTGAAGAAAATAGAATAATCAACAAACCCCCATTAACGGGGAAAAAATGACAAGCAGGAACAAAGAAACTGACGGTGAGGTAGCCAAAAAGGCTGAATATGCCGCTGAAAGGGGAAGAGCAGACTTGAAAATTGCTGGTAAGATCAGCTTCAATCTCAAAAAGAAAGGAGCACATAGTTACAGGAAAGGAGCAGCTTCAGAAGGGAATAAGAACAGAGTAGCAGTGGCAAGGATGGAGGTGCAGGATGATGGGAGCCAGTCAAAAGGTGAAATTTTTTTCCCACAAAGGGGCTTTCCCAAACCCTCCAGATCCAAGGCACGGGTCACTGTTATAAATAGGCACTTGAATTTGGAATAGGATTCTGCTAGGAGGAGAATTTACCAGGCCTGCAAAATCGCCTCTAACCTCTTCTATATTTGCAGAGTTTTTCAGGAAGGACCAGATTTTAAAGGTAAATAACTTTTTTTTCACATCAGGGATGCCTGGACATCCATGGGCCAGTCAAGGGACATCTCCGATGTCCCAGTCATCCCAGGGATGGCCAAACGTCCCAATAATGTTCCATCAATTCTGCAGATATCCCAAGGATATTCCGCCATTTTACTGGAGATTGGGGGTGGCCAGGGGACTTCCCCTGCTGCCCCAGTGTTCTGGAAATGCTGTAGGTGGGGACAGTGATGCGTGTTTCAGAGGGAGGAATGCGTCCCTGTGTAACATAATAAGGGATTCCAAATGAAAGAAAATACTTACCATAGAAAGGGCAGTACCCTATTCATTATAAAATTCTAACTAGGAATTTGAAAAAACACTAGAATTTAATTTTGGTGACCACCACATCATTTTCCAACATTAACCCACTGAAGATTACAAAAGGCATCATTTTGGAAAACAAGATATCAAGAGTATAAAGACTATCTTAAACAATCAAGAATATTCAAGATACAAATTCCCAAATAACTCTTATCCATGACATAAGATTATAATGGGGCATGATAACTATCATTTTCTGAAATATAATTTCAAGTTTGTGGTAAGGTATACAAGCAACATAAACCTTAAAAAAACCAACAAAAGAACAAATAAAAAGAGAAGCTACCACCATTCTATAACCATATCAAGTAAATAAAAAGACATTTGACAATAAGCAATATGTGACCTAACCTTTTCAAATGCAATGAACAATTATTAAGTGAAGGGATCTTTCTAACCTCTCCCGTAAATTGAATGGTAGTGTGCTTGTTATCAATTCCTGATGTCCCTTCAAAGACCTGGTTACATGAAACATAAAAGGAAAACAATATTTGCAATAAGTAATCATACAAATACACAGATTCAACACCCCAAATATAAAAAGAATATGAAAATGAGATTTAGCAGGTTACAATTTTAAGTTCTAATCTTAACTGCACAACAAAAATTCTCATTAAATAAATTCCTAGAGATATCAATCCATCAAAATCATAAAAATCAATTTGCTAGAACCCAATAAGTCAGAAATGTTTTTTGCAATCAACAATCAAATAGCATCCACCAGAGATGAAAATTGAAACGAAGCCTTCAAACTGCTTCCAGACATGAATATGCACTTTTTGTAAGAAATGACTGTATTATCTCCATTCTCATGCCATGTAGATATCACAGATAGTAGATACCTATGTAAGAAATTTAGAGCCTTAATTACACGTGCACTTGTCCTCACCATCTCCACTATGTATATATGCTGTTACAGGGGAGATGGTATAACATTATCAACAATGTTTAACACCTAGACTTCTTGAAATAGAAGCTTATCATACAAAACTCAGTTCTTCTTAAGCAAAGAAGATATCCTTTGGCAAACATCCAAGCAGCCCTGCAAGCTCTGCAGTCCTGAATCCTCCATTGAGAATTAAAAACATTCCCCCCTACAAACTCCAACCTTGTCCTTCAGACCAATATTCCATATCCAACACAACATTCTTATATCAGCTTGCAGTTTTTGATCGCAAGCCTCTCTTCAACTAGAGTTTTTAAGATATGTGCTGAATTAGTTGTGTACCAGCTGACACAATTCATAAGTGCTTCCTCAAATTACCCACAACAAAAGAACACTTTGGAATTCACAAGACTATCTAACATCTTGAAAACACTCAAATGCAAGCAGAATAATACTAATCCATGCCTTCAACACAGAAACTTGGCTTATATCACTTCTATTAGTAAATTTCACCTCCCATAACTTTAGAGACATTGTGCAAGTCTAATCGGACTTATCATGAATTGACAATCACTTTGGACTAGAATTCCCAATTTTTAGCTATTTCTGTCATTCTCAGTAGATTTGGTACATCTAAAAGACACCATCCAAGCTTTTAAAAGCCACTGGTAGAAACTATACTAATGGTACGATCAGGACTACCAAAAAATTTAAATTACAATTTCCTCATCTCACACAAATTGAGGAAATTCTCCTTGTAAGAAGGGCGGAAATGATGAGCACATGGAGTTTCATCATGTAAAGTGAGTCTAACTTTTGCACTTGTTAGTTTTGTCATTTAAGTGTTTTGCTTTTTGTTGAGCATATCATTTACTGGAATATTGCAATAGCCTCTCATATACTGCCCCACTGAGATCATTTTGATTACCTAAAGTTATGTCATCTAAGAGGCAACTTCAACTATAAACCCCCCCCCCCCGGAGTATTTTTCTAGTTTTTTGAAAAACGATTCTTTCTTTCTATTGTTTAAACAGCTCAGATTTGAGGAAATGCAAGTCTCTATTTTCTAAGCAAGCTCCATGGGTATGGCACTTGGATGTTTGTTTAGATTCCCCTGCGTTGCTCTATGGTTGTATCATTCTCCAACAGCACTCCATAAATAAGCCCAATTTTTCCTGTAATAGGTTTTCAAGTTGTGCCTTCTGCTTCAAAGTTCACATTTCATCTGATAGGGCACTAGTTCAACCATTGTTGTCAGCTCTGCTACATGTCTAAGAATTAATAACACAAGAATTTTGATGCAACATTGATAGCAACCTAAACTGCATCATGATGATTTGAAAACTACGAGACTGTTGCCTTCTCAACTTAAATATCACTATCATCAGAACTTCTTAAATTGAATCTTGACAGGAAGGAATTGTTCACATCAACCAGTCATACTTCTATAAATATTAAATTATAATACATCAAAACCATTTAGTCATTCAATACAGCATATACAGATCCAATCTTTTAGTTTCTACTCAATGATTGTCAGGTCAACATTTTCCAAGCCAGAGCATGCACGCTTATTAGATTTGCACCAGTCATTTTCTTTTCTTCAATTGCAGTTCCATTTTAAAAGTGTACTCCACATATGTTTCAACTTTCATGTCTCTTCTTGTTTAAGTGTAATGTGTATTTTGTCATTTGAAGGTTTCCTATAAATCAAAAATCAATGGTATTGCAACAAACCACTTTTTTCTTCAAGTCTAGTAACTTTCACCAACTCGTTGAACAATGTTGCTATAGTATTTTTCTTTTCCACCCACAAGGTGCTTTTATATTCTGCTTGCAATTTTCAAACAAGGCTTGACAATGGTTTCCAGGTATCATTTGCATGCATTACACAAAAAAAGAGATCTTAGCTAAGCATCAATATTTACCTGCACAACAGCCCTTTCACCATCAACTTCCAGAACCTGACCACGACGTGTCGTGCCATCCCCTAACCTAATGTTGACTATTTCCTGATATTTTGGACCCTGCAGATAATCAAGACATATAATCATCAAGTACAACAGGTAAACAATCACAATTGTCCTTAACTACATTTTATAATGAACATATCCCAAACTAGGTAAATTGCTTTTGAAAAATAAAAGTGCAAAAATACCAAGAAAATACCAAGCAGTCAACCAAACAAAAAGAAAGCATTCAAATAAAAGTAGCCGATATCCCTGCATACTTACCTTCACTTTTTCTAAAATAACCAATGGCCCTGCGACTCCTGAGACAGTCCGGTACTCTGCAACCAATGATAAAGATATCTAAGATATCCAAAATAAAAATTCAAGCAATTGTTAAAACTTGATGCAATGCTACAAGTAAAAACAGATATTATATGTGGAATCCTAAACATAGTTGTTCATTCTACTGCAATTCCACCTACTAGGATATTTAGTCTCACTAGTTATCCTAGATAAATTACTATTCAAGAGGCTTTATGATCCACTCAACAATTATCATTTGATATGGTTATTTGTGAGGATAAATGAGAAGGATACATACTAGCATGCCTAACTTAGATAAATCCATGTAAAAGACACCGAGAGATATCCTTCCTAAGACACCTATTTTATTTTTATTTAGTATTCATAGATGATTATATATAGAGAGGTTTGTGTTATTTTGTTTAATTAAGAGTTATATTACTTACTTAAAATTTAATATATAGGATTATATATATTTTTTATAATTATTGTATTAGTTTTGTGATAATATGCCAGCTATGTATTTTTATAAAATAAAAGATTTAAACACACTCACAACATGAGGCACTTTTATGCCACCATATAACACCTCTTGGTGTAATAATGAAAAATAATTGGCAATTACCAGCCAGGATTAATAATTTGAAAAGCTGCAGAATCGTTCAATTAGTATGTAACACAAAGTCCAAAAATAAAATTCAAATTATAGCCTATGACCTCGAATTCCATAGTCCTTTCATGCAGGCTCACAGAATAAACATGGAGTTAATCAAAAGAAATGAAATGCCCTTCCTTGTAGCCATTAGGAACCAAAATTTAATGACTCAATGGGAAGTGTTGTATGCTGCATCTTCTATAGATCCAAGTTTCAAGTCAGCATTTTTCACCCCACATAGGATAGACAAAAGTAATCATGAAGATCCCTTACGTTAGCTATTATAAGCCCAAGCTAATTTATCCAGGTACTATATGAAATTGCATACTCACAATTTAAGATGAAACAGAAACACTTCACTTGCATATAAAGCATAGTCTACAACATAGAGGTGAACATGTGCCTCTATTACATCGGGACCTTATGCTTAGGACAATCCTATTATGCTGTTAATTGGGTTTTATAATTCCACCATGCAAATCCAACAACAACATATTTTATTTAACTCAAAAGATTCTACCGAGTAAATTTACTGCAGCCCCACAAGTTTTGCCTCTAATGAAACTGTAAAATCAGATATCATATGTTTGATCTGACCTAGATTTTCTTCCTGGGAAAGACTAACTGCTGTCTCCACTAAATTTCTGATTACGGGTGAGATTAACTCAAGTTCTCAGCGTAATGCATGGTAAAATTCCGTTGCATAAAACCCTCTAGATCCCTAGATTTACATTTGAAGTCATGGAGCGAAACCACCACACGGAGGAAATTTGAATTCAAAACTCAGCAGATTGAAATAAACTGAAAAAAAAAATCTTCCTAGAATCAGATATATCAAAAAGAATCAAAATTCAGCCTCCTGAAATGGTAATACTACCTAATCTGGAAAAAGATTCCAGAAAATCAAAAGCACAATCACAAAGCATTGATGAAATTATCAACCCTCAGTAGACAGCAATATTAAGACTAAATACCCAAGGCAAAGATCAAAGTACAAGGAAATTCAGGACTCAACAATTAAGAGGATTCGATCCTGTGACCTCCCACAACCAAAAACCACATTAAAATAAATAAAAAATAAAATTGTTTAAAAAGGGTTTCATAGTGAAATTAAAGTCTAAGGAACTGGGATGAATCGATCATGTAACCTCTCCGAATTCAAAATTCCTAAACAAGCTAATGGATAAGTACTTCCACAGTCAGGTCTCAGAAGTTGGGAGGAATCGAACCTATGACCTCCTCGAAAAACAATATACTAAATAAAAATGAGTTGCAAATAGTTTCTACAAATCTGAAAAATGTTAGGCCTTACCGATCAAGGGCTGGCATTCGTAATCGGTACGAAGGGCATCGCTTTTGGCCACCATTTTTGCGGTGAGAAAAATTTTCAGAGGTCGCAGGTTATTTGCAGGCAGAAATGTAGATCTGAAAGTTGAATATAATGGTGGGGATAGCGTTTACATATCCTTAACTGTAAGTAATTCACGTGGGGTGAGAAGAAGCTATTTTTGCCCACGCGATCCGGATACGTATATACCTACGTATGTTGTAGCAGCGTATTTGTAGAGCTATGCCAGCTATTTCATTTCAGTTACGGAAAAAATCTGTCAGTGCCCGTATCTATGTGCTTTTGTTAAGGACCGATTATGGGATTAGCTTATAGAATTTTTGTTTCTTTTCTATTTGGTTGGTGATACAACATTTTTTAAATATTTTTTATTTTTATTTTAATAAAATATTTATCATAATTTTTTATAATGTTATTAATTTTAAAATGTGTATATGATATTTTTATTTAATGAATATTAGAATATTTTTTTAAAAAGTACTGAAAAAATTAAATAAATATGGGTGATATTGTGTTGTAAAAATTATTTCTTATGCTTATTAAAAGGTATGTGTTTTATTATATTGATTTTTATGTATGAAATTATAATTTGATATAATATAAATATGTATCTATTTTCTTTTATTGTAAGGTTGTAAGTATAAAGATATAATTGAACTAAATGTAAATAACAAAGGAAAAGATGTAAGGAAGTGCAAAGTGGGTGAATCACTTGAATCTATGAGAAGACCATTAAATTACACTTTGTTATATAGAAGGAGAATAAAATGTAACATCAAAATTATCACAAATAATAG
Organism: Sequoia sempervirens; assembly: GCA_007258455.2. Classification (NCBI taxonomy): domain Eukaryota; kingdom Viridiplantae; phylum Streptophyta; class Pinopsida; order Cupressales; family Cupressaceae; genus Sequoia; species Sequoia sempervirens. Next base: position 419,923,903 of record VDFB02000003.1, on the reverse strand, counting down.
TAAAATGTTACAATCACAATAAACTTTGTAATTTAAGAGAGCAAGGGATAATATGTTCCTTAGAATCATCTATTTTAACATATGTTTGTGAAGAGACATCCATGGGATAAAGGATAAGCTTCTCGTTGAGTTTTGTCCTCTATGCAATAAGAGTCATGTGGGAGGGTGGGATAAACTTCTCATTAAGTTCTAACTATCATAGTTTTGATAATTTTATTGGTGTTTCTTTCATAATTTTATTTTATAAATGAGGAATCAAGATTTTGAAATCTAACAAAGTATCCACTTCAAACCTAAGAACCAACATGACAAGCCTATCTAAGGATTTTTGCAAAATTATTATGGTTAAAATGCCTTCAAAATGTGAATATGGTAGCATTATATGAAGTTTGTGTATATGTGAATGGGGAAATCATCTTGATCCAATTAAAGAGGTGTCAAATCTCCTTAGTAAGAAAATGGACAATTTCATCACAAACAAACAAACAAAGGCCTTAATATCATCAGCTTAATATCATCATGACTCAAGCAATATTCAAAGATCAAGGGTGATGTATATAGCTCACTTACTAAGGTATTCTTGTAAAAAATGTCAAATTTCCCTTAGATCTATGATATAGTACTTAATATTATAGAATTTGAGGCAGCTCAAAAAAATTAAGCACATGACATGAGGCCTGTGTTGGGATTCCCATGAGAAATATTAGAAAATTCCCTAAGAAGTATAGTGTACTCTTTCACCTCTTCAAGAGCTAAGGTAGATTCAAATTTTAGGAATCATGGGTTATCCTTCATTCTCACATTAAATCTATAGGAGGGAGGCACAAAAAGTGGTCCTTGATTTTGAGGATCTCATATATACAAAGGTCTCTAACTCAAAGTAAGTGAGAGGAACTAAGAGATGTCATTTTTAATGCCCCTAAGCATATGTGTTATGTTGATAACCCCCAAAGATTAGTTCATAGCATGAAACTACAACATAGCTATGACCAAGGTTGTTGGAGCATTTATTATATTGTTATTTTATTTTGTGTTCCTATGGGGAAGAAGTAAGGAGGAAGAGGTGGCAAGTTTGTTAGCAATATAATTTCACTATATAGGAATAAGCTAGTGGGGCAAGTTGTTGAAGGTGTGCTTAGTTTATGAGAAATTTTCATATAAGTATTTAATCATTTAGGTTTGACCTAATAATCACATTTAACCTAATTAATGATGAGTTGAAAATCACTAAAGGCTTGAAGGCATTCAATAACTAGGAATTAGGTAAACATTGTCCCAAAAATGAGAGATATCATGTGGTCACTAGAGCACTCAAAGTTTGACCCAAAGGACACATAATTGAATGTTTGTGTCATTTTGGGCATGGTGAGGCTAAATTATATACCTTAAGTATATGCAAGATCTAGAACACTATGCAAGAATTTAAAGTCATATTAAGACTTTATTCTAAGTCAAGCAAAATACCTTCAAATTGAGAATAAGAAAGAACAACTAAAAATTTTACATTCAATTATAAAAGCGGGAGTTCTCCTTTGTTGAGTGGATTTAATCATAGATATGAGTGATTTAGTTTCTTTGGATTATTCAAGATCTTGCTAGCATGTACTTGCATGTGGATACTTGATGACCTATGTGGGGCCTTATCTTGTCTCATGCCATGTCATGTTATTAGTGATGGGAGGATTGAATGTTTTATTTATAGGTGTTTGAGTGAGGAATTGAATGGCTAAGATTAAATGATGAATGCATGGTGAAAACTAAGTGGGATGGCTAAGGCATTGAATCATGTGCAAGGGGTCTATTTTAATTTAACTTAAATCAATTAATTAATTGTGGAGGGAAAAAAATTATTAGATTTTATTTATTTATTTTAAGTGGATGAAAGTGGGCCTATTTTATCATATTTAATAATGGGGAAAAGTGGATTTTATTTAATTTAATTATTAAATAGAAATAGATTTAATTTATATTAATTTAGTAATAAGGTGGGGGTGAAAATTCTATTTAATCTAGATAATTGGCGGAGTGAATTATGGATGAAATTAATTAATTTAAAAAAATTAATTATTGTGATGAGGTGGACTTTAGGTATCTACACCTTTCTTCAATTATAATTTAGAACTATCAAAATAAAGAGTCAAAGTGTTACAAAAGGCGATGAAAGGATGGAATTGTTCAAGGACTTGGCATCCTTGGGTTTGATAACAATAGAGTCAAAATAAAACACTTCCATTTATCACATCCCAACCAAATAGGTTTATTTTAGATTAGGTGTCAAAATCTTACATATTATATATATATATATATAGAGAGAGAGAGAGAGAAATAAGTTTACAAATATATATCATGTATATATTTGTATGTACATAAATATATACATGCATACAAACACACACACACACACACACACACACACACACACACACACACACACACACACACACACACACATGCACACACATAAATGTATGTATATATGCATACATTTGCATATATATGTGTGTGTGTGTGTGTGTGTGTGTATACATACATCTACATACATACGTATATGTATATATGGATATAAATATATATATTAAAATAAGTATATATAGTGAAATAAGTTTACAAATATAGTTCATGCAGAGCACTAGATCACAAATTAGATTAAGAGTGTCCAAGATCAAAAAAAAAGAATAGCTAAATCAAATCAAAATCAAGATTGAACCTACCGATACTACAAGCTATTAATAACTAAAATTCTACAATATATATATTGAAATAAGTTTATAAATATAGTTCATGCAGACCACTAGATCGCAAATTAGATGAAAAGTTTCTAAGATCAAACAAAAAGAATAGCTACATCAAATCAAAATCAAGATTGAACCCACCCATACTACAAGCTATTAACAACTGAAATTCTACAAATAAAAGTCTTGCACCAAATATAGCAAAGACTAATTGTACCTAGACTAACAACCCAAAAGCATAATATACCCAAATAGTCAATTGGTAGGATAAAGCCTGTCTTTTTTCTTATCAAGATTAGCAACTTTATATTTAATGTTCCACTTTAAAGTTTTACTCTAAAATCAATACACTCCAAAATGTAATCTTTGGGTAAAATTTGATAAGAGTTGTCAAGATAGGAAGAGAAGAATATCTAACACTAGAATTAGAAGTAAGAGGAACAAAACCATGATTAAAAAAATTCTTACCCTTCCTTAAATAAACAAATCTGCTCGTAGCACTAGGGCCATAATTAATAGTGTATGTGTGAAATGTGGGAGAGTTAGCAAATCAATAGTAAGACACACAAACATCAATGCGACGTATTATATTAATGATTTGAATCAATAAAACTACTTTATTTGCAACAAACAAATCTCTAAAAATGTTCCATTGTTCTCTATTCTCAAGGATTCATTAAATCATTTGGCTCTCAAATTTTATATGTGCACTATGATTGTTAGAATGACAACTTGAGAAACGAGATGTTGTTCAAAAATGCAAGAAATCTAAGTTCCTACATGAAACTATGTGATAAAAGCCATGATACTATGATAATGGTGATACTAACAAATGGATAATGATGTTGCATAAAAAGCTAAAATGATTCTGCATATGCTCAAATATTAACTATTGATATGATAAACTAAAATGCAATTACAAACTAAGAAATGATTCTAAGTTAGGATGATAAAACAATGCAACTTGCTAAATGCTAAATGATCAAATTCTAAATGCTCCAATGCTCCAAAGCTATTCCTGCATAATAAGTTTGCTAAAAGATGTGATGAATAATGTTGTAGCAAAGGGTTGTATTTATAGGATTTTCAAAGCATCTTGTGATGTGGCAGCGATCGACAATCCAGATTCAAACATGAGGGATGAACGGTGGAGATGGAAGAATCAAGGAGGATGTTCCTTTGACCAAGGGCAACATGCCAAATGGATGAAGGATTAAAGTGTGTGAGGAATAAGCCATGTGTTAAAAGTTTGTTGAAGATAATTGGTTGAAAATTTAATGTAATTAAATATTAGCCATATTTAATTACATGTGACATTTGATGACATGGCCAAAAACGTTGTAGACATGTGACTAAATTTGAATTTGAAATTATTCAAACTTAGTGAGGAGATATTTAATTAAATAAAAACAAACTATAAACATTTTTTTATTTAATTAAATTTAGAAGAATGTGGTTTAAGATGAAGAATTTAGAAAAGTGTGAACTATATAAATAAATTGACAATTTATTTATAAGTAGATGAATTAAAGGAGTTCATTAACTAAATAGCTAGTATTTAATTAATTAATTGTCTTCACCAATTTTAGGTGTATACATTTTGCCCCTCTTTGAAGTAATGTGTTTACACGTTGCTTCAAAGAAAAATTTGTTGCTGATGTTGACAAAAAAAAATTTGATGCCCTAGACATTGATTTTCAGGTGATGACGGATATATGCCCCCTCGGGAGATAAATTGGTGAATTTTTGAATTTTTTTGGATTTTTTAAAAAATTTGATGATTTTTCGATGATTTGATGATTATCTCAAAATTTTATGATTTAGAAACGATTTATCTCCCGAAAAATGATGTATAAGCCAGCAGGTGATAAATTTGCCCCTTTTGAAAATAAAATAAAACAACCCCATAAAAATGCCACTTAATTAACCTTAAAAAGGTTAAAAAGAGTGATTAGAAGTTCATTTGAGCATTTGTATTTTGAAAACTTTGAGAGTGATTGAATGATTTGTGCAAATTTGGTGAAATGGTGATCCCTTATCACACACATCGGTTTGAGCACGTCAGACATCACAACCGCCCGACAACATACGGACCTCTGGTATGTACCCCGAAAACCTCCCTTGTAATTTGTGCATTTCGTTTTTCATGTCGTTTTCACGTTCAAATTCAGTTTATTTTGTTTTAGTGCATAGGGTTACCGCAGTAGTGCATAGGTGAATTTAGTGCTTAGGTGAATTGATTTTAGCTCATCGATGAAAGGATGTAGCACATAGGATGATTCGGCGCATAGGGACTTTGTTCCGGCGCATTCGTGAAATTATCTGGCGCATTTATGGTTTTGGCACATTGAAACCCTATTTTAGCACATTGATGATTTTTTCTAGCGCATAGAGTCTTTCAGCACATTGAAGCATTGTTCTAGTGCATTGATGAAATTTAGACTAGATTGATGATGTTGTTGATTAGACCCCTTGATTTTGATGATGTTTGATTGTATCAGCCTTTGATTTGATGATGATTGATGATGTTGATAGATTAGATGTCCATTGATCTCATGATAGGTGAGATTCCATGATAGGATGATGATAATTGACCTCATAATAAGCGAGGATCAATGATAGTTTGATTGATTGATTGACCTCATGATAGGCAAGGTTAAATTGATTGATGAACCTCATGATAGGCGAGGTTGAAATTGATTGATGAACCTCATGATAGGCGAGGTTGAAATCAATTGATGAACCTCATGATAGGTGAGGTTGAATTGATTGATGAACCTCATGATAGACGAGGTTGAATGATAGATTGATGCTCATGAGATTTGATCAAAGTCTCACCAGAGCTGATTAGATTGATAGACTGATTGATTTTGATTGATTGATTTCTTGATTTGCGATATTTTGTGATGATAGGAGCCTTTGACAAGTCTACAAATTAGGGAGTGTTTCCCTAGGATGTGGGATTTGATATCCCACCTGATGCAACCTAAGGTAGCGGTTATCACCTGATGCGGATTGTCGTCCCTAATTGACATACCCCAGATTAGGATTAACAGGGGCTTATTGATAGCTTTAGCAAAGAGGTGGCACAACAAGCATAACACCTTTCATTTGCCCACTAGTTCAAGATCATGGTTACTCTTGAGGACATATATCAGATTCTGCAGATACCCATGGTTGGAGGGCTTGTCCTATATGATTCTCAAGAGCAGGGTGGGATTGATGCACTGTGCAGAGTATTCGAGGATGATCAGATATGTGGTTATGAGATTCCTTGGAGGGATATGGTCGATACTTATGCCACATTGTCTTTTGTTCTTGCCATATTTATTGGAGGGTTCCTTTGTCCTAACCATAGGTCAAAGGGAATTTTAGTTGGATGGGAGCGGATTCTGGAGAGCATAATTGCTTAGGGAACTAGATATGCATGGGGATTTTGTATGCTCACGCATTTGTACCATGACTTACACCAGGTGATCTATCTTCACGGGGCCAATTTATCAGTTGGGGTCACATTGCTTTAGGTCTAGGCTTGGAAGCATATAATAGTCACATGGCTAGTTGGAGAGAGACAGCATCTTGCCATGAGACCATACGTACATATTTATGTCAGTCCAGTTGCTCAGCCTAGGCTGGGAAAACTAGAGTACTAGAGGAGGACATTGGATGATCTTTAGTCTATAGTATGGTTGCCCTATCTAGATTGTGAGCAGTGGCTATAAGACGATACCAAGATGCCCTATATGTTCCAATTGATGTACCTGATTTGGGCGGACCCAGTTTACCATTGAGAGATTCTTGCTGCTAAGGGTACTAAGGTAGTATGACAGAGTGTAGGGGATTCCCCAGGGCATGGCCCATTATGCACGGCGACGAGTGGATGCTATAGAGTGGGGACCTATTTTGTCTTATGATGCAGTCGTGCAACATTTCCAGGTATTACAGGCCATCATTTGGGAGGTGCATCTAGAGATCATCGAGGCTCCGGTATCAAAGGAGTATGCTTATTACATGTTCTTGCATCCATTCCCACGAATTACCATCCCAGACGAGCCAGTGTCATTGTTAGAGGAGGAGGGGGCAAGAGGTCATAGGCGCAGGTGGCAGAGAGAGGAGGAGGAGGAGGAGTCAGAGGAGGAGGATAACAGTGATGATGGTGATAGTGATGGAGATGGAGGAGGTGGAGATGATGATGACAAAGGTGATGGGGGAGGAGATGAGGGTGGAGGAGGACCAAGGCTAGATGTTGCAGAGATGAGAGTGCCTTGTAAGAGGTGGCATGTGGAGATTCAGCTACCCTCGTCACAGCAACAGACAAGATTGTTGCACTACAAGTATAGGTTGAGACACTGCAGGGTCAGCTTGAGCAGGTTCAGGCTTTACTAGCACAGGCCCAGGGGAAGATTACCATACTGACAGTAGAGAGGGATGTTGCTAGACAACAGGTATAGTAGGTACAGGCCCAGCTTGCACAGGTCCAAGCCCAAGGTCAGGCACAAGTTGCCACACTGACTGTTGAGAGGGATACTTTGAGATGACGGGTCGATCAAGCTAAGGTCACCATTGAGAGACTACAACAGGCTGCAGTGGCCATTGGTGCATCAGATTATTTTAGAGAGATATGTCATACCGTGCAGGAGGAAAAGTTTTACCGAGTGAGATATCATGATGCAATTCCTCCTGAGTAGCGAGAGAGTTATGCCCAATCCCGATCAAGTAGATCCCAGTCTCGAACCACTAGCAGGGGTGTTACATAGCCACTTCCGGGAAATACGAGAGATCCTAGTGTAGGTATGTCTGATGTAGGGGGTATTGGTCCAGTGATGCCTGCACCGACTGGGGGGAGCACAACATAGCTCCGATTGTGATTCTTTGATGTACTTTGGACATGTATACACTGATGTATTTGAGACATTGATGATGTACCTCTTGATTTGAGACATTATGATACACTGCCATTTTTTATATTGATGTATCTCTTTATACCTTTGGATATCCTTATACATTTTGACATTATGATTTTGAGGTTATATGATATGTAGCGATGATTATGATCTATGTGTCTATATGATGCTTATATGATGATGATCATGATGATTATGATGGATGTATTTAGTTTCTATTATTTATGTTATGTGATGTTCTATATGTTGATGATGATATGATATGCTATGGATGCAAATGATGATGCAACTGATGTGTTATGATTTTATGATGCTTTATGAATGATGCCTATGTGATGGATTTTATTATGCTAATGTAATGTGATGCATTTAATGTTTTTGTACTTTTCTCAGGCAAATAGATAATGCAATGAATGGATGAATGATAGATGAAATCATTGTATGATGGTTTTTTATTTATGATGTTTATATGATGATGATCATGATGATTATGATGATTATGTAATGATGATGCTTATGTAATGATGATTATGTGATGTATGCAATGATGATATGATAATGCATGATTGATTATTCGATATGCTTAATGGATGATGTTTTATGCTATGTGATATGGATTTGATTATGCAAATGATGTATTTTATGTAATGATTGTGTGATGAGGGTGTTGATCCAGTTAGTCCTTTATCAATCTTGGATTTGAGTAATAATAAATTCATCTTCCCTACTAGTTTTAGATGTTCATAAAAATGGCATTATATTTTTACCGGTCATGTTCTTCAGCAACTTTTTCTTCTTGGAAATCTTACTCTGTTGGACATGTCTTTCAATCATCTTATGTGAATCCAAGATCCATTTTATAAAAGTATTAAATGATTTCAATGATGCATCAAGTTCAATTATAGATGCATCAAGTTCAATTATGCCCCTATTAAAATAGAGATGTTTTCCTGCTTGGAAATCTTACTTTGTTGGACATGTCTTTCAATCATCTTAATGAACCAATTTCTTAATCCATTAATAATTGATGAAATGATTTGGATCATGCAAGTGAGATGGAATGCACTTATTTTTGTGTTTTCTGATGCAAATATTATGATGTGATGCATGGATGGATGAATGATGTGATAATGTATATATGATATGAGAATGCTTTCTAATGTATGCTTAAATGATGATGCAAATGATGTGTTTTCTATATGAGAATGATGTGTTTTTGGAAATGTCAAGTGTACTCAATCCATTAGTGTTAGAGATAACATCATTGTGAAATCATTGCAGCTTTGGAAATCCCATAGATAGAGATGCAAACTAACATGGATGCAATCTACTTTAACCATGTAGATCTAATATGCAGATGTTGTCATTTGTAACAGTTGATTTGTCATGTTTTTTATCATCATTAAGCCTTTGAAATGTTGAAAGTGAGTACAAGCATCAATGGTATAATTAGACCATGATGACTTGAGTACTACTTCCATGATTTTTGATATTGCAAGTTAACACAAGCATCTAGGTATAATTAAACCAAGATGACCTAAGTATTTATTGTGTAAATAGACAAGAGTTAACCATTTTCCTATGCAAATTCAAAATGTCATTAGTAATACTTTGTAGAGCACGTCCTGCGACAATTTGCACAGTAATAATGATCAACTCATAGACAGCGGACAAAGAAAAATCATACTCCTTCTTGGCCCCTCTAGTTCAATACATCATCGAAGTGAGCTAGAGATATGAGAACAAAAATCAAAGTACAATAGTTGAACATTCATGCCACGGTGATAAAGCCATGATTCAGAAGGAATATCATCCATTTAAAGTTTGCTATGATTTGATTGATTTGGCTGTTTGGTTTGGATGGTTGATGTGTTACTGATGGTGATTGATGTTCAGTGTTCAGTTGCACTATGATTTTTAAGTTCGTTGTGTTTGTCCTACTGCTATTTGCTTATTGGTTCAAGCTCAAAGTGTATTGCCCCAATGAGTTCAGGATTTTTCCCCCAGTCTAGGGTGAGACATGACCACAATGCCAAGATATGTACATGATGCTTTCCGATGATAGGAAGAATGATGGTGAAAGAAAATGGCGAAAGAAAATGGTTGGCATGCTTAAATAGATGGACAAACTAGCTTATCACAAATAGCACTTGTTGCCAGGTTTTCACTAGCTTTTATTGCACTTTTTCAAATTTTATGATTTTTTTTTATTTTTTGGAATTTTCACTTTTTTTGTATTTTTCTCTTCTTTTTTGTTACCAAGACACCTATTTTCTAGGTTTTTATCAAGGCAACCACTTTTTTTAAGGACATTTTCTGATGTTTTTTGTATTTTTTAGGACTTTTTCTGATGCATTGGATGAATCAAGTGTAGAACTTTTTGAGATGTAGGTTGTTGAGGGGTTCATTAAACAAAACCCCTTCAATTTTGGACAACTAATATGCTTCTGATCTGAAGACTAATACAATAACAAAGGGACCCATCCAGTTTGGTTCAAATTTCCCCTTCTCTCTGTCTTGTTGATTATGGGGATTCTCTTTCAAGACTAAGTCACCTACTTGAAATGTTCTAGGCTTTACTCTGTGATTGTAAATTCTGGATATCCTCTGTTGATATGCTTTCAAGTGATCCACTACATGTTGACAACGCTCATCCAATAATTCCAATTCCTATAACCTAGACACTCTGTAATCCTGATCTGAAATGATCCCCTTTAGTGACACACGGAGTGATCGTAGTTCAACCTCAATAGGTAGAATGGGCTCTGCTCCATAGACTAGAGCATAGGGTGTGGCTCCTGTCGAGATGCAGATACTGGTTTTGTAAGCCCATAAAGAAGGGTTCAGTTGAACATGCCAATCATGTCCAGCCTCATTGATGGTTTTCTTCAAGATTTTTAGGATAGTCTTGCTTGAGGCCTCTTCTTGGTCATTTCCTTGGGGATAGTATGGTGTAGAAAACTAATGTTGTATATGGAACCTCTCACATAGTTCTTGTACATCCTGTTTTCGAAAGGTCTATCATTATCTATGATAATGGATTGAGGAATGCCATACTGAAAAATGATATAATTCAAGATAAATGATGGGATTTGCTTTCCTGTGATGGTGTTCAAAGGAACAGCTTCAATCCATTTCATAAAGTACTCCATAGTTGTGATGATAAACTTGTGTCTGTTGGATGAAGATGGGTGTATTTTACCAACAAGATCCAATCCCCACTGACAAAAAGGCCATGTTGATGTGAAAGGTTGCAATTCTTATGCTGGTGCATGTATCAGGTTTTCATGAATTTGACATTTTGTGCACCTTTTGACATATTGAAATGACTCCTTCTCCATATTTGGCCAATAATAACCCAAATGTAGGAGTTTCTTAGCTAAAATTAGGCCACTTGAATGTGTGCCATAGATACCCTCACGAACCTCACGTAAAGTGGTTTCATCTTCATTACGTTCTAGACACCGAAGGAGAGTACCATCAAGACATCGTCGATAAAGTACATTGGCTATTAGGGTGTGTCAAGCTGCTTGTTGGATGAAATTTCATTTTTGGTTTTGGGATAAATTGGGTGGGAGGGTATTGTCTTCCAGATAGGTATATATTTTCTTGTAGGTAGAAGCATCAGCCTTGGCTAGATGGTAGATGACTTGGGATTCTAGGTTATTATAGGCGGGGTTAAACAGTTGTTCCACCATGAACTCATAATGGGCTTGTTTCTTAGGAATCTATAAGAGAGAAGCAATGGTAGCCATGGCATTAGCAGCTTTGTTGTTGCCTCTAGGAATCTACTCAAATTTTATCTCCATAAAGTACTTTTTGAAGTCATCAACCATTCTTTTATATGGCATTAATTTGTCATCTTTTGTTTGGTAATCATCGTTCACCTGATTAATGACTAGTTGGGAATCACCATAGACATGCAACTCTATGATCTTTCACTCAACTGCTACTTTGATTCCAATGATCAATGCTTCGTATTTGGTTGTGTTGTTGGTGCAAAGAAACATCAGTCTGTAGGACTTAGGAATGGTATGTCCTTGAGGTGTGATAAACAAGATTCCTACACCTGATCCATGTTGGGTGTAAGAACCATCAAAGTACAACATCCATTGTTGTGTTGTCATTGTGAGGACATCAGCATTTGGAAACTTAATGTTCATTGGATGATTGTCTTGCAATGGTGCTTCAACTAGTTGATTCGCTATGGCTTGACCCTTGATTGCTTTTTTGTCCACGTACTGGATGTCAAACTCACTCAATATCATGACCCATTTAGCTAGACTTCCTATTAGGGCAGCTTTGCTGAGTAGATACTTTAATGGATCAATTTTAGCTTTGAGTTTGATGGTGTGAGTCAACATGTAATGTATTAGTTGTTGGGTAGCAAATAATATCACCAAAAAATCTTTTTCGATAAAGGTGTAGTTGATCTCATAACCATTCAAGGTCCTACTGATGTAATAAATTTCCCTTTCCTTTCCTATGGAATCTTCGTGTGCGAGTAAAGTGCCCAAAGATACTTCAGTTGTTGCAATGTAGAGTATTAATGGCTTTCCTTCAACTAGTGGTACCAGTATGGGTGGTGACATAAAATATTGCTTGATTTGATTAAAGTCTGCTTCACACTTGTCATCCCATTTGAAAGAGGCATTCTTGTGTAATAAATGGTTGAAAGGGTGAATTTTATCAGCTAGTTGCGCGATGAACCTCTTGATAGACTGGAATCTTCCTTGTAAAGATCTGAGTTGACTAATATTTTTAGGAGGAGGCATCTCCATGATGGATTTGACCTTTGCAGGATCCACCTCAATGCCTTTAGCCGATACAATATACCCCAAAAGTTTAGTTGATGTTATGTCGAATACGTATTTCTTGGGGTTCAACCTCACATTGAATTTCTCCAGTCTAGTGAAGATCTTGTCTAAAATTTCCAAATTTCCTTCTCTAGTGAATGATTTTTCCAACAAGTCATCTACATAATCCTCCATAAAAGTGTGCATCATGTCATGGAAGATGGTGGTCATTGCTCTCTGATAGGTGGCTCCAACATTTTTCAACCCAAAAGGCATTACGTTCTAGCAAAATATGCCCCAAGGACATGTGAAGGTTATCTTATCTTGATCTTTGGGTGCTATCTTTATCTGATTGTAACCTGAAAATCCATCCATAAGTGAGAGCATTTTGTGTCTAGTTTTCAAGTCTATGATGATGTCAATGTTAGGTAGAGGAAGATCATCTTTGGGGCAAGCTTTGTTAAGATCCCTGAAGTCTGTACATATCCTGATGCTTTTATCTAGTTTCAAAACTGGCACAATGTTTGATATCCACTCAGCATAGTTAATAAGTCTGATAAATCCCACATCCAGTAGCTTCTTTAATTCGGCTTTTACCAAGAGGGCGATATGAGGGTGCATTTTTCTCAACTTTTGCTTTATTGGTTTTACCCTAGGTGGTAGTGATAAATGATACATGATGAGCTCTAGATCTATGCTTGGCATGTCGGCATAGGACCATGCAAAATTGACTTGCCTCTCCTCAAAGAATTTAGTGGATTTGGGTTTTTCCTCCTCTGTCATGGATGTTGCTAGATGCGGGGTCTTCATTATTTCCACTATACCAACATTAACGAATTGTGTAGGCTCAATCAGCACTGATGATCTCTCTTGATAATGCTTGGGAAGATTGTCAAATCTTCCATTTCTCAGTGCCTCGAAGAGGTTTTCAGCTTGAGATGCGCTCTTTATTCTTACTTTTTTTTTATCTAATAGTGCCATTAGATGGTTTTCACTATTAGATGCATTTTTGTTACTCATTTTGCAGCTGGAAGATTTGGCACTCCCCTTGTTTAAATCCTCATTATGAGGTCCACTGGTGGAACATGTTTCAGGATTGTCTGAACAAAGGAAGTTAATGATGACATCATCATTTGAAAAGATAGGTATGTCAAGCAGCTCATTTTGGTCCCAATCAATCAATTCAGGGTGTATTAACGACAAAGAATTGTCATATTAGCTAAGATCAAGAGGGGTGAGTGTCATGATGGCAATGTCGTTAGAGTGTCTGATAGCAATTTGAGGTCTATGATGTTACTCTCTTCTGAAGTATTTATCTCACTCGTATGATCATCTTCACTTGAGTCATCGATATGCCATGATCTAATTTCAAGTGGTCTATAACTCGAGCTCTATCCCTCCGTACGTGTTGGTGTATACTTTTGTACCACATCAATTTCCTTATCGTGACAAGACTCTTCAAAGAGGGAATCCCATTCATATTCATTGGAGTCTGTTTAGGAACTATCTCTCAATTGAAGGATTGTCTCGACAACCTGATGTCTGGTTTCTTCTTTTGCTTCTTCCCTATACCCTAGTCTGGTCTTGTCCTTTGAATTCATTGTGATGGGTTGTATTGGTTCTATGATGCCTTCTTTTCTTTTACCAATAGGACCTTTTCCCTCATATCCCATCTTTTTCCAGGATTTTCTTCCCTTTGCCATACTGCTCTGTTTGTTTAGTTGAAGTGGATGCTTGTGATGCTTCATCATATTTTTATAACCAGTTTAAAACTCCTTGTCTTCTAATTCGTCCACTAAGGTGGCTGCTTTTACAAACTTTCCATCAAAGAGTTTGGTTGGTTGTGATGATTGTTGTCTTGATGTTGATGGTTGTCCATATGACTTATGAGAAGATGAAAGTTGTGATAAACACAAGGATTGATCAAATGAGTATTCCCCCATGCCTTTGTCTTTCAATTGGATCTTTTCAACCTATTTTGATAAGACATTGAATTGACTTTCATGATTCGATGGAGTAGACTCACTAATACCCTTATCTTTTGATTGGTCCTTTTTCTCCACCCACTTTGACAAGGAATTTAGTTGTCTTTCATTGTTGGATGAACCAGGAGTTGTAGCTTCCCTATTGTGTGGTACAAAAGTTTCTTGGGTTGTTCTAAGTGTGTTGCAATATTGGGGGTTGTTGGAATCAGCAGCAATAGTGATCTCTTGTCCATTAAAAGGAAATTTCAAACACTAGTGATATGTTGATGGTACAACTTGCATGTCATGAATCCATAGACGTCCCAAGAGTATATTGTATGTCAACTCTTTATCCAACACTTATCAGACTATATCTTTCACAGCTGGTCCTACTTGAATTGCTAAGACAATCAATCCTTGAGAGGATCTCTCTTCATCATCATATGCTTTTATTGTGATTTTCCTTTTAGGATCAATAGCATTTTCAAAATATACGAGTGCACGGACAAGTTTTAGAGTGCAGATATTTAAGCCAACTCCTCCAACTATTAGAACACGTTTGATGTGATGTATATGGATTAAAACCTCAATGTGGAGGGTAGCATTATGTGGATGGGTGATGGATACATCATCATGTTCGGAAAATGATAAGCAGTGTGGTGCAGTCAAATGTCCCACCATAGTCTGAAATTAGCAAACTTCCAGATTGTTCGGTATCGTGGTGGCGACTAGATCTTGTTCTAAGATTTCCTTGTCAACGGGTGAAATCTTGAGAAGCTCTAATATGGATATTTGGGTGGGTATTTTTTTCAACTGATCAACTATGTTATATTGGGTTTCAAGGACAACAATAGTTGCTTTGGATGTGGAAGGGGTAGCTCCTTTCAATGTTACCTTGGCTTTTCCTATTGTGATTGCATTGATTGGTGAATCATCTTGTTTTTCTTTGATTTTAATGACATTGATTTGGTTGTCATTGGCAGCAATGTTGGTGATCAAATTTATTGGCACAAGGTCATTGATTTAATGTGAGGCGGTGTTGATATCGTGGTGATCATTTTCAATTGTAGCAATGTTTCTTTGGCTCCTGATTTCAATGTCTTTGGTTTGATGTTCAACCACCTCAACAAAATGAATGGTAGAATCGTAGACATAGTTTACATTTTTTCCTTTGGTATTTGAAGAAGAAGATTACCCTTTTTTATAGTTGGGTAGAGGGTTCTTGAACACTCCATGTTCATTGTTTGTTTGGAGTCCTTCTATAAATATCATCTTGTTGTCAATCAAGTCTTATATCAAGTGCTTCAATTGCATGCAGTCATTGGTTTTATGCCCTTTGTTTTGATGAAAGTCATAGAAATGTGCATCATTCCACCATGGAGGCTTAACTTGTGGCTCCCAATTTCTTGCCTCTAGTAATGTTATGACTCCAGCTTCAAGAAGTTGCTTTAATGCTGATTTTGATGATTGTCCCAAAGGTGTGAACCTTCTTTGATTTGAGGATGTTCAATATGATGGTGTCCTAGATCCAGCATTACCTTGATTGTTGCTTTGGTTGACATTTTGGTTGTTGTTTTGGTTGTTGGGTGGATTGTTGTTCTGATTAGTTTTGGTGGCAGCTGTTGTTAAGTTGAATACAAGTTTTGCATTTTGGTTTTCAAATGTGCCATCATTGTTACCCACATTCTTGTTTTGTTGCCAAAACTTTGGTTTGTCACTGTTGTTGTAATTGTCAGAGGAATTTGATGAGTTGTTTTCATTGTAAATTTTGATGACTCCTCTCTTGACCAAAGCCTCTTTGATTTTTATTTTGTTTTCAATCAATTTTTTGAAGGTAGGTAGACATTGCAATTCAAATTTTTAGCTCATCTCGTCATTTAGGTTATCAATGAAGATTTCTATCTTTTCCTTTTCAGGTATGGGATGAGAATATCTTGCAAATAACCTTCTCCTTTTTTGCAAAATACAAGGAAATATTCACCCTTTTTCTGTTTCAAGTTGCAAAGGTCTTTCATTGCTATGTCATGTTGGATGTTATAAGAGTATTGGGTGATGAACTTGTTAACCAATTCTTCAAAGGTGTTAATTGGTGGTGCAATTTTGGAGAACCATTCAAGACATTGTCCACCTAGACTTCGTGGAAACAATCTCATCAAGTAAGTTTCTTCGTATGCAAATTCAATACTCATGGTTCTAAATTCCCTCACATGATCTATTGGATCGATTTCACCATTGTATTTGTCATACTATGAGAATTCGATGTTTGGGAAAGGGAATCATGTGGATACTTTGATCAAACGGATATGGAAAAATGTCTTGTATCAAGTATCATTTTGAGGTTCCCCTTTGCATATCAAGAATTTGTTGTTGAATGTTCTTCATTTGATGAGTTAGGGCAACCACTTGTTCTGGATCAATTTCAAACTTTTTGGGAGGTGCTTTCAATTGGTTAACATCAAAGTCATTAGGCAATTTGACACCTTGTTTAGCCAACATTAGGAGGTACTTTTCCCCATTTCTTTCAAAAATATTTTCTAAGCACTTGTGGAAATTTGGATCTTGTTCAGCATTTTGGATATCTTCCTCTGTTATTTCTTCCCCTTCATTGTTGTGGATTCCATGGAAAGGATTTTCTTCAACCTCAGCCATGGTGTTTTGTGTTTCACTGTTTTGAGTTTTGATGTTTTGAGTTTCGATGTTTGTAGTTTCGATGCTTTGAGTTCCAATATTTTGTGTTTCAAGTTCCTTTTCCTTGAGTTTCTACTTTTGTAACCTTGTTTGAACGGGCATACAAGTGTTATATATTGACTAAACCTTGATCTTTGTTTGGAAGAGTGCCAAGGATGAAAAAATAAGTCAAATAGAATAACAAATTCTATTGATGAGACTAATTTTGATTTGATTATACAACTTCGTTTCATGATGAAAGGATGACAAATCCTGATGATGAAACTAAGCTTAACAATCAAAGATATGATAAGTTTGATTATTTAGGCACTTTGAGATGTTAGATCTTGGTTTAATTTAGAGAATTCCACTTGTAGAGGCCAGTTTTAACAAGTTTAGACTCTATTGTACCTGAGGAATGATTTTGGGCTGAAAAAGATTTTCAATTTTGGTTCAAACTGTGAAATAGGGGATAAATTTCACTCTTGGGTTTTGCATTTACTAGATGCTCTAAAACAGAGCCTGAATGCGCTAAAATAGAGAATGAATGCACTGGAAGATTGTACAAATGTGCTATAATATTCCCTAAATGCGCTAAAACTGAGGGTTGATGCGCTAAAATATGCACTGTATGCACTATAACAGAGGGTAAATGCACTGGAAGATTACATAGATGCGCTATGAAACTGATTGTATGCACTAAAATAGTGGATGTATGAGTTGGAAGATTGCACAGATGCGCTATAAGACTGACTGAATGTGCTAGAACAGAGGATGAATGTGTTTCAAGATTGTACAGATGCGCTAAAATGGAGCCTAGATGTGCTGAATTGGGAAAATGTCATAGTTTCTTGCAAGTTTATTTGATTTTTCTAATTTTCCAGTCAAAGAATTGGTTGTTTCAAAGGATCTTTTATGAATTAATGTTTTCACTTCCAGTGTGTGATGTTTTGTTTGAAATTTGTTCAAAAACACATTGGTAAAACACATCAAACATGTACAACTTAAGGTTGTGTAGGACAATATTTACTAGATTCCCACTTAGATTTACTCCAGTTGCACCTACTTTTAGCAGATGATTAGAAGCTTGACCACACAGGCTCCCCCTTATAGTGCACTCGCTTCTCGGGTAAGCCAAGCTTCAATACCCATGAATATCCCATGGCATACTTCTCATCTCTACTAAAAGTTGAAAAAATGTGGGATGACTTCAAAGGTTAGACTTTCTGCGCCAATAAATAGAATAAGGATTTTGGCTTGCTATAACAAAGGGTTCTAGTATAGGCATTTCGTTCATGGGGGATCATCCATTCAGCAAGAGGCCATTGTTGCCCTTCTTGTTGGAACAATCCTCGTGATACTTGAACTTTCCTCAAGTACCCATATTTATATCTCAGTTGGAAGTCGTTTGGCTTTAGCGTGTTACCGGTTGGGTCATTCCCTTGGGTGATTAATTTTTTCCACAAGGCAGGCCCTCTAGGGATAAAACAAAATAAAAATGAATGGGTCTAGCTTTTTAGTCACCTAGTTAAGGGGAGAGCATATGCCTACCATTCATCAAGCACAGAAAACATGGTGTTCTTTAACTTTTTAATTAAGCTAGATGCCTTTCTTAATCAAAAGAAAGCATTAAATAACTCTAACCCCTGCATAAATCATTAGTAGTTGCATAAGTTTGTCTTTGACTGGTGTATCACCCACCTGCAAGCAAAAAACAATAATTAGTTCTCAGAATTTTAAGATTTTGCAAATTTTAACAAATGTGCTAAGGTAGTCATCAAATGCACTAAAAGATCATTCCAATGCACTAAAATAACTACTCTATGCACTAAAATAACTCATGTATGCACTACAAGAACTAATGAGTGTGCTAAAATAATTAATTGATGCACTAAAGTATTGATTGAAAGCACTAAAAGACTCCTTGTATGTGTTGAAATAGTTGTTCAATGCATCGAAAGAAATGTCATATGCACCATAACAGAAGTCGAATGCACTGAAATAGTTGTTGAATGCGTTGAAATAGTTGTTGAATGCACTGAAATAGTTGTTGAATGCACCGTAACAGAAATCAACTGCGTCAAAATATTTGTCGTATGCACCAAAAGAACTCATGGTCGCGCTAAAATGTCACGTCTAGCCTATTCACAAGAACTTTTCCAGAAAATTATTAAAAATGGGGTTGTGCCCCATAGTGAGCGCCAATTTATGTATGTGTGAAATGTGGGAGAGTTAACAAATCAATAGTAAGACACACAAACACCAATGAGATGTATTATATTAAATATTTGAATCAATAAAACTACTCTATTTACAACAAACAAATCTCTAAAAACGTTCCATTGTTCTCTATTCTCAAGGATTCATTAAATCTTTTGGCTCTCAAATTTTATATGTGCACTATGATTGTTAGAATGACAACTTAAGAAACAAGATGTTGTTCAAAAATGCAAGAAATCTAAGTTCCTACATGAAACTATGTGATAAAAGCCATGATACTATGATAATGGTGATATTGACAAATGGATAATGATGTTGCATAAAAATCTAAAATGATTTTTCATATGCTCAAATATTAACTATTGATATGATAAACTAAAATGCAATTACAAACTAAGACATGATTCTAAGTTAGGATGATAAAACAATGCAACTTGACAAATGCTAAATGATCAAATTCTAAATGCTCCAATGCTCCAAAGTTATTCCTGCATAATAAGTTTGCTAAAAGATGTGATGATAAATTTTGTAGCAAAGGGTTGTATTTATAGGATTTTCAAAGCATCTTGTGATGTGGCAGCGATCAACAGTCTAGATTCAAACATGAGGGATGAACGGCGGAGATGGAAGAATCAAGGAGGATGTTCCCTTGACCAAGGGTAACATGCCAAATGGATGAAGGAATAAAGTGTATGAGGAATAAGCCATGTGCTAAAAGTTTGTTGAAGATAATCGGTTGAAAATTTAATGTAATTAAATATTAGTCATATGTAATTACATGTGACATTTGATGACATGGCCAGAAGTGTTGTAGACATGTGACTAAATTTAAATTTGAAATTATTCGAACTTAGTGAGGAGATATTTAATTAAATAAAAACAAACTATAAACATTTGTTTATTTAATTAAATTTAGAAGAATGTGGTTTAGGATGAAGAATTTAGAAAAGTGTGAACTATATAAATAAATTGAGAATTTATTTATAAGTAGATGAATTAAAGGAGTTCATTAATTAAATAGCTAGTATTTAATTAATTAATTGTCTTGACCGATTTTAGGTGTATACAAATAGTATGAACTTAACCACCCTCTATAGTATCATCATCATTAATATTAAGATTATCGCTAGAGTCGGAATCACCAACATCTATAGCAAAAGAGAAGCCATCAAGAACAAAATGAGCAAAAGTACTATGATTATTTTTCTTAACACCAAAATTCTACAAACTTGGGTCAAATGAAGCAGAAACATCACTATCATCCACTATAATAATAGTTGCTTTATTTTTTAAACCATCCTTACTAGAAGCAGAAATTGAGCTCACAAATTTAGCCCCATTAGCATGAGAGACAAGTTTTATTAGCATCTAAAATAACACCAATACGAGAAGTACCAATAAAAGAAACAACCTTCAAGAGAGAAAGAATCTTAGGATGCTCAAAAGATAACACAATATCTAGAGTAATAGGATCATCACTACTTATTATCATAGTAGCATCTTGTTGGTGCCAATTATCATTGCCAAAGGAGAAATTATAAAAATTACCTTCCTCATGAGAGCTCAAGTTATTAAAGGCATTGAGATCACCATCTAAAAAATTATTTCTTTATTCCCTCCTCATATGCACCTACAAAGCCATGTTATTGACCATCATAGAGATTGTGATTTTTTTGAAAAGTTAGCGAGCAAATATTTTTTCTTAAAATATCTTATTTCTAGTAATCCATAAAAAATAAACAATATCAATAGACATATAACCAACCACACCTTAGCAAGAGACTTATCAAAATTAAAAGAAATATCAATTTCCCAAATAAAATATCAAACCAAAGACTGGATTCTTTCCAATAATTTTATTCCAAGAGTAGACTAGCTCAGCATACAACCAATCAAAAACTAAATGAAAAATAGAATCAACATTCCCACAGACTAAACAAGGTTTAGAATCTTAACATAAAATAACAAAACCTACAACTAACTTGTTGAACAAAAGCAACCATATGAAAGGGACTTCTTAGGATCAATATTGTTAAACCAAATTCCTTGCAATCTTTTAGAACAAACATAATTAAGATCATGAAGGTCCCACAACTTATTTAAATTTCCCAACCAAATATTTGAATAGAAAAATATTGTATATATATAAAAACTTAGGAGTGGCCTAGAATGATTTATTACCACCTAACCATTAGATATTGTTCTAAAGATGGTCATCTCACAAAATAACTTCAAAACTATGAGCCAAACTAGTATTCTTAACCATGAAATTAAAAAAATTTACTACTATAGGATGTCAAACTTGTATTGAAAAATCTTCCAAGGTGTCAAACTTATATTAACCAAAGCATTGTCAATACTTTTAATACTTGCATTGGCCCAAGCACTTGAGAAGTAACCTCTAGTAGAGGCTAGAAGAGAGTTCTTACCATCTAAGTACCACCACAAACAATGAAATCCCAACACCTAATTTGTATTATCATTAAAAATTTATGACCCTTTATAACTAATTCCTTAATAAATAACCAATCCTCCACAATATAACCAAAAATAATAGATCCAAAAGGCTTAATATCAAACTTACCAAAAAAAAATCCCAAGAATGGAGACGGAACCAATTTTGACTCTCTTTTGGGACACTATTAGAATTATTGTATCTAAAAAGGATCTTGTAAGGTTCATTACTCTACATAGCTTTAATAACCCACTTGAGTACAAAAGAAAATCATGAATAAAAAATTCTTTAAACTTATACCCCATACTCCTAGCCATGATAAATTAATCCCATGAAATAGCATGGTGATCTCTATTTCCTTTACCCTTTGACTAAAGAAAGCTTCTATTGAGCTTATTAATCTAGTTAATCTTAAAGGAGTCCACCAGCCAACTAGAGAAAAAATAAATTGCATAGGAAGAAAAGATTCATTGACACATTTCACATTGCCCTCCCAAGGAAAGAGATATGCCTTACCATTTAGCAATTTATTATTATATTTTTCTATTACCCACTTCCACATGTTCTTTAGGGAGGGATTAAGAGAAAAAGCAATCCCTAAATATCTCACAATCACATTAGGGCCAAAATAGTTCTAACCTTTATCAAGAATTCAATTGGGAAAAGAATCATTCAAAGCGAGAAAACTTGTCTTATAAATTACAATCTTTGAACCAAAAGCCACATAGTAAATACTAAGTTTGTTATCCAAATTATTCAAAATAATATCATTAATTTGAGGAAAAAAATCAAGTATCATTAGTAAATTGTATATCAATAATTGAATCTCCTAAAGGTAACGTCAACCCCTTAACAAGTGGTTCAAGAGGCAAATCCCTCAACAAAAATTGAATAGATTTAACAACTAACACAAGTAGAGGGCCAAAAGGACACCCTAATATAATAGACATCTTAGGAGAAAATATTTAGAAAGGGTTTTCCATTCACTAATCCAAGTAAAAGCATCACTAAATAAAACACATACCATTTTGCAAAATATTCTCCGAAACACAAAGATTTCAACATGAGAACGATAAAAGGACATTCAACTTATCACAATATTTTTCAAAATCTAGAAGAATCATAATTATATTTTGATTAAAATGTTATCCCAATACATGCACTCCTAAATAGTAATCAATTTGTCAATAATATACCTTCCTTTCACAAAATCTTTTAGGAAGGAAAAACAATTTTGGGTGAAATATTCTTAAATCTTAAGTCCAAGGCCTTAGCAAATATTTTGTAAGACAAAAATTTAAGAGTAATTTGTCTCAATTTTTTTATTTGAAAAGTATAACCTTCTTTAGGGATCAATTTTTGTAACTAAGGAAAAATTTAGGTTAGCAATAAACAACATAAACAAACTAAACCCTAGCTAACAATGAAGCACAAAGGAGTAAAAATCATAAACAAAGGAACAATCTCACAAATAGCCTTCATGCACTCCATGATTCATCTCCATTGCCCTTCTCCATTTTGTTGTAAATAGTACTTGCCCTCATAATTTTATGAGCAACTATGACCTATGACAAGGACCTAGCAAAATATTGAAGGATTTAACTCAAAAATTGCAAGTGTACTTGGAAATTTGCAAGCATGAAGTGACAAAATGGGGTTGACATTGCCCTTTTATAAAAGTTAATTTTTTGGATGAATGGTCAGGGTTGACAATTGAAAAATGCCCTAAGATGGAAGGCTGAGATTGAATATGACAACTAGCAATTAGGGTTAGGGTATAATTAGGGTAAAATTTGAAATGGAGGGCTATGATCTAATTTTAGGAAAATTAAATCAATGGACAGAAATGCATGTGACAAGAGGATATTGGGCACAAAAAAAGAGATTGTTGGAGAATCAAATAAGAATTTAAAATTATTTGATTTAAGAGCCAATGTTGACCTTTTGAATTAAAAATTAATTTAATTCAAAAGAGGTGGGAACAGGACAATAAATAATCATTTTTAATTATTTACTTGGTGGGAAAATGGGAATGGGAATTTAAATAAATGATTTTATTTAAATTTTGGAGGAAAAGACAAAAGGACAATTAAATAATCAAAGAAGATATTTAATTGTAGATAAAAAAAGGATAAAGTAAATAATTAAATAAATTTAGAAATTTATTTAATTATAAAAAGACAAGAAATTAGTGACGTATTTCAATAAATGAAATTTATTTATTTAAATAATCGGGAGGAATAAAAGATAAAGTGAATAATAATTAAATAATTAAAATCATTTTATATAATAGTTGAATTTGGACCATATGACATAATTAAATATTTTAATTATGTTGAGACAAAATAAAGCTTGCAGCCTAGTATATTTTTATGTGTCTACAAATTCAATGATACCCTATTTAATATGTTTCCCTAGGGTACTAGGACTAATTCCTTCCTTACAAACCAATGACAAAATTTTACTAATCATTCCTTATAAAAGGGTAAGTGCACCAAGCTGTGACACAAAAATGGCTCATAAGATGCCACTTTTTTTCTGAAATTAACAAAATCTGATGTGCACAAGAAAATGAAGATAATTACACTCAAAATTTGAAAATGCAGCAAGAACAAGAGTTAAAGTGTTTCGAGTATAGTTTCCAAGCTACTATTTTTTTTTTAAATAATGAAGATTAAGGGTTTCAAAAAGGGGGAAACAAAACAGGTCCTATTTTTATCAAAAAAATAGCATAGCGTCTAAGGGTCCCCCCTTTTTCATTAAGTTTTTTTTAGAATTTTAAAAATCCAAATAGTGAGAAATTAGCTAACACCATGTAGTTTATCCCAATTCTTTCGACTAATTTTTTTAATGAATATAAATATTTTATGAATTTTTGAAGTGGACATGTCCTGAAAAGTTGAAATTTGAGTGTGCTCCGCCCTAATTTTTTTGAAAACTAATCAAAAATTGATTCTTTTTTCATCACGTGTAGAATGGAGTCTAGTTTAAAAAAATGTAATTTGTTTCAAGATTCAATGAATGAGTAAAAATCTATCCTAAAACTAACACATGTTGGTTTTTGACAAAAAATGGAGGCAATAACAAGAGAAGTTATGGATGAAAACTTTAACATAATCAAAATGTAAAAAAAAAATATATTTAGATAGCTAAGAGAGATCCTAACATCATCACGGTTTTTTTATAATCTTGCATTGAAAAATGTGCAAATGTGATGGTTAGCATGACCAAAAATGAAAATTTGGTACCCTCCTAAGAAAATCACATCCATAAGCAACTCATTTGGACAACGTCAAATTTGGCGCTCGCCAAATGAGTTGCATTGACAAAAACTAACTTTTCTTTCTCTTTGTGTCTCTCTCCACCACTTTGATAATGCTTAGAGTTCACGGTTTACAATCATTGATGGATAGTTGAGGTTTTACCTTTCACTCCCTCTCTACCTCCTTCCCTCTTAACCAATACGTACCCATTAGATCTCTCAACCCTCTCTAGGTCTCTCCTACACTCTCTACCTTGTCTTCCATCCTTAGGGTTTAAGGTATAGGGTTGAGGGTTTAATGTATAGGATAACTCCCCCTCTCAGGTCTCTTCCTCCCTCTATCCCTCCCACCCCCTCTCTCTCAAGTCTCTCCCTCCCTCTATCCCTTCCACCCTCTGTCTCTTGGATCTCTCGCACCCCCTCTCCCTCTCTCAAATCTATCTGTCCCACCCTAACTACTCTCACACCCC
>VDFB02000003.1:419870976-419897988 GCA_007258455.2 Sequoia sempervirens | reverse complement strand
CTATCTTTCTTCATAAAATTCTTTGGTAGACATGTATGAAAAATGATTTGGTAGAAATGTATGAAACATACTTTGGTAGACATGTATGAAAATTTTTGTAGCATAGACATGTTTGATAAAATTATTTGGTAGACATGTATGGAAAATATTGTAGCTTAGAAAAGGTAGTGTGTTTTTTGAAAAAATGCCTCAAAGAAATGTAGTCAAAGTCAACAGAATGCTTTAGTAGAGGTAAGATAGGAATTTCCACTTTAGTGATGATCATATTTCCCTCCCACCCTACCTAGACTACTCTCTCTCACTCCAACCCCCTCTCTCACACTCCCTCTCTCTTAGATATCTCCCTCAAAATATACCTCCCACCTCCTCTCCCTCTCTCAGGTCCTTCCCTCCCATCCTAACTAGATAGTCAACTAGGGTTTGGCTTAATGTTCATAGTTTCACACATAATGTCCACTTTAATGCATGATCTTTGTCGTCTTGATCAATTGGAGTTGAGATTTTCCATCACGTTGTTAATGAAAGAAAGCATTCAATACAACAATCATGCTAAAGATGCTAAAGAAGGCATTTGACTGTCATCCATTATTTTTCAATACTATTAACCATAACTCATGGCTACCCCCTTTTGATCAAGATGATGCCCCCTCAAATAGTTTTCTTTGTACACCTTGACTATGTATTATAGTTTCTTTGGAATTTGGGTATGGTGATTTGTTCTCATAATCATAATCATAAGTATGACTTATTGAGGATTTTCCTTAAGCTTGGACTATGTTCACTTTTGTAACCTTGCACTTGAATGGAAATTAGACCTTGTTTTGCATTTAAACCGTCAAAGAAAATCATGTCCATTGTCCTTGTGCAACTTGATATATTCTTGTTCATATTCAGCTTCAACTATCATTCTTCATTAGCACTGTCATTCCATTACTATTCTTCACTGATGCATATCTTCCCTTTCAAGGCTACCACTTCTTTGTCTCATGACAATACACCTTTATTCTTTGCACTTGCATACCTTTGCATAGTTCCATTGTCTTTTCAAAATATGACTACCATTTTTTAGAGTATCATGTCATTGATATCTAGATGGGATTGTCCCTTTTTTATTTGTTGATGCGTATGGATTGTAAAATGTGTATGGAGGTAAAGATAATTGTCCCTTACTTTAATTCAAAGGTCTAAAACACTAATTTAGTTGCCATAGTCACTAAGTACTTGCAATGAAGATTCAAAATCCATTGTCAATCATCCTTTATTTATTAAAGTGCATATAATATACCTTGATTGTATTTGTTATGGCTTTCATTATGCAAGATTGAAAGGACTATCATCTCATTCCATAAAGGGTAGCTATTGAAACATAGAAAAAGAGGTTCACCAAAATGAATTAACAAGATGATGAACCTAATTTCACTAATGTTTCACTCAATTATGAGGGCTATATTGTGTAATTGACAATCAAAAATCAAACCTAACCAATAGAGCAATCAAAAGGTAGGTTTTAAGAGGGTCAAATGTTGTGTACCTGTTGCAAAAAGTGATTTTTTAGGCCTCATTGAGGACTCATTCGCCTAGTGGAAAATGGGTCCTGGCTAGGGTTCTAGAAATCAATTTTTGGGTTCTCTTCTTCAATGTCTACACTCCTAGATCCTAGTTGTTTAGTTCCTAAAATTCAAAAATGAATTATGTAGAAGACTTTTCGTCATCTTGCAAGAAAGATGACAACTTGACAACTTTTCTCTCCACTTGATCTTCAACCTAAAACCTACAATCACACATTAAAGAGGAGAAAAATGTTGATTGTTAGAGAATAGAGGTTTTCCTTGGTCAAACCCTATCTTGGTAATTAAACCTTGTAATGAAACAATGCATAAAGGAATGATGAATGAACAACAAATGCAATGTCACAACTCACCAAACCTCAATTGAATCTTGGAGTAAAAATCAGCAATCTTGCATGAAGTGGCTTCAATGTATGTAGATCTTGATCATAGAATTTGACATGAAACAATGCTTGAATAGGATCTCCAATGCTACATTAACACATTTAGCTCAACAACATGCATGATGCACTATGCTTTTGACATGATGATTGTTATCTTGATTGTTGCAATAAACTTTAATAATCTTCCCTTGAATGCTCTATAATGCTCTTGATCTCATAAACTTGCTATTAGGATGCTTGCATAAAAATTCTTAGATGAAACTATGTGAAATAACCTTATATATATACATAACTTAAGATTAAATCCTGAAATTCAAATAACACAAGCCAACATCAGATCTAGGATTTGAAATCATTGAAATACCGCCAAAAACATGTTCCAAGGGGGGGTCCTAGGGTTAAGTGAAGACCCATTTTCCATAGGGAAAATGGGTCCTAGCACACTTAAGTAGGACACACTTTGGGAAATATGAAACATTATGTAAAAAGGGGGTCCTAGGACCTAGAGAGGACCCATTCTCCAAGTGGCGAATGGGTCCTAGGTCACTAACCTAGGACACATACCTTGTATAATTAAATGTTGTAAATATCATTTAAGAGTGTTGGGCTTTATCCCTTGGAATTTGTAATTAATTAGGCTTGGATTTGAATTAAAGGGGCCAATTAACCTCAATTAATTAATAAATCCCAAGATTAATGTGAAAGTGTAAAGATAAACTTTGTAACACCCTAAATAAGGCACCATTAAGTCCATTTTATTAAGAAAGGTCCTAAACTTAATGTGAATGTGTAAAACACATTACAACACTAAATTAAGGCATAATTAATCTCATTTTAATATTAATTATTCCCAAATTAAGTGTGAAAAAGTGATACTTTTTTCTACACTATAGCTATATAGGCTACAAATTCACAGGTTTGTCCTTTTGTCATGATAATACTTTGGTTTCAATGATGATTGTCCTCAAATTTGCACAGTCCTTATATTTATGACAGTCATAATTTGACTTTCATTTTATTTATGATAGTTATAATTTATATTTCATTGACCTTGTCCTTTGAGAAACTCACCATCTATGCCCTTCATGCATAAACCTTCATTTGAAAGGACTTTCCTTGAGGTTATGAATGTGGAATGTCTTAGAATTTTGAATGAGATTGATGACTATCCTTTCCATTGTTAAATCATCATCACTATCCTAACATGAGTCTCTAAAACTGTCTTTTCCCTTTTGATGTCCATGCTTGTTGCATGGCCTTGAAGTCCATTCTTTGGACACATGGTTGTGCTTCTACATGAACTCTTGTTGATTGTTATCTTCAAACCCTCAACCTTGATGAGTATTTATTTCTAACAACCACTACAACATCACAATATTCCCTTTCATGGTTTTGACTCTTTGCTTAGTAGTTATCTTTTATGCCCTTTCATGATAGTGAAATCCCCTTGGTTAATGGTTTTGACTACCCTTTACTCCTAAGACTGTGGCAATCATCAAAAGATTTTATCATCATTTCCCTCTCTTTAAAACCCTATCTCATATGACTGTCATGATTTCAAAAGAATTATCATTCATCATTGTTATTAGAACTTTTGATCACTCTACCTTTTATGCCAAGCATGGTCTTTATAAGCTTTGAAATCACTATCTTCATCATTTATGTAGGGTTGTAAGAGATTTTCCCTTTGACATTGGTTGTCCTTTCATTGTGAGGACTATCCTTGATCGTTAACTCTCCATGAACCTTTGATACTTTCCACCTTCAAGACTATTTCCTCATGGAACATTATCCATTGGAACTATCATCTACAAATCTCTAGGAACCAAAACCCTTATATGGATTGTCCCTCACATCCTTTATTCATGAATAAGACTTTGATTGTTGCCCTTTTCTTAACCACTTTCCTTTATTCATAATAAGGTACAATAAGATAAGGTGCAATAAAGTACAATAAGAAAAGGATAAGGTACTACCCTTGTCTTAACTACTTCCCCTTATTAAACTAGATAAGGTGCAATAAGAGAAAGATAAAAGGATATCTATTTAAAACCAAATGAAAATATAGAGGTAAATGCTACAAATTCATTATGGATAGTGGCAACATTGAAAACTTACTAGTAGAGGAGATGGTGAAGAAATTGAAGTTGAAGAGGTTGAGACATTCGACCCCAACAATGTCTTTTAGTTGTAGAGGGTACATCACTTGTTGGTAAGTAAGAAATTCCTTGTTTATTTTGCATAGTAAATTATAGATATGAGAACCTTCACTCAAAAATTTGTAATCAACATGCATGAATAAACACACTAAGCACACCATAATGAACACTAGTTATGATGTATGCTTAACACAAAATCAAAAGTTGTTTGATGTTGTCATGTATGTCATTCAACCTAACGCATATGTCGTACTCCATTCAAACAATCAAATATAAGAGTCAATTTCATTCAATTATGATGCATAAACAAATGCATTAGGCATGGCATAAAATTTTGATGTATAATGGAAATATAATCTACACCATTTAATCCTAATACATAAGTGCACTAAGACTCATCATGAAAGTTGCAAAGGGGTACAACTTTAGTTCTGCAACTCGTGCGACCAAATCAACAATTCCAACACATTCGGATGGGTACGCTTAGGATAGGAATGGTCCTCTTTCACACCCAAACATGTTGAAACAGTCTGAGCTATGTTGAACTGGCGAAATCCCTTAAGAGTCCAAAGTGAAAAAGGGCGGCAATCTTTTACGAGTTGTTACTCAAAAATTGTGTTGCTGAGAAATATTTCATCTGAGGCTATGGTATTGTGTTGGGCCCCTCTACAATAACCTCTCTCATTTTTTGATATCTTAGAGGAATTTTCCCATGGTGTCGACTTTTTGGTTGATGGAAAAAGTGTCAAATGCAAGTAGTGTAAAGTTGCAAAGGGGTGTAGCTTTCATTCTACAACTTATGCGACAAAACTGACAGTTCCAACACATCTATATGGGTATTTTTAGGCTAGGCATGGTCCTCTTTTGCACCCAAAAATTCCAAAAGAGTCCAAGCTACATTGCACCAACGATATCCCTTAAGAGTCCAAAGTGCAAAAAGGTAGCAATTTTTGATGAGCGGTTACTTGGACACCGTATCACTTAGAAACATATTGTTTGATCTTATGGGATCACACGAGGCCTCTCTACAATAACCTCTCTCAATTTTTTGTATCTTTGAGGCATTTTCCCATGGTGTCAACTTTTTAGTTGATGGAAAAAGGGTCAAATGCAAGTAGTGTAAAGTTGCAAAGGGGTGTAACTTTCGTTTTGTTTCTCATATGATTGAAACGACTATTCCAAAATGTTTAGGTGGGTGGGTTCATGCTAGGAAGGTCTTGTTTCACACCCAAACATGCTAAAACAATATGAGCTACATTGTACCAGCAAAGTCTCTTAAGAGACCAAAGTGCAAAGGGACAACAAAATTTGACGAGTGATTACTCGAAAAATGTGGCACTTAGAAATATTTTTATGATACTACAAGATCATGTAGGTCCCCTCTACAATAACCTCTCTCAGTTTTTGATAGCTCCAAGCCGTTTGCCTGTGGTGAAGAGTTTTCAGTTGATGGAAAACGATCAGTTGCATGTTGTGTAAAGTTGCAAAGTGGTGTAACTTTTTTTTTGTTCATTGTACGATCAAATTGACTATTCCAACACGTCCATATGGGTGACTTTATGCTAGGGGAGGTCTTGTTTCACACCCAAACATGCTAGAACAATTTGAACTACATTGTACTAACGAAGTCTCTTAAGAGACCAAAGTGCAAAGGGGCAACAAACTTCGACAAGCGATTACTCAGAAACTGTGGCACTTAGAAACATTATTTTTTAGGATATGGGATTATGTAGGGACCCTCTAAAACAACCTCTGTTGGTATTTGATAGCTCTAATTCATTTTCCCATGGTGAAGAGTTTTCAGCTAATGAAAAATGAGTAAGTTACATGTAGTGTAAAGTTGCAAAGTGGTGTAACTTTCATTATGTTCATCATACAACCAAAACGATTGTTCCAACATGTCTAGATGGGTGGTTTTATGCTAGGAAAGGTCTTGTTTCACACCAAAACATTTCAGAACAGTTTGAGCTACATTTTACCGGTGAAGTCTCTTAAGAGACAAAAGTGCAAAGGGGTAGCAAAATTTGACGAGCAATTACTTGAAAACCATGTCACCTAGAAACATTTTGTTTGAGGCTATGGGATCATGTAGGGCCCCTCTACAATAACCTCTCTTAGTTTTTGATATCTCTAAGTCATTTTCACGTTGTGGAGAGTAATTAGTTGATGGAAAATGAGTTTGTTGTATGTAGTGTAAATTTGCAAAGTGGTGTAACTTTCATTTTGTTCGTCCTACAACCAAATCAACTATTCCAACACGTTCGTATGGGTGGCTTTATGCTAGGTAAGGTCTTGTTTCACACCCAAACATGCCATAATAGTTTGAGCTACATTGTACTGGCGAAGTCTCTTATGAGACCAAAGTGCAAAGGGGCAGCAAAATTCGATGAGTGATTACTCAAAAACTGTGGAACTTAGAAACATTCTATCTGAGGATACAGGATCATGTAGGGCCCCTCTAAAATAACCTCTCTTGGTTTTTGATAGCTCTAAGTCATTTTCCCATGGTGAAGAGATTTTAGTTGATAGAAAACAAGTCAGCACATGTAGTGTAAAGTTGCAAAGTGGTGTAACTTCCGTTTTGTTCGTCATACGATCAAATCGACTATTCCAACACATCCAGATGGGCAGGCTTATGTTAGGAAAGGTCCTATTTTGCACCCAAACATGCTGGAACAGTCTAAGCTACATTATACTGGCGAAGTCTCTTAAGAGACCAAAGTGCAAAGAGGCAGCAAACTTTGACGAGTGATTACTCAGAAATTGTGTCACTTAGAAACATTTAGTCTAAGGCTACGAGATCACATAGGGCCCCTCTATAATAAAATCTCTTGATTTTTGATATCTCTAAGTCATTTTCCCATGGTGAAGAGTTTTCAGTTGATGGAAAACGGGTCAGTTGCATGTAGTGTAAAGTTGCAAAGTGGTGTAACTTTCATTTTGTTTGTCATACGACTGAACTAACTGTTCCAACACATCCAAATGGATGGGTTTATGCTAGAAAAGGTCTTGTTTCACACCCAAAAATGTCGAAATAGTTCAAGCTACATTGTACTAGCAAAGTCTCTTAAGAGACCAAAGTGCAAAGGGGCAACAAACTTCAAAGAGTGATTACTCGAAAACTGTGGCACTTAGAAACATTTCGCCTGAGGCTACGAGATCACGTAGGTCCCCTCTATGATAACCTCTCTTGGTTTTTGATAGATATAAGTCATTTTCTTGTGGTGAAGAGTTTTCAGTTGATGGAAAATGGGTCAATTACATGTAGTGTAAAGTTGCAAAGTGGTGTAACTTTCGTTTTGTTCATCATACAACTGAACTGACTATTCCAACACATCCGTATGGGTGGATTTATGTTAGAAAAGGTCTTTTTTTCACACCCAAACATGTCGAAACAATTCAAGCTGCATTTTATTAGCAAAGTCTCTTAAGAGACCAAAGTGCAAAGGGGCAACAAACTTTGACGATCAATTACTCAGAAACCATGGAATGGTAGATGTTTTCCTCAATGATATAAAGCATGAAGCATACACATGAAGCATGAATCATACACATGAATTTCCTTCGTGAAGCACATAAAGCATGAAGCATTACTATATTCATATGATTGATTTAATGTTTAATAATCTTACAGGAGAATAATGTTCAAATTTTATTATATATTTACAATTATAGAAAAGAAGAGTGCATGGAAAACACTTGGATTTTAAATATTTGAAGTAAACCATCTAAAAATATCTATTGAAGTATGGATTTATAATGCAAATATGGACCCCATCAATAAAAAAGATGTGTATTAACCAAATAGCCACGTAGGAATACATCAATATATGTCGATATAAGTATAAAATATATACAAAATAGCCATATAGGCTTACAAGAATGCTATATAGGCATACAATGTCAAGTATATGCAATACAAAATATGTCCAAAAATTCCATATAGGCATACAACAAAGGACCCCAATCAAAATTAATTGCCCTCTAGGTGAAGAAAACAGACAAGTGGTCTTTGTTGTTCGGGGGATGGAGATGCGTATAACACTCATTTACTTTGAACTCAAGGACTACTCCTATTTAGTTCACGATCAAGCTTCAACTGTTACAATAAAAAGTAAAGACATTAATATATATAAATTACATTATAAAAAATGATATATTTAAAAAAATATTCACTTACCGACTCCAAATGATCTCTCTCCTTAATTGAAAGATCTGCATGCTCAGGCTCTAGCATCCCAAAGTCCTATAGAAACCATCCAAATAGAAATTAAACTACAACTCAATAATCATTTGATTTTTCAATAATATACAACTATAACAATGAATGTAATTTGAAATTTACTAATCTGCCTCATACCCTCGTGAGAGCCATCGAACTTTCTATTGTGGAAGATACACCATGCTCCATTTCCCTATCAACATTGGGAGGTGTTTATGCTTGCATCATCTAAAAATAAAACAACAAATTATTCAATCACAAAAACTAGAATAGTGATGCGGGTCATGGCTTATAATGTATGAGATAACCAAGAAATTTTTGAGTACTTATTGAACTATTTATTTCTTACTATTATGTTTACTATTTTCCAAATCCATAGCTTGCTTGAAAGCGCCTATTTTAGGCTTTTATCCATAGCAGCAAGGTAGTGAACTGTTTGATAAAATGCTTTGGTAGACATGTATGAAAATGTGGTAGCATAGAGAAGGCAGTGAAATATTTGAAAAAATTCCTCAAAGAAATGTGGTCTCATGGTGATGGAATTCCATGACAAATTCATTTTTCATGGCATTCCATCACCACAAGACCACATTTCTTTAAGGTATTTTTTCAAACAGTTCATTGCCTTGTCTATGCTATAATGTTGGTATGGGGTGGATGGTATAGTGTGGTCTTGGTTATGAGATGGAGGAGGATCATGACATGAAGAGGGAGGGGTATTTTGATCATGAGGGGAAGAGGATAATTAGATGGGGTGGAAGGTGTACTTTGAGCCCACATTTTGAGAGTGATCATCTAATGGAGTGGAAGAGGTACTTTGATCTAGACACAGAAGGATGTCATTAGATGAAGTGGGGGAGAGGGGATTGTGAGAATGGGATGAAGGGATATCTTGATTTTGAGATGGAAAGATATCATTAGATGAGATGGAAGGGATATGTTGTTCTTGATTGGAAATGGGATCATGAGATGGAAGGGGATCATATGATGGAGGAGAAGGGTTTCCTTGATCTTTATATGGAGGGGAATCTATGTTAGCATGCTTTGGATTAGGAGATGGAAATAGTTCATTTGATATGGATGGTGTGATGGGGAGGAAGATTTTAGACTCTTCAACTTGGATAGATGGATTGATAGGGGATTCATAAGATTTTGGGTATTAGGGTTTATCTTGACGTGAACTATTAGAGGTTAATGGGATGGGATTAGGAGGGAATAATGGAACATAGGGTGAATTAGGTGTCTAGGGTTTGACTATAGTACATGAAGTGGGAACTTGAGGTGTGTAGTAATAATGGAGAAGAGTTTTGGTCAATAATGAGTGGAAGGAAAGGTTTCTTGTAAGATTATCTGTATAGGATGAAATGTGGACAAAGATGGTATAACATAGAATGGATAAAGAGACAAGACCAAGAGAGGATGATGGAACATATGGTGAAATAATAGAGGGTAAAATAATATGGGAGTAGAAGGGGATAATAAAACATAGGATGGACTAGTAGATATTAGTGGGATGGGCTAGGAGGGGATCATGGAAAATAGGATGAATATTAAATGTTAATGGGATGGGATTAGGAAGGAATAAAGGAACATAGGGTGAATTAGGAGAAGATATTGGGACACGATCAAGAGGGGATAATGGAATATAGAATGGACTAGTAGAGATTAATTGGATGAGCTAGGATGGGATAATAAAACATAAGGTGAACTATTAGAGGTTAATGGGATGTGATTAGGAGAAAATATTAGAACATAAGGTGAATTAGGTAGTGTCTAAGGTTTGAATATAGGACATGAAGTGGGAACTTGAGCTGTGTAGTAATAATATATAAGAGATTTGGTCAATAATGAGCAGAAGGAAAAGTTTATTGTAAGGACATGTAAATAAGATGAAATATGGAGGAAGGCGGTATAATATATAAGGTGTTAAAGATTGGGATATGTGATATAAAATGGTTAAAATATGTGTGATGATAGGAATGGAAGAATGAGATGGATGTTGAATGGTAAATATATTTAGGATCTCACAACACCAACCAAGCATGGCATCATCTAATAGATGTGGAAAATAAGACATCATGGTAGATTCCTTACAACATAATTCATTTCAATCGCATGTCATATAATCTTCATGTTTGGTTAAAATGTGTGGTGAGGAGGATGATACAAGTGATAGGTTATGGGATGGAGGAAGGTAAGAGTTAACTTGGTTGAAGGGATGAGGTAGCCTAAAAATGAGCATGAAAGAAACTGTGAGAGATGATTTCCCACTATGATCTACCATCATAAAAATTAGCATGTGTCCATAACATCTTGTACAAGGCAAGTGGGTAGAGCTAGTGGTCATAGGGAAACCAAGGGATATGACAAGGGATTATTGAAATCATGGGCACATAGTACTAGTGAATACTAGGAAAGGTGATAACAATAGCCATTTGAGAATAAAGCATGTTCTTTGACTTATTTACTGACTAGCTATAAGTAGTAAATAATAAATAAAAAAATCTTTACAACAGGGGGGTCCCTGCTACCCATCCCAACGGCCCAGCAGCCCATATCTTGGGTACCTGGGGTGAGCTAGGGTCAGACTAGCCCCCTACGGGTGAGATCCCCTACCCGCAAGAAGTCCCACCTCTTAAACCTGGGAGAGAGTCGAACCCAAGACCAATGGGGAGCAAACGCACTGCCCAAGCCAACTCTACTACCTGTGTGGGCTAGTAAATAATCAATTATAACCTAAGCTATTAATATTTTGTGAGGCTATAATATGAGAATTTACACCAAAGAGAATATGTATTACACATAGAGAAAATAATTTTAAGGTTCTATGGGCATGCTACTAACAAAATATCTTCCAACCTTGAACTATACTTCTTATGAGAGCAATTTCATAACCATTCAAAAGTTATCCAACTATAATATAAAATTGAGATGGAAAATAAGACATAATTTCAACTCCAAGATTTCAATTTCTTAATTGCACAAATTAGTCTCATTTATTCTCCACTTCATGTTCCTCCAATGTTTATGTTTCTCATCAGTTTATTAGATTTATACACGTAAAATTACCAAAACTA
This sequence comes from Sequoia sempervirens, assembly GCA_007258455.2. Classification (NCBI taxonomy): domain Eukaryota; kingdom Viridiplantae; phylum Streptophyta; class Pinopsida; order Cupressales; family Cupressaceae; genus Sequoia; species Sequoia sempervirens. The sequence goes on along the minus strand of VDFB02000003.1, from coordinate 419,886,579 downwards.
GCTAACATTGTTTTACAACACCATTAATGAATAAAGGTTACCTGAGTAAAAGTTGTTTGAGGACATGAATAGCGAGGTGTGGAGTTTGAAGGTCCACCAGCAAATTGTTTGACATCAAAAGTGTGTTATGAGAAAATCATTCAAATAACATTCAATTGTTCGTGCATGTAATAATTGTTTCTTTGATACTAGTTGCATACCTGTGGACTCAACGTCAAAACAATAAGGGTCTGCAGGAATGGTGCACATATCATGAACACTCCGACCCTAAATTTTCATCATATTGATTTTACTAATTTAGTTAAATTCTCACATTTCAAAATAGAATTTAATAAACAAAATTAAATGAACTTGTTGGATTTTACCTAAGTATCAATACAAATTACTTCATTCAACAATGCATTTGTCATAGCCATCTGATCTGCAGCTGATGTAGGCTATATAGCTACATCTCGAGCACTTTGATAATCATATGTGCAAATAGCACCGCAAGAGTGAAAATGGTTGGGTGGAACTCTGAGCCTAGAAGTCTCATCCACATCAGGCTCTACTAGAGGCCTTGCACACTATACAATTCTCTAAGTGAGCGAGCTAAACTATTCCAGTGTGTCCACCTCGACACTATCTTTCACAATAGAAGGAACGGTGACATGCTCCACTGTGGGTTTGGCCAAGGGTCTTGGTGCCAACTGTGGATTACGTCGTGTACCCAATCTATCATGTGTGAAACCCCCACCTCTACCCTGAAAGTCTAAAATGTCAAAATAATTTGGCACCTTATTGAGGACAAACTCACAATAGAGTTTCCTCAAAAAATATTGTGGTACCTCGTAGTTATTGCATGAATGTTGGCCAAAAGCCATCCACCACCACTCCTAGAACTCATTTTTTATTAATTCATGGTGGCACCAATGGATGGGGAACCTCCTGCATGCATGTGATAAAGGTGCGTTGGTTTTTGGGTTTGTAAAAAAGGCACACAAGTTGGCTTTGCTATTTTTTTCTTTTTCACATCTACATATGAAAGACCACTAGCATAAAATTGTTTTAATTCATCCCTCTTATTCGACCAAAAATTGCTTTTCTCACTCATTTCTCCTACATGTGATACAATCGACTTCAATGATTCAACAATCCCTCTCCTACAAGGGTGGATTTTATCATGTGCTCAATTAATCTTCCAATCAATTGTTCACTCTCTCTTTTGTTGTTTTCAATTTGATTTAAGATATTTTCTTAGGTTCCTTGTGGATTCCTATGAACTAACGGAGGGGTTTGAGGTTGTTCTTGTTCGGGAGGCTCTTAGTGAGGGGTTGTTTGTGAATTTTCAATGTTTCAAGAGGTGCAGATTGATTTCCTAGAAATTAAAACAAAGTTTTTTAAAAAAAACCTATTTCAACTACATTCTAATTCTAATTCAAAATTAAAACAATAGAAATAAATACCCCTTCCATCTCTTTGACCTCTTTGACATCTTGGTGGTATCCTCGCGAAGAATTGCAAGAAAAATTTGATCTCCTTTTGGCAAGCGCGAGTTGGAAGAGCATAAAATGGGAGCTAGGGTCACAGGTTGTAGAAAAAATGAGGAGAAAAACAACTTTTTTTTAAAGTGATTTTACATTTGGCGAGCGCCAAATTTGGCACTTGCCAAATGGTTAACTTGTTTGACAAGCACAAAATGACTAATTTTGCATTTTTTGAACAAAGTGGCACCTTTTTTGTGTCACAGATTGGTGCACACACCCAAAACTCAATTGGAAAACCACCATAGCCAAGAGAATTATCTTTTTAAATGAGTAATAGTATTACAATTTCATTAAAGGAGAGAACACTATTTAAGATAAAAGACCCTTCACTACTAAGCTTACCTGGAACAATCCTTGATATAATATCCTTAGATTTAGTTATAGCTTCTATGTTGCCATATAAAAATAAAAAAATATATTATTAAAGTTTTGAAACACTTTCCTAATACTAGACTCACTCTCAATAAGAGATCCATCAACCATAACAACTTTTGTTGGTTTGAATAAGGTTTCTTACCTAACTAGTTCACCTAGTAGGTATTGTAGCATCGTAAATTGTCACCCATGACAATTTAACCTTATGTCCTCTCTTTAATTATTGGACCTAATTGAGTATTTAATTTTCTAAATTATGAATTCTATGACCCATTTTTGACATTTTTTGAGGAATTGTAAGCGAGAATCAATTGCATTTATCTAAAACATTGCCCTTGACACCAATTGTCCTAGAAAATAGGCCCAAGACACTCACACCTTGGGCGTGAGTTGTTAGATGCATAGGAAAACTGAGAGGGGGGTGAATGAATTGTATACTTTAAAACATAAAAAACCCTCATTAACATTCAGATTTGCATTAGCCCTTAAACCCTTAACAACCATTTAATCCTTATCATGCATTAGAAGAATGTAAACATATGAAATAGTAATGAAAACACATCCAAACAAATAAGAACACCAAATTTATGTGGAAAAACCAAGAAGGGAAAAACCACGGTGAGGATTAGCTCACTAATATATGAATTGCAACATTGAATACAATAAGACTCACTGCCAAGGGCTCATTTCCCAAAAAGATAAAGAAAGGCTCATTGCCAAAGGACTCACTATCCAAAAGAAAGAAGAGTAGAAGAAGGGGTTTCTCACTACCAATTTGAACTGCTAACAATGCATCTCTCATATGCCAAAGGTACAGTTCCACTGAAGCATAAACAACTCATCAAATAGACTAAAATATAAACACCTTTTGCTCACTGCATCTAGAAGTCATAAGCATTAAGGCTCGCACTCGAATCATCACAGTTGATCACATTCACATTTTTCACATCACACACTCTACACACAATCCACACAACAATTCTCCTTGCATTTATACCCTATCTGACCTAAAACAATCTCAATTAGGTTGGCCTTAAGGAAATGTAAGCAACTCAATTGTGCAATGTCCAATAGGTCGGCACCAAACACTTCTATTGAAGAAAGAAGTGAAGGTAGACCATGCCATTACTTAGCTATGACCCAAAAATATACTGACACGCTTCTCAACACTTCTTCAAACAACAATTATCCTTTACAATTAGTGCTAACATGCCAAAGCCAAATCTATATTAACACCCTTAACAATTAAGTTCATGCTTAACCAGGTCTGAAAAAAACTTTGCAAACCACATAACAACACTCCACAACATCCATAAAACATCTTAGAATATTCCAACATCATCAAAATATTCTACGTGTAGCTACTACAAGCACCCAAAACTTAAGAACAGCTTCATTATGCAACCAAACTTACTAGCACAGACATCCAACACACCAAACAACTTTGCAGAACAACTTAGAACCTAAAAATTCAAAGGAAGGTAGATACTAACAATATAAACATTTTCTTAAATCCACAACACCAAAACATTCACTGCAGCTCAAAAATTTGGAGCAATCTCATTTCTCCCACACACCTTGTTCATGAGACAGACATAATGTCAAGCACATCTTCCACTGCAGTATGATACAAAACCCAAAACTTTGGATATGAAACCTTTAAATAACTCTAATCATCACATCCAAATTTCATTAGTATATCTTCAAGCATGAAGAAATGTGAAGCAAAACACTAAAAACCACTCTATCACACTGAACTCTCTTTTATTCATTTTTTCTCAAAAGCACTTGGAAACCAAGTGAACCAACTTCATTAGCAACATTACTAACATCTCATCAACACATCTACAACATCTATAGTATGCAACACTTTCCAACTACAACAATCTCCCCAAACACAAGTCCAGCCAACAACCTTTGCAGCTATATTGAAGTAAGACATCAATGACAACACCAGCATGTGTTGGCATCAATACCAAAAAATTTAGGCACATCACCAATACCAATAGCATTTCAATACTTTCTTTATACAAGGGTTTGACATCAATGACAACACCCAAGCAACTCACAAACAACTCAAGCTTCCAACATCTCCAAACTTCCAACATGAGTGTCCTCCTATTCCCCTCCAAATTGAAATATGTCACTTGTGGCAACTTAACATTTGAATTTCAATTGTCCAAATTTGGCCATTGGGATTTAATCTTTGGGAAATTGAATAAATTCCTATAAATACCTATTCATTGCATCATTTTAAATTTATCTAGCAAGAACAAGAGAACTATTAGAAAACTTATGATCAAGAGCACTATTGAGCAAGTCAAGAGCAGCATTTTTAGAGCTTCATTGCAACAATTCAAGATCCTAACATCATGTCCAATTCTATGTGAGTTTATGTGTGTTCATGTTATCATTATTTTGTGAAGGCTAACACTTTTGTAGGTCTTCAAAGCATTCAAGCAAATCAAGCAAGCAAGATCAAGACCTTGAGGTGATGTGCATGACTTAGTCCTTCAAGGAAGCTATCGAAGGGTCCAATGAGTTGTATCACTTTGTGATTTCATCATTCCTTCCTATCCATTATCATTTTATCATTGGAATTGTCATTATGGAAGTGGAAACACTAACATGGGGTTTGACTAAGGCAAGCCCCTACATGGCCCAACATTTCCTCTCTTTGTGAATGTGCGAACCTCAGGTTTGAAGAAGATTGAAAGGAGTTTGAAGACAAATTATTCATTGTTGCTATTGATGCCCTACATCTTGTCAATTCATGGAAACTCATAGAAATATCTGAAAGTGTTCTGACAGATCTGTAAGTAGAAATCGAAAGATCAGATCTAACATTAGAAGACCCCAAAAATAGATCCAAGATGTGAGTGTCCTCCAAAATCAGGGTCAGATTTGAACTACAGGTGCACAGTGTTCTACTATGTCCTACTCAATTATTTGAATTTACCTATGGCATTTTATGTTTTCTATATTTGCATCAAAATAGTAAATTGCTTTATTATCATAGTTAGATCATTGAATTCATCATTAGGACATTTCCAGGTGTGGTTAAGGCTTGGTTGAATCACCTACTAGGTTGTAAGTCAATCACATACCTTGTCCAAATCCATCAAAACCCCACTACCCATATCTAATAAATACACCATTTTAAAAAGTGCCTAAACCCTAGGGTCAAATCTTAGGGTTCACCTTTTTCTATGTTTCATTTTGGTGAACCCGACATGTTAAAATTATATACCTTCTAAAATTTTCCATAATTCACCCTAGATCTAGGTTTTGCATATCATTATTTTATATTTCTTATTTAGGGTTTCATTTTTGCATCATAAAAATACAAAAATATTATATTCAGATTGCATTAAAGGTTAAAAGGATTTGTTTCAGTAATATTAGATCAGATCTACATTCAAATTGCATTCATTAGGTTGTTACAAATCTGAAGTGTTCATTGCATTCAAATTGCATCTTTCATTTAAGCCAAAAAGTGAAAAATTGCATAGTTTTGTTTCAAAGTTGCATCAAATCATCATTGTCAACAAATTGCATCTTCAAAGCAGTCAATCATTGTATCTTAGATTTGAAAATTATATTTTAAAGTGTCAATTCTTGTTCAAGCATTTTTCACATTGTTGCATACTTGCATTTTTCAATTCCATAGTCATAAAAATAACAAAATTTTCCAGAAATATTCACTGTCAAAACTATCTATACACAGAGCTAAGAACCTTAAACAATAACAAGCACATTAAAATTTTTAATTTTTAAAAAACCTCCCTAAGAGATAAGCGCCTTGGGCACCTTTGTCCTGCTTTTTCTACCTAAAATTTTTCTTAGATCTCTGTTCCAGTGTTTTCTATAGGATTATGCTATTTGAATTATGTTTCTACGTTTCAAAATTGTCATTTTGCATTCGAAATTGTTGCACACTTTCACTCTTAAGTCCACAAACAAAAAATTTCAAAATCTGGAAAATATTCAATGTTACACCTATTTGAACACATAATCGAAAACCTTAAACAACACCTTAAACAGTAAAAAAAAATGAATTTCCAAAAACCTTGTCTAGGACATAAGTGCCTTGGGCCCCTTTGTCCTAATTTTTTGAGCCTATATTTCTATGACAGAGCTCTCTCAATGTCCTTTGTCTAGATCTGGTGTATGTTTTTCAATTCTCTTTACAAAACTGCCTGATTTTGGTCATTTCATCCATAAGGCAAGTGACAACATGTTTCCTTTTCAAAGATGTGGTTTTCATAGGGTAACACATGGCTTGTATGATTGTAATATCCCTACTTGTGAGCACAATCTAAGGAAGCAAAATGAAATCATTGATACACATGTTGGTCATCCTCCCAAAATCTCTCCTAATTGTGAGAGTATCTTGGTGCAAGAGAATGAAATCATTGACACGCTTTTTAATATAACTTTGCCTAATCTTCATTCATCTCCCAATATCTCTCCCACTTGTGAGAATGTTTTGGTGCAAGAAGATACAATCATGGACAATCATAGTTGTTCTTCTCGTGATACCTCACCTTCTTGTGAAGAAGGTATCTTGGTGTTAGAGGATCCAATTATTGAGCGTCATGAGAATCCTATTTTTTTCTCTCTCCCTACCTCTCCTACTTGAGAAGATATTGTTGGACAAGAAGATGGCATCATTGATACATTCCTTTCAAAAGATAGTAAGGTGGCTTGCTTAGATGAAGATGCTAAGGTGACATTAGATCCCTCCTCGATAGAAGATCATCAACAAGAAGTCAAATCCGTTGAGGTTTTGAATGCACAAGTGACTATTAGGTCTCCTTTGATTATTGGACCTCCCCAAACTACTTTTGGACCTCTGAAGATTCCTCTAGTTATTGGACCTTCTAAAAATCCAATCTAATCAAATCAATTGGACAACCAATTAATGGCTTTGCATGATCAAATCAAATCCCTTGTGGAGGTAGGGTTTCCCCTACCATATACATATCTTGAAATTTTGGTGTGTTGTTAGTTTAGGTATTTTCTTGTTTTCCTTGTTTTTGGCTTGTCTCAGTCCTCTCGTTTCATGCTCAACTTTGTGCCCAATGATTAAACATTGGTATACTATCATGCCTATGGGTTCCTTGCTTCATCCTTATAGTATTTGTCCCCATTCAGAGTCATTGTTACTCCAGTTCCTGTCAGGTGCCCCAAATTTATGCTCTCCTATCCATAATTTACTATGAGTTTTTCAGTCTTACCCTTGGTTTCCAAAACCTCATTGGGATCCGAGGAGGTTATCACAACCTCTTCTCATCCCGATATCTTTAAGAAGTTCTTTGAGTTTTCCTTTATAATAAACTTTTGGAAGTATTGTCGGAGTCTTGCTTATAGGAGAAAGAATGAAAATTCAGAGAGAAGTTAATTTTATTTTAGAACTTTCAAAAGGTTTTGAAACCTTTGTTAGTTCCCAACAAGGTTTCAAAAACCTTTTTTTTTTCTTGATGGAAAAGGTGTTTGTTTGACAGGAATTCTAAAGGGAGCCTGTAAGGAAGTATAATTAGAGGTTCTCACAACTTTAGCATACTTGACAGAGTACTCAAAACCTTTTCAGAATCTGATACTTCTCCAAAGGCAATAATTTTTAGTGATATTAAAGAATGATCAACAACATCAGAGGAAGGCTATACATAAATGTTCAACGAAATATAAAATTGCTAAGTTCAATTCACTAACATAAATTAGAGCTCATTGGAATCCATCATAATTGTAGGAAAAGAAAGGACACATTTATAGAAGAGATAAACACATGGGCTAAGATTATTGAAATACAAAATTCTTTATATGTTTATATATATATATATATATATATATATATATACATTACACATATCGTTTTTATGCCCAAAAGTATCTTAGTACATTATTCTTAAACACACAAGTTAAATATGAGATGTGAATCCCCTCCACCACTTCCTGCAATCATTCAATCTGAGCCAGTGAAAGAAAGTTCTCATTTGACTCCACAAAATGGGAAAATAGTCCCATGTCATTTTGTTCAATTTAGGCATAGAGAAGGGTTGCAACTTCTTTGATGAGTCCATGTTGGAGGGCAGTTGCAATGCAGATGGAATCACCAACCAAACTAGCTCTCGGATATGCACTAAGGCATCCTATGGTTGTCCTTACCCTAGTTAAGTATCCTGGTTTAACTAGACGACCAGCTACTCTCATTCCCCAATCTAGTTTACCAGAAGTGTGAATAACATTATACATAAAATTCTCTAAAAGCATGGAGTTGTGTATGTGAACTTGGCTCAGAAAATTCTCTCTAACTATCTTCCTAATTACGCCTTCCTCCATGTCGTTGTGTATCAGAAAAATGTCTTTCAACTGGTCTGTCACCAACTGTTGAACCTAACTGCACTCCACATTCTCAATTGACAGATAACCGCTCCTTGAGGAAGCATCAATTGCAATGCTCGACACTTTGGAGCAATGAAATCAGAATGATGAAAATGAAAGTGATCTTCTAGGATTTATAGAAGTTGAATGGTGAGGTTGGAGATAGATATCAAATATTTTCTCGAGAATGACTAGCAATCACAAGGAAAACAATATTGCATTGTAAGAACTAATGAAGGTGACCATTAATGTGATGGAGTTGCATTAATTTCTTAGTTTAACAAGCTTTAGCTTCAAGTGGCATCCTTTACTAAGGCAGTTCACATGAGCATAATTGCAGAAGTATATATGTACATTAAGTGAAAATTTTGAAGGTTGCACACCACCCATTCGTACATTAAGCCATGAGGCTAACATACAGGAAACAATGCTTCATTCACCTATCAAAATCAAATGGAGAAGAGTAATGTAATTATGACTTATTTAAAAATATTCATAAATTTTCTTTGGAGCTCGGTTACTTAAAATTAGGTGATGGTTTATGAAACCACCATTTGAAAAGATGGAAGTTACTTTAACAACCAAGATTCAAGAATGGGGAGCATATAAATTTATGTTCAAGGGACTTTTGATGGGTCTAAATTACATGGTGATGTAAAGGAAATAAATGCGAAACAATTTTGAATTGGTTTTGATTTCAGAATACTCTGTGTCTATGAACATTAAATCGTAAATGTAATGTCGATATTAAATAAATTTGTGAGCTTAAACAATATTTGATGTTTTTTCTTTAGTAATGAAAGCTTCATTGTATTAATTTACCTATTTTGATATTGAATTTGGTTCTCTTGAAAACTATTTTATCTGCTATTGTAACTCTGGCCTTTGTGCTAGGAGGTTTATAGTTTTGTTTTTTTTATCACATTGGTTTCGTGGTTATGATTCAATGTTAGTTCACCTTTCCCGCTTTTTGGTTAAAAGCGTTCCCATTACTAGTTATTTGTAACCTTTTGAGGGAGTTGTACCTCGTTAAAAATTTAGAGGAAATTCACAAATGAAATTGTGATCTTTCCTTGTTGTTAGTAACCTTGTCCTTGTTTTAATGGGCTACGAAGTTGGTAATTGATATATTTTCATAAGGGAAAATATGTTCACTAACACTAGCCAGTAGATATGTGTACCTCATGAGTGATTTAACATCCTTGTGAGAGCACCATTTGTTTAAACAACACATTTGATGGATGACATTTGGTACTTGATACAAATTTAAGACTAAGGTCTCTTTGACTTACCGACTCAAATCCTTTTAGTACTAACCTTGTGTTTTTTGTTTTGTGATTATTATATGTTGTGTTTACATCGTGTTGGCATCATGTTTGTGTTCATGTTATTTTTGCATTACATTATGTTATTTTTCTTCATTGTGTATGTTTTTTGTTTGTCATGTTGCATTTCACTCAACATGTGTGTTCCTTTGTTCTTATGTTGGTTTGTCATAGGATCTTGAATCTTGGGGGCTTGTGCACTCCCCCTAGATTCATTTTCATCATATCTCTTCAAAATTTGGATAATTAGACCCCTCTTGACATATTTCTACTTTAGTGTGAGTCTAAGCATAACTTCATACTCTCACTAAAGTGGGGGCTAAATGTAGTGCCGTAAATTGTCACCCTTGACAATTTCACACTAGATTTTTCTCCCTCCTATGTGCATGGACCTAATTGTACACCTAATTTCCTAAATTATGCATTCCATGGCCCATTTGAACATTTATCAAGAAATCACTTGTAGAAAACTAAGGTGGGCATTTAATATTTTGCCCCTAATACCTTGGATCTTGAAAAATAGGACCAAGACAAGGGTGCCCTGGGTAGCCCTGTCTACTTAATTTGGATCCAAATTTTAATGTGTCAAAGATGGAAATTTATTATTTGAATTTAAAATGTTAAATGTCAGCTATTGGGATATAATTTTTAGGAAATTAGATTAATTTCACATAAATACATAGTATTTTCACCATTTGAATCCTAAGAAGAATTTTTGGAGCAAATTGAAGATCCTAAAATCAATGAAGGATGGTCAAAAGAATATTTATGAGCATTATTGCAACATTATTTTTAGTCAAGAATCATGTCAAGCCTTTACCATGTTTTCATGTAATTTGATTCATGTTTTGTGATCATTTATTTTGTGGGAACTAGCACTTGCAGGTCTTCAAATCAATTCAAGCCAAACCGCAATCAAGCCTTGAGGAGATGTGCATGACTTCAATCTTTCAATAAAATCAAATATGATTGGTGAGAAGATGTGCATGACTTCATTCTTTCAGGAAAATCAAATTTGATTGGTGAGTTACATCCAATTTTTGATTCATCATTCATTTATCATTTAGCCTTTGTCTCTCAAGAGGATAAGCTCTCTTTCATCAACTTTTCCATTATGGAGGTGGAAACACCAACATGGGATTTGATCAAGGCAAGCCCCATATGGCGTAACGCTTCCTCTCTCTTTGAATGTGCAAGTTATAGATCTGAAGAAGATTGGAGGAGTATTGAAGAACATTTGTTCATTTTTGCATTCAAACCCTATGACTTGACAAGATACGAAAACTCAGTTATCTTAGCAACTGACGAAGATCCAACAATGAGATCTAGAAGGAAGAAGCCTTAAACTGCCTGAACCTAAGGACTATGAAATAAAATCACAATTTTAGCTTTATAGAAAAGGGTTCCCTTGTCCAGTAAACTTTGGCTCAAACTTTCATATCAAGTGCACATTGCTTTGCTCTTTCCAAATCTGCTATTGAAATTTGGTTTTACATTTTCTATATTATAGAAAAGTTGCATTTTTAGATTAGGTCACATAGTTTCATTTTAAGTCAATAAAACCAAATCAATTTCAATCAATTTCTAAGGCATTAAAGGATCAGATACAAGGTTGATTAACTCACCTTCAAGGTTGGAAGTCAATCTAATCTCCTTGTTGATTTGCATCCTAATGTTCTATGAAAAGGATTGATTTTAGTGATCTATACATTAGACCTAAGATCCCTTTTTCAATAAAACATTTTCTAATTTAGAATTTCAAAGTTCGATACCCTAAAACACTCTACAGACCTTACCAAACCCCTGGAAAGAATAATGATCTAACATATATATTCTTCATGTGGACAACAAGAAAGGAGGTGAAGAGATCTCCAATAAATTTAAAAATTATCCCTTTGTAACTTTGTTGTGAGTACCCACACCTTTGGGGCATCCCTTTCCTTGGTTCATGCCAAAAAATGTGGCCTAGAATTACCACTAATTATGCAATAATTTCCTCTAGGGCTTGCAATTTTTCTATAGTTCAATCCTCGACTAATTGGTTGCATATGTCTTGGAGTAGGTGGGAGAAGTTTGAGATATAAATGCTCCTTTATGCCTCTTGTACGATTTGAAATAGAATTTTCACCTTAATCCTCAACATTAAGCTTTTCTTTCATTTCACATTGGGTTTCTTTCAAGTTAATTTGCAAACTTTATCGACAACTTTAACAACTTTTAACCTACATCTAGGTTATGTCAGTGATTTAAAGGAGGTTTACAATTGGGTATAAATTGCTAGAAAATATTGATAATTATATCCACCTTTTACATTTCAACATATTTGTGAGTTCACAAACATGTTGAACCCCACTAAGAAGTTCAAAACCCAACCCAAAATGTTGATATTCATAAGACTAAAGTCACAAGACATGAAGAACATATAAAATCACATCAACCATTTAGTAAAGAATTCATCAAAAAATTGGGCCAAGTTTGAAACCAATTTAAGGAATTGTTGATAAAGACCATGTTCATAATTTGAATCATGTTTTGAACCACCTCGCGAGAATCAATAGAGGTTGTGAAACCACTTAAAATAGTCTACAAGCATTGGAAACACCCCCCAACACTCTTAACACTTAGGATTTTCTTAGGAATTTTTGACAACTTAGGAGGATGAGTGAAATATAGGAAAGTAATTATGGCATACTTAGAAAAAAAATTACAGTAGAAAGTCCATTTAAAGTTTATTATCTATCAAATATCCATGATGGACCAATTAAAATCTAAGTGTGTAAAGAATCCTAGACTCAAGAAAAATATGGCAAAGCATAATTAAGTCCCAAAAATATGTTATAAGTTAAAAGAATCCCAAAAATATAATTATGGGTGTGTTTTGGTCATTTTATAGTGTTTATAAAAGTTGCATACTTTTTGTTGATGTTACATCCCAAATGGTGAAGTTACTATTTACCGTCAATAGATAGGGTAAATGTGAATATAGTATGAATTTTGGAGATGAGTTATTGATGCTTGTACCTTTTTTTCAATATGAATGTATCTCACTTGATGTTGTTTCATTTGATGTAATCTCAGTTGATGTTATTCATGGTGAAATATTGCATAAGGAGGATAATGAATAATGTTTATTCTAACTTTTGAGATGTTTCATGTAAATGCTTTGTTGTGAACATATGACTCTCGTTGTCGTGTCATTAAATGCAAGTGTGTGAACCATTCCTCCAGGTAGAGGAGAAATATCACTCGGGAGAGGAGCTTGGTCAGGTAAACAGTAACAAGAACCATCTGAGCATACACACACGTCATTATAGGTTGGGAGAAACCAAGTCAGTTATGATGGTCTTGATAAGTCATGCATAGGATTTAGGAGTCTTGTTTACTTCTTTGTGCCTTGTAAGTGATGTTTATTGTATATCTCACTTATTGTATTACGATCATTGTGTGGATAACGTGAATGGATATAAGTGAATAGGTTACACAGGCTACCTATTATCTGTGGATAAATAATATTATTATAATAATTTCCTTAGAATTTATATATACACATATACATAGATATATATTGAAAGTATGCTGACTGGCTCGCAATATATGTATTCGATGAATAAATATGTATATGTATATATATTTATATATGTAAATATATATATTTAATATTATATAAATATATATATTATAGTCTTACTAAAACATATATATATATATATATATGTAAATATATTTAAATTATAATATTTAAATATATATATGTATATATGGTAAAGTAAATAAAACTATAATATATATATAATTAAATACATATATATAGTTTAAAATATTTTAAATCTCTTAAGTGAAAATTAAAAGATTAAATTTTTGCTTGGAGTAAATATTTAGAATGGAACTATAGAGAAATAATAAATCTCTTGAATTAAACTATTGAGAAATAATAAATCTCATCACCAAATAAAAGAATCAAGCTATTTCACTTATAATAATTTAAAACATATAGTTTCAATGAGAAATCGAAATATTTTAAAAGTGAATGGTAAAACTTTTGAAAAAAGCAAAATATTGCTCTTAAACCTTGAAAGAGCTTTCTCGTGAAAAAAATGGCGCTTGAGGAAGAAACGCAGGTCACCTGGAAGAAGATTTCAACCATTGTTGGGAATGAGGGCGACACAGCTAGTAAATGGTGAGGTGTATGGAGTATTTCCTTGACTAAATCATTGAATGATGAATCATTTTTCATATGGGCGCCATTATTGGTAAGTTCCTGTAGATGGCGATTTTGTTTGCTAAGTTGAATTTTTCTTGTTTTGCTAGCTTAAAATGAAGTCGAATCACTTCTATATTTGATGAGTAAGGGGTTAGAAACCTGCCATGTTTCTCTTTGAACTTTTCTGGACATTGTGCTGTCATTTCTCATGCCTGCAATGGTGGAAAACGTTGCATTTCTGGCCCTATATATAGACACCCTACCGTTTTGTATTTCACCTCTTGTTGAATCCGAGTTTAATATTTCTCTGAGCTTTCATTCCCATTTCATATTTTGTATGCAAACTCTATTTTTTGAGTGAAAAGACAGAGGATATTGTCAGCTAATTACCACATTCTGAGTTTAGTTCCATTACAACTGAGTGAGAAATCATTTGTGAATTCATTATTGAGTGAGAAATTTTTTGTGAGTTCATTATTGAGTGAGAATTCATAAAGAGTTCATTTAGAGTGAGAAGCCATCATTTGGGAAGTCGATTTTAGTGAGGTCACTGTTTTTCTGGAAGCTTGATTGAAAGAGGGACTGGAAGTATGATTTGGGAAGGAAAAACTTTTATACAGACATGGAACTTCTTCATTTTACATCTTTTAATTTGATTGCTGGTTTCTATTTTCTTGTGCTTGTTTTGTTTCTATGGTTATAAGGGGATAGAACTATTAAGGAAAACATTTACAAGTTATGCATAAAAGGGAGTTTGTGTAAGGGAATCTATAAGAAAAGGAATTTGTGAAAATGGGATTTATGTGAAAAGCAATTAAGGGAATGGTTTATTTGCTTGCATAAAAGGGAAAATAATGTGAAAGAGATAAGGGAAGGGTTTGAAATGCATTTAGAATGAATCGCATTACTTGTATGATCTCCATATAAGGAGAATACGATGAAATAATTATTATCTGTGGGATCGAAATGAAGGCAGGAATCAGAGTATGGTCTTAAGAAAACCCAAGTTATTAGGTTAGCTGAGACAAGCTAAACACTCCTAGGATAAAGATTTCTTGATTAGGAGTTATGTTACAAGACACTTGAGAGAGGCTGTTTGTCTCTAAGAAATTAGCAGATATTTTGTTGTGAGTGATGCAGGGTGTTGAATACCCATTGAAGGATATAACCTACGCGTAGTGTAAGATAGCTTTAAGTCAAATCGGCCCTAAGTAGTGTTTATGATAGATGATCTTCATTCGAAGTACTGAATGAGGATACTTTGGCCAAAGTAGTGAAATGTACGACATCCACTTAGGTGTGAGATAGTTGAGACTACATTGCCAGTTCATTGTGATCCTTATACTAGTTCGAGATTGTGAAATAGCAAGGTTCTAGTTGTGTAGGACACAGCGCTATGCTCAATTGGTAATCATTAAAGGATACCCTACCAATCTCTTCAATGAAGGGAGGGCCATCTATTGAATAATGCATGTGCGGGGGACCACATTATAAGTCTATGGTTGGAAGAAAACTGCCCGAGTGATGTTTCTCCTCCACAGCAAGCAACCGATGTACCAAGATTTGAAAGGAAAAGAATCCTGGTCCTTACTACTATTTGTTCTAAAGCTCATTGGAGTTATGTTAATTAAGGTATCTGTTCTTGTTTCATGTACTTGTGAAGTTATTATTTTGAAATGGAATCTTTATTGTAAAGTAATGTGGCAACTTGTTCATGTTTTATCAATAAAGAAAAGGAAAAAATTTATTGCAATGTTATGTTAACACGTTTACTTACTTTTAGGATGTAAAT
>VDFB02000003.1:419852482-419870876 GCA_007258455.2 Sequoia sempervirens | reverse complement strand
CTGTGCACTTGCCATCATTCGGCATGGTAAGGATGGGAATCTGTGTAATGGATCCTTTGCGGCCTTCAATACGTCCTGCTCGTTCATAAATGGTTGCCAAGTCCGTATACATGTATCCAGGATAACCACGACGGCCAGGCACTTCTTCACGAGCAGCAGAAACCTGTCATCCATTGCAATTGTGAATACTACATAGGTAAAGGCTGTGCAGAAAGGATGAGTAACTAATAATGGATTGAAAACAAAATTACATGGAAAACAAGTTTCAACCAAGCTCAAAATAATAAAATTGAATCCAAGTTTACACAAGGCACTTACTTCACGTAAAGCATCTGCATATGAGCTCATGTCTGTCAATATGACCAAAACATGCTTTCCACATTCATAAGCAAGATATTCTGCTGTTGTCAAAGCAATCCTAGGTGTAATAATACGTTCAATAGTTGGATCATTTGCCTATAGAAACAAACATTTCATTAGAATTTTCTACACAGACATTTAAAGTTTTAATTTTTAACCACAATGACACATATTTTATTACTACTTTTGAGCAGCTTAGCTTCAAAAGTCATCAACATTTAGATAGCCATTTAAAGTAATGGCTATACTGTGCACCTACCCTATCTGCAAGGTATCAAACAACAAATTCAAGAGCTTAAAATCAAAACAAACTCACCAAGTTCAAAAAGAGAGTAACTCTTTCCATAGACCCATTTTCTTCAAAGTCACGTTTGAAAAATTGAGCAGTTTCCATGTTAACTCCCATCGCTGCAAAAACTATAGCAAAGTTGTCTCCTGCATCAGCCTGCAAATCACATGCATTCCAAATCAATGATCAGAATATTCATACTATTTGAAGATGGACATCCAAATCACCCTAGTTTTAATATGTCATTCCCTTATTTTGTCATATGAGAAGCATCAGTACCTCTAACAAATTTTCAGACTTCTCCAATCTTTTCACAAGCCCTGCTTGTCTGCAAATTTGAGCAGCAATCTCATTATGTGGTAAACCAGCTGCAGAAAAAAGAGGAATCTTCTGGCCACGAGCAATGGAGTTCATCACATCTATTGTAGAAATTCCAGTTTGGATCATCTCTTCTGGATAAGTTCTTTCACTTGGATTGATTGAACTACCTGTGTCAGACTTTGTAATGACTATTAATAACAAGGTTTGTGATACAAGAATAATCCAAGAGAGGTAACCCATGAACAAGTGACTGAGCATGTCAGTTGAATCTAAAATCAACTAAAAAACCCTATAGATGACCCAAATAAACTACACGCCATCTATTACAAAGTAAAATAGTTGTTCAACAATACTAAAGTTTTCCTCGAGCATGGGAGGATGCACCCATTTCAAGTAGCACAAACGTAAGCAGTTATGAAGACAAAATACCCAAAAAGTTCATTCCTTTCATTTTGGATATTACCTGAAATGTCCAAATAAGCCTCTGGCAATATGGCAGGACCATTGTCAATAGGCTTTCCAGACCCATTAAATATGCGCCCAAGCATGTCCAAAGATACAGGTGTCTTTAGAACCTATATATTTAAAGAAAACAAAACAAATCCTAAATCAACATCCTAACAATAAGAAAACAACAATATAGTAATATACCATAAATACATGGTTAATATTGCTTGTGATGTACACACTTTAT
This sequence comes from Sequoia sempervirens, assembly GCA_007258455.2. NCBI lineage: Eukaryota > Viridiplantae > Streptophyta > Pinopsida > Cupressales > Cupressaceae > Sequoia > Sequoia sempervirens. Next base: position 419,869,212 of record VDFB02000003.1, on the reverse strand, counting down.
TGTACTTATTTCACATTCATCTTTGGTCAATAGTGTTACAGACCATTTGGACATAACACAGAGATTCAACCATGTCGTTAGTTACGTTTCATGGTGTTTCGGGAACAATGGTATATGTTTCAGGGACAGCAGTCCTAGGGGCTATTTTTTGGGGATGGCAGGGGCGGGCAGTACTAAAATACATACACACATATAGGGATACTCAATTTTTTACAAGTTATTGTTTAATATACATGACATCAAAATTTAAGTTTGAACATTCATATAATCTATCAAATTTGATATTAAATATAATCAACGATTCCAAATGTAATTGACATGGCTGAACAGTGATAGCAGTATTCAAATTAACTATAGATTAAAATGAAGTATGCTTAGTTTGAATTCAAATTCCACAAAAAAATCACTACCAGAAAAATCAATTATAAAAATTGTGATTTAGTTCTATATTAACTTTTTTTAAATAAACATATATTTCTAAATAATTTCACAATTTCTATTTAAAAAACTGAAATAAATATAACTTTCTCGTTTGATTTTCATTTTAATATTAGTATAAAAAATATATCAAATAACTATAGTTCATCAAATTATTAAGCCTTTATTTATCTTCATCGTCTTTTATTTCTTTTATGTTTATATATTTATAATTTTATACATAAAAACACTAAATAAACTTTTTTTTAAATTGAAGAAAATAGAATAATCAACAAACCCCCATTAACGGGGAAAAAATGACAAGCAGGAACAAAGAAACTGACGGTGAGGTAGCCAAAAAGGCTGAATATGCCGCTGAAAGGGGAAGAGCAGACTTGAAAATTGCTGGTAAGATCAGCTTCAATCTCAAAAAGAAAGGAGCACATAGTTACAGGAAAGGAGCAGCTTCAGAAGGGAATAAGAACAGAGTAGCAGTGGCAAGGATGGAGGTGCAGGATGATGGGAGCCAGTCAAAAGGTGAAATTTTTTTCCCACAAAGGGGCTTTCCCAAACCCTCCAGATCCAAGGCACGGGTCACTGTTATAAATAGGCACTTGAATTTGGAATAGGATTCTGCTAGGAGGAGAATTTACCAGGCCTGCAAAATCGCCTCTAACCTCTTCTATATTTGCAGAGTTTTTCAGGAAGGACCAGATTTTAAAGGTAAATAACTTTTTTTTCACATCAGGGATGCCTGGACATCCATGGGCCAGTCAAGGGACATCTCCGATGTCCCAGTCATCCCAGGGATGGCCAAACGTCCCAATAATGTTCCATCAATTCTGCAGATATCCCAAGGATATTCCGCCATTTTACTGGAGATTGGGGGTGGCCAGGGGACTTCCCCTGCTGCCCCAGTGTTCTGGAAATGCTGTAGGTGGGGACAGTGATGCGTGTTTCAGAGGGAGGAATGCGTCCCTGTGTAACATAATAAGGGATTCCAAATGAAAGAAAATACTTACCATAGAAAGGGCAGTACCCTATTCATTATAAAATTCTAACTAGGAATTTGAAAAAACACTAGAATTTAATTTTGGTGACCACCACATCATTTTCCAACATTAACCCACTGAAGATTACAAAAGGCATCATTTTGGAAAACAAGATATCAAGAGTATAAAGACTATCTTAAACAATCAAGAATATTCAAGATACAAATTCCCAAATAACTCTTATCCATGACATAAGATTATAATGGGGCATGATAACTATCATTTTCTGAAATATAATTTCAAGTTTGTGGTAAGGTATACAAGCAACATAAACCTTAATAAAACCAACAAAAGAACAAATAAAAAGAGAAGCTACCACCATTCTATAACCATATCAAGTAAATAAAAAGACATTTGACAATAAGCAATATGTGACCTAACCTTTTCAAATGCAATGAACAATTATTAAGTGAAGGGATCTTTCTAACCTCTCCCGTAAATTGAATGGTAGTGTGCTTGTTATCAATTCCTGATGTCCCTTCAAAGACCTGGTTACATGAAACATAAAAGGAAAACAATATTTGCAATAAGTAATCATACAAATACACAGATTCAACACCCCAAATATAAAAAGAATATGAAAATGAGATTTAGCAGGTTACAATTTTAAGTTCTAATCTTAACTGCACAACAAAAATTCTCATTAAATAAATTCCTAGAGATATCAATCCATCAAAATCATAAAAATCAATTTGCTAGAACCCAATAAGTCAGAAATGTTTTTTGCAATCAACAATCAAATAGCATCCACCAGAGATGAAAATTGAAACGAAGCCTTCAAACTGCTTCCAGACATGAATATGCACTTTTTGTAAGAAATGACTGTATTATCTCCATTCTCATGCCATGTAGATATCACAGATAGTAGATACCTATGTAAGAAATTTAGAGCCTTAATTACACGTGCACTTGTCCTCACCATCTCCACTATGTATATATGCTGTTACAGGGGAGATGGTATAACATTATCAACAATGTTTAACACCTAGACTTCTTGAAATAGAAGCTTATCATACAAAACTCAGTTCTTCTTAAGCAAAGAAGATATCCTTTGGCAAACATCCAAGCAGCCCTGCAAGCTCTGCAGTCCTGAATCCTCCATTGAGAATTAAAAACATTCCCCCCTACAAACTCCAACCTTGTCCTTCAGACCAATATTCCATATCCAACACAACATTCTTATATCAGCTTGCAGTTTTTGATCGCAAGCCTCTCTTCAACTAGAGTTTTTAAGATATGTGCTGAATTAGTTGTGTACCAGCTGACACAATTCATAAGTGCTTCCTCAAATTACCCACAACAAAAGAACACTTTGGAATTCACAAGACTATCTAACATCTTGAAAACACTCAAATGCAAGCAGAATAATACTAATCCATGCCTTCAACACAGAAACTTGGCTTATATCACTTCTATTAGTAAATTTCACCTCCCATAACTTTAGAGACATTGTGCAAGTCTAATCGGACTTATCATGAATTGACAATCACTTTGGACTAGAATTCCCAATTTTTAGCTATTTCTGTCATTCTCAGTAGATTTGGTACATCTAAAAGACACCATCCAAGCTTTTAAAAGCCACTGGTAGAAACTATACTAATGGTACGATCAGGACTACCAAAAAATTTAAATTACAATTTCCTCATCTCACACAAATTGAGGAAATTCTCCTTGTAAGAAGGGCGGAAATGATGAGCACATGGAGTTTCATCATGTAAAGTGAGTCTAACTTTTGCACTTGTTAGTTTTGTCATTTAAGTGTTTTGCTTTTTGTTGAGCATATCATTTACTGGAATATTGCAATAGCCTCTCATATACTGCCCCACTGAGATCATTTTGATTACCTAAAGTTATGTCATCTAAGAGGCAACTTCAACTATAAACCCCCCCCCCCCGGAGTATTTTTCTAGTTTTTTGAAAAACGATTCTTTCTTTCTATTGTTTAAACAGCTCAGATTTGAGGAAATGCAAGTCTCTATTTTCTAAGCAAGCTCCATGGGTATGGCACTTGGATGTTTGTTTAGATTCCCCTGCGTTGCTCTATGGTTGTATCATTCTCCAACAGCACTCCATAAATAAGCCCAATTTTTCCTGTAATAGGTTTTCAAGTTGTGCCTTCTGCTTCAAAGTTCACATTTCATCTGATAGGGCACTAGTTCAACCATTGTTGTCAGCTCTGCTACATGTCTAAGAATTAATAACACAAGAATTTTGATGCAACATTGATAGCAACCTAAACTGCATCATGATGATTTGAAAACTACGAGACTGTTGCCTTCTCAACTTAAATATCACTATCATCAGAACTTCTTAAATTGAATCTTGACAGGAAGGAATTGTTCACATCAACCAGTCATACTTCTATAAATATTAAATTATAATACATCAAAACCATTTAGTCATTCAATACAGCATATACAGATCCAATCTTTTAGTTTCTACTCAATGATTGTCAGGTCAACATTTTCCAAGCCAGAGCATGCACGCTTATTAGATTTGCACCAGTCATTTTCTTTTCTTCAATTGCAGTTCCATTTTAAAAGTGTACTCCACATATGTTTCAACTTTCATGTCTCTTCTTGTTTAAGTGTAATGTGTATTTTGTCATTTGAAGGTTTCCTATAAATCAAAAATCAATGGTATTGCAACAAACCACTTTTTTCTTCAAGTCTAGTAACTTTCACCAACTCGTTGAACAATGTTGCTATAGTATTTTTCTTTTCCACCCACAAGGTGCTTTTATATTCTGCTTGCAATTTTCAAACAAGGCTTGACAATGGTTTCCAGGTATCATTTGCATGCATTACACAAAAAAAGAGATCTTAGCTAAGCATCAATATTTACCTGCACAACAGCCCTTTCACCATCAACTTCCAGAACCTGACCACGACGTGTCGTGCCATCCCCTAACCTAATGTTGACTATTTCCTGATATTTTGGACCCTGCAGATAATCAAGACATATAATCATCAAGTACAACTGTACAACAGGTAAACAATCACAATTGTCCTTAACTACATTTTATAATGAACATATCCCAAACTAGGTAAATTGCTTTTGAAAAATAAAAGTGCAAAAATACCAAGAAAATACCAAGCAGTCAACCAAACAAAAAGAAAGCATTCAAATAAAAGTAGCCGATATCCCTGCATACTTACCTTCACTTTTTCTAAAATAACCAATGGCCCTGCGACTCCTGAGACAGTCCGGTACTCTGCAACCAATGATAAAGATATCTAAGATATCCAAAATAAAAATTCAAGCAATTGTTAAAACTTGATGCAATGCTACAAGTAAAAACAGATATTATATGTGGAATCCTAAACATAGTTGTTCATTCTACTGCAATTCCACCTACTAGGATATTTAGTCTCACTAGTTATCCTAGATAAATTACTATTCAAGAGGCTTTATGATCCACTCAACAATTATCATTTGATATGGTTATTTGTGAGGATAAATGAGAAGGATACATACTAGCATGCCTAACTTAGATAAATCCATGTAAAAGACACCGAGAGATATCCTTCCTAAGACACCTATTTTATTTTTATTTAGTATTCATAGATGATTATATATAGAGAGGTTTGTGTTATTTTGTTTAATTAAGAGTTATATTACTTACTTAAAATTTAATATATAGGATTATATATATTTTTTATAATTATTGTATTAGTTTTGTGATAATATGCCAGCTATGTATTTTTATAAAATAAAAGATTTAAACACACTCACAACATGAGGCACTTTTATGCCACCATATAACACCTCTTGGTGTAATAATGAAAAATAATTGGCAATTACCAGCCAGGATTAATAATTTGAAAAGCTGCAGAATCGTTCAATTAGTATGTAACACAAAGTCCAAAAATAAAATTCAAATTATAGCCTATGACCTCGAATTCCATAGTCCTTTCATGCAGGCTCACAGAATAAACATCGAGTTAATCAAAAGAAATGAAATGCCCTTCCTTGTAGCCATTAGGAACCAAAATTTAATGACTCAATGGGAAGTGTTGTATGCTGCATCTTCTATAGATCCAAGTTTCAAGTCAGCATTTTTCACCCCACATAGGATAGACAAAAGTAATCATGAATATCCCTTACGTTAGCTATTATAAGCCCAAGCTAATTTATCCAGGTACTATATGAAATTGCATACTCACAATTTAAGATGAAACAGAAACACTTCACTTGCATATAAAGCATAGTCTACAACATAGAGGTGAACATGTGCCTCTATTACATCGGGACCTTATGCTTAGGACAATCCTATTATGCTGTTAATTGGGTTTTATAATTCCACCATGCAAATCCAACAACAACATATTTTATTTAACTCAAAAGATTCTACCGAGTAAATTTACTGCAGCCCCACAAGTTTTGCCTCTAATGAAACTGTAAAATCAGATATCATATGTTTGATCTGACCTAGATTTTCTTCCTGGGAAAGACTAACTGCTGTCTCCACTAAATTTCTGATTACGGGTGAGATTAACTCAAGTTCTCAGCGTAATGCATGGTAAAATTCCGTTGCATAAAACCCTCTAGATCCCTAGATTTACATTTGAAGTCATGGAGCGAAACCACCACACGGAGGAAATTTGAATTCAAAACTCAGCAGATTGAAATAAACTGAAAAAAAAAATCTTCCTAGAATCAGATATATCAAAAAGAATCAAAATTCAGCCTCCTGAAATGGTAATACTACCTAATCTGGAAAAAGATTCCAGAAAATCAAAAGCACAATCACAAAGCATTGATGAAATTATCAACCCTCAGTAGACAGCAATATTAAGACTAAATACCCAAGGCAAAGATCAAAGTACAAGGAAATTCAGGACTCAACAATTAAGAGGATTCGATCCTGTGACCTCCCACAACCAAAAACCACATTAAAATAAATAAAAAATAAAATTGTTTAAAAAGGGTTTCATAGTGAAATTAAAGTCTAAGGAACTGGGATGAATCGATCATGTAACCTCTCCGAATTCAAAATTCCTAAACAAGCTAATGGATAAGTACTTCCACAGTCAGGTCTCAGAAGTTGGGAGGAATCGAACCTATGACCTCCTCGAAAAACAATATACTAAATAAAAATGAGTTGCAAATAGTTTCTACAAATCTGAAAAATGTTAGGCCTTACCGATCAAGGGCTGGCATTCGTAATCGGTACGAAGGGCATCGCTTTTGGCCACCATTTTTGCGGTGAGAAAATTTTTCAGAGGTCGCAGGTTATTTGCAGGCAGAAATGTAGATCTGAAAGTTGAATATAATGGTGGGGATAGCGTTTACATATCCTTAACTGTAAGTAATTCACGTGGGGTGAGAAGAAGCTATTTTTGCCCACGCGATCCGGATACGTATATACCTACGTATGTTGTAGCAGCGTATTTGTAGAGCTATGCCAGCTATTTCATTTCAGTTACGGAAAAAATCTGTCAGTGCCCGTATCTATGTGCTTTTGTTAAGGACCGATTATGGGATTAGCTTATAGAATTTTTGTTTCTTTTCTATTTGGTTGGTGATACAACATTTTTTAAATATTTTTTATTTTTATTTTAATAAAATATTTATCATAATTTTTTATAATGTTATTAATTTTAAAATGTGTATATGATATTTTTATTTAATGAATATTAGAATATTTTTTTAAAAAGTACTGAAAAAATTAAATAAATATGGGTGATATTGTGTTGTAAAAATTATTTCTTATGCTTATTAAAAGGTATGTGTTTTATTATATTGATTTTTATGTATGAAATTATAATTTGATATAATATAAATATGTATCTATTTTCTTTTATTGTAAGGTTGTAAGTATAAAGATATAATTGAACTAAATGTAAATAACAAAGGAAAAGATGTAAGGAAGTGCAAAGTGGGTGAATCACTTGAATCTATGAGAAGACCATTAAATTACACTTTGTTATATAGAAGGAGAATAAAATGTAACATCAAAATTATCACAAATAATAGTAAAATGTTACAATCACAATAAACTTTGTAATTTAAGAGAGCAAGGGATAATATGTTCCTTAGAATCATCTATTTTAACATATGTTTGTGAAGAGACATCCATGGGATAAAGGATAAGCTTCTCGTTGAGTTTTGTCCTCTATGCAATAAGAGTCATGTGGGAGGGTAGGATAAACTTCTCATTAAGTTCTAACTATCATAGTTTTGATAATTTTATTGGTGTTTCTTTTATAATTTTATTTTATAAATGAGGAATCAAGATTTTGAAATCTAACAAAGCATCCACTTCAAACATAAGAACCAACATGACAAGCCTATCTAAGGATTTTTGCAAAATTATTATGGTTAAAATGCCTTCAAAATGTGAATATGGTAGCATTATATGAAGTTTGTGTATATGTGAATGGGAAAATCATCTTGATCCAATTAAAGAGGTGTCAAATCTCCTTAGTAAGAAAATGGACAATTTCATCACAAACAAACAAACAAAGGCCTTAATATCATCATGACTCAAGCAATATTCAAAGATCAAGGGTGTTGTTTATAGCTCACTTACTAAGGTATTCTTGTAACAAATGTCAAATTTCCCTTAGATCTATGATATAGTACTTAATATTATAGAATTTGAGGCAGCTCAAAAAAATTAAGCACGTGACATGAGGCTTGTGTTGGGATTCCCATGAGAAAATATTAGAAAATTCCCTAAGAAGTATAGTGTACTCTTTCACCTCTTCAAGAGCTAAGGTAGATTCAAATTTTAGGAATCATGGGCTATCCTTCATTCCCACATTAAATCTATAGGATGGAGGCACAAAAAGTGGTCCTTGATTTTGAGGATCTCATATATACAAAGGTCTCTAACTCAAAGTAAGTGAGAGGAACTAAGAGATGTCATTTTTAATGCCCCTAAGCACATGTGTTATGTTGATAACCCCCAAAGATTAGTTCATAGAATGAAACTACAACATAGCTATGACCAAGGTTGTTGGAGCATTTATTATATTGTTATTTTATTTTGTGCTCCTGTGGGGAAGAAGTAAGGAGGAAGAGGTGGCAAGTTTGTTAGCAATATAATTTCACTATATAGGAGTAAGCTAGTGGGGCAAGTTGTTGAAGGTGTGTTTAGTTTATGAGAAATTTCGATATAAGTGTGATAGGGCGAAAATACTTGTTAGAAAAAGAGCAGCAAACAAAAAGAGTGTGAATAACAACTACAAACACCCTACACCTCAAGATTGGCCTAAAGATTAACTAAACTAAGCAAAATGAAAGATTTCACCTTGTCGAGTTGTCTTTTGATTGGCCCTTCGATTTTTGATGTTGTATGCTCATTTGATGGCAAGGGATGCAAGGTATAAGATGAGATGAGGATGGGAAAACAAGTGAAAATGGGTGCAAGTATGGAAATTTGGCTAAGTATGGCTCGAGAGAAAATTTTGCAAGAGTTTGGCTAGCATGAATGATCTCTCCCAAAATGAGAGAAAAGAGGGGGTATTTATAGATAATTTTGAATTCTCTAGGGAAATGGATGGTTGAGATTGAGCCACCAAGATCAAGATGTAGGGCTAAGGTGAGTTGAGAACTCACAATCCCCCACATCTTGACATGTGGCATGTGAAGTGGCTTGAAATGGATGATGTGTACATGAGTTGGAAGGAAAGTACATGACATGGAGGTAGTACATAGTACTTTGGGATTGGATAAGATCTCATAAAAGAGGTCCTTGTCCCCATGTGGGTGAGAAGACATGTGAGGAATTAAAAATTTCTCAAATATCCACATGGGGATGAGAAAAGGAATTTTAAATTCCAAGCGATGCATTGGGGGATTAAATGTGAATTAAAAATTCACATGGGGAATGGAGCACCTTCTTCAAAAGGAAAAATTCTTTAAGAAGGTTGACTTAGGACACATTCCATAAATGATATGGTGATTAGGATGACCTAATTAGGTGTTTAAGGTTGTGCAAGTACTTGATTAGATAAATTAATGATAGATTAGAGGCAAGTGGGAAATGATGGAGGATGGGACCCTAATGATGATTAGGGGTGTGCACATCTTAATCATAAATTAATTATGACTAAGAAAGAGGGTTAGATTGTTAAGAGGGATTAGAGACCAACTTGCAAAAGTTGGATGATGTGACAATGAGAGAGAAAATGAGGAATTTAAAAATAAATTTAAAATTCCAAGAGATAACATGACTAAATTAAATAAAGTGGAATATTTATTTAATTTAGAGAGGAAAGAGGGGAAAAAGTATTTATTAGATTAAATACTTTGGAAACCTTATATAAGATACAAAATATTAATTAAATGAGTGATTTAATTAATACTGGCAAAGATGACGAATTAAATGAGCAAAAGGATAATTAAGGAGATGACCTTGACCATATGGAAGTGGTCAAATTTAGATGTCTACATTTTTCCCCTCTTCGAAACACTATTAGGATAATAGGGTTTCAAAAAAAATAAAATACAGACGACTCTATGGAAGAAGCGACCAGAAAAGAGATGCCCCAGCATGGGAGAGTTTGCATGAGCTACCCGAATGGAGGAGAAATAAAGGGGATGCCCCGGTCTCACAAGAAAAGGCTTATGGCGGAAGATTGGGAGAGAATGGTAGGGTATGCCCCCTCGAGAAGGCAGACAGGGAAGAAAAAGGGGCCCCGGACAAGTTCTCAAAAGTATGAAGTGGTATATGTCATTGGAAAGAGCACGAAAAAATAAGAAGATTGGTGTTTGAATGGAGGAAAATAGGTATATAGTGTGCAAATGGCGGCCCTAGGAGGATAGGGGTGAGTGAATTAGTTGGGGGGAAAAAAGGCTAAATAAAGGGAAAAAATTCCCTTATATTTTAAAAGGTGAAAAAAAAGGAGGGAAAGGCTATAAAAGGTAATTCTAGGAATTACCTCTCCTCATTTGGACAACTGTCAAGTGAGGAGGAGAGGGAGAAAAGGAGAGGACAAGAGGGAGAAAAGGAGAGTGCACAATGTCGAAGTACGATACCGACATCATCCACTGGGGGAATGAGAGGCGACACTTCTTCAGCAAGCGTGTCGTGCCACGCCAGATTAGCTCAAAAACCCACTTTGTGATTTTTGTCATTGTGCTTAAATTTTTTCAAAATTTAAAAACATGGGTTTTGTCAGGAGGGATGAAAAATGGGTTAGAGGGAAAAAAAAGAAAAAAAAAGTTGGTGGGGGAAGGGGGGAGGGATGGTGAGGTTATGCTTTGCTTCTCGTGGATGGGTAGAGCCATCCGTGGGCGGGTTCACCTTGGCTCGGAAGGTCCGCCCACGGGCACGAGTGGATCTGACCAGGCACGGGCAAGTCTACCAAGGCTAGGCGGAGGCCCACCTGTAGGCTCGGCGGGTCCTCCCAAGCTAGGCAAAGGCTCGCCTGCGAGCTTGGGTGCGACCACCCAGGCTTGGGCGGATCCGCCTACCCGCGCGTCCGGGCGCGTCCACCCGGGCTCGGGTGGATCCACCCACCCGCAGGCCCAAGCGGGTCTGCTCGAGCTAGGCGGAGGCCCGCCCGAGCTGGGGCAGGTCCACCTAGGGACCAGGGCGAGGCCGCCAAGGGCCTAGGGCGGGCCCACCCCAAGCCAAGGCAAGGATTCGGGACAAAGGTAGGGGAAGAGGGGGAAAGCGGTAGGATGGAGAAGGGAAATCCCGGGGTAGGAAGAAGTAAGATAATAAAAGGGGGCCAAAACGATGCCAGGAGAAACTGACAAAGTGTTTATGTGATGGATGCAGAATGTTGAGAGTTTGCGAATGCGGGAGAGATGATCTGAGGTGCTAACGAGATGCATGGCGGTGATGATGGGCACAAATCACCAGAGACTAGAAAAGGCAAGACTAGTTCATATGCTATCATATCTAATGATTAAGGCCCATAGGGCCATGCTGACAGCCTTGGTAGAGTGCTGGGACTTGGCGACATCAACATTTCATCTATCGACTAGGGAGATGACGATGACACTGGAGGATCTTTGGTGGATTTTGACGCTCCCCATAGCAGGGCTTGCAGTTAGCGAGTGTTGGGTAGCGGGTGAGGCATTGGACGAGTCTATGCAAGTTGTAATTGGCAGTGACGAGCTACCTATTCAGTGGCAATAACTGGATGTGGACAGATGCTTGTCTTGCAGGGTATCGGCATTGTCGTTGTACCTAGCAAGGTTGATTAGTGGGATACCGATGCCAGGCCGGAGTGGTCAATTCTTGTCTCTCAGGTTTGTCGAGGTGATTCATCATATCATTGAGGGCCAAGAGGGTCAATTTGCGTGGGGGACCTGCATGTTGGCACAGTTGTACCGGGATATGCACCGAGTATGTTATTAGAGGGTGTTGAGTGTGACACATGTCACACTGCTACAGGTCTGGGCTTGGGAGCACATTAAGGTGACTAGGTCGATTGTGTAGAGAGCAGGAGAGCAGGATGACAGAGAGGTCGTGGCATGGGGATGGGGGGCATAGGCAGGAGTGATACTACGATATCGAGATGTTGGAGGTGTGGATGTATGGAGGAGACGACTGGATGATGTGTAGGTGGAGATGATAGTATGGCGTATGTAAATGTTGCAGCATTTTAGGGGCTGGAGGGACGCTGAGGAGGCACACATTGGTTACTTCTTTACCTGATGTTATATTATTGGGAGAGGTTCGCTTGTAGTGGAGTTGCACAGACCCGATCGGGTGACGCATCAGTTTGGAGTGAGGCGAGATATTCCCACAGGGCGGGTGATGTTCTGACAATTGACACGAGAGCAGCCATGGGGGGCTGAGCTGGCTCTGGATGTAGTGTGGGAGGAGCTAGAGGCACTGCATTTTGTGCCATACCTAGATAGGCAGGAGGGGCAAAGAGATGCAGGGATGATAGATCGATACCGTCAGTGGTTCAGGCGATATCCACCTCCACGGATTACCCCAGTAGTGTTGATTAAGGGAGCACAAGGGTTTGGATCAGAGGATGAGAGATGGCTGAGGGTGGAGGGATCGGTACACCGAGGGCGACAAAGAGGAGGATAGCAGGGGGAGGGCCAAGAGGCGGTTGGAGCAGCTAAGGAGCCAGTGAGGGCAACCAGGAGGAGACGATGACGCAGAGCCTAAGGAGATGGAGCAAAGGAGGGAGAGGATGAGGCTAGGGTTGTGGCACAATAGGATAGGGGGTCGAAGGTCCAGAGAGGGAGGAGCTAGGAGGCATGTGCATCCCCAAGAGGTCAGCAGCAGGAGAAAGAGGAGGAGGTCGATGCCAGCGGAGCATGGGAGAGACAGGAGGCAGACGTGGCCACAGGAGGGCAGTAGCGATAGAGACAAGCAGAGGGCGAGGCCAGTGGAGGGTAGGAGAGGATGATAGGGAGAGGGGGATCCCCCTTGGTGATTGATGTGGATGAGATGGAGGCGTCAGTAGAGAGTGAGGGGTATGAGCCGTGGGAGATGGACATTGATTTTCATGTGCATGACATCGCACCACTGTCGACACCACCACCTAGAGGAAAGGATCTCGCAGTGGTGTTGAGAGAGACTCTGGAGAGACTGTGCCTCAGCAAGCGGCGATTACAACAGACAGAGGCAGAGTGGATCAAATTAGAGGCAGAGCTAAGTGAGCTATAGGAACGATTCACCTAGGGTGAAAGAGATTACACAGTCTTGGCCACACTGGTGTCTGATGTGGAGAGGAGATTGATGAGAGAGAGGGATGAGGCACAAGATGAGGTAGTTGACCTATGGGCAGAGATAAAGAGATTGCGAGCGGAGGTGGCCAGGGAGCATGAGGAGGGAGATGCAGTTAGATGGGAGAGAGACCGTTTGGTGGCGGAGGTGGTGATACGGCCAGCTGTTGGAGGAGGGACAAGGTAGGAGCTGCCAGAGACTGGGGCAAGGACTGCCAGAAACATAGAGGGTCTGTAGGGATAGTTAGAGCAGTTACAAAGAGAGAGCAAATCTGCACCAGGAGTGGGTTGAGCTCAGAGATAGAGTGGACTGTTTAGAGCAGACAGTTGGGGATATGGGATTGATGCAGCAGAGAGAGGAGGAGACGAGGAGAGAGATACGCATGTTGCAGACAGAGAGAGATGTGGCACAGGCATAGGTACAGGTCATAGAGGTAGATAGGGATATGATACAGGCACGTGCTCAGGTGTCCGAGAGTGAGAGGCAGTTGGCAGAGACAGAGGTTTAGTCTCTTCAGAGAGAGAGGGATGCAATGATGTCACATGTGTCAGGTCTTCGACAAGAGCAAGATTCTATCGAATTGAGACTTCAGGCACTTCAGAGGGACAGGGATGCAGTAGAGGCTCAGGCATAGGTCGCACATAGGGAGAGAGATGTTGCAGAGGTATGGATGCAAACACTATAGAGTGAGCGAGACACAACACAGGCTCAATTGCAAGTAGCGCATGGTGCGGGGGGCAAGCTAGACACAGAGGTACAGGGGTTATGGGCACAGTTACAAGCTGCAAATGCTGAGAGAGATAGGGCTACAGAGTAGGTACAATAGCTAACAGTGGCACAGGAGGCCTAGGTATAGGAGCGAAGAGCTATTAGCAGAGATTGAGACAGGTATAGACTTGAGTAGAATGTTGATAGGCATCTGGCTGTGCAGCGAGATGAGTATATGTAGGAGGCGAGTCACTGGAGGTGTGCATATTAGCATGTCGTTCCAAATCCGGCGCAGTGCACATGCGCTACATCAGACAGGTACCTCAGATGCCAGCACCGTCCTAATCATTAGGGATGTGTACCAGAGGGTATAGTGACTATCGACGGACTCCTTCTCCCCTCAGTGGTTACCAGGGGACTCCCACCCATGAGTATCAAGGGACTCCCACACATAGAGGGCCAGTGTCGGACTCTCCTCAGAGATCAAACATGGGTAGCTCACAGTAGAGCAGCTAGAGAGTAGATGAAAGGATACCAGTTTTTTGACAGAGATAGGATGGAGTGTTAGTACTTATCGGCAGAGATCATAGGTGCTCTACATCTCTGTATTTTGTACCTTATTTGATGATATATGATGGATATGTGGTAGATTATGCTTGAGACTTTTTGACGAGATGTACATTGTATTATTTTGATTATGATATTGGACAGTCCTTATTGACACTATGCATTATGTTTTTTTTTTGTGATGGATGATTCAGTTTATGCATGCATATGTATATGATATTTCATGCTTATGTGGATGGATGATCTAATTTATTTATGCACGTGTATATGATATTGCATGCTTATGTGGATGTATGATTTGATTTATTTATGCACATGTATATGATACGACATGCTTATGTGGATGTATGATTTGATTTATTTATGCACATGTTTATGGGAATGGATGATTTGGTTTATGTATGCGCATGTTTATGATACTTCATTCTTATGTGGATGGATGATTATGCATATACTAATGTTGATAATGCAGAATGATATGAATACTTGGTATGAAATGTAATTAGGATGTAGCCAACAATATGTTTTGGCAAGTGATAATGCATGTATGATATAAATGTTAATATGGACGTGTATGGATTAAAAGAAACTATGATGCTTAATCTAATTAGCCTATGAATTATGAAATATATTGAACCTATAATGTAACATGAAATATGAATGAAAGATGAGTTCCTATAATGCAAACCTAAGTGTCAATAAGGACCTGCATGGGAGTGTGGATAGGCGATAGGTGTACTGTGGGTGTGATACTAGACATGTCAAAAGAAACATTAGTATCCTAAGAGGAAAATTGAGAGGGAAAAGAGTCAAGACCTTGCACAACCTAAATCACATGTCCTAGGTCACGAAGAATGTTGAATGAAGGGTGTATGTAGTGGAATGAAATACAGTCAAGAACACAATTTTCCATCTTCGAAGCATTGATTTTTGCTATATCAAAAGACAAGATACACCAAGGTATGAAGGACCGAGGCAGATTAGTGTCTAATGCATGAAACAAACACAACAAACAAAAAGGCTATCCTGACACCCCAAGGTCATGATGACCTTGGTCGGGCCAAGTATTGGGATAACCACAAACACACAAGGATGCCCCAGTGTAACACAAGACCTCAGGGATCTTGGTGGGTACTACGTGGGACAACCGAGAAGACAACAACAAAGAAAAGATCAAGATACACCCCTATGTTGACAAGTCAAAGCACACCGTGATATGATGGATCAAGGCGACCATGACAAGTGCCAATAGGTAGCTCAAATGATAAACAAAGTCCAAAAGCATCAAAAGATCACAATCAATTTCAAACATCCTTTGCCATAGGATCAAGGGGATGGATGGGATTCATGTGGTTTGCTAGGAAGGATGCATCCTATTGAGACCGATGATGGATACTACACTAGAATGACCTAGTTGACGCAAGATGTTTTCATTAACCAGATTTCCTAACACTAGGGGATTTTGTTTGTGAAGAACGAGTCAGACAAGGACATGGATTGACACACCCTACAGACCTAGGGGCTCGGGAGCCGATCAAAGATTAGCCTTGCCTATGTGAAAGTGTAGAGCCCTCGTAGTTCATGAAAAGACCATGGATAAAGTGGAAAGAGGACAATGAAGGCAGATGATGGATGACCAACACGGGATGGTACGAATACCCTAGGGGCAGATCAAATGATCAGCCTTGCCTACGTGACAGTGCAGGGGCAACATAGTTCGACTAAGGACGCAACAAGATGAGGTCTAGATGGAGACCGACATGATGGGGGGATATGAAGACACAAACCAACCGACTATCAAATGAACGACATAAGCTTAGAGCGAGATACTAAAAAGCTCAGGATGAGGGATAGCCAAGATGGATCGTCCAATGCTCAATCAAAATATACCAAATGGCCAAGGATGGGATGGGTGAGGATGATAGTGCGGATGAAAGCATAAAATAACTAGGATTCCAAGTAGATAATGATTAAGCCCTCTATGGATGACGCTTGTTACCAGGTTTTCACCACCCGTACTTATCCAAGGTGCCACCAAAAGGTGGTTTTCACCATAGGACGAATTTATTTCTCTTTACTATTTTTGGATCTTTTTTATTTTTCTAATTTTTTGATTTTCTGATTAGGTGGGGTTACCAAGCAGACTTAGGTGTAAAACCTCTTTAGATGCATGATATTGATGGGTTCTTCAAGGGGCTCTCCTTCAAGAGTAGATAGTCTGTATGCCCCAGATCCATATTTAGCGCTTATGATGTAAGGACCCAACCAGTTTGCCTCAAATTTTCCCTTTTTATCACGGTCTTGTTGGGTGCACTGATTCTCTTTAAGGACAA